>CM053622.1:542714749-542792035 GCA_028646595.1 Phalanger gymnotis | reverse complement strand
ACCTGCCTTCTCTTCTCTTCCTACAGAACTGCTTTTTCTTGCCAATTATATGCGAGATAATTTACCCCATTCTATCTCTCCCTATCTCCCTCTCTCAATATATTCCTCTCTTATCCCTTATTCATCTTCAACTCACCCTGTGCCCGCTCTCTCTCTCTCTCTCTCTCTATATATATATATGTATATATATATATACATACACATACATACATACATACATACACACTCACATATACATATATATACATAAACACACGCACACATATATATATAAATACATACACGCATATTCCCTTCAGCTACCCTAATACTGAGGTCTCATGAATCATACACATCATCTTTCTGTGTAGGGATATAAACAAAACAGTTCAACTTTAGTAAGTCTCTTGCAATTTCTTTTTCTTGTTCTTTTTCTTGATTACCTTTTCATGCTTCTCTTGATTCTTTGAAAGTCAAATTTTCTTGGAACATTGTTACGTTGCTAGTGGAGTTGTGAACTGATCCAGCCATTTTGGAGAACAATTTGGAACTATGCAAACTTCCTGTCCCCAGCAGCTTTTCCCACTAACCTACTCTGTTGTCTTTGGTGCTCATGGGTTGAGAAATCTGATAACTGCTGCAGCTCACTGATGCAGGGCGCTAGGGCACGCTCCACCTGGCTCCTGGTCTGGTTGGTCTGCTCCACTCATGCTGGGCTCTGCTCCGCTCAGCTATAAAAATGTCCATACCCTTTGACCCAGCAATACCA
Organism: Phalanger gymnotis; assembly: GCA_028646595.1. Lineage (NCBI taxonomy): Eukaryota > Metazoa > Chordata > Mammalia > Diprotodontia > Phalangeridae > Phalanger > Phalanger gymnotis. The sequence continues at coordinate 542,791,287 of CM053622.1, read as the reverse complement.
CTCCTAGGGTTATATCCCAAAGAGATCACACAAGTGGGAAAAGGACCCATATGTACAAAAATATTTATAGCGGCTCTTTTTGTGGTAGCTAAGAATTGGAAATCAAAGGGATGCCCATCAATTGGGGGGGATTGTGACTTGCCCTGGGTCACACAGCTAGTTAAGTATCTGACGTCAAATTTGAACTCAGGTCCTCCTTATTCCAGGGCCGGTGTTCTATCCACTGTGCCACAGAGCTGTCCCACTTTGTTAAAATCTTAGTATGAGATTTAAGCATCAGAAATCGGCAAACACTACAAATCAGGTCTTGATTTCTTGTTTTGTTGATTGTCTAGACCAGGGGGTTACTACTACTGTTCAAGGTCCTTTATTCAATTCCTTTGTTAATTTTTTACTATTCAAGTTTCTCCCTTCATCAAGCTGTCTTCCAAGAGACAAGCTTGAACACATCACCCCTCTACTCAGTAAGTCCTAGTGACCCCCTGTTGACCTCTATGGTCAAATACAAACTCACCCATTTGTAATGAAGCCCCTCACATCCTGACTCCAGCCCAGCTTTCCAGGCTGATTAGAGAATAATCCCCTTTACATACTCTACCATGCAGCCACATTGGACACTTGGAATTCTTCACTTAGACCATCTTCTCTCTTTGTGTCCGGTCCTCCCTGCCCCCCTCCACCTCTTAGAATCCCTTGTTCCCTTCAAAACTCAACTCAGACTTTGCCTCCTCCATGAGCCCTTCCCTGATCCACCCATCTGCTAGTATCTTGTATTTTCTTGGTTTATGTTTAGTATGTTTACGTGTTGTTTCTCCTGAAAGCAGGGGTTATTTCATTTTTGTCTTTGCAGTCCCTAACCCTTAGTACAGTGCCTGGTACCCATTTGTATATATCTTGCAGGCCCCAGACCATGTGCATATCCACCCAGTTATCCTTCAGGAAGCTAACACCTATGTGTGTGTGGGTGGTGGGGGGAGGCACCTTCACACCTGCCCTGGCACTAGGACCCCTGCGATCCCTCAGACCCAAATTCCCTTTCCTGGCCTCCATTCTCTTCTGTGTTGTATTCCCCCTATTAGAATTAATATTAGAATTGCTCCATGGGGGCAAGGATTGACTCATTTTTGTATTAGTATTCTCAGCGTCTTGGCACATAGTAGGCACTTAAGTGCTTCTTCATTCGTTCATGTAGATAGTTTGTGGTTCAGTTGTTTTCCATTGTGTTTGCGCCTTCCGACCCCATTTGGGGTTTTCTTGGCAAAGATGCTGGATGGTTTGCCATTTCCTTCTTCAGATCATTTTACAGATGAGGAAACTGAGGCAAACAGGGTAACCCAGCTAGCGTGCCCAGGGTCACACAGTAGGTATCTGAGGCTAGATTTGAACTCAGAAAGATGATTCTTCCTTACTCCACACTTGGTACTCTATCCATGGCGTCACTTAGCTGCCCCATGTAGATAGTAGGCAATTCATAAATGCATATTAATTCTTTCGGGGGGGGAAGGGAAAAATTGGGGTTAAGTGACTTCCCCAGGGTCACACTGCTGGTAAGTGTCTGAGGCCAGATTTGAACTCAGGGCCACCTGACTCCAGGGCTGGTGTTCTATCCTCTTTCTTCTTCTTCCCTTCCTCCTCTTTTCTTTCTCTTTCCTCTTTTTTTTTCTTTCTCAGCTGATGTAATGCATTAACATACATTTGCTTTGCTCCTCTCAGGATTCCCTGGCCCAGCCCCAGCCCTGGTGGAAGATCCAACTGTTCGTTTGGGAGCCAGTGCTTTTTGGGACATGGGATGGTGTGTTCACGTCCTGTATGATCAACATCTTTGGTGTTGTCCTTTTCCTCAGGACCGGCTGGCTGGTGGTGAGTCATGGGTGAGGTCTGGGAGCCTTTCTGGGCCTGATCGTTCCCCACCCCCAATGTCCCAAAGTCCAGGTTCTCCTTGTGTCTAGCTCTACATGTCACAGTGTTGGTGCAGCAGAAAGCCAATGACCCGGATCTGTAACCTGTTCTCAGGGGGCTCTCCATCTCAGACAGTTCTTCCTGGTGTAGAGAGATGAGAGAGAAATAGACACTCTACTACCACTGAGTGAGAAACAAGCACATGACACCATCTGCGCTGGAATTAACCGCTTCTGGGGTTTGAATCAATTCAGTGCTCTTCCCTTTACACCAGGAGTGTCAGACACAAGATCCACAGGCAGCATTTAGGGCCCCCAACACTCCCAGGTACATCCTAACTCAGGTAAAAATGCAATTGGGATATTTTTAGCCAAATAAATAAAAATACAATAGATGAACATAGATAATGCTAATACGTGATTTTCAAAGTCAATTATGCAGTCTGCTTTGTTGATTAGTTGTGTCCCACTCTTTGTGAACTCATTCGGGGTTTTCTGGGCAAAGATACTGGAGTGGTTTGCTATTTCCTTCTCCAACTCATTTTACAGATGAGGAAACTGAGGCAAACCGGGTTAAGTGACTCACCCAGGGTCATACAGCTAGTAAGTGTCTGAAGTCAGATTTGAACTCAGGTCTTCCTGACTCCACACCCTGTGCTCAATCCATTGCACCACCTAGCTGCCCCTGTGCAGTCTGCAGAGATCCTTCTATAGGATTTAGTGGCCCCCAATTCTATCTGAATTTGACACAGTTGCTCTAGCTACACCATCAATCTGTGTGGTGTTGGGTAGTGGAAAGAGATTTAAAACTAAAGGACCTGAATTCAGATCCTGTCTGCCACTGACTGACTGTGCCTACTTTAAACAAATTACTTAGCCTCCCTGAGCTCCAGTGGCTTCATCTGTAAAAGGAGGATGATAATATTTACACTGACTCACTCACAGAGATATGGAAGTCCAATGAGACGACTTCCACCAAGTGCTTTGCAAATCACTAGTGAGCCGGTATTGTTGTCTACACTAATGGAAGGAAGCGGAGGCACATGCTATAGGGGTAATGGTGGAGAGGGGCAAAAGGCTGAGCCCATTGTCCTGCTAACCTTGAACCCCAGGCAGGAAGCCCAGCAGGAAGTCATTTGAATTGAATGTATATAGAAGCTGAGAGGGAATCCGTTTGAGGGTGGGGGTTGGTAGTGAGAGAGGGGGAAATCCCAGGAGGTGATTTGTTAGCCAGGGGAGGAGGGTCAAGGGTAATCCAGTGAGTAACTGCTGAGGGACCCAGGAATTCAGGTGAAAGTTTCTCTCCTTCTCCCAGCTCACTCTCTTTTCATCCTCCCCGCTCTTCCCCTTCCCCCATGTCATATGTCATACAGGTCTTTGACTGAAGGATAGGGAGCCCTGAAGGCAAAGCTGACTCAGGACTGGCGCCAGGGGAGAGAACAAAGGGTCTTCTTTTTGTGTTAAATGAGAGGATGGTGTGTGTGTGTGTGTGTGTGTGTGTGTGTGTGTGTGTGTGTGTGTGTGTGTGTGTGTGTGTGTGTGTGTGTGTGTGTGTGTTGTCTGGGGAAACCTAGGAACTGAGGAACTGAAGCTCAACATTTCCTGTCCTTTCTTCCCCCTGCCTCCCACCTCCCTGTCCCCCACCAAAGATCCTTCTCATGCTGGGATTTCACTTCCCAACAGACAGATCAGTTAGTCAGTTTGGGGGAACATAAGATCATGGAGTGGGAGCAGGAGGGGATCACGGGCGGGGTGTCATCCAGTTAGGAGATGTGGTGTGCTGGACAGAGTCAGGAAGACCTGGATTCCAATTCTGCCTCAGATCCTTATTAGCTGTGTTCTTGATGCAGGGCAAGTCACCCAGTGTCTCTGGTCCTATTTCCTTATTTTTAATGAGAGGACTGGAGTCAGTGACCTTTAAGGTTACTTCCGGCTCTAAACCCGTGATCCAGGGAATTCAATTTTTATAAATGAGGAAATTGAACTAAAGAAACTAAAGAAGTTCAGTAACTTGTCCAAGGTCACACAGACAGCAAGCCTTATTATCCTTATCTTACAGATGGGACAACTAAGGCACAAAGAGATTCTTCAGTTGACCCAAGGTCACCAAGAGCATGAGAGCCCATTTTCCTGACTTCTAGTCTTCTTTCCACTTTGTGACCCCGAGCTATTTGTAATGCTTGTGACACATAAATGAGGAGAATCAAGTCCCCTGATTTAGAGCTGGAAAGGTCTTTATGAATCAACTCATCCACTCACCTCTAGAGAGATGACTCCCAAGGTCCTGTAGATAGTGAGTGATGGAGGAGTCACGATTCCAACCCAGGACTCCCAGCCAAGTGCTCTCTCCACTGCCAATCAGTGATCTGGGACAATTTATCACGGGTGTGATACTATTTGAAGTGAGATGGGGTGGTGGTTGAGAGGAGAGTATTTGTTGCATAGCTGAACTGCCCTTGAGAACACTGAGGGTCTGAGAGGTGCCCTGCACTGTACCATTGTGTAGGAAAGGGGTGTGGTGCCTGGTAGACTGGCATCCATAGGGATGTGAATGGCTCTAGCCTTGTCATTCCTAATTCTCATCTTGTTACTCCATTGTAGGGGAACACCGGGGTGCTCATGGGCATGGTCCTGGTCTCCTTCGTCATCCTCGTTGCCCTGGTGACAGTCCTGTCTGGCATTGGTGTTGCAGAGCGGTGCAGCATTGGGAATGGGGGTGTCTACTCCATGATCTCTTCTGTCCTTGGTATGAAGCTCGGAGGCACTTTTGGCCTGCTGTATGTGTTCGGTCAGGTGAGCACCTGTTGCCCTGGTTTTCTTGGGCTCAGCAGAGGCTGGGGTTCTTTATATAACAGGCAGATAATGTAGGATTATAGTAGGTGTCTAATACATGCTCTGTTTTAATTTAACTTGGGCTGTGGGTGGGAGGATCACTTGCAGAGTACATTGTACAATGGAAAAAGAGCTGGCCTTCAAGTCAGAGGACTTAGCTTTGAATTCCAGCTCTACTACTAACTACTACCTCAGTGAACTTGTAAAGCCATTTCACTTTTTAGGACACATTTTTAAAAAATTTTCAATTTAGAATTCTCTCCTTCCTTTCTTTTCTTGAGAAGGCAAGAAAAACAAAATCATTACAAATATGTATAGTCAAGCAAAACAAATTCCCACATTAGTCATGTGCAAAAAAAAAAAGGAAAAGAAAGTGAAGAAAATGTGTTTCAATCTGTACTCTGAGTCCATCATTCCTCTATCTGGAGGTAGATTGCATATTTCATCATGAGTCCTTTGGAATTGTTGTTGTCATTGTGTTGATCAGAGTTCCTAAACGTTTCAAAATTGTGCGTCTTTATAATACTGTTGTCATTGTATAAATTATTCTCCCGGGTCTGTTCATTTCACTTTGCATCAGTTCATACAAGTCTTCCCATGTTTCCCTGAAGCCATCCCCTTCATCATTTCTTAAAGCACAGTCATATTCCATCACCTTCATTTACTATAACTTGTTTAGCCATTCTCCAATTGATGAGAACTTCCCTAAGTTTCCAGTTCTTTGCTGCCACAAAAATAGTTGCTGCAAATATTTTTGTACAAATGAGTTTGGAATCATTTCTTCATCTTTAAAATGAGGAGTTTGGATTAGATCACGTCTTAGGTCCCTTCCAACTCTAAGCCTATGCGATCTTATGACTATTTCCATTTCATATATTTATATCTAATAACGTATATATTTATACACAGAACAATATAATGTATGTATATATGTACACACACATGCCCACATATGTACATACATACAACACGTACACACGTGTGTGTATGTGTGTGTGTATAAACTGGGTGGTGACCTGGCCTCAGAGTCAGGAAGACCTGGGTTGAAATGCTGCCTTTGACACATACTAGCTGTGTGACCCTGGGTGAATCAGTGCCCTTGCAACTCTCAGACTGTAAGTTTCAGAGAAGGCACTGACCTACATTGTAGAGGAAGTTGGGGAGGGGGAGCAGAGGGAGTGGGAGGGGGAGAGCTCTCTACACTGAGAAAGTCACAGGGTTGGTAAAATACAAAACAAACCCCACAAAATGTATTGTCTCGTCTACTTTTATTTGTCCTCAAGTCTAGTCCCCACCCAGTGTTGAAATGCTTTTGTTAACCTTGTTTACTTGAATGTGCATTTACAACACTGATTATCTTCCTTGGTTCTGCCAGCCACCTGTAACGTCATCTAGCCTAGCAACTAATTAAAAAAAAAAAAAGTTTTATCGACATTTGTTTTTAACATCTTAGTCTCCAGATATACCTACACATCTTCCCTCACTCTCCTAGTGAGCTTTTCCTTGTAACAAAGTAAACAAGTCAATTCTCATTTATTATGCTCCCACTGTGTACCAGGCACTGTGCTAAGCCTTGACAATACAGAGAAAGGCATGAGACACTCCTTGCTCTCTCTCGGTCTAATGGGAGAAACAACATGCAAGGAACTATGTACAAACAAGCTATGTGCAGGATAAATTGGAGATAATCCCAGAGGGAAGCCCCAAGCATTAAGGGAGATCAAGAAAGACTTCTTGTGGAAGGTAGGATTTTAGCTGGGATTTAGCCAGGGAGGCAGGGATTGAGGGAATTTTATGCATGGGGGACAGACAGTGAAAGTCCCTAGAGTTAAGGGGATGGAGTGTTTTGTGCAATGAACAGCCAGGAGGCTAGCATTACTGGATTACAGAGTAAATGGAGTAACATGTAGAAGACTGGAAAGGTCAGAAGGTTATGAAGGGCATTGGATTCCAATTAGAGAATTTTCTATTTCAGGGAGAGGGAGCCTGCAGCCTCAAGGCCACATGTAGCCCTCTAGGTCCTCAAGTGGGGCCCTTTGATTGAATCCAAACTTCACAGAACAAATCCCCTTAATAAAAGCATTTGTTGGGGCAGCTATGTGGTGCAGTGAGTAGAGCACTGGCCCTGGAGTCAGGAGGACCTGAGTTCAAATCCACCCTCAGACACTTGACACACTACCTGTGTGACCTTGGGCAAGTCACTTAACCCTAATTGCCCTGCTTTCCCCACTCCAAAAAAAAAAAAAAGAATAAAAGGATTTATATTGTAGTTCTGTATCACAAAGTATGAGAGACTCTCCACAAAGAAGGTAGAAGTAAGCCATTTATTCAGACACCAGAGAACCACATCCCACAAGCCATTTATCCAGTCTAGCAGAGCAGCAAAGCATTCAATACATAATACCACAACATGGAACCTCACCATCCCAAAACCTCTCTAATTCCTGCTGGGGTCTTCCCCAAAACAAACTCACAATACAGCTAAGTCAGCCTGGTCGATTCTGTAAAACTTGTACTCAGTCAAAAGGCCACACCCAACGACTTAGGAGGCCACACGTGGCCTTGAGGCCATAGGCTCCCTACTCCTATTCTATTTCATCTGAGAGGTGATAGTGAGCCACTGAGTTTATTGAAGTGAGTGACATTGACAGACATGTGACTTAGGATGACCAATTTGATCGCTGAGCAGAAGATGACTTGGAGTGGTGAAGACTTGGAGGGGGACAGATCAACCAGCAGGTTCTAGAAGTAATCCAGGTGTGATGTGAGGAGGGCCTACACCAAGACCGTGGCTGTGTGCGTGGAGGGAAAATCATTTTAGCAAAACTAAGTGATATAACAGTCCTATTTGATTATATATATGGAACAACACCCATCCATAGTCTCCCATCCTTCCAAGGAAAGAAAAGAGGTTTTTTTTTTTCTTATCGGTCATTGCAATTATGTGACATTATTTTGTCTTGGTATTCTTTTCATTTACATCATTACAATTATTGCATATATTATTTTCCTGGTTTGCTTTCTTCATTTTGTATCAGGATAGATAATTCTTCCTATACTTCTCTGAATTAATATATTTATCATTTCTTATGGTTCAATAGTATCCTAACCCTACTCTGTAGCCATTTTTTTCCCTAACATGTAATTTTCTTTTTTTTTAAATTTTGTTTATTTTATTCTGAACTTAAGAAATAGAGCAAATATTTCCATAACATAGTAGAATAAAAAAAGATAATTATACACAAAACTGCAAATCTATTATGTATAAATGTAGCAGCAATTAGATTTGAAGATCTTTCCCACCCATTAATAGGCCATGTGACCTGCTTACATGACAGGAAGCCTAAGTTATGTGGTGAGAGGAGCTTCCTGACAGGAAAAGGAAGTTATGTCACAGGAAATGCTGAGAGAGAGAAAGATATTATGGCAGCTAATGGCTGCTAATGGCCACCCTCGTGATTGTTAGAACTGAACAGACTGACTTAGTTGTACTATGAGTTTGTTTTGGGGAAGACCCCAGCAGGGGGTGGGAGAGGTTTTGGGATGGTGAGGCTCCATGTTGTGATATTATGTATTGAATGCTTTGCTGCTTTGCTAGACTGGATAAATGGCTTGTGGGATGTGGTTCTCTGGTGTCTGAATAAATGGTTTACTTCTTCTACCTTCCATGTGGAGAGTCTCGTATACTTTGTGATACAGAACTACATAGGCATCTTGACAATTATCATCTACATGGTTATTATTGCCTTGCTGTTTCGACAACTTGATATTCCTTTAAATACGTAATAAAATTATCATGTAACTTCCTTTTCTTTTCTTTTTGTCCTCTTCCCCTGCCCTAGAGATGGCTACTATTAGACACAAATATGTATGTGTGTGTGTATACATATACATTGTGTATAAAACCATCCCACATATACTTCTATTTATCAGTTCTTTCTCTGGATGCAGATAGCATCTTTCTTTGTATGTCCTTTTTAGTTAATTTGGGTATTTATAGTAGTCAAAATGACTTAGTCACTTAAAGTTGTTCTTAAAGCAATATTGCCGTTACTCTTGGTTTCTCTCATTTCCTGAGCACAGCTGTAGTGTTCCCACACCCTTTTTTTTGCAGAGAATGACAGGGAGCAGCTTCTTGAGTCTCAACCAGGGAAGCCCAAAGCTTGGCCTTTTGGACCCAATTTCACCACTTGAAGAGAGTGTTGATTGGCCCTCCGATGTGGACTGATGTCCCAGAAGGAGAGAATTATAAACCAGAAGGCAGGCCCTACTAGGATGGATGGAAGGCTCTCAAACGGCAGGCCAATGAATGGAAAGTATTGAGTCCTATTTAGCTGAACACAAAGACATTGCCTGGACTCTAAAAGACAAAGTGTGGCCGTTAAGGAGTAGCCAGCACCCTGGGAGCATTCTTTCCATTCTTTCAACTGAAAAAGCCTTTGGCGATAGTGTGCGGGGAGGTAGGGTTGAGAAAACAATTCAAAAACCACAGTAAGAGGGCATGACTGCCTTCTAAGCCAAACTGGTTTTTGTTTTTATTTGTTAAAAGCCAAATATTTCAGTGTAAATACACTCAATCCTTATTGTATTAGGAGTGAACTTTAAAGGGTTAGTCGTGTGTGTGTGTGTGTGTGTGTGTGTGTGTGTGTGTGTGTGTGTGTGTGTGTGTGTGAGAGAGAGAGAGAGAGAGAGAGAGAGAGAGAGAGAGAGAGAGAGAGTTGCTGCTCTCTTTTAAGACCATTTGCTTTTCTCAGAGAAAGATCTTTCGGGTATAGTGTGTTCGAGATGGCAGTAATCATGAGGACTGCTTTATTGCCAGACTGGGGATTTGTAGAGTGATTTTATATTTCACAGCTGTTCCACAACTAAACAGGCTGTGAGATGGGCATAGAACGTTATCATTTTTCCCTTCCCTTCCCAGAGGAGGAAACAGACCCTAACTCCTCAAAATAAGCATCATTGGCAGGAGCCCAGGGATGGTTTCAATCCTTACTGGATCATCCCAGTTCAGCAGAGTCCCTTCTAAGGTATAGAGGGTCGCAAGGCTAGAGGGAGGAAGCTATACACCAAAAATACCCTTAGGGGAGGGGGAAAAACCCAAACAGCCAAAAAATTGAGAGATGGTGGTTCATGTGGAAGTGGAAATGCTTCCGTATGCGTAAGTATAAAGTTAAAAGAACATTTTCTTTTTAAAATTTAATTTTTCAATTAATAAGCATTTATTTTCTCTTCCTCCTGAGCCCTATAATTAAAAAGAAAATAAAAACAGCAATAAACAGCAAAAAAGAAAAAAAGTTCACATTGGCCGTGTTGAAAAATACTATGTCTCATTCACCTCATTATATCTCATTCTTCCTCTTGAGTCCATAATCTCTCTCTCTCTCATGCTTCATCACAGGTCCTCTGGCATCATGGTTGGTCATTGATCGGAGTTCTTAATGCTTTCAAAGTTGTTTGTCTTTGCAATGTTTTTGTTATTGTATCAATTGTTTTGATGGTTTTACTTACTTCACTCTGAATTAGTTCGTACAAGTCTTCCCAGGGTCCTCTGAAAGTCCATTTCATCATCCTTAAGGGGCAATAACATTCCATTGTATTCCTACTCCATACTTTATCCCCTAGTCCCCAATTGATGAGCACCCCTTTGGTTGCTAGCTCTCAGCTAGCAACAGAAAAGAGCTACTAGCTCTTTTTGAGGTGGCAAAGAATTAGAAATTTTGGAGCATACCCATTAATTGGGGAATGGCTGAACAAGTTGGGGTATATGAATGTAATGGAATACTATTGTTCCGTAAGAAATGATGAGCAGGCAGACTTCAGAAGAACCTGGAAAGACTTATATGAACTGGTGCTGAGTGAAGTGAGCAGAACCAGAACACTGTAACAGTAACAGCAAGACTGTGCAATGACCAACTCTGATAGACTTACCTTTTCTCAGTAAGTCAGTGATCTAAGGCAACTCCAAAAGACTCATGATGGAAAATGCTGTCCACATCCAGAGGAAGAACCATGGAGTCTGACTGTAGATCAAAGCATACCATTTTCTTTGTTTTCTTTTTCTTTCTCGTGGTTTTTCTCCTTTGTTCTGATTCTTCTTTCACAACATGACTAATGTAAAAATGTGTTTAATATGGCCGTATATGTATAGCCTATATCAGATTGCATGCTGTCTTGGGCAGGGGGGAGAGGAGGGTGGGAGAAAAAAATTTGGAATTTAAAATCTTATAAAAGTGAATGTTGAAAATTATCTTTACATGTAATTGGAAAAATTAAAATACTATTAAATGGGGAAAAAAGTCTCTTCCACATTTGGGACAATTGATTCCAGGAAGGTATTATTTTCACTGAGTCATGGCTTTCCATATTTCTTAGTCAAGGATGATTTTCTGTGACAATAGTAATTATGATAATGATGATGATGATAATAGTAATAAAAATCTAACTTCTCTTAAAAAAAAGAGCTGCTACAGATACTTTTGTATATTTAGGTCCTTTTCTTCTCTCTTTGATCTTGTTGACCTAGTGAAGGTATGTCAGGGTTAGAAGGTATGAAGATTAGTGACTTCAGCACTTTCTATGAGTTGCCAGCCCTAGCCCAGGAGGAGATCCGATTAACCTTCTGGGCAGTTTTGTTTCCTTGCTTAGTTGCTCTTTCCAGATGCGTTTGAATCTTTGTCACAAATTTCTTCTTCTACTTAGGACCAGAGAGTTTCTGAGCCAGGGTCAGGATATCATTTGGTAGCTTCCCTATTTCTGGTATTTATATCCACCATTCTTGGGAAATAACTTCCCCACGCTGGGAGCTGTCTGCCTTTAAAGTATTTTCCAAATGCATAATCCAAAGAGTTTCTTAAGTGCTTTGGTATGAGTACAGAAAAAAACCTATACAAACCTCTGGGAGTTGATCCACATGTATAAGGCCTATGACTGTCTTGAAACATTAATTGTGGATTGAAGAAGCTTTGCCACTCAAGATGTGAGAAAAGTTGTGCCTACAGTTGCAAAAATTAAACAGTGCTTAAAAGTAAATTAAATGTAATCATGAAAAAAGATGCAGATATTACTTTTGGAAAGCAGATAACTTTTTACTCTATAAAACAGTACTTTGGTAATATGTTCAGTGGTTCCCTCCCCACTCTGACTCCTCATCTTACAGAACAGGAAGATAAGCTTGTTTTTTTTTTTTCTGTTGCAAATGAAGGATTCAGTTCAGTTCATGAAATTACTGTGTGTTACATGTGCTAAGTGGTAAGGGATACCTCAAAGACATATGCAACAGAAGATGTACTCTCAAGGAGCTTACAGTCTAATAGTCCAGGGCTAGGAAAGCAGGGAAAACACATACAGAAATAACTGTGATTCTAGGTAGTGTCTTTTAAAGGTGCAAAGATAAGGTCTGAGCTATATGCTTGTGAGAGATCGGGGGAAGGAGAGATCACTTACAGCTTGGAGAAAGGATAGTGCATTGGTCATGGAAGGCTGCCAAGATGTAGCCACTGAGATGGGCCTTGAAGGAAGGGAGGACCTTCGACAGGTAGAGACTGAGGTGGCAATCTGTTCCAGGAAGGGGGAATGGCATGAGCAAAGGCACAGAAATGGGAGAGATAGAATGGATTTCAAGAATGCTTATGCTTTCAAACTTTATGAAAACTTTAAAAATAATAACATTTATATATTTATAAATAAAAATAATAAAAATATTTAGCCCTTTTTATAATAAGACACTACAGTGATATTTCTACCATCCCCCTATACCCCAAGAATCCTTAGGGGTGGAGAAAATCAATTTTACAACATATTTGGGGTGATAGAGAATAGAGTAAATTACAAAATGGAATCAGAATCAATTTGACTTTCTCGGGGTATATTTTTCCTCCTGCAATAAAAAGCAGTACTAATAAATGAGTTAATAGTGGCTAGCATTGATATAGCACTTTAAGGGTTGCACAGCACTTCACATATGTTAATTAAGTTGATCCTCACAGCAACTCCGAGAGGTATTCTTATCTCCATTTACTGTTATTAGCCCCATTTTACAGATGAGGAATCTTTGGCTCAGAAAAGTTAAGTGACTGGCCCAGAGTCACAGAGCTAGTAAGTATGTGAGGCAGGATTCAAACTAGGGTCTTTCTGACTCCAAGTCCAGCATTGCATCCACCAAGCCACCTAGCACACTTAGCTGCTCTCAGATCTTTGACTCTTCGTCTTTTAACAAAAGTGGAGGTTTTATTTTCATAGTTGTAGACAAACTGGGGTGTATACGCCCCTAAAGGAGTGGTACACTTGCATAAAGTTAAATCATATATATTTTAAGGTCTTTCCTTACTTTAATTTTCCTGAATATCCTTGAGATAAAAATTGCAGCAAACATTAAGTGCCTACTTTTAAGTGCCAGGGTAAAGATTGGTTGTTTGTTTTTATGATACAGTATCTGCACTCAAGGACCTTATACGGTAGGGGGGAAAGAAAGTATTTGATTATGACACATTTGTATTTCATTTGTTGTTCAGTCATTTCAGACATGTCCAACTCTTCATGACCCCATCTGAGGTTTTCTTGGCAAAGATATCGGAGTGGTTTGCCATTTCCTTCTCCAGCTCATTCTATAGATGCAGAAACTGAGGCAAACAGGATAAAGTGACTTGCCCAGGGTCACACAGCCAGTAAGTGTCTGAAGTCACATTTGAACTCGGGTCTTCCTGACTCCAGGCTCTGCACTCTATCCACAATGCCACCTAGCTGCCCGACTTCATTATAGGTGCTACTGTAATTTGGAGGTATTGTAAGTTGGTTTTGTTCTACCAATTCTTTATTAACTATAGTTGGAGAGTGGGGTGGGGGAGCAGAAAAGAGTCTATATTACTGACATATGTAAGGCAGCACTGGGCACATGTGGCAGTTGAAAGAGTGCTTGGAGTTAGAGGTCCTGGGTTCAAATCCTGGTTCTGTGTGATCTTGTATAATTTATTTATTCTCCCTTGGTCTCAGTTTCTTCAACTGCAAAATGAGGATGTCAGGCTAGATGGACATTAAAGTTTCTTTCACTCCAGAACCTGGTTCTACTTCAGGATGGATCATTCAGGCTCTTTCTAGTTCCTTTTTGCCATTTCCTTTTGGAGGGGGAAAGCCAGGCAATTGGGGTAAGTGACTTGCCCAAGGTCACACAGCAAATAAGTGTTGAGCATCTGAGGCCGGATTTGAACTCACATCCTCCTGACTCCAGGGCTCCAGGACTGTTGCTCTACTCACTGCGCCACCTAGCTGCCCTGCCCCTTCTAGTCCTAAACCTACGATGCTAAGTGCATAGAAAAAGAAGTGTCCTGGCAAATGGTCAATAATTTTTTCTCTAGGGGAAAATGTAAACAGGCCACACTTTTAAATTTGATATGTATTATTAACTCTCTGTCCTTTTCCTAAGTCTAGACAATTAACAAAACAATAAAACAAGCCCTGATTTGTAACATTTTCTGATTTCTAAAGTACACACTTAAGATTTAACAATCGGCGCTCTTGGGCTGGTTCAAGATTCCTCTAGCACACCCCTGAGAAGCCAAACGTCTCTAGCTGATTTCCTTTCCTACTTCTCAGCTACGGACGGTGAGTCCAAATAGCTAATGGGAGACCTGTTTTCTTGCCACTGGTAGAGATATGGACAAATAGTGGATTGGTCAGAGTCAGAAAGTGGGACGGGAAGGGACCTGAGTAAATTCATGGTGCTGGAGAAGTGTGTGTATGTGTGTGTGTGTGTGTGTGTGTGTGTGTGTGTGTGTGTGTGTGTGTGTGTGCACTACCGTAGAGCTCAGTGTTACTGCTCAGTGTTCATACTTTTGGATTCAGAGTTCTATCCATCTTTAAAGCTCAGATGGAAGAAGACTCCAGGAAGTCTTTCTAGGGACAGCTAGGTCGTGCAGTGGATAGAGTGCCAGAACTGGAGTCAGGAAAACTTACCTTCCTGAATTCAAATCTGGCCTCAGACACTTACCAGCTGTGTGACCCTGGGCAAGTCACTTAACCCTGTTTGCCTCAGTTTCCTCATCTGCAAAATGAGCTGCGGAAGAAAATGGCAAACCACTCCAATCTTTGCCAAGAAAACCCTAAATGGGATGATGAAGAGTCAGACATGATTGAGATGACTGAACAACAACAACAAAGCCCTTCCTGGTTCCCTGTCACCTCCAATCCCTATCGGTAATGACTTTTCCTCAGACATTCTCATGTAGCACTTTCACATTTCTAATACATTTAGTGTTACGTTGTATTACAGTTGTTTATGTGTCATATCCTCTACTAAGCAATGTAGTAGCTAATGTTTATGTAGGGTTTTTAAAATTTACAAAGTGCTTTTATATGTGTTAATTCACTTAATCTTCACAACCACCCTTTTAGGTAGGCGCTGGTACTGTTATCACTATTTTACCAATGGGGAAACTGAGGCTGAGAGGTTGAGTGATTTCCCTAGGGTCACATAGCTATTAAGTCTCTGAGATAGGATTTGTTTTCTGAAATTAAACTTTATTTTTTCAATTAGCAAGCAATTATTTTCTCTCTCTCTCACCATCTGTCTCTCTCTCCCTCTCTCTTTCTTCCCCTTCCTTCCTTCCTCCCTCCCTCCCTCTCTCAAAAACCAAGCCTCCTGGTAAAACAAAAACCCTTGCAAATGTAGGTAGTCAGTGAAAACAAATTTCCATTTTAGTTATATCCAAAAATGCTTGTCTCATTCTGTATATTTGATCCATCTCCTCTCTGATAAGAGGTAGGTAGCATGCTTCATTACAGATCTTTTGGAATCATTATTAATCGTGTCACTGATCAGAGTTCTCAAGTCTTCCAAAATTGTTCATTTTTTATAATATTGTTATTATAATACCACTTATTCTTCTGGTTCTGCTCACTTCACTCTGTATCAGTTCATATGAGTTTTCCTAAGTTTCTTTGAAACAATCCTCTTCATCATTTCTTACACTATTCCATTACATTTATATAAATTTGTTTTATACATATATACATATGCACACATATATGCACGTACGCATATTACATTTGTTATATACATTTTTGGTTACATATATTATTTTTCATATACATTTGTTTAGCCATTTCCTAATTGACGGGCACCCCTTTAGTTTCCTGTTCTTTGCTACCACAAAAAGAGCTGATATAAATATTTTTGTATAGATGGATCTCTTTCCTCTTTCCTTGATCTGAGATAAGATTTAAACTCTGGTCTTTCTGACTCTAAATCTACCCCTGTTTCCGCTACTCCAACCAGCAGCTTTCTTGAGAACAGAAATTCCCTTTTCTGAACTCTATACCCCTTCCCCTCCCCAAATCAATCAGTACCTCACCACACAGAGAAGGTTCATAATAAATATTTGTTGAATTGAGTTGAATATTGCTTTCTCTTCTCTACCTGCTGCTAAGCTTGTCTCGTTCTTCAGTGTGTTGCAGGGGCCATGTACATTACCGGCTTTGCAGAATCCATCTCCGATCTGCTGGGCCTCCGAAATATCTGGGCAGTGAGAAGCATTTCACTGGCAGTACTTCTGGGTTTGCTGGGCATTAACCTCGCTGGAGTTAAGTGGATAGTTCGCCTTCAGCTGCTGCTGCTTTTCTTACTGGCTGTCTCCACACTGGATTTTGTAGTCGGATCTTTCACACACCTGGACCCAGGTAAGCTCCTTCCAATTTTTGCTGAGACACTCTTGGCAGGTCCCCCAATCTTCACCTTTGCGCTTTTAGAGTCAGGTTAAGTAAACTGGAGTTAATGAGGCCAACTTGGCTCTGTTTACTGTCACTTCATGGACTCAGGTGAGCAAGGAAGGGCACTCAGGAGGCTCCTGCGTACTTTACCTGTAAGAGTTTAGTTTCTGCAAGGTAAGCAGTGGTATTTCGGATATGATCTCATGGACTGAGCATCCAGAATTTGCAAAGGCATAATTACTTGAGATGGATATTAGTGCACTTTTCTGCTCAATTACTTTGTTTAGAAAAACAACTCTATTAAAATAGATAAATTTAAATCTTAAAGAACAAATTAGGTAGATCTCAAAAGCAATATCTTAAAGAAAACGAACACCTAGGCATAGTTTGGTAGCCTTCTCACTATGCGCCGGCTAAGATTGATATCACTTCTTAACTTAGAGTTGGTTTTCTTTCTAGATGGCGGTAGAACACTTCTCTCTTTTTACTTTGAATCTTTATTTGTTGTTATTGAGTTGTTTTTCAGTCGTGTCTGACTCTTTGTGACCCCTTTTAGAGTTTGCTGGTAAAGCAGTTTGCCATTTTCTTCTCCAGCCCCTTTTACAGATAAGAAAACTGAGGCAAACGGGATTAAGTGACTTGCCCAGGGTCACACAGCTAGTAAGTCTGAGGCTGGATTTGAACTTGGGTCTTCTTGACTCCAGGCCTGGTACTCTAGTCACTGCACCACCTAGCTGCTCTTTAATATACTTCAAGTCATAAATGGGGTGTTTTTTGGAGGCAGTGGGGAAACTATTTTTTAGCTCCTAGGTCTCAGACTAGTTTGGGATCTTGCCTTCCTTCTTTTCTGGTGGGCCTCTAAGCTAGTGATGGACATCTTTCCTCTCTCTCCACCCCATCATAATATTTCTAGGTTGTGTTATTAGTGTTCCAAGTTGCCAAAATAATCTTTCTAAACCATGTCGCTATTGCTCAAAAACCTTCAATGGATCCCTATTCCATCCAGGGTAAAATTCAGACTCCTTAGTCTAGCATTTCAAGACATTTACTGTCTGCTCCTACCTAATTATTAGCCTCATTTCTTTTTTTTAAATAACATTTTTCCATATGTATGTATATGTATATACATCTGTATATATGTATGTGCGTATATATGTACATCTGTATATATGTGTGTGTGCAGCCATGCTTAATTGTAGCTTTCTTGGGGGAGGTGGGGATCTAAGGGTGGGAAAAGAATAAAGTAAAAAGTGCACAGCAGAGAACAAGAAAATTTACAAGGAAGCAAAGAAAAGATGGACAGCTCTGAACACAATATGTGGTATTTATTATATAGGCTTTCTTGAAATGGAAATTTATTGCTGTATATTTTGAATCCTCTCTTACCTTCTGCTGTGCACATGGCAATGCTTTTTTTTCTCATTTTGTATTTAAGTTTATAATATGTTTTTTTGTCTTCTTACTGTGTATTTAAGTTTAAAATAAATTAATAAAAAATAATATTTTCCCCAATTTTATGTAAAGACAATTTTTAGCACTTATTTAAAAAAAAACTTGAGTTCTGAATTTTCTCCCTCCCTCCTTCACCTGCCTCAGTCTCATTTTACATTGTTCCCCTTCTCAGCTTCAGGGATCCAATGAAACTGAGCTACTACCAGTTTCTTGAACTGAATGTGCTATTTCCCACCTCCATGTATTTGCACAAGCTACTTCCTCATACATGTGTGCCTGGAATATAGTCCCTCCTCCTCCTCCCCTTTCAGAATCCTTATCTACCTTCAAGGCTCAGCTCAGACATCATCTTTTCTGTTCTGAGTAGCCGTCCTTCACTCCCTTAGTTGAAAGTGTTCTCTTCTCAAATTTTCTAAAGTTAATATAATGGTTCTTTCCTTTGTCCCTATCACTCCCTTAACTGTGTTATACTTAACTCTATATAGGTACGTCTCTGCTTCTCCCTGCCTCCCATCCCACAGGCCCAAAAAATGTAAGATCCCAGAGTCTAGCCCAGTAATTTGTACATGGTGAATGTTTAGTAAATATTTATTGAATTGTCAAATTGTTGAAGTTCAAAGAAAGTGAATTTGAACTCAATATAGTATTGTTTGAGCTAACACAATTTACTGGCAATGGAATAAACAGCTACATGAGTTAATAATTATAAAATGCTTAGCACTGTGCCTGGCACATAGTAAGCACTATACAAAGGTTAGCTGTCCTTCTTCTTCTTCTTCTTCTTCTTCTTCTTCTTCTTCTTCTTCTTCTTCTTCTCCTTCTCCTCCTTCTCCTTCTCCTCCTCCTTCTCCTCCTCCTCCTCCTCCATCACCACCACCACCACCACCATCATCATCATCATCATCATCATCGTCATCATCATCATCGTAAGTTCCCCATCCCTGGAGGCATTCAAGCAAAGAATTACAGGCAAAGCTGGGCTACAAACTCTGTGTTCTCTAGGTGATCACTTGTCAGATATTCCTAGATCTATTTTCCTGGATTATTTCAAGTGAACTCACTTACTTACACATTTATTTCTATCTTCCGTCTTCCCAATAATCATGTTTCCATTTCTGTAGCACGTGAATCATTCTGTCATGGAGGTATCTCTGTCTACCCGAGTCTGAGGACCTGAGTTCACACCCCAGTGTTGAAGTTTACTACTTGCATAAGATTGGACAAGTCCCTTTCTCTGTCTGGGCCTCAGTTTTCCCATTTATGAAATGAGAGGGTTGCAGCAGGTGATCTTCTAAGGTTCCTTTTAGCTCTAGATCAGAGGTTCTCAAACTTATTTGGTCTACTGCCCCCTTGTAAAAAAAATTACTCAGGGTCCCCCTGGAAATCTATTTTCTTTAACCCTTTTATGGTTTTTTTTTGAAATTTGTGTCATTTCAAAAAATATATTTTTTTTAAAATGAAGCATCTTAAATTTAATAATTTATTGTAAATTTGTGGGTTTTTTCTGCATTGAAATTTTGATGATGCAACATTGCATCATGTAACCATGTAGTATTGTTTTGTAAAGAAGTCATTACATGTACGTATTCCTTCCCATACATGCTAGAATTCCCAACAATGTGTGACACCTCACCTGCCAACACTTTCTTGTTAAGACCTGTCAGTGGGCTTGACCACTGATCAGTTATAATTTGTATCTTGTGTGTTTATTTGGAAAATAATGTAAACACTGTGACTTCAACTCTGTTACACAACAGGTGAAACATGTACAAATGGTTTTTCAAAATTTCTTTTCTTCTCTTCTTTCCTTATACTTCCACCTCCCCGTTATTTTCATTCAATGCCCCCCAAATGCATCCAAGGCTACTACTGCCCTGCCTGGATCATTCCAGCACCCTCCCAGGGGGTGGCATTGCCCACTTGGGGAACCTATGCATCATGTAATGAATGCCACAGCTGTCTTTGCTGGCTCTAGGCCTCTTTATCCTCGGTGTGATCTGGAAAGTAGAAGCTTCTAGAGTCTCACCTTTCTAAATGCAGAGAGAGAGAGAGACAGCTTGTTTACAATTTTGAATATTAATTTGAGAAGGGACCTTAGAGCTGTCATCAAAATCAACCTCTTACCCAGTACGATATGAGAAAAATAGAATGAGTTCAATTCTCAATTTAATTCAATTCAAGGAGCATTTATTACATGCCTGGCACTGGGCTAGGCACTGAAATGGGTTTGATTTTTAACACCTTTTATACCTATTATCACCTTGGAGCTGTAACATAACACTTTGAGGTAGTTAGGAACTCTAGCTAACTTTGCTCCCATATCATAGGTAAGAAAACTGGGTCTGCAGGAGGTTAAGTCACTTGCCTGTGGTCGTACGATGGAAGTGGCAGAAATATACCCTGACTTCCTGATTCCAGCGACTTTTGGGATGAGGCATTTGGAAAGCTGCTGGAGGAACCTGGGGCATTCTAACTGCCGTCTTTTGACACTGAGCTCTCCACCCAAGGTGTTGGCCCCTTCACCTGTGCTTCGTTCAAAAGACTTCTTACTCAGAAGGAAAGTATGCACTAACTAAAAAGTGAACAGACATGAAGTGGACCAGAACTTGACCAACATGTGGATATCTGGGATAGAGGATCAATGGACAGTGAGCAAGGCTCTGAGCTAATGATGGGCTGGGAGGCTTGTGAGAAATCACAAAGGTCTTATACTGATCCCAAGATCCCATGGAAGCAGTACTAACATTTTACCAGTATTGTTCTACGTCAAGCCAAGTCAAGACAACAAGCTTTTAGGAAGCTCCTACACTGTGCCAAGCCCTGAGAATACAAAGAAAGGTAAGACAGGGAACACCGCGACCTCTGAAGAACTCAAGACGAGTGTCAGGAAGAGGACAATGGAGAGGCATGTGATGGGTGCATATGGTAACCAAGGAGGAACTCCCAAGAAGGACAGGAAGGAAAGGCCATCATCAAGGAATTGCAGAAGAAGAAAATATGGGCTGGTTACCCAGCGAGAAATTGAACAAGGCCTTCAGCATGTTGGATGGGTCCCAAACTTTTTGCAAGACCATGGATGAATTGTACTTCATGGGCAGACATGGATGGGTGGTCATCTGTGTTGCTGGAGAGAACTCTTGAATCAATGAGATCATGGAGCCATTTTAACATTGGCTTACTGGGAGACAGTATAGTATTGTGCATAGGCTTCCTGCTAATAGTCAGGTAGACCTGGGTTCAAATCCCACTCCTGACAAATATTGGCTGTGTGACCTTGGGCAAGTTACAGCCTCTCATTGCTCCAGAAAACTTTCTGAGGCTACAAGCTACAATACAGTTGCTGACTTGGATCGGCAGAAGGAGCTTCCTCACCCAGAGTTCCTTATGCCAATGCAACCTTTGTTGTTGTGAGTTGTTTTAGTTGTGTCCAACTCTTTGCGACCTCATTTGGGGTTTTCTTGGCAAAGATGCTGAAGTGGTTTGCCATTTCCTTCTCCAGCTCATTTTACAGATGAGGAAACTGAGGCAAACGGGTTTAAGTGACTTGCCCAGGGTCACACAGCTAGTAAGTGTCTGAGGCCAGATTTGAACTCAGGAAGATGAGTCTTCCTGACTCCAGGCCTGGTGTTCTATCCACTGCGTCGCATAGCTGCCCTTATGACATCATAGGTTCAGACTAAAAAGAAATTTGGTGAACATATATACCAAACCTCTCCAGGTTAGTGTATACTCCCAAGGAGGCAACAGACTCTGGGTTTGCATCTGTGCCCCCCTAACTCACAATTACTTTCAAACATAGTACTTTATGTTGGTCCTAATGATTAGAAAAGCCGATATATGGGTCACATCCCTTTAAAACAAATTCCAAGGGATTTGTTTCTTTGTACTAGGTCTTTGTCCTTTGCACTAGAATCATCCCTTTGTTTTAGATTTTGTTTTTCCATTCGTTCTTTTCATTCAGCAACTCAAGTGTGTTCCCCATGCTAGGGACTGAGAGAGGTATATAGAAATGAATAAAACTGACTCATTAGCTAGAACTTGGAAATCTTAAAATAATACATGTCATATAGAGATTTTTTTCTTAAAACAGTATTTGTTGTTTTCAGGCATTTCAGTCATATTGGACTCTTTGGGTTTTTTTTTTTTTTGGCAAAGATACTAGAATAGTTTGCCATTTCCTTCTCCTGCTGATTTTACAGATGAGGAAACTGAAGCCAATAGGGTTAAGTGAATTGGCTGGGGTCACATAGCTAGTAAAGGCCTGAGGCTGGATTTGAACTCAGGAAGATGAGTTCTTCCTGACTCCAGGTCTGCACTTTATCTGCTCTTCAGCCCGAGTATTTGTAGTAATGGTGGTTAAGATTAAAAAAAAAAAGTGAACCTAAGTATTAAGCTCTCTCCAAATCTCTCGTGATCATTTTTAATGGGCATATGTGCACACCTTTCTGCTGAGTGGTCCTTAGTGGGCCCGCCCTCTGTGTTGGGTTGGGTTCTTTTCTTTTAACCAGATTGCCATGCTTGGAATAGCATTGCATATACTAACATTGGAATGGCACAGAGGAGATCAGCCTTGTCTCAGCCCAAGGATGGCACTCAAATCTGGGAAGTGTTCCATAATTTTCTGGTTGTAGTCTGGAAGGATTGCTGAGGAATGTGTAAAATGAAGAATTTTGTCTAAAAAAATAAAACCCTCAGACAAGCAGAAGTGATTGAATTTGTACATTTTCCAAGTGTTGCCTTGAATTCTTCAGTATTCCTTTATTTAAATGCTCCATGATTTTTCATAACTTCACAAGAAGATTTAATGCTAATCACACTCATTTCTATTACATTTTACTTTCTTTACAACAGCCCTGTGAAGCAGCTATTGCAAACATTATTAACCCCATTTTACAGATTAGATAGCAAAAGCTCAGAGAGCATAAAATTCATTACTCAGGGAGTCATGTATTTAGGTCTGGAGGTGGTAGAGTCAGGATTGGAACTCAGGTCTCCTGTCCTCAAGTCCAGTGTTCTTTCCACTATAGTGCTTTGCTGCAAGACCCTCTAGGAGGGATGACATTCCTCCCTGGATACATTCTCTACTTTCAGGGAAATACAGCATAGAAAAATTATAGGTCAAGAGTTCTTTGCATAGGCCTAAGACTTCAGGAAGGGCAGCTAGGTAGTGCAGTAGATAGAGTGTCGAGTACCGAGCCTGGAGTCAGGAGTTCAGATCCAGCCTCAAACACTTACTAGCTATGTGACCCTGCACTTTACCCTGTTTCAGGTAAAGTTTCCTCATCTGTAAAATGAGCTGGAGAAGGAAATGGCAAACTACTCGAGTATCTTTGCCAAGAAAACCCCAAATGGGGTCATGAAGAGTCGGTCATGACTGAACAAGACCTCAAGGAGTCTAGGAACTTGAGTGGGAAAATTTTTAAAAGTTACATTTTTGTTTTCACTAATTTTGGTTCCCTTTGTAAGGTATGCATTATATTTTATGCATTTAAAAGTATTATTCTCAGAAGGGGTGCATAGATTTCACCAGAATGCCCCAAGGATCTATGACACAAAAAAGGTTATAGATCATAGTCTTAGAGCCAAAAGGGACCTTAGATCTAGTCCAGTCCCCCCATCTTCCAAATGGAAAAACTGAGGCTGAGAAAGGTTAAAAAAAATTGACCAAGGTCACAAAGGTAGGAGTCAGGATGTGAAGCCAGATCCTCCCATTCCTAGTCAAGTCTTTTTCAATACTATATGATACTATTTCCAACTCTGTGTGTGTGTGTGTGTGTATTTATTTTACAAGATGATTCTGCTCTTTACAAAAGTATTCACCTTGAGCTTCCTTTAAGTAGAAAGTTCTTAATGACTTCAACACGGGTCCTGGGTTCCTGAGGATACTTCTGAAGCCTATCTATCGTGTAAAGTGAGGCACACCTATTTCAAAAGGCCCAGATGACGAACTTAGAAGCCTTGTAGAAGGTACATCATTATGTGAAAGACAGCAAGGCCAAACTTGGTTAACAGTTGGCAGCAAGCACAGAGCCTGTCCTGTTGGCCCTGGGAGCCAAGGACTGCAGCCAGACTGTCTGTTAGTGCTTTGCTAGGTCTCAGCTGCCACGGTCCCCTCTTCCCTACCTAGATCCCATCTGCTTTCCCTCCCATTCCACCTGCCCGGACTTGATTTCCCTCCTTTAACAATCCTCTCTATCACCAGTTTTAAAGAAAATTGGAGTAGCTTCTTCGCAGTGGAGATCTTTCCAATCTGATGCTAACCTGTTTTTTTTTTAATCTTGCTTTTTTGGGATATTCCTGGTAGTTTTCCATTGCTAGGTTTTTTTGGTGGGGGTGGAGGGGTGGGGAAAGTAGTTAATTTTTTTCCTTCAAAAGGGCCCTGCAATGCTGGGGTTGGCCTCTGTGTGGAGTCTCAGCTCTGACTTTTTGAACCAGCTTCTATGAGATACAGGGAATCTTTTAGCAGAAAGCACTTGATTCTTAGAAGGGAGAGCATCCATTGGGAGGGACTGGCCTTAACTATAGACAGAGTAGGTAGAAGGGCTCCATCTTTGTGGAGAGGCTTAGTAAGGTGTATCCTATGGAGAAAAAAAAAAGAGAAGAAAATCCCTCCCCTGAGTGCCTGAAATACTACCATTGCTTTATATTTTTCCCTTCCTTCCTTCCTTCCTTCCTTCCTTCCTTCCTTCCTTCCTTCCTTCCTTCCTTCCTTCCTTCCTTCCTTCCTTCCTTCCTTCCTTCCTTTCTTTCTCTTTCTTTCTTTCTTTCTTTCTTTCTTTCTTTCTTTCTTTCTTTCTTTCTTTCTTTCTTTCTTTCTTTCTTTCTTTCTTCCCTTCCTCCTTCTCTCTCTCTCTCTCTCTCTCTCTCTCTCTCTCTCTTTCTCTCTCTCTCTCTTCCTTCCTTCCTTTCTCTTTCTTTCTTTCTTCCTTTTTCTTTTGCAGTTATCCCTGGGAGCCTAAAACATAAAACATGAAGTTGGTTATATCTAATTAACAATTCCTTTATCAGATTTTTTTTCCCTTAGGGACTGGAGCAGCCAGGGTTATTAGCCTTTGTTTCTTAAAATCCTAGGATTTAAAGTTGGAAAAGACTTTAAAGGGCATCTAGTCCAGCCCTCTCCTCTTACAAGTAAGAAAACTAAGGCCCATCCATGGAAAGCACCTTGTGCCCACATAAGCGATGGTGCCAAGGGCTAATTCTTCATCCAAACCAGTGCCCTTTTCATTGTACCTTACGGCCTCATGTAACTGTTCTTGGAACGAGGGCCCAGCAAGCCTGGAACACAGGAGTCATGTAAACAAGCCATCTGACGCTTGGATTCAGCCATAAAATAAGACCAATCCTTGCTCATAGTGGGCGTGCTCTGAAGGTGAATGTGCTGTCAGATGGCTCAGCTGGAGAAAAGACTCTTGATGCCTCATGAAATGGCAGACGTACCGATGGGTCTGTGGTTAGTCGTGCCTTGGATTTTCTGAACCGTCCCTGTCTTCTGAGCAAGACTCTCTCAGTTTTATAAATTATCCACAGCATCTGCTACTGTACAAAATGAGAATGTGGGATAGGGAAAGGAAGGCTGGGGTAGGAAAACTGAGTTACAGGAAAGAAGAGAAAATTTATTTATTCTTTTTTTAATAAGTTAATTTATTTGTAGTTTTCAACATTCGCAAAATTATTTATTCTTATTATGAATCAGGCTCTGTACTAATCGCTTTACAAATATTATCTCTTTTGATCCTTACAACAAGGCTGGGAGGCAGATGTTGTTATATTCCCACTTTACAGTCAAGGAAACTTGAGGCAAACAGAGGCTGAGGGACTTGCCCAGGGCCTTGAGTAATAAGGATCTGAAGTAAAATTTGAACTCAGATCTTCTGGACTCCAGGCCTAATGCTCTATCTGCTGTAACACCTAGCTGCCTCTACCTTTGTCAATAACTACCTGTGAGATGAGCAACTCCTTCCCTTCTCTGGGCCTCAGTTTCCTTTTATACTAGCTGTGCGACCCTGGGCAAGTCACTTAACCCTGCTGGCCTCATTTTCCTCATCTGTAAAATGAGCCAGAGAAGGACATGGCAAATATTAGGGAACTATTCCATTAATATGGAACAAATGGACTATTCCTTTAAGATGGAACAATATGGGCTGGACAAAATGATTTCTAAGGCTTCTTCCTTATTTAAAATGCTGTGAGTCTTTGAGCAGTTTGAAAATATTGGGCAGCTCAGGTGGGGGTTTGGGAAGGCACTGAAGTGATGGAGATGACTCACATTTTGTTGGTTTTTGTAGTTTGCGAAGCATTCTCTCCTCTCCACCTAATGACCAGTGTTATTATCTTCATTTCACAGATGAAGTAACTGAGTCCCTGAAAGGATGAGGGAGAGGGAGGAATGAAAGGGTGACTCAGGTGGTCAGTCTGGGTGGCTGGAAGGATGGTAGTGTCCTTGACATAAATATTAGATTAGATTAGAGGCAGGGCAGACTCAGGAGAGAAGGTTTCAGGGTCTATTTTGGACACGTTGAGTTTGAAGTACCAAGAGGATATCTAGGTGGAGAGAGATACCCAATGGGCAAGTTGGTGATGTGAGATTGTAGCTTAGGGGAGCACTAGGGACTAGACACAGACATTTGGGAGTTATCTGTGTGGAGATGTGAATAGAATGCTTGGGAGCTCATGAGATCGTGAGGAGAAAGCACAGAGAGGGAAGAGAAGAGGGGTAAGAGTGGAGTCTTTATGAGCATCCATTCTGGATGGGACAAGGAGGGTGAGGTAGGGAGAGGGTTGCTGGGGACACAGCGTCTTCTTGAGGGACGCTATGCTTTCATGAGTAAAAGATGATGAAAGAAGCGTGGGAAGAAGAGATCTAAGATAAGGGAAATTTGTTAACAGCAGAATGAGACTTTCAGAGGACACAAAGGAAAGGTAAGGCAGACCAGGATAGGAACTCCATAGTGCACGGGATGGAGATGGATGGGGATGAGACAGCAGAGAGTGACAGGAAGGTTCAAGCGGTTTTCACCAAGGCAGCTGGTGACTGAATCCCAGGGATTAGTATAGGAGGAGACACAAATTTGTTAATCATTGGTCAGAAGAGTCATTTGAAGGGCGCTTCTAACTCAGCAATCCTGTGATGTCAGAGGATGGCATCGCCGTCCTCTCTAATACCGGGGAAGGTTGGGTTGGGTATTTTGACTCAGTAAACACCTGGCTATTAGTCTCCCAGGATCTGACTGAAATCCCATTAGCAGCAATCCCTTTGCCTTATCCCAAGATGACAAGGAGTGAGGGATGCACAGCCAGAAGGTATCTCATATGGGGATGGTGTGCTTGGCTCTTGTTCTGGTCTGGATGAGGTTCAGGTAGCAAGAGGCCTGGAGGCTG
The DNA here is from genome assembly GCA_028646595.1 of Phalanger gymnotis. NCBI lineage: Eukaryota > Metazoa > Chordata > Mammalia > Diprotodontia > Phalangeridae > Phalanger > Phalanger gymnotis. The sequence goes on along the minus strand of CM053622.1, from coordinate 542,764,027 downwards.
GGATGTTCCACTGATTTATGGAGGACTGAGCCTTTACTGCTTTCCTCCTCACACAGAGAAGGTGCCTAATAAATGTTTATTGATTGATTGAAGCAGGGTATGGTAGATCGTGCCTGACAGCAGGTTCTGCCTCCCAATGTGGTAACAGAAAGATGTGGCCTGAAGGCAGTAACTTAGATCAGAGTAACTCTTGGCTCCAGGGCAGTGGGTTCCAAATGAGAAGATATTTGTGAAAGGCTAGCCCCTTAAATTCTACCCTTTTGGAAATGGGGGGATGATATCCCCTTAAAGATTCCTAGATGTCACCAGACCTTGTGTTTAGTAGCTAGGACAGAATGAAGATTGGGGGAAGAACTCTGGGAGTCTAGCATCAAACTAAGTACTTTCCTCCCCTATAGGGACTAACACAAAGGTGAGTCTTGGGCGTCATATCCAGTAACGCTCAAAGTCCTCCATAATCTGCCCCTCTCCCCACTTTCAAGTCTTTCTTCCCTCCCTTCCCTCAACATGCTCTTCCATTCAGCGACCCTCGCCTCCTGGCTGTTCCTCAGCAAGACCTCCGGGAATTTTCACTGGTTGTCTCTCCACACATAAAATGCTCACCTCCCACTCTTGGCTTCCCTGGCTTCCTTCAAACCTCTGCTGAAATCCTACCTTCTTCAGCAAGTCTTTCCTAATGCCCCTCAATTCTAGTGGTGTCTTTCTGTCGATCATCTCCCATTTGTCCTGTGTATGGTTTCTTTGCACATAGTTGTTGGCGCATTTTCTCCATTAGATTATAAACTCCCTGAAAACAGAGACTGTCTGGTGCTTTTTTTTTTTGAATCTTCAGGGCTCAGCACAGGCACCTATAGGTGATTAATAGATGTTTATTGACTGACTAGTGACTGAATGGTTGGGCCTCAAGAGAACTAAAGCCATGGTTAAGACTAGGAAATAGGGACTTGAACAAACTAGAATAGTGATTCAGAATGAGGGCTGCAGGTCAGCACAGGTCATCAATGTAGTTCAGAATCATGGCGTGATGAACTAACTGCCTCTTAGAATCCCTAGCTTCCTTCAAGGCATCCCTCGCCTAGGCCTCTCCGACCTTCCAACCTCACCCCACATCCACCATTTTATTGTTTATTTATAGTAGTATTTACTTATCTAGGAACATGTTTTCTCTACTGAACAATAAGCTGCTTGAGGGCAAGGATGGCTTCATATCCTTACTTTTGCACCAAGGGCAGTAAATAGAGCAAATGACTCATCTTCCTGAGTTCAAACCTGGCCTCTTACTTACTTACTAGCTGTGTGACCCTGGGCAAGTCACTTAACCCTGTTTGCCTCAGTTTCCTCATCTGTAAAATGAACTAGAGAAGAAAATGGCAAACCACTTCAGGATCTTTGCCAAGAAAACCCCAAATGGGGTCACAAAGAGTCAGACATCACTGAACAAAAGATTCTCAGCACATTCAGTAAGTGTCTGCTAGATAGATAATAGACGTTCATTTTCCTTGAATGAATGAATGAATTAAAGAGGCCCTCGGGCTTCCTTGTCTCCGCGGTAGAAAGATTTGACCGGTGACTTGGAGACTAGGGAATGAGGTCAGTCTGGAAGAGAGGAAGGAGTCAGCAGGTGCTCTCGTTAATTGAGGGTTGTGGCCTGGCAGATGGGCCCTGGTATAGATGAGCATTTCAGCCGTTTTATTCTCCAGTGCTTTGGAACGGAGTTGTTAATCAGATCATTAAATAGAATGACTGTACTTGGGATGAGCGATGGGGGGCGGCGTGGAGTGGTACCACAAGTACCATTGGTCTTCCTGGGATCTGTTGCTATGAAGGTTGAAAAAGAGAGGAAAGGTATATGGAACATTAAAGAAGTAGTCTTCTTTTGGCCTTTCCTCTGTTTCTTTTTTAACATCTCTTGAATATACCTCCTCCTCTCCTCTGGCACTGCCCCTACTCATCTCCTCGCTCCTGGACTATCACAATAACCTGCTAGGAGGTCTGCCTGCCTCAAGTCTCTCCCCACCAGAGTGATTCTCCTAAAGCTCAGGTCTGATCACATCACACCCCTCCCCGCTCCCAATAAACTCCAGTGGCTCCCTCAAGCCTCCAGGATCAAATATAAAACATTCTGTTTGGCTTTCAAAGGCCTTCATAACCTAGCCCCGACCTTCCTTTGCTGTCTTCTTCCATCTTGCTCCTCCATGTGCACCCCTTAATCCAGAGACGCTGTCCTCCTGGCTGTTGAACAAACGAGACCCTCCGTCTCTCAGCTCTGGACATTTTCTCCATCCTATCTATTCTCCTCTCCACAGTCCCAACTAAAATCCCATCTTTTACTGGGAGCCTTCCCCAACACCTCTTAATTCCAGTTCTTTCCCTCTGTTAATTATTCCCTATCTATCCTATATATAGTTTGCTCTGTATATATTTGCATGTTGACCCCTCCCTCCATCAAATTGCAAGCTCCTTGAAGGCAAAGCTTGCCTTTTGCCCCTTTTTGTATCCCTAGTGCTTAGCACAGTGCCTGGCACATAGTAGGTGCTTAAAATTTTTTTATCGGTTGCTTATTGATCGATGGTGATAATGGCTGCCTGTTTGAATTGCATGCTAGAATTGGAGTCAGGAAGACCCAAATTGAAATTCTGCCTCAGACACTGTATGATTCTGGGCAAGTCACTGAGCTCTCCTAGCCTCAGTTTCTTCATCTGCAAAAATGGGGATGGTCATGGAACCTACCCTGTATGATTATTCTGAGAATAAAATGAGATAAATCGTTTCAAGGCAAACCTTAAAGCACCATGTAAGTGCTTGCTATTATTATCATGTAGTCCTTTAAGGTTTGTGCAGCCCTAGACACAGGCTCATAGACTGCAGGGCTGGAAGGGACCTTCGATGATGTCCAATTTAACTCTCTCATTTTACAGAAATGAGCAGTTAAATAAATATATATAATAATATATATAATATAACATAACATAACACAACATAATATAATATATAATAAATAAGTAAATAAAGCAGTTAAATAACTTACCCAGGATCACTTAGGCAGTCAGTGGGTATTTCCTCAAACACCACATGCAGTATACTTTCAATGGAATCATACTGCTTTCCTACATTATCTCACTGGATCCTCATAATAATTAGGTGAGGTAGTTATTATTATTATTATTACAACAATTATCATTATTAGCCTCATTTTACAGATGAGGAAACCAAGGCTCAGAAAGATTGAGTGACTTGTCCAAGGTTGCACAGCTAAGTAAGTGTCTGAGGTGAGATTTGAACCCAGGCCCAGTCCTCTATTCCCTAGACTACAACACCATATATACCTAACCTGCCATTCCCCCTTCCTCAACTTGGTCAGATTACTTGGGATAATTTGGGGGCACCAGGCATATGTGCATTGGACATCCTGACCTTGGTGGTTAAGGATATTGGGAGCATCTCACTTCAGAAGGTTTCTGAGGCGGAGTAGCATTTGATGGAATTACAGAATTATAATTTTCTTCACTGGTGTCGTGTCACAATATTGTAAGTGGGCTCCTAGATCTACTGTCTCCATTCATATCATGTTGTGGAAACCCCCAACGAGCTGTCCTAGCCCTCTTGACCTATCTCTGGTCTCCAGAGGGATGGACACTCCCTAGGCCTCCCTTCAGAGAGGCGCCACCAGCCTTCCTGTTTGGGCAGCAGCTTTCAGGTATTCTCTCCACCCAGCTGACAGCTGGCAAGCCTCTCCTATCCCCAGGATGGCCTGGGTGGAGGACTGGATGCTTGGGTGGGAGTGGGGCTGGGTGTGTGTTCATTCAGATCTTATTAGAAGGAAGGAAGGGTTATATTTGGGAGGTAATTGTGACTTTGGGAATTTATATTCTCTTGGATTTTTTTTTACTTCCTTTGGTTAAAGAATTCTTCTTTGGCCAGATAGTCTGACTATCCGGAGTGATCATGAGGCTTGATCCACTGGCTCTGCAGTCAAAGGACCTGTGTTCAAATTCTGCCTCTGACAATTACTTAACCTCTCTAGATCTGTCAGATGGACTCCTAAGATGATGTATGAAGTCCCAGAGCTATAATTCTTTTATCCCACGTGGGCCACTTTTTTAGTTTGGCAAAGATGACCATAGCTTACACTCTTAATTTCTGTTAGTTGTCATCCCCCCACCCCCTTCCACCCAACACCACAGATGTGTGTTTTGATGTAGTAGAAAGCCTCTTGGATTTGAAGTCAGGACCTGGGTTCAAATCCCAGCATGTGTGCTGAACTTGCCCTTTGATGTTTTTCTTATCTCATGCCTGGAGTCTTTCCAGACTCCTCCTCTTTTTCCTTGCCTACCACCTTGCCACTCTGGAGAAACTTTCACCCTGAAGCCCTCCTTACCTCATAGGTGACTCCCTCCTTTGTACCACCATTTTAAGAAGAACCCTGGCCGTGCTTTATCTCACTCACACCTAGACTCTCTCTAGTCCCCTTCTCCTCACCTGCCACATTGCCCTCACACTGGTATTCCCTTCCCACTCCCCACCCCCTCTTATGTGTTATCGTCCCCCATTAAAATATAAGCTTCTTGAAGATAGGGACTATCTTGCTTATCTTTGTATTCCAGGGCTTAATGAGGTGTCTATACATCGTATGCTTTTAGTAAAAGTTTTTTCTGTTTATCATGCCTGTCTACATCTTCTATCATCTATCGATCTATCTATCATCATGTCTGCCTATCTGTATTCATATTGATTTATCATCTATGTATCATGTCTATCATTTCTCTCTGCATCTCTCTATTGTGTATATCGATATATTTTATATCATCTATCTATCATCTCTCGTGTCTGTCTGTCTCTATCCACATCTATTTATTTATCATGTCTATCCTTCTATCACGTCTCTCTACATCTTCTATCATCTATCATGTTGATCGATACCCATATCTATCATCTATCTATCATCTTTCTATCATGTCTCTATCATGTCTTTCTATATCTATCACCCATCTATCTGTCTGTCTTTCTGTCTATCAGGGAGAAACACTACCTATGTGACTTAATTCACTTTTCCCTAATGGGCCTGACTTTCTTCATTTGTAAAATGAGGGGGTTGGAAGATAATCTGTTAGCTCTAAATCCTATGGAAAGGTTCTTCAGCCACAAAAAGAACTGAAAGATTGTGGCTGGGTCGTATCCTAGCATCACCGCTGCTGGAGAAATAACTAAGAGTGCAAATCCCATCAACAATGGACGGCAGAAGCATCTCCGTATGCTAAAGGGAGCACATTCACATAAATCCAGGCTCCAGTAATGATGGATGGTTCCAGATTCTTTAGCATCCACTTTGGAAAGGAACAGATTTCCCCTTAAACTCCCCAGGACCTGATGAGCCAGGGGGAAGGCATGCAAAGGCAACCAACAGTCAGGATTCAGCTATTAGGAAAAAGCTGTCTACAGACAACTGTGGGTTTTTCTTGAGTATCAGAATTGTCCCCAGGGGTATACCGGTAAAAGTTTAGCAACTATCTCCTTAGGGGAAATATATAGCCCTGATACACTTTTAAAGTTTAACCTGCATTATTAATATTTTCTCCATCGCTTTAAGTCTAGACAGTAAAAAAAAAAACCAAAACCAAAAACCAAACCAATAAATCAAGCAGTGATCAGTAGCTTTTGTTAATTTTCAAGACATAAATGCTTATACTGAAAATTTAACAACTGGTTGTGAGGGTAGGAGCCGGCTCCAGCACAGCCCTGTTTGTGCCCCAGTTTGAGAAAGGGAAGCCAGATGGGGGTCCGATGATGCTGGGTGGAAACCACCAAGCCTGAGATTGGGTCTGATTTTTACTATAGCGAGGCAAATCATTTATGGATGCATCTATTGGAGGAAATGGATACATGAATATTTTAATAAAAATGGCAGAGACCAATAAAAATGGTCATCAGGAAATCTTCCTCCGCTACTAAGGAAACTGAATGAAGTAAATGCAGCATTACCTGGACAATTATTTAAAAAAAAAAAGTAGATGCTCGTTCTTCCTCAGGTTTTTCCAATTAGAGACCAGAGACTGTCAATGACCTCACTTTTGACCAATGGCCAATGCATTCAACAGTCTGGTGAAGAAATCTATTAACTGGGTACCTGCCAATTGTCTGGAATAGGAACTAGCTACCCATGTGTGTTTGAAGAAGTGATAACATTGTAAAGGGATCCTGCATAGATATTAGGATGGGAAACTAGCGGGGAATAGAGGGTCAGCTGAAGTACTGAAGTCTGTACTTAATGATTGCTCATGTTTTTCTAGGATTGACCAAACCTTGACTTTTTTTCCCCCTTGGGTTCGTGCTGTTCTCTGAGCCCCGGCCTTGGCAGTATTCTGGGAGCTTGCTAGTTTAGGAAACAATGTCTTGCCCTGAGTATAGAAGAACTAGAAAAACTTCACTAAATGCCATCAATTTTGCTCAGACTAGCATCACCATATGACTGCACCCACTGGGGGCTCCCTTTGTGGTGAGAAAATTCAAAGAGGAACATTGGGTTTGTGTTAAGGGAACATTCAGATGCTACAAGAGAACAAAACCAGCATCTGGCCAGCACCTAGCCCAGTGCCTTCTGCATAGGGTACAGGGACTGGATCTGTGATTTAATTGGCATATGGAATTCCTAAGTGAGGAAACTCCCTCCACCAATGCAAGTAGATGCTTTCTTTGCAGCTTAGAGGCTTAGAGCCTTAACTACAGCAGAAGTTTCAGACATGCTGCTTGCTGGCTGCATGTGGCCCATAATACTCCCCACTGCAGCCTGAATCCAATTAAAATGTCATTAGGAAATATTTAAAAGCATAAATACAAATACAATAGAACATAAATAGTATTAATATATGATTTTCTCTTGGGGCTGCTATGTGTCACAGTTGATAGAGCACCAGCCCTGGTGTCAGGAGAATCTGAGTTCAAATCCAAACTCAGATACTCACTAGCTGTGTGACCTTGGGTAAGTCACTTAACCTTGATTGTCTCTCCCCACCCCACCATGGCTTTTTTCAGTTAATATGCAGCTGGCATCCTTACATAGGGTTTGGTGAGCCCTATTTCTATTTGAGTTTGATGAAACTGGCCTAGAACGCTCAGAGATCAAGCATCTTGCCCAGGGTCACAAAGCTGGCCTTTGTCAGAGCCAAGACTTAAACTCCTGTCTTCCTGGCTGTGAGGCCAGTATTCTTGTCCCTACACTATACTGCCTTAAAGCACAGTGTCTCGTGCATGTTCTTGTTGCTGTTCAGTCATGTCCAATTCCTCCTGACCCCATTTGGAGTTTTCTTGGCAGAGATACCAGAGTGGTTTGCCACCTCCTTCTCCATCTCATTTTACAGATGGGGAAACTGAGGCAGACAGGGTTAAGTGACTTGCCCAGGGTAACCCAGCTAGGAAGTATCTGAGGCCAGATTTGAAATTGTGGTTAGAATTTGGAGCTGACTGAATGGCTGAACTCAGAACGTAGTCATTAATGGTTTGGTGTTCATATGGAACAGTCATAACAGCTAATGTTATTATAGTGCCTGCTACGGGCCAGGTGCCGTGCTAAATGCTTTGCAGATATAATCGTGATTGATCCGCACAACAACCTGGAGATAGAGGTGCAGCTATTACTCCCATTTTACAGATAAGGAAAGTGAGGCAGACAGGGGTTACGTGCCTTGCCAGAGGTCGCACTGTTAGCTGGGAAGTCTCAAGGGGAGTGGCCTGAGAGGGATTGCACTTGTTTTTATCAGTGGCCTAGTTAAAGGCCAGTAGGATTTGCTTATCAAATCTGACCATGACTCAGATCTGGGAGGGACAGCTGGAAGACAAGAAGCGCTATCATAAGTATTTTCAGTATATTTGGGCAAGGTAACCCAGGCCGCTCGTTGTACTTGTGGACCACTATAATTATTATTATTGTTGTTATTTTGGCACAGCAATTGGGGTTAAGAGACTTGCCCAGTCGTCACATAGCTCAGAAGTGTCAAGTATCTGAGGCCAGATTTGAACTCAGGTCCTCCTGACTCCAGGGGGGTTTTGTTTTTGTTTTTGTTTGTAAGGCAATTGGGATTAAGCCACTCTAATTCCTAGAGAGTTTTTCTTATATGGAACCTAAATCTACTTCTCTGGAGCTTTCACCCATTCCTCTTAGTTCTATGCTGTGCACCTAGGCAAAACAAGTCTAATCTCCATCTTCCCCATGGCAGTCCTTGGAATATTTGGAGACATCATGTCCTCCCCAAATCTCTTCTCCAGGTTGAAAATCCCCAGCTGATCCTTTCAGCTGATCCTCATATGGCGTGGTCTCTAGTCCTTTCATAGTTCTGGCTGCCCTCTCCTAGTCATGCTCTAGTTTGCCAATGTCCTTCTTGTAATCTGGTATTCAGAAATGGACGAAACACTACTCCAGATGTAGTTAACCCAGGGAGATTATCAAGGCATGGTCACCTTCCTCATTCTATACCCCACGCCCTGTGGTGCAGCCTAGATGGCAGCAGCTTTTATATGTGTTACACTGTTGATTTCTATTTAGGTTGTAGTCCACTAAAACCCCTGGATCTTTTTCACAGGAAGTGTTGTCTGATCCAGGGCTTCTTACCCTTTTTCCACTCTCAACCCCTTCAGTGCTTCTTAAACTGTGGGTTGCGACCTACGCTTTAAGATTCGCTGAATACCTCCCTTATCCCATACTTGGGAAAGTGACATTTTGAACTCGCAAGTGTGGAACTTTACAGTTAATCTCAGTAACATCCGTTTAATTAGATCCAACCCATTGTTCTAGTGGTTCAGTATCTCTTTAGAACCTCACTCTGTCATCCAGCTAGGAGAGGAAATGTGGTACAGTAGAAAGGGCATTTGGTTTAGAGTCAGAGGACCTCAAGTCAAGTCATCATTCTGGAACTTACTACCTGGATAACCTTGGATAAGTCATTTGACCTTTTGGGACCTTAGTTTCCTCATCAATACAATGAGGAGGTTAGGCTAGATGAGGTCCCTTTCAGCTCTAGGTCTATGGTACAAAAAAAATCCAAAACATACTTTGGTATATTAATATAATGCAGCCTTGGTTATTAAGAGAAACATGAGAAGATTTGTATGAAATGATGCGGAGTGAAATAAACAGAACCAAGAGGCAGCGTTATATAAGAGACAGTGTTGGCCTTAAAGTCAAGAAGACATTGGTTCAGATTCTGCCTGTCACACACATTGACCTTCATCTCTCAATACCTCTAGAAAATTCCCTAAGGGCATGAATGACAGAGCAAGTACCTTTCCTCATTGGGAGAGGGAGTTTCCTCATCGGGAGTACACTATACCAAAGAAATCACAGTTCTGGTTCAAAATCCAAAAAGAAAAAGGAGTGAATACAAGAGAAGAGGAGAGAGGAAAAGAGTAGAGTAGAAGAGAGGAGAGAAAAGAAGAAATCAGAAGAGAAGAGAAGAAAGGAAATGAAGAGAAATAGAGGAAAGAAGAGAGGGAGAAGAGAAAGGAAAGGAAAAGAGGAAAGAAGAGAAGAAAAGAGGAAATGAAAAGAGGAGAGGAGAGAATGGAAGAGAGGAAGAAGGAAGGAAATGAAAAGAAAGAAGAGAGGAAAGGAGAAGGGGAAAAGGGAGGAGAGGAAAAGAGAGAAGAGAAGGGAAAGGAAAAGAAGAGAGGAGAGAAGAGAAGAAATCAGAAGAGAAAAGAAGAAAGGAAATGAAGAGAAATAGAGGAGAGAAGAGAGGGAGAAGAGGAGAAAGGAAAGAAGAAAGGAGAGAAGAGAGAAAATGAAAAGAGGAGAAGAGGGAAGAGAGGAAGAAGAGAAGAAAGGAAATGAAAAGAAAGAAGAGAGGAAAGGAGAAGAGGAAAGGGAAGGGAAGGGAAGAAAAAGAGAGAAGAGAAGAGAAGGAAAAGGAAAAGAAGAGAGGAGAGAAGAAATAAGAAGAAAGGAAATGAAGAGAAGCAGAGGAGAGAAGAGAGGGAGAAGAGGTGAAAGGAAAGGAAAGAGGAAAGGAGAGAAGAGAGGAAATGAAAAGAGGAGAAGAGGGAAGAGAGGAAGAAGAGAAGAAAGGAAATGAAAAGAAGGAAGAGAGGAAAGGAGAAGAGGAAAGGGAAGGGAAGGGAAGAAAAAGAGAGAAGAGAAGAGAAGGAAAAGGAAAAGAAGAGAGGAGAGAAGAAATAAGAAGAAAGGAAATGAAGAGAAGCAGAGGAGAGAAGAGAGGGAGAAGAGGTGAAAGGAAAGGAAAGAGGAAAGGAGAGAAGAGAGGAAATGAAAAGAGGAGAGGAGAGAAGGGAAGAGAGGAAGAAGGAAGGAAATGAGAAGAGAGGAAAGGAGAAGAGGAAAGGGGAAGGGAAGGGAGGAAAGGAAAGGAAAAGAGAAGGGAAAGAAAAATAAGGGAGAAGGGAAGGGAAGGGAAAAAGTAAATCAACAGAACGATCATTGAAGCCACAGGAGTAAATGAAATCTCCAGGAGAGAAGAGAAGGCCAGCAACAGATCAGTGGGGAACCTTTGGTTAGGAATAGGCCAAGGAGAGAGCAAAAAAAAAAAAAAAGGATGGAGTAGGAGTTTAGAGAGGAAGAAGGAGAACCAGGAGACTTTTGAAGCTCTGGGGAGAGAAAACAACTAACATGTCAACAGCGTCAACAACTGAAGACAGGCCAAAGATAATAAGCTCCCAGACTGGGCCATCGGCAGGAACCTCTGAGGCCGAAGTTTCAGGAGAGGTGGAGACAGAAGCTTGAGCTGTAAGGGAGGTAGTGGGAAGTAAGGAAATGGCAGTGTTGGGTGTAAAATATTTTTCCAAGAAGTTGACTAGCAACAGTATGGACCTAAAGTACAGTTTTTTAAGCATTTGCTGTAATTAATTGAAAAAAAGTTTTTTACTCTGTTCCTAATTTTAAAAGTAGGTAAACTGAGTGTTTTTTATTTCTCTAGGCAGACCCATACTCTAAATTGAAAATTGGGTTCCAGTTTGGGTTTGTTTTGGAGTTTTTTGCACTTGATCTTTGCATGCTTTATTTTTTTTTCCCTCCTGCAGTTTAGTGGCTTTTTGAAAGCAAAGCAGTTCTCCACTGCTGCTCTAGAAGATGAGCCTTAGTCACAGCCTTTATTAAAGGTCTCCAGTTTGTTCTGGATTCTGATTAAGGAAGAGAGTCTGGGCCTGGAATCCGAGTCTCCCGGCTCTGCGGCCTCAGCTTTCTTTCTTGGGCTGTGTTATTTAGCGCTCTCCTCTGGTGGTCTGGAGAAGATGACCAGGCTGCCTAAAGAACTTTGGGCATAGCAACAGGAAGAAGAGAGAAACAACAGTGTCTTTTGCATGGGCTCGGAGCTCCTCATTCCAGCTTCATCTCCATGGAGGAAGCCTGGAAGAGATGCTAATGCTTTGGCTTCTGTTGCTGGGAATGCTTGAAGCATGAAGTCACCAAGGCTAGGGAGGGTCCTTTTATGCTTGGATGCTTCTCTTAGCCCAGCCCCATCACAGTTGGGACATTTTGTGGTGTTGTCAGATCCCAAGATAAATGGAAGATTGTCGATGGAGAATGGTGTCACAAGGGGGAGGAAGCAGAGATCAAGCTGGAGGGAAGGGTCATTAGAAATCATCTAGTTCAACCCTCTTGTGTGACAGACCAAGAAACTGAGGCTCAGAGAGGACCATAGATTTAGAGTTGGAAGGGGTCTTAAAGGTCCTCTAGTGCAATCCCCTAAATTTACAGCTAGGGAAACTGAGGCAAGAGAGGCTTATAGGTTTAAAGCAGGAAGGGGTCTCAAAGGCCATCTAGTACAATTCCTTAAATATTCAAATGGGGAAATTGAGGCACAGAGAAGGGGGGATGTATTTTGCCCAGGGTCATACAGTTAGTAAGTGGTAGAGCTGAGATTCACACCCAAGTCTTCTGGTTCCAAATCCAGCAAGTTGCAATAGCTTACACTATTAATGGCAGAATCAGAATTAGCAACAAGACTCCCAATTCCCAGCCTACTTTTATTTCCACTATACCATATCACAAGATCATAAATTGATGGCTAGAGGGGACCATAGCGGCCCTCTCGTCCAACCTGTTCATTTTACGGATGAAGAAACTGAGGCCCAGGGAGATAGTGAAAGGTCTGGGTCCTTTCTCCAGCCAGGACCTAAATTCCTGGTCCATCTTTTCCTTTATTCTCTGATTGAGTGGTAGTGGTCATGGTGGTGGTGAGAGGAAGAGAGTCCAAGGGAATGACAGGTGAGGGGAATTACCTTCTCTGGAAGTTCTCAGAGCTGGATTGATTTAAAATCGTCTTAAGCCTATGGCAGGAATGTACTTCTGAAACTCTCGCATCCTCCCACTTCTCCACATTTAGTAGCAATCCTGATAATTTGGCTCCTCTCTCAGGGGTGGAGGCATTTTAAACTATTTTCAGTTAGGCAGTGGAAAGAGCAAAAAGAAATCCTCATGTACACTTCTGAAACTTTCTGACCCAAGGTTAAACCTCCCCACCCCTCTCTGTCATAAACAAACCCGAGGTTTACTCTTAGCCCAGGGTCATTCCCTCACTGGCCCCTAGGCTGAGTGCATCCAGGTTTGGACCTGTCTTCTTAAACAATGTGGCAGCCTTTCTGATTCACCAGTGCTTGTTTGTGGATTTCTGGGCTTTGACAGTGAGTTGGTAGGTGGCCAGACATACTGGGGCTGTTAGAGAGATCTGAAAGTGTGTGTCAGCCTTCTCGTGATTTCCAGCTTCATCACAGGAGAGTGAACACCTGACACCAGCTGGTCTCTATCCTGGGCTATATCCCAGGGACACTGCAGCCAGACCATCAACCTAGGGAAATGTCTTCTTCTCCTTCCCTCCCTGCCTGACCTCCACTCAAGTCAACGTCCTGGTGGAGGTATGGCCAGACAATAACTCACCTAAAAAAGATCTAGGGGTTCTAGTGGACAGCAAGTTCAATATAAGTTAGTAGGGTGATTAATATTAGCAACTAAAAAAACCCCCCACAATTCAATCTTAGGACTGCATTATAAGAAAGATAGTTTCCAGGAAGGAGGGGGTGTTGCCCAGCTGTATTCTGCCCTGGTCAGACACCATCTGGAGTACTGCGTTCAGTTCAAGGCGCCACACTTTTTAAAAATAAAATTTATTGCTATATTTTGTTTTTACATCATCTTTATTTCTCAATATATTCCTTCCCTTCTCCCTCCCAGAGAGTCACCTCTTATAACAAGGAATATTTTTAAAGGGAAACCAAACCTAATCGATACATTGATAAAGTCTGACAGTATATGCCAGGTTCTACACTCCTACTCCCCCACTTCTTCGAAGAAGAGGGGGGAAGAGAGGACATTGATAAAGTAAAGTCTTCAGTGCAGGCAACTAGAATGACAAAAGGCCAAGAGCTCACAACAATAGTAATAGCTACCATATAGCATAATAGCTTAGCAACATGATACACATATATGCGTATACGTACGTACATACATACATACATACTGAGTCCATGATATGAGGATTGGTTGAAGGATCTGGGGATCTTTAGCTTGGAGAAGGCAAGGCTTGGGAAAGGAGTGGGAGAGGTATTACATGATAGTTTAATTCAATTACTTGAAAGAGGGAAGAAGAATTAGACTTTCTTGACCCCAGGAGGCAGAGCTAAGAATAATGGGTGGAAATTTCACGGGGCCAAATTTTGATTTAATGTAAGGAAAAGCATTCTTGAAATTAGACTATCCCAACATGGAAAACTTTTTTCCTTTCACTTAAGTATGTAGCATTTAGTTTATTAAAGTATTTTTTAAATTTTCAGTTCCAAATTCTCTCCTCCTTCCAACCCCTCTCTTACCCACTGAGAAAGCAACCAATATATTAGTTATACCCGTGAAGTCATGCAAACCTATTTCCATATTAGCCTCAACATGGAACAACTTGACAAACAAAAGCTGGATGGCCACTTAGGTGTATTGTAGGAGGCATTCTTTTGAGGGTATGGATTGGACTAAATGACCACTGCGGTACTTTCCAACTCAAAATCTTGTTAATTTCTTTTTTAAATTCAGTCTCCTTTCTGTGTAGATCCTTGATATGGGATCTGGGTTGGATTTGGAGAGTGGATGAGGATTGAGAGAAAAAGAGGAGAAGCTCCCAGTCCTTGGCAAACACCCAATCTGATGAGAGAGACACAACATTTACTCTCCTCAACCTCTGAGTCTAACGAAGAAAATATGGCCTCAGTCCTTGAGGAACTCTGTCCTAGTTATGTATACTACTTGTTTTTCCCTCGGCTGCCCCAAGCTTCATGTATTTTTCTGGGGGGCCTGGTTGTCTGGAAGATGAGGTACACAAGGAATCTATTATGTAGACCCTACCATAGATCAAGGCATGTTTCTATTTGGGTGTATTGATTGCTCAAATCTGGCAGTCTTTGCCCACTCAACTCTTGGTAATTTCATCATGGACCCGACCTGATAAGCCTTTCAAAAATTGGCCCCTCAAAGCCATCTGGTTCCCCTTGAAGTCCTAGACCAGCAGATGGAAGTTACTGACCTATTCCACCGTGGTGCCCCACCCCCGGTGGATCCATTAGTTGTCAGGATTCAGAATGAAGTGAGAAACCTCATCATCCTTCGAGATCTGATCAGCCTTGGTACTCACACCTCGTCACTACCCTTTGAGCCTCTGATTGGAAGGGGGACCATGAACTCTAAAACCTCCATTTCAGGAGGGGGCTCAGGACAGATATCTCCTTATTCCCACTTGGCTGCACTATTTGGGGACTTCACCCTCTCCTTCCTTTTCAGCTTCCTTTTATGTGTTGCTTTTTCCCTGAGGGCAGAGAGTTTCTTTTTTTCATATTTGTTTCCCCAGTGTTTGGGACAGTGCCTGGCACAGAGGAGGCACTTAATAAATAGTTACTATTGGCTATTGACTAAGTGAGCCCCCAATTCCCCAATCCCTTGAAAGGATGTAAGCTTCTTGAGCCCCCAATTTCCCAATCCCCTGAAAGGATGTAAGCTTCTTGAGCCCCCAATTCCCCAGTCCCCTGAAAGGATGTAAGCTTCTTGAAGGCAGGAACCATTTCATTTTATCTTTAGTTCTAAAGCACCCGTTACGGGCCCTCACTCATAGAAGGCATGGAAATACTTGTTAATTGATTGGTTGACCAAAAACCTTGTGGAGTCCCTAAATAAAATCTTTAAATATCCATCATCAGGACGTGTCAATTATAGTGCAGACAAGCAGGTGATCTGCCCTGTCTGTAGGAATCTAACTCAGATTAATTAAGTTATTAGTCAGCTGGCTTCCCATCTTAATCAACCAGCTGGCTAATGGAATGACAAACTCATCTTCCAAAGAGGAGACCCAAGGCATCTACCTGTAGCTACTTAAGAATCATAATTGCATACAGAGGATGTGAACAAATAGTTCTCAAAAAAAGAATTGCAAACTATTAAGAACCACATGAAAGACTGCCCCAAATCACTTTTAATAAGAGAAATGCAAATCAAAACAACCCCAAGTTTTCACTCCATCTCTCAGCTCTGGACAATTTCTCTGGCTGGAGAAATTCTCCACACCTGGAATAAAATCTTTAAAAATCCATTATCAGGATATATCAATTAGGGCATAGCCAAATCACTAGAAGTCCGTAGTGTGGCTCCCACTCCCAGCATAGTTTCATCCAGGCAATGAAACCAGAAAGATTTACTGCCCACCTGGAGTATTTCTCAGGGGTGCTTACCCTTGAGGGACAGCTAGGTGTTACAGTGGATAGAACCAGGCCTGAAGTTGGGAAGATTCATCTTCT
This sequence comes from Phalanger gymnotis, assembly GCA_028646595.1. Taxonomy (NCBI): domain Eukaryota; kingdom Metazoa; phylum Chordata; class Mammalia; order Diprotodontia; family Phalangeridae; genus Phalanger; species Phalanger gymnotis. Next base: position 542,748,259 of record CM053622.1, on the reverse strand, counting down.
CGAGCTCTAATGTGGCCTTGGGTGCTTACTCTCTGGGTGACCCTGGGGAAGTCACTTAACGCTGTTTGCCTCAGTTTCCTCATCTGTCAAATGAGCCGGAGAAGGAAATAACAAACCGCTTCAATATCCTTGCCAAGAAAACCCTAAATGGGCTCACTAAGAGTTGGACCTGATTCAACAACAACAATAAACTTACCCTTTATCTGTAAAATGAGAATAATGATAGTACCTGTCTCACAGGATTTTTGTGAGGATCAGGTAAAGGCTGAGTGGGTTGAACCCTCCTCACTTCCTAGAGGGCAGTGTAGGGGCTCAGGGAGGGAGAGGATACAGGTCAGAGTTTCAAGTACAGGCAAGGAGCAGAATCATCCTTTGAACAGTATTTAATAATCTACATTATGGGACTGGGAAATCATAATGGTAAGTGATGTCTGAAATGGAAAAAGGGTTAAAATGAGGATCTCAGTGATGTCTGAGGGAGCTTTAGAGAGGCGAAGGCCGGGCTTGGATTCAAGTAGTTTAATACCAAGGTAAACCATAAAATGTGGAGCTCGACAACATTCTCACAGTTTGTTGCATTGAAGGGTTCAGCAGGCGCTTCTGTGTTCGCTTCTCCGGCTGTCTGCTATGGGGTGAGCCCCACCCGTCGGCTTCCTCTGAATTCCTTCCAGCAGGAGGGTTCCTGCCACCACCACCCTGATAATTCTCCAAGACAAGGGTTGATTTTTTTTCTTTTAAGAAAAAGGATGCCTTTTGTTTTTCATCACATAAATTTCTGAATTTATTTTTCCCACCTTCCTCTACCTATTGAGCTGTCCCTTAAAACAATGATGTAAAAAATAAAGAATAAAGTAGCTCAGGAAAACCAGCTAACTGGCTCTGAGAGCATATGCAATATTCCATACCCATGCTCCCCCACTTCTGCTGTGAAGGAGGTAGGTGGGTTTTCTTGTCTCTTTTCTTGGGCCAGTTTTGGTTTTTATGATTACACAGTGGTCAGCCTTATCTTCTTTTTTCCTTATATTCTGTAGTAGTCATTGTGTATACTGTCTTCTCAGTTCTGCTTTATTATTTGTTGTCCAGTTGTTCAGTTGTGTCTGACTCTTCATGACCCTGTTTGGGGTTTCCCTGGCAAAGAGATTGGAGTGTTTTGCCATTTCCTTCTCCAACTCATTTTACAGATGAGGAAACTGAGGCAAACGAGGTTAAGTGACTTGCCCCAGGATCACACAGCTAGGAAGCACCTGAAGCCGGATATGAAGTCATGAAAATGAGTCTTCCTAACTTTAGGCCTGGCACTGTATTCACTGTGCCACCTAACTACCACCTGCTTCATTATGCATCAGCTCATCTAAGTCTGCCCATGTTTCTGTAAATTCTTCATACTCTCTGTATTTTACAGTAAAGTAATATTCCATTACATTTATGTGCCAACATTGGCTAAATTATTCCTCATTTGATAGGAACCTACTTTGTTTCCGGTGTTTTACTACTCCCCAAGAAGTACAGCTATGAATATTTGGTTTTCTATGGGACCTTTCCTTCTGCCTTAGCATCTTGGGATATATGCCCAGCAGTAGGCTAGAGACCCTACTGGGAAATCAAAGGGAATAGATATTTTAGTCACTTCTAAAAACATAATTGTTATTTTCCAGTTTAAAACCCTACTGCCAGATTATCAGTGTATCTGTCTTCCTGAAGCCCTTCCAACATTGACGACTTCCATCTTTTATCATCTCTGCCAATTTGCTGGGTGTAAAGAGAAATCAATAATTAATCAATGAACATTTATGAAGTGCCTACTACGTGCCAGGCACTGGACTAGGTGCTGGGGATACAAAAAAAGAGACAGTCCCTGTCCTCAAAGAGCTCACAGTCTAATGGGGGAGACAGCATGTAAACAAATACATACAAAGCAAGCTCTACATAAGATAAAAAGGGAACAGAGGGAAGGCACTAGAATTGAGAGGGATTGGGGAAGGCTTCCGGTAAGCTTTGGGATTTTAGTTGGGACTTAAAAGAAGCCAGGAAGGTCAGTAGTCGGAGAAGAGGAGGAAAAGCATTCCAGGCATGAAGGACAACGAGAGGAAATGCCCAGAGATAAGAGATGGCGTGAAACCTGGGCTTGTTTTGATTTGCATTTCTCTTATAAGTGGTTTGGGGCAGTCTTTCCTATGGTCGTTAATAGTTGGCAATTTTTCTTTTGAGAACTGTTCATTCATATCCTCTGTGTGCAATCTCTGACTCTTAAGTGGCTTCAGAGGAGCCTTGGGTCTCTTCTTTGGAAGGAGATGAGTTTATCATTCCATCAGCCAGCTGGCTGAGTAAGATGGGGAGCCATCGACTGACTGCATTAGTATCTTCTTCTCCCAGGGTTGGCTGACCCAGCCCTTTGCCCCTTCCCCTTTCCTCCTGAATGGGATAGATTGTCCAAAATTCAAAGGTCCTGTAGTGCTTGCTGAAGTGAAAGGGCTGAATTGAGGAGAGAGGAAGTTGCATTGCTTAATGATTACAGCCCTAAGGCTTTGGCATCTTTTATCTCTGTGGAGATAATTTAAGACAACCTAACCCAATTCTAGTGTTTTTTACTGGCTCTGGGACCCTGGACAAATCTCTTAACCTCTTTGGGCCTGTCTTTTCATCTGTAAAAAGAGTTGGGCTAAGGTCACTTCTAACTCTGTCTGTGCTGGTACATTTAAGGCACTAAGGACAATCTGTTCAATCTGGGCCACAGGAAATGGGACCTCTCTTGGGATACCAGGACTAGGCTTCCCAATGATCAAATAAATTTCTGAAAAGTGAATTAAACAATCAGCATCCTGAAAACGGGTATGGGGGGGGGGTGTGTGGGTATCACTTAGCATGAGGAAAGGGTGATTTTTTGGGTAGGTTGTAGGTTGTCACAAAGTGGTGGAAATAATTTGTTGGTATGGAAAGCCTGTATTCTGTGGTTCTGGGCAGCTTCAGTATAGAACTCACGTCACACCCACTTGACCAAAACCTCACTGGCTTTAGATGTCACTGAAAAGAACTATACTTTTAAATACTCCCCCTTCCCTCTGCTCCCTGCCCCTCCCCCTCCCATACAGATAACATACTTTTGACTAAGGCCTAGGATCAGAAAATAATGCTACCAGTTAAATAGCATTAGTTAGCAGTCCAATGCTATAGGTAGTCAAATCTGTGGTTACATGGTGTTGGACTCTGGAGATTGGCAACGTGAGCCAGCGGAAAGGGTCTTGGACTGAGAATCCAGGCCTGATTCTGCCCTTGACTCCATGCGGTTTGGGGCAATTCATGTAACCTCTCTGTGACCTGAATTTCCCTGATTCAAGAGCTAAAATAAATACACAATGAGATGAGAGATGTGGAAGAGCAGAGGAAATATAAAAGATATTTTTTACATCATCGGTAATAATAATAATCAAAACCCCACACATCATTAACCAACATCAGCCCAAGGATTAATGGTCTCTTCCCAAAAGGGAAGAAGAGGATCCATAGATGATGAGTCACTGTGTCACAGGTGTCACTGTGGATACAGCGCTGAACCTAGAGACAAGAAGACTTGAGTTCAAATCTAGCCTCAGACACTTACTAGCTGTGTGACCCTAGGTAAGTCACTTAATCTGTCTGCCTCAAGTTTCCTCAACTGTAAAATGGAGGGTAATAACTGTACCTACCTCCCAGGGTTGTTGTAAGGATCATGTTGGAAAGTGCTTTGCGACCCTTAAAGTACTATTAGTATTATTATGTTCTCAGAACACATGATATGTAGGTAAAACTGTACTGAAATACATCTGGAATGAACAACCATTACTTCACAGTAATAATAATAAATGGCAACAATAAGGGCAGGTGCGGGCCACTGGCTTTATTGAATACTGTCTAAATGATTTTGCCTTGGGGTAGAGCTTCGGAAATGGCTAGGATCTAAAATTGGAATCAAAAAGCCCTCTGTGAGTGACGCCCATGTGAATTCAGCTGATGATACGTTCACAAAGAGGGGCTGGGAGAAAAAAGACCAAGTCATGCAGATTTATTTCCAGAAGTAGAGAGATTTATGCTTCAGATTCAACACTAGTTCACTGCCTCCAGAAATTACAGCAAGGTTCGCCTTAAGGACCCAAGCATCTAAGATAGCAAATTACATATCTAAATGACAAGTGCAGAGCCACTGGGGATCTGGTAGAAGTGGTTTCCTCACGGGAGTCCCTTACACTGGAGAATTACAAATCTGGATAAAGACAGAATAATGGTGATCTCCATTAGAGTGGCTGCTAGAGACAGCTACGGGGCACAGTAGATAAAGCACTAGGCCTAGACGCAGGAGGACCTGAGTTCAGATTTGGCCTCAGACATCTACTGGCTGGGCAAGGCACTTAACTGCTGTCTGCCTCAGTTTCCTCATCTGTAAAATCCTCAACGACCTCCCAGGGTTGTTATGAGGTTTAAATGAGATAATATTTTTAGAATGCTTAGCATGGTGTTTGGCACATAGTAAGTGCTATGTGCCTACCAGATACTAGCATTATTACTTTGACGGTCCATAATGGCATGCAGGGAAGCCCGAGTTCTCGAAGACTGTAATACTGAAAATAAGTTAGGTATGTCTGTAATCCTATGGGCAGTCTAGTTAGCTTAGAGAGGCTTATTTCTGCAAGGTGATTAATTAAGTGATTAATTTTGAGGGGTTCACAGCAACCCAGGAGACCATCCATTAAAAGGTAGAAGGCTTATGATCTACATTAGTGGAGGGCATATCCTATATGTATACCAATGAAATTATGGATTTGGGGAAGACTGAATTATAAGATTTATTAATTACTAATTCATTAATAGTTACGATATATCTGTTTACCAACAAACAATATTGATTTATTAATAGTTAATAATATTAATTTATTAATAAGACCTTAGAGGCCATTGAGTCCAACCTCCTCATTTTACAGATGAGGAAACTGAGGCTAGGAGTAGTTAAGTAATTTGCCCAAGGTTACAAAGCTATCAAGTATCTAAGGCAGGATTTGAACCCAGGACTGCCTTCCTGACTCTATGTCCAGTGCCTTATCTGTGTCTTCATGTTATCTTTCAGTAATAACAGATGTTTTACACACTAATCTATAGCCTTTTACTTGTCTCATAACTTCTGCCTAGGCTGTGGCTTAGAGTGGTTAAGTAAAAGTGCTTTATGAATTCCCATGTAATGTGGGTTATAAATAGTCTATGTGGAAGTTTGGAGTGGGGCAGGGGGAGCAGAGTCAGCAGAGTCAGGTGGGTTAGTCCTGCTCATTCACTGTGTATAGAACTAGGTGGATGGTCCCCAGACCCTCACTTTTGCTGAGCTGACTGCATTCTATATGGGTAAGTCTTTCTTGATAACCAGAAGTATGACAGGGATGTAATTAAGCACTGTCTTCATGGAGCTGAAGCTCTATAGGTGTAGCTAATTTTAGGGCCAGCAAAGAAGTTAAATTGGGAACATGGGGACCTAGGAGTGGCATGTAAAAAAAAAAAAAGAATGAAAAAAAAAAACCCTTCAACCGGATGGGAATCGGTATTGTATGTTGACTTTAAGCAGGCGGAAACCTTCCAAAAGGAGTGAGTAGTGTCTGGGAGGAACAAGCAGTAAGGGTGGGGACTTCCTGTGAAAACTGCCACTTATCCTGGGGGGCCCATTCCTTCCTACCCGGGTGATAAGAAAGCCAGATTTTCCTTTCTCAGGCTCCTGTGAGCTGTGAACAGCAATAGCTCCAGGTGGCTTTTCAGCAGGGCTGTTGTGATCTGTCTCACGAGGGGCCAGGCCTTAAGCTGGGGGGGTATGTGGGTTGGTGGGGTGGTGGTGGTGATATTTCTGTCAGGGTCTCCAACCCATTGAGCATGAGTGACATAGTTATTTGACAAGCTCTATGGTGTACATTGCATACTACCAAGCAGGAGACAAGACTGTCCCTAAGAAAGGTAGCAGTGTGTGACCTCAGATAGTGAGAGTCAGGATGCTGCAGCCCATCTCCTATAGAGGAGAGGAAGAGAGTTAATCAGAGGATCCTCTCTCTCTCTCTCTCTCTCTCTCTCTCTCTCTCTCTCTCTCTCTCTCTCTCTCTCTCTTGCTCTTCCTTCACCATCCTCCTCTCTTATTCTCCTACCTCTTCACTCTTCTTCTTCTTCCTTTCTTCCCTTCTTTCTCTTTCTCTCCCTTCCTCTTCCCCTCTCTTCTCTCACTTCATTCTCTTCCTTTTACTCCCTGCTTCCTCTCTTTCCTCTTCCATCTCCCTCCCTTCTTTACTCTCTCTCCTCCATATCTTTCTCTCATGCCCTCTATCTTTCCCTTCTTCCATTTCATTCTCCTCCTCCTTGCTACCTCCCTCCATTTCCCTTCTCTCCGTACTCCCCTTCTTCATTTCTTCCTCTCTTGTGCTCGATTTTCCTCTCCCATCTTCTATTTCATTCTCCAGTCTCCTCCATACTACCTTTTCCCCTTGCCCTCTCTCTCCCCTCCTCTGTCTTCCTCCTCTTCCCATTATCCAACCACTATCTCTCCTTCTTTATTTTCTCCTTCCTACTAGAGGGCAGCATGAAACTCTTCTAATGCTATGGAGCTGGAAGACCATAGTGGGAAGTGATGTCTAAAATGGAAGCAGGGTCAAAGTACACGCAGGGCCCAGCCTTCTCATTAGCGGTACATTTCGCTGGGAATTTTTTTAAAATAGAGCTTATAGGGAGATCATCCCACTTCATGTTCATCAGAAGCGGCTCCTCCTCATAATAAGATCAATAGCTCCTGTCTTATAAAGAACCATGAAATCTGTAGCCTACGGAACTCCACAAAGCCCCCCACCTTATCCACCTCCTAACCTTCTAACCTTAGAACTGGCTTTGACATTTGAGAATCTCTCCCCTTGCCTGGGAAGTTTAGAGGAAGAAGCATTGAATTTACTTGGCCTGGCCACTGTCTTTGTGACTATGGTCAAACTATTTTACTTCCCTAGCTGTCATTTTCCTCAATCAGTAAAAGGAAGTGGTTGGGCAGTATGGAATAGTGGATAGAGCGCTGGACCGGGAGTTAGGAAGACCTGAGTTCAATCCTGCCCTAAATCCTTCCTACTGGCTGTGTGGTCCTGGGCAATTCACTTAACTTCTCTGTGCCTCAGTTTCCTCATCAGTGAAACGAGAGGGTTGGACTCTGTAGTTGCCTGCTCTAAATCTACAGTTCGATGAGCTTCCCTTCATGGGGGGAGGGGCAGCAAGGGGCCATTCTTCCCATCTCCTATCCTCTAATGCTCCTTCACACTCCCAATCCTTCTTCCCTCGGTAGTATTGGCTCTTTTTTTTTTTTAAAGCTCTTCTTATGGCCTCTTTTCTCATGCTAGACAAGGATAGTCATGTGAATCATGGAGGAACCTACAAGTGCTAAATCCTTCAGGATAAGTGTTTCCTTTTCCTCCTCTCTCCGCCACTCCTTTTCTCCCCTTCTGAGGTCTTCTGTAATCTCCCACTGCACAATGGGACTCCGTGGAATCTTTGGTTCCTGTTTTAATTTCCTATTGGACAAGTGGTTTCATCTTTCTGAATCTGTTTCCCCAATTGAAGAAGTGGTTTAAAAACTATTAGCCATGAAAGTCCTTTCTACTTCTCCCGGAAGACAATCTCTTTTCTTTTTTCTCCCTTTCTCTCTCCCTTCTTTCCCCTCTCATCTCCCACTTTCTCCCCCTCTATCTTTGCTTTCTTTCTCTCCTTCCCCCTTCCTTTCTCCTCTCTTCCTTTCCTTTTTCCATTCCCTCTATCCCTCCTCCTCGCCCTTTCCTTTCTCTTTCTCTTCCTTTCTTCTAAACATTTGACCTTCTACAAAAACCGTGGCATAGATCATTTATTAAAGAAATATCTATTAAGTGCCTTCTATATGCCTGGCATTGTGGTGGGTACAGGGGATTCGAAACAACTGTTATTTACATTCTGTTTTGGCCAGAAACCCTGAGGGTCTTCTCCCAGATCAATTTTTTTTAAGAGGCCATTCTTTGCTTCATTTCTTCCTAATCCTTAATCACTGAATTCATGCTGCCTCTGTCAAACTGAGACCTGTTAAAGACCTTAGCTTGAAAAGGCCAAGTTCCCCCACTGCATCCAGGGCCATCTCCAGTCGTTCTGATCTACATCTGGCCACTGGACCCAGATGGCTCTGGAGGAGAAAGTGAGGCTGGTGACTTTGCTTGGCTCTCTCTCACTCAAATCCAATTCACATGCAAGTAAAGGCCACCTCCCTGATGTCATGGTCCTTTAGAGAACTAGCAATTGGGAGTTTAGAAACAAAAGCAAGACAGTCTTTGCCCTAAAGGAGTTTGCATTCTACTGGGGCATTGCAACAAATGAACACAAGTAAATAAATACAAAGTATACACAAAGGAATTTCAAAGGAGAGAAGGCACCAACAATCGGGAAAATTAGAATAGGTGCTTAGTAAATAGAGAGCTTGGCCTGGAGTCAGGAAGACCTGAGTTCAAATATGACCTCAGATAATTACTAGCTGTATGATCCTGGACAAGTCACTTAACCTCTGTTTGGCCTAGCCCATTGTTCAGTCCTTTCAGTTACGTCTGAATCTTCTGACCCCATTTGGGGTTTTCTTGGAAAAGACACTGGGTGGTTTGCCATTTCCTTCTCCAGTTCATTTTATAGATGAGGAACTGAGGTAAACAGAGTTAAATGACTTGCCCAGGGTCACACGGCTAGTAAGTGTCAGAGGCTAGATATGAACTCATTTCTTCCTGACTCTAGGCTTGCTGGTGCTACTTGCTGGTATCTACTGCTCCACTTAGCTACCTTAGTTTATTCAATTACAAAATAAGGATAATTACAATATCTACCTCCCTGGGGTCGTGAAGATCAAATGAAATAATAGTCCTTAAGTGCCTGGCACATAGTAGGTGCTTAAGAAATGCTTTTTTTCCCCCCCTTCCCTCCTTCCTTCCTCCTTTCTTCCCTCTCTGTCCCTCCCTCCTTCCCTCCTTCTTTCCTTCGTTCCTTCCCTCCTTCCTTCCTTTGTTCTTTCCTTCTATAGGAGGTAGCCTTTGCCTTGAAGGAAGTTAGGGATTCTAAGACGGTAGTAGTGAGGTGGGGTTGCAGGAGAGCCTTGTTGGCATGGAGGTCAGTCTTTGCAAAGTCATGGAGATAGGGGATGGCATGTATAAGGAACCGCAAGCAAGCTCATTTGGCTGTGACATGGAACACCTGAGGAAGAGTACTGTACAACAAGCCTGAAAAGGTAGATGGGAGCCAGACTGTGAAGGGCTTCAGATGTCAAATTGTAGTTTATGATACAGTCAGGAAGGAGACACAGGAGCCATGTGATCGGGGAGAGACAGGGTCAAACCTGTGCTTTAGGCACATGGTTTTGCAGTTGTGTAGGTGATGGAGAGAGACTAGAGGCTGGGAGCCCAATTAGGAGACTATGGTAGTCATCCAAGGGGAACTGAAAAGGCCTGAACTAGAGAGAGTGGCCATGCAAGAGGAGAGAAAAGTATGGACATGAAGATATTGGGTGGGAGAAATTGACAGGATTGAGCAATGGGTATGACGGTGAGAATTAGTGAAGAGTCAAGGAATAACTCCGAGATTTTGAACTTGGGTGACTGGTAAGCCCGATAATACTCTCAACAGAAATTGGGAAGTCAGAAAGAATAAAGGGTTTGGGGGAAAAGAGAGTAAGTTCTGTTTTTGACTTGGTGGATGTGAAATGCCAATGGAGCCATTTGGTTAGAAATATCCAATAGGCACCTGGTGCCATGGAACTAGACAGATAATCCCAAATCAATTCTAGTTGGCTAGGGAGTGAATTTTCTTATAGGTTGATATTAAAATGCCTTCGCATTTGCTGAGTCCACATTGAATTAACAACATTATTGTGGGAGTGGGCTTGGAACATACCGTTTATCATGAATAATCCACAAAGTAGATACCTACACTGAGAAATGAGAGTTGGCTTTTCTTCTTGCTTCTCAGGCATTTGTAGAATTGTCATTGCTGTGAGAGAGGGGGAGCATAGCAGGCATCTATCTCTGTGATTTGAGCTCATTAGGAAAAATAACCCCACCCTAGTAGCCCTGTACAATGTTGTATCCTGGACCCTCATATTTTGCTTTCTGGCAACATTTAGCCTGATTTTCCCTTTTCATTCCCATAGGCAGACAGGTTTTCTTTGCTGCCAGTATATATTCCTTTGGTAGTTATCATTATGAATGAAGACTATGCTTGGGACATATCTCAACACTTTTTTGGAGTCAGTCTTTAGAAGAATTTTCCTTGCTTCTTGATCCACAGTGTTCAGTGGTGGGCTCGTAAATGTTTAACAACCAGGCTCTCTGGAGAAAACAGCGACACACTTTTAAATTTGATCTGCATTATTAACACTTCCTAAGTCTAGACCAGGGCTGTCCAAAATGCAGCCCACAGGTCACAGTGGGGTTTATGTGACCTGTCTACAAGCATAGAAATTTACATAAATGCTTTAGTAAATGAAGCCAAGCTACCGCAGAGCTCTCACTAAAATGGCAAATCAAAATATATTGTCTATTGTTTCAATAAAAACCTAAGGTTGGACAGCCCTGGTCTAGACAGTCAACAAAACAATAAATCCAATCCTAACTTGTAGCCATTGCCTGATGGAGCTGGCTCTCCCAGAAGCAGAGTCTCCTGATTCTACTTTTTCTAGGTCCCCTGCTCCCCCTCCTCCATCCCATACTTATAATCTTGAAACACTGCCCTTTTGAAAAGTGATGAGGGCTTGCTTCTGCATCCAGGAACTTGCATAAGACCACGGAGTCAAGTTAAAAGGGACCTTAGAGGTCATGTACCTCTAGCCTCTCATTTTACAGTTGAAAAAACTGAGACCCAGAAAGGTCAAGTGAATTTGTCAAAAATCTCACAGGTACTAAGTGGAACATCTGGGATTTGAGCGTAGGCCCTTTTCCTCTAAATTCTGTTCTCTTTTCATAGAACTTTACTAAGAACAATCAGGTCCTTGGAGAAGAAAAATACTCCTCTCTCCAACGTATTGTAACCATTTCCCCTAGAGACAGAATTATAAGATGCAGATGTGAGTTTAAGATGAGGTAGTGTCTATACAGAGTGAAGATTCATAGGTTTTGATGAGCTTTGGAAAAGGGAGATGTGCTTGTGAACCGGAGGGCCAAGGGAGCAAGGATAAAGGGGCTGGCAGAGGGAAGGGGCTCTTAGAGAAATCAGAACAGCATGGGATCCTGGCGAGAGCATGAGTCTAGGAATCAGGAGGCCTAGACTGGAATCCCACCACGAGCAAGAGATTTAACCTCAGTTCTGTTTCCTCATCTATAGAATGAATATAGTCATACTTGTTTTATCCGTCTCACCTATCTCTGTTGTGAGGATCAGACGAAATAGTCTATACACTTTCTAACTTAAAAAGTTCTTTTTAAATGTCCATTTTTATTATCATGAGCCCTGGGTTGCTAAGAATATCTCTTTTCCAGATGAAAGCATGCTTTTGGATGGACACCTGTCCAAATGGGGGTAGACAGAACAGATCAGCAATGAATTGAGATCAGAGTTAAACCAGGACTAGAGGAGTAGGCCAGATTGCCTCTGGGAAATTGCATAGTTCTCTTATAGGACTACAAACTTCCCGTGAAAATAAGGACCATCCTTTTAAGACCAGAATTCGATCTGTGTTGTCTTGTAGCTGCAGGGCATAGAATGCAACATTTTCAGAAGAGAGTAATAGCAAGGAGCGTGGTTGGTGTGGGCCGACTGTAACATCTAACCAAAGAGGAACGCCAGAGGAGAACAAGAGGAAAAAGTGCCAGGAAAGAGACACATGATAGGAAGAGAAGATGGGCTGGTTGTATGGCCAGGGTGAGGTATGGTAGGTGAATAGGCTGCATCCCTCCACTGATACCCCCTCAATGTCAGGAAGAATAGAAGGCCTTCAGAGGCCTGGGGGATTGCCTTGAGGGCAAACTTAGAGGGGTGTTTGGACCTGAGTCTCACAGAATGGGCAGGCATGCCTGGGTTGAAATTTATATGACTAAAGGGAATTTCCAAATCAGTGAGACCTTACCTCCATTATATTAGAGTAGAATAAGCTTTGGACTCCACCTGTAGACTTGGGTTTGTATCCTGGTTCTGGCACTGTGATTCTGGGAAAGTCATTTAAACTCTCTGGATCTGTTTTCTTATTTATAAAGTAGGGATAATATTTGTTCACCTCATAGGGTGGATATGAGAAAAGCATTTGGTAAGCCTATTCATTCAGCCATTTCAGTCATGCCCAACACTTCCTTCCATTTTAGCCATTTTAGCTAAATACCATTTTGGCACTGACGTTATCAAGCTTGGTTAACGAGAGACAGTGGTTTAAGATAAGTAGCTGTTATTGTTCAGTCATTTTCAGTCGTGTTCAACTCTTCGTGACCCCATTTGGGGTTTTCTTGGCAAAGATACTAGAGTGGTTTGCTATTTCCTTCTCTAGCTCGTTTTACAGATGAGGAAACTGAGGCCAACAGGGTTCAGTGACTTGCCCAGGGTCACACAGCTAGTAAATGTCTGAGGCTAGATTTGAACTCAGATCTTCCTGACTTTAGGCCTGGCATTCTCTCCACTGCTCTACCTTGCTGCCCTTTGTAAACCTTAAGGTGCTATAATAGGTGATCTAATTTTTTAATTATTATTATTTCAAATTTATGGGCAGAAAGAGGTCCATGAGCTAATGAATACATTAATTGGGGAGGGGGGATCAGAAAGAAAGAGAGCTGTTTTAGAGTATATGATTGAGATTCATTTTATATCAAGTTTCTTGAGCAAAGTGAGAGTGCACATTTGATTAGGTATTTTTCTTTTTTGGACGGGGGAAGGCAGGGCAATTGGGGTTAAGGGACTTGCCCAAGGTCACACAGCTAGTAAGTATGTCAAGTGTCTGAGGCTGGATTTGAACTCAGGTCCTCAAGACTCCAGGACCGGTGCTCCACTCACTGTGCCACCTAGCTGCCCCTGATTTGGTATTTTAAAATCAACTTTATTTTATTTTCAGGTTGGCATTCTCTCCCTCCACCTCCACCCCAAAGCAAGAAAAACAAAAGCTCTGTTACAAACAGGTATAGTCAAGCAGAACAAATTCCTACATTGGCCATGTCCAAGAAAAATATATCTCAATCTGTATTTTGAGTCCATCATCCGTCAATCAGGAGGTGGGCAGAACGTCTCATCATGAGTACTCTGAAATTGTGGCAGGCCGTTGTGTTGATCGCAGTTCCTAAGTCACTCAAAATTGTCTTTCTAATAACTCTTGTCATTGTATAATTGTCCTCCTGGTTCTGCTCACTTCACTCTGTATCAGTTCCTACAAGTCTTCCCAGGTTTCTCTGAAACCATCCTCTTCATCATTTGTTATGGTACAGTATTATTCCATCACACTCGTATACCATAATTTGGCCAACCATTTCTTAGTTGATAGGCATCCTCTCAGTCTCCATTTCTTTGCTGCCTCAAAAAGAACTAATATACATATTTTTGTACAAATGAATCTCTTTATTGTTTTGCTCTTACTGGGAGATACTTAATGGAGGTATTACTGGGTCAAAGGGTATGCCCAGTTTAATAGCGTTTTGAACTTACTTCCAAACTGCATTCCAAAAGGGTTGGACCACTTTGCAACTCTACCAGCGATGCGTCAGTGTGCCTGTTTTCCCACAGTTCCTCTAGCATTTATTATTTTCCATTTTTGTCATCTTAACCAATCTGATGAACATGAGATGGTACCTTGGAGTTGTTTTAATTTTCATTTCTCTAATTAGAAGTGATTTAGAATATTTTTTTAATATGGCCACTGATAGCTTAGGACAGCTAGTGGCTCAGTGGTTAGAGTTCTGGGCCTAAAGGCAGGACTTCCTGAGTTCAAATCTGGCCTCAGACACTTAGCTGTTTGACCCTGGGCAAGTCACTTAACTCTGTTTGCCTCAGTTTCCTCATCTATAAATTTGTGCCATTATTGTCCCCCTTCCTCCTAGGGGTGAAAGGATCTAGTGAGAAATTGTATGTAAATTACTTTGCAGACATTAAACCTGAACTAATTATGATCCATGTGAGCAGCATAAGGTTAAATCCGAGCAAAACACTCAGAAACTGCCTGATACCACTCTGCGGACTGAAGGTCAACCAAAGCAGGGGGTCTCGGCCAGCATCCGGCAGCATTGTGATGTCAGTGTTTCTTGCCAGGGGAGCTTGGTAAGCATTTAGTCAAACTTGCCAGAGCAGGTTGATAACCTGCTGGAATGTCAGGCCTGTTAGAGGCATCCATCATGGTACGATAGAAAGAACACTGAATGTGGGAGTCACAAAACCTGATTTCAAATCTAAGTTGGGCCACTATTTGAAAAAAAAATTAATTTATTTTTGTTCCATTTTAAAATTCCAAACAGTCTCCCTCCCTCCCTCCCCGTCCTGCACTAGAGAAGGGCACTATTTAACACATACACACAGAAACACACATGCACACACACACATGTAAAACCATTCTCTGCATACTTCTGTTTATCAGTTCTTTCTCTGGAGGTGGAGAGCATCTTTCTTCATAGGTTCTTTGTAGTTGATTTGTGCATCTGTAATACTCAGAATAATTTAGTCATTCACAGTTGTTCTTTGAATAATATTGCTGTTACTGTATGCAATGTTCTCTTGGTTCAGCTCATTTCACTCTTCATTATTTCATACAAGTCTTTCCATCTTTTTCTAAAATCAACCTGCTCGTCATTTTTTTTTTTTTTGGTGAGGCAATCAGGGTTAAGTGACTTGCCTAGGGTCATATAGCTGGCAAGTGTCAAGTGTCTGAGGTCACATTTGAACTCAGGTCCTCCTGACTCCAAGGCCAGTGCTCTATCCACTGGTCACCTAGCTGCCCCTCATCATTTCTTACAGCACAGCAGTATTCCATGGGACCTTGGGCAAGTTGCTTGATCAATCTGGGCCTCGGTTTCCTTATCTGTAAAATAAGACACTTGAATGAGATGACGTCTAGTCCTCCTTTCAGTCTCTAGGTCTATAATGCTCTGATAGAATGTGCTGTTGATTTGGGATCTTATTCTCCCCTTCGTGGCATGGCCCCTCACTCTTATTCACACCCGCCCCCTTCATCTAGCTACTTGTCCTCTGCAGCCCCTACCCCTAACCCTCTTCCCATCTTCCATTTCTTGTGGTTCACCTAGAGGTCCCTGCCCCATAGGATGGTAAAATTCACAATGCAGAATGTTAGAGCTGGAAGGGATCTTCTCTCCAGTCTAGCCCTTGCCTTCCCCTCCCCCAACTTGCAGAGATGGGAAGTGACTTGGCCAAGGTCATAGAGCTGCTGCCTTGGCAGAACATTATCTTCCCCCTCTTTCTAGGACCTCCGATTCCCTACTTATTCCTTTATTGGAATCCCTTGTCTCTGACAGTGTCCTTTCACTTTCTTACATGGCCCCTCAGTGTGAAGTCTGTTCCTTTTCAAACACACACAGACACACACGTGTGTGTGTGTGTGTGTGTGTGTGTGTGTGTGTGTGTGTGTGTGTGTTGCGCGCCTGTGTTTGGCTTCCCAGAATCAGTTTGCTCCCAGCCTCTCCTTTCCTCTTCCTTCCATAGTTACTCTTCCTGTGATCTCTGAAGCCCCACCCCTCCCTGCCCCGCTTCCCCTGGGGTCCCGGCAGCCTTCTCTCCTCATCTCTCTCCCTCCCTCCCTTCCTCTCTCCCAGGCCCTTCCTCCCCTTTTTCTATTCCTGGTGGGGCTCGCCTCTCCCATTGTCTGACCCTCTGTTCCCAGGAAAAGGCAGCCTCTCTAACTTAAGAAGGGAGGAGGGTGACCCCGAAGGGGATGTGTTGGAAGTGTGTGGAGGTGGGGAGGGGAGAAGATGAGGAAGAGACAGCTGTGGCTCAGCCGCACCAACTCCACCCCAGCTCTGGGGGGGCTGGGCTGTCAGAACAGGGGCTGTATTGAGAAAACCTAAGTTATCCCCTATCTAATGGAACATCTACTTTGTGTAGGCTTCAGGGGGCTTTCCAGCCTAAATAGCGCAGAGAAGAGCCCCCGCGGCCAAGGCTGCAGCCTCCCTGGCTGACCTTCCTTTGCAGTTGCTGGTTCTCTGGATGTCTCTGGGGAGTGATCTGGAAGGTCCCTTGTAGGGATGGTTTTATTCTTCTGCTGCAGGATGGTCTTGGCTTTGGCTGGAGCACAGATCTTGTTGCATTTGGCTAAAGTCACAGGAGGGTGGGGTTCAGCTTCCCAGCCCTTGAGAATTGACCCCATGTAACCACAGTGTACTGGCAGCGTCTACAAGGCACAGACAGCTCGAAGTTCATGAAGTCCTAGGTGGGAGGGAACCCGAAGACAGTCAGGCTTCAAGGTTTTCCCTCAGTCTCGGTCTGTCTTTATAATTCCCCGTTCTTATCTCTCTCTCGGTCTTTTTTGTATATTGTACATTTCTGTACATCTAAATCCAAAAGTACAGGAAGGTTTTTGTTTGTTTGTTTTGCAGGTTTTCTGGTCCTTTTGTTGCAAAATCATGTGACCAACTTAAATGTAAATTCTGTAGATTCTGGGAATAATTTTAATTTTACAGGACCACAGGTTTAGGGCAGGAACAGACTAGCTAACTCCATTTTAAAGGTTTGGAAATGGAGGCTCAAAGAATGAAGGATGACTTCCCCAAGATCACACAGCTAGTAATGAGCTGAGGTAGGATTTGAACCCAATTCCTCTCTCTTCACAACCCTAGGATACAGGAAATTCCACTTGTTACCCAGCAAGTGAGTTCTCCTGGTTCTTTTCAATGTAATCCAATATAGCAAACATGTATTAAGTGTGTCCTATGTTGACAATGGGGTGGATGGAATGCCAGGCCCAAAGTCAGGAAGACTCATCTTCTGAGTTCAAATCTAACCTCAGACACTTCCTAGTTGTGTGACCCTGGGCAAGTCACTTAACCCTGTTTGCCCCAGTTTCCTCATCTGTAAAATGAGCTGGAGAAGGAAATGACAAACCACTGTAGTTAGTACTTTTGCTAAGAAAACCCCAAACTGAGCCATGAAGAAATTGGATATGACTAAGACGACTGAAATGATCTTAAGTGCTAGCATTAAATTTTGCAAAGTACTTGACCTATTTTATCTGATTTGATCCTCTCCAACAACCCTGTGAAGTAGGTGTTATTATTAGTCTCATTTTAGGAGTCTGAGGGAAGAAGGTAAGTGACTAGCCCAGGGTCACACAGCTAGTATCTGAGGCAGGATCCGAATTCTGTTCTTCCTGACTCTGAGGCCAGCCCATTCCATCACCTAGCTGCCTAAAGCTCATCTACAGAGCTCTGCTCTAGGTGGTGGAGATAAGGCTTAAAGAAGACAAAGGCTCCTGCCCTCGAGGAGCTTACAGTCCAGTCTTGGGTTTAAGCAACCACATAAATAGCTATTATGCAAAAAATATAATGGAGGTCATAAGACAGGGACCAAAATGTCATTTGGGTGAGAAATGAAGGCATTGGAGCTGATCGTGTCTATGTTTTCTTCTGTCCTTCTGCAGTAGATTATTATTCTCTGAACTCTGTCCCAAATGGCTACTAAAATACAGTGGGATTCCTTGAAGAAGGAAAGCAACATGTGACTAATGTGGAAATATGTTTAATATGTTTATGTAGAGCCTATATCAGATTGCATGCTGTCTTGGGGAGAGAGGAACGCGAGGAGGCAGGGGGAGAAAATTTAAAACTCAAAATCTCATACAAGTGAATGTTGAAAATGAAAAATAAATTTAATTTAAATAAAAGAAAAAAAAACTAAACAAGACAGAAAGCAAAAACGTTTTAGAATAGTTCACAGTCCTGCCTGCCCAGTGACAGGAGACAAGATCACCAAGCAAATAATCATAATGATGTGGGGCTTTCTTTGTGGAGTCTGAGGGGTGACAAAGAGTTTTCTCCACCGAAACAAAACCAAAACAACTGGGTGAGTAGCACGAGAAGCCTGATGCTCCTAATTTGATAGGTAAACAAAGTTTTGTCCCTGAGAAGTGATTTGCCGCAGGGCAAAGTGGAAGAAGGGAGGCTCAAGGTTGGACTTCTCTGATTTCCAAGTTCAAGGGCGCCTTCCACTGTATCGCCAGCCTCCAACAGGCAGGGTTTCACAACTGGCTCTGGCAGATATGACCCTCTCTCCGTCATTGGTCAACAGTAATTTGCTTTTATATAAGTACAAAAGGGCCTCCGATCCTTGACCCTCTCAACAACCTTGATATTATTAGGACTATCCCACAGGTGAAGATATGGAAGCTCCAAAAGGTCAAATGACTGGTCCCTAGTCACCTGTGGAGCGTGTGAGCCAGCATTCATTCACTTACCATGGCTGCTGGCACATAGCAAGTGCTTAGGAAATGCTCATTGACTATCAGGGTCAGCACACTACAGCCCAGGGGTCAGATTCTGCTTGCTGCCTGTTTTTGTACAGACTCATGAGCTAAGAATTTTTTTAAACGCTAAAATAAAATGTTATTGTCCTTAAAAATGGGGAGGAGGAAGCCCCTAGATATTTTTCCCTCTCTGAGATTGCTTCGGGATGGGTAGCCCTGGGGCCGTAGGTTGCCAGACCCTGGGCCCAGTGATTCTCTCTCAAAGGAAACTTGGGAGGAAAGAAGAGAAGGAACCCTGCCTGTGGCCTGGTCTTTTGGAAGGAATTCCAGAGACAGCTGTGTACTACTACAGGGAACAACCTGTCCCAGCTGATTAGAGGAAACTGGGGTAATGGCTAATGCTAGGCCCCTTCAGCCTCTCCATTAGGATGAGAAAGATTCAGAGTTCGGATGGATGTGATAACCATCTTTCCACGTCGGCAGCTGGGTAGTGCAGAGGTTAGAGTGCTGGGCCTACAGTCAGGAGTTCGAATCTAGCTTCAGACGCTTACTAGCTGTGTGACTCTGGGCAAGTGACTCCGGCCCTGTTTGTCTCAGTTTCTTCATCTGTGAAATGGGGATAATAGCACCTATCCCACAGGGTTATTGTGAGGATCAGAGGAGATGATAGTTGTGAAGTGCTTGGCACACAGGAAGTGCTGTATATGAATGCTAGCTATTGTTCTTATTTTGATTTCTTTCAAAAATGCTGCTCTGTGGAAGAGAGACAGCCTTTGCTTCTGGAATCAGAGGACTTGGGTTCAAATCTTGCTTACTACAGGTAGTAAGGGCATCTGTCTCTTTCCTCTTTTGTGAAATAAGGGGGTTGGACTAGATGGCCTCAGGTCCCTCCAGCTCTAGATTGGTAGTGAAGCCAATGATCCCTTGGTCCCAGAGGATAGAGCAAAGAGAAAAGAAGGTGGCAGTCACAGAAAGGCTGATTTCGGGATAAGGAAAAACTTCCCCATAATTAAAGCTGTCTCTTGAGTAGAATGGGGCAGCTAGATGGTGCAGTGCACTGAGTGCCGGGCCTGGAGTCGGGAAGACCTGAGTTCCAATCTGGCCTCAGATACTTATTAGCTTGTGTGACCCTAGGCAAGTCACTTCACCCTGTTGGCCTCAGTTTCCTCATCTGTCAAATGAGCTAGAGAAGGAAATGGCAAACTGCTCCAGTACCTTTGCCAAGAAAACCCCAAATAGGGTCACTGAAAATGACTGAGTAGAATGGGCTACCTCTGGAGATTATGTGTCCCCACCATCCCTGCCTCTAGCTCTCAGCTCTCTTTGAGGTCTTCACACAAAGGCTGAATTGTTGGCAATGTTATAGAAGGGATTCCTAGCCAGGTATGGTTTTGAGTCATATGACTTTTGAGGCGCCTTCCAACTCTGAGGTCCTGTGGTTCTCATTCTGTGACTCATGAGCTGAAGTCATGAACACCCAAGATGGGAACGGGTGGGAAAAAAGTGGCCATTTAATTTTCCCATCATTCCAGTGACTCAGTGGTTGGCTTGAAGCGTTTCTGTTGTTCAGTCACATAGTCATTCCATGCAGATGGTATTCCTGTTTGTAACTTCTTCCCACATACCTGGATGTTGTCAGAGAAGGTCACGAGGTCATGGCAATCAGTCCTAGAAGAATCATGATGAAACCTGCTATCCACCTCCCAAAAGAGAAATGCAGATTGCAGAGTGCAGATTGAAGCATGTTTTCTTCTCTTTCTTTTTCTTGCCTTTCCTTTTTCTTGGAACATGGCTAATGTGGAAATTTGTTTTATGTGTCTATGCATATTTGTAATGGGTTTTATTTTTCTTGCCTTCTCAGTGGGTGCAGGGAGGAGAGGGGAGAGAAGGGGTGGGGGAGAGAGAGAATTTGGAACTGAAAATAAAACAAAACTGAATTAAAAAGAAAAGCCACAGCAATATATGTGTTGCTCATCAGACTGATTTCAAGGCTCCTAGGTTAGGGGCCCAGGTCCATTCCCCAGCTTCCCTTTCCCTGTCTTCCTGATCCTCACCAGTTTTGTCATCATTATTAAGAATGGAAAGAGTCTTGGGTCAGGAAACCTGAGTTCAAATCCAAGCTCTGATGCTTATTAGCTCACGGGGTTGTTATGAAAAAAGCATTTTGTAAAGCCTAAAGCACTCTATAAATGTAAATTTGGGTGGGAACTGAGATCAGGGAGTCCGTCTGGCTTGGTTGAGCTCATGTCCATGGCAGTAATAGAAGCTGGCTCGAGTGGTTTTTCCCTTCTGTAATATTGGTCAGTGAGGTCAGCCAGCGGAGAAACTGGAATTGACTCTTTATGTGTGGAGTTGGGCTCCTCCCTCCCCCACAAATGTAGTTGAGGGAAAGATGATCTCTGCAGAAGAAAAGTCAATCAAAATGTTAGGACTGTTTGAGACTTAGTGCACCTGGAAGAATGTTGAAGCCAAAGAGAGAGATCCACAGATTCTAAATCCCGCCCTCTGCTTGGGGAGGACTAGACTCCATTGCCTTTTATTATTTTTTTCCTATGAAGCAAAAATTCCAGAGAAAGCATTTATATAGCACCTACTGCATGCATGCTAAGAACTTTGTAAATATTACCTCATTTGAGCCTCACAACAACCCTGCAAGGCAGATGCTATTATCTACATTTTGTAATTGAGGAGACCGAAGCAAAGTGACTTCTCCAGAGTTACACAACTAATAATGTCTAGGATCAAATTTGAACTTCTTAACTCCAGGGCCGATGCCCTATCCATCGCATAGCTGCTAGATCTATCAAGGAGGCTTTGCTCAGGCCAGAAGACCTAGTCTACCTCAAGTTCCCATGGAAGCAATACTATTTCACAACGGTTGCCTTTTGTCGAGTCTCGTCAAGACGGCAAGCATTGACTAAGCTCCTACTATGTGAGTGGAGAGAAGGAGCTGGATGACAGAGATGCTGAAGAGAGAGTTGATAATACTTAGCAACTGCTTGGATAGAGTGGGCTGAGTGAGAGACAAGAAGAACTGGGGGCTGGGGATACAGGGGTGACTATGAAACTGGGAAAAGAAAAACAGAAACAAGCCACTTATTCCAGAGATGATTCCAAAGCAGGAGCCTCATAACACACAGCCTTCGGAGTGTTTCTTGGCCAAGGTCACCTGACATTTTAAAACTCTCCTAGCTCATGGCCATAGAAACCTGCTGTGCAGAATGAACTCCTTTGATGAGATAGCAGAAGGCTCCTATGATGGAATCAATTTAAGCCTATTTAAAAACTTTGAAAAGTCTTCGGGTCAGAATGCTTTGTTTTTTCTGGTTAGGACATAAGTTCTTAGCAGTTGTGAAGAATGGTTACTATAGCAGTGTGGAGAGAGGCAAGGTGTAGCTATGAAAAGGGGCTGCACCTGTTGCTAGGCAGCGCTAAGAGGAGACACTTGAGTGAGTAGCTGAATTCTTCTGCTCTTTAAGAGAAAGTGGAAAATTACTCCCTTCTAATTTGGAAAAGATCAAACAAGCGGTCGGAGGCCCTAGGTGGCATAGGGGTGTCCATGTGGGCCAAGCAGCTCTTTCAGCTTTTGCTCTGTGGGCAAGGAAAGAAGCAAGGTTGGGGGAGGGAGCAAAAGTGGGAATAATGAATATTTCCTCTGCTGGGAGCAGTCAGGGAAGGATACTCCTACTAGCATATCAGAGGATGAAAGCCAGGGTAAGCTAAGGAAAGCTGCTCTCAGAGACTTTGTGATGGAAACCAGGCCTGATGTTCCAGAATGTGACCAGCTTAGGAGGGGTCTGAGTTTAAAATAAGAATTCGGGGTATGTTAGAAGGAAACTCTAAAGGGAGAGTCAGAAACAATGGACCTCAATAGCTCAGGTTTGATAAACTCTGAAACATAAATTTACTTAGGAAAGCCCTTCCTATTTGATAAGAACTTCTGGGAAAACTGGAAAGCAGACTGGCAAGGATTAAGCTTTGACTGACATCTTGAAACATATTTCACGATCAATTTAAAATATTAATATTAAAGCCTATACTATAAAAAAATTAGAAGAGAAACAGATCATAGATATCTCACAGCTGTGGATAGGAGATGTATTCTCAATCACGCAAAGGATAGTTAATTGCAGAAGATAAAATAGTTAATTTTGATTAATGAAATTGAAAAGCTTCTTCACAAACAAAATTAATGCATTTAGGTTAATAAGGGAAGCAGTGAAATAGGAAGAAAATCTTTTATCAATTTTTTCAGATAATAGTTTGGTATCATATATACACATGCATATATTATATATACAACACACACACACACACACGCAACACTGAAAAACCATTCCCCAACAGATATGAACAGTTCTTAAAAGAATTCAAACTCTTAAACCTTATGAAAGAATGCTCCTAATCATTACTGATAAGGAAAATGGAAATCAAAGCAACCCTGAGGTTTTACTTCATACCCAGCAAATTGGCAAAATGACGAAAGATGACAGTAGTCAGTGTTGGAAGATTTGTGGAACCGTAAGGACACTAGTACATTGTTGATGGAGCTGTAAGTTAATACAGCCATTTTGCAAATAAAGTGACTAAAATGTTGTGTTGTTAAGCAAAATTGTCTCCTTAGCATGGCTTTTGTTTCTTTTGAGTGGAAGTACTTTCAGCCGTTAAGTGCTAAGCCCCAGGACCAAAGCCCTATCAGGTGTGAAACCTGTGTGGGTGTAGATTAATGACTTAAGAGGGGCCAACTCAGGAACCAATGGTCTCTGGTCGTTGAGGCAGGGCTTGAGAATGCCAGAGGCTTGGCTGCGAGGAAAGGCGAGCCAAGAGACAATTTCAGCTGAAGCTGAAGCTGCTGCGGAAGCAAGAAGCTGCGGAGGCAGGAAGCTGCGGAAGCAGAGCTGACCCGTGTGTAGACCCAGGAGTGCGAGCAGGAACTTGAGGCCAGTAAAAATGATTTGGCTAAATACTATCTTGTTTTTCTGTGGCCTCCTGGTTACTCTTGTGAGGCGGGCTTTCTGGGCCTGGTGTCTTTTTGTCAAGATGTTGGAATGGGGAGGCTGGTTCACAGATCAGCTGCGCTGGGGCCTAAATAAATTTTTTGTTGTTTTCTCCTTAGAGAATCTCTCATACCTTGCGATTTCAAACCATTCAAACATATACATGATAATATTTGAGATCATAAATTCGGCCTTCATATTACAAATGTCAATACCCTTTGTTTGACCCAGAGATTGTATTTCTAGGCATATACCCCAAGGAGGTCTTTGATAAGATGGAAGTTCCCATATACACCAAAATATTTGTAGGGGAACTTTTTGTAATAGCAAAGAACTGGAAACAAAGTAAATACCCATTGATTGTGGGAATGGCTAAATAAGTTGTGGTACGTGTTTCCCCTGTGATATTGTAGTCATTTTTACTAAGTAAGTTATTCTTGGTTGTAAACCTAGATCGTTTACCTTCTATAATATATATTAAGTTCTCTTTATAGTGGTAGCAGCTAAATCTTGTGTGATCCTGACTATTGCTCCTTGATACTTAAATTCTTTTCGGTTGCTTGTAATGTTTTTTTTTCTTTGACCTAGAAGTTTTGGATTTTGGTTATAATATTCATTTTTCTTTTTCAAGAGGTAACTGGAATAGTCTTTATATTTCTACTTTGCCTTTTTGCTGTGAGATGCCTTATATTTTCTCCTAATTTTTCTCAGTGTTTTTACTTTGTTTTTAACATTTCTTTTTGTCTAATTAAGTCATTAGCTTCTACTTGGTCCATTCTAATTTTCATGGAGTTTGTTACTTGGGTAAGGATTTGTACCTCTTATGCCAAGTTGTTAATTCTATTTCCAATTCTTGTGTGTGTGTGTATGTATGTGATTTCTTTTCCACTTTTTCCCTCTAGAGCTCTTACTTAGTTTTTGAAATCATTTTTTAGCTCTTAAAAAAATACTGCATTGTTTCTTCCAGGAATTCTGATTGGGCTTGTATCCAAGCTGTATTTTCCTTTGAGGCTTTATTGAAGATGTTTTGGAATTATTTTCTTCTTCTGGGTTTGTGTCTTGGGCATCTCCTGGGGCCTCTATAATAGCTCTTTGTGGTGGGATTTTTTTTTTGTTCATTTGCTCATTGTTCCAGTCTAATTCTTGGCTTTGAACTTTGTGTTAGGGATGGGCTCTAAGTACTTCTGGGGGGAATGTCTAAGCTGAGATTTTATCCTTTTGTGTCCTTCTTCTTTCTTGGGATACTAAGTATTATGTTATTACAGGATCTTAGGAAATAGCTTAGTAGTCTGGGGACCTGAAAGCTTTCAGTGCTCCCAAAACAGTGTCATCTGTGGCAAATTCTGATCATTTCCCTCCTTGTCTGAGTTCAACAAGTTCCTGACCTGGATGTGGGTCTGAGCAATACTCCTGTAAGCTTGTCCCTGGTTGCGAGTTCCAGTAGACTGCTGCTAGAATCAGGCACTATCAACCAGCTGGGTCACTGAAAGCTCAGAGTGACAAAGCTATAGGTTCCCCTTTGGTCTTGTATTCCTGCCCTGGTTATTCCATTGCAGCCCAATCTGAAGCCTGCACTGAATTCAAATCCAGCCTCAGACACTTACTAGCTGTGTGACCCAGGGCCAGTCACTTAATCTTGTTTGCCTCAGTTTCCTCATCTGTAAAATGAGCTGGAGAAGGAAATGGCCAAACCACTCCAGTATTTCTGCCAAGAAAACCCCAAATGGGGTCATGAAGGGTTGGACACAACTGAACAACAAATATTAATGAGAGGATTCCCAAGTGTACATTGAAGGGGTACCTAGAAGCAGAAGACAGAAGAGGTGGTAGCTCTCTTCCCAGAGACCCGACAACTTGATCCTAAGATCTAACTGCAAGCTTTCTAACTGTAGACACTGCAATATATGCTACCGGAACTGGAATTGTGAGGGTTGTTGCTCTCCAGTGGATCTTTAAGAAAGGATTTAAAGTCAGAGCACCTTGAAAGAGTCCTCTGTATTTATTTTTCCTGTTTGTTTTCTTTGAAATTTGTTATGTAGGTACCTGTGTTAAATTTAATATTATTAAGTATAATAAAAGACAGTGGAAGGAAGTTCAGAAGAGGACATAGACAAGCAGGGAATGTTACTACTACTACTACTGTATTTAATATATGCTTAAAAATAAGTGGCAAATAATAGACTCATGGTTTCGTATATAATCTTCCTTTCGTGTTCTTTTATATTGATGTCTGTCAAATTCATAATAATTTTTTAAAAAGTATAATATTTAGTAATTCACTAGTTCACCTATTTTGTGGTTGTTTAGTCAGTTTTCAGCTGTGTGACTCATTGTGACCTCATTTGGGGTTTTCTTGGCAAAGAGACTGGAGTGGTTTGCCTTCTCCAGCTCATTTTACAGATGAAGAAACTGAGGCGAACAAGGCTAAGTGACTTGCCCAGGGTCACACAGCTAGTAAATATCTGAGGCTGGATTTGAACTCAGGTGTTCCTGACTCTAGCCCTGGTGCCATTTAGCTACCATCATATCTATTTTAATAGAATTCTATTCTATTTAAGAGTAAATGTATATTTATCTAGATATTCAGTAAACCGTGCCTCTGATATAAGCAGAATACCTCATTGTGGCTTGAACACCATGGTTACTTGGTGACGCTCATTCTAATCGCAGGAAAAGGAATAAATGACCTTTTGATCAATTGAGTTAACATATGTAAAGCACTTTGCAAACCTTGAAGTGTTATATAAATGATATGTAGGTGACTGTAGTAGATAAAAACACTAGGACTTGGAGTCAGGAAGACATGAATTCAAATCTTGCCTCAGACGCCTATTAGCTACATGACCCTGGGCAAGTCGCTTGACCTTTGTCTTCCTCAGTTTCCTCATTTGTAAAATGAATGATAATAACAACACCTTCCTTCAAGGATTGTTGCGAGACTAAAAGTGAGATAATATTTGTCATGCCCTTTGTAAACCATAAAGAGCTATGGAAATACTAGCTATTATCATTTTGATTGATGGATTTGTAGTGCTAAATTCATAGGATTACAGGATCATAGCGTAATAGGTTTAGAAGGTCCTTAGAAACCATACAGCCCAACCCCCTCATTTGACAGACAAGGAAACTGAAGCTTAGAAAGGTCAGGCGACAAAAGACGTTTTCACTCTTCAGCTAGAAGCACCATCTGACCCACTTTCTCTTGCCTTTTCCCTGTTTCAGACCATGGCTTTGTGGGGTACACCCCAGAACTGCTACAAAACAACACACTGCCAGACTACAGCCCTGGGGAGTCCTTCTTCACCGTATTTGGGGTTTTCTTTCCTGCAGCCACAGGTACGGTCATGAGCGTGCTCTCTCTTTCTCCTTCCTGCTGGAGGTGATGGGTGAAGGGAGCTGCCTGGGTCATGAGACTTTTTTCCTTTTCAATCCTGCAAAACCTCCCTGATTTCGTTGATGTGGGGACCTCCTCCGCTGATAGTGGCCCTCTCTCCCTACCCCCACCAGCACCGTAGAGGACAGTCAGTCTTCACGAAGTCACAAAAACCATATCATGTGGAGGCCAGACCTCCAGCTGTGGAATTCTACAGTTGTGATGCTCAATGGGGAGAGGGGGAGGAGAGATTGGTGAATTTGATGGGAAAGGATGATGTATATCATTGATTTCTTTTGTAGGCCCGTATATTTTATTTTATTGAAAAGCTAGCTAACATTTATGTAGAACTTTTAAGACTTACAAAGCGATATAAAGCGATTGATGTGTATTATTTCATTTCATTCATGTAACAGCTCTGTGAGGTGGATGTTATTATTATATATCCGTTTTTCAGAGGAGGAAACTGAGGTACAGAGATGTTAAGTGACTTGTCTGGGGTCACACAGCTAGCAAATGTCTGAGGCAGGATTCAAACTCAACTCCAAGGCACTCTGTCTACTTCACCCAGTTACCTTCATACATGAATGTCTCATGTACAGTAGATCAGGTAAAGCAGTATGGCCCAGTGGATAGAGTGCCAATCTTACAGGTGGTACACATACTGCTCCTGACATTTACTATCTGGGCACCCATGGGCAAGCCCTTTTACCTCTCTGATTCTTAAGCAGCTTGAGAAATGCGGCCTAGTGAATAGATCCAGATGGCACAGTGGATAGAGGATAGGATTTGGAGTCAGGAAGACCCAAGTTCAAATTCACCTCTGACATTTACCCTGCATAAGGTACCTTTCAGACTCAGTTTCCACATTTATAAAGTGAGGAAAATTATAGCACCTACCTCCGAAGGTTTATGTGAGGTTAAAATGATATAGTATTTATAAAGCACTTTGTAAACCTTAAAGCGCCCTCTAAATGATAATAATAATAATAATACTATATTGTATTATTTTTATGTTATATATTATAATAATAATGTTATAAAGCATACTAATTATTATCTGAGTTTGACACTTAGTAGCACTTAGTGACCCTGGACAAGTCACTTAACCTTTATGGACCTCAGTTTCCTTATTTGTAAAATGAGATTCGGTGGCTTCTGAGGTCCCTTCCAGCTCTAAATCTATTATTCTGTGGTCTCATGTTAGGACTCAGAAGAGCATGTAAGCCCCTTGAGGGCAGAGACCATCATTTGCCTCTTTTGGTATCCCAGAGCCTAGCACAGTGTCTGGCACATAGTAAAGGCGTAATAAATGGATTGATTGCATTTCATGGATGCAGCCTCTGAGAACCAAGGGTCATCTTCCTGCCATGATGAGGCGCTAGAAAAGGACTTTTGTGGAATATTTGTAAGGTGTTTTCCAGAAATTTATGTTCTCACAAGGGAAGTATGGAAGAGGTCGTAAATCTAGCTGAATGGAGATGCCTGATTCGCAAGACTCAGCATCATCTTTTATCATCTCATTCCTTTAGGATTTACATATGTTTGTACCTAGGTCCATATAGCAAGGATCTATGGCTTTTGTGGGTGTGGGAACTGCCCCCTTCCCAACAGATTTTAACCAGTCTGTAACTTACAGGCTTTTAGAGATGCTTGAGGTTCAGAGAGGTCAAAGGATTTGTCCATGGGCACCCAGATAGTAAGTGTCAGGGGCAGTATGTGAACCACCTATAGGACTGGCACTCTATCCACTAGGCCGTACTGCCTTACATGTTATATTGTACGTGGTGACAGTCGTTTATGAGGGTAACTTGGTGAAGTAGACAGAGTGCCTTGGAGTTGAGTTTGAATCCTGCCTCAGACATTTGCTAGCTGTGTGACCCCAGACGAGTCACTTAACATCTCTGTACCTCAGTTTCCTCTGAAAAATGGAGATTATAATAACACCCGCCTCACAGACCTGTTACATGGATCAAATGAAATAATATATATCAATCACTTTATAAATCTTAAAGTTCTTCATAAATGTTAGCTTTGATTGTCATTCAGTGACTCGTCAAACATGATTAAGCACTTCATTTCTGTATAATAGATACTGTATTTATTTTGACTAGTGATTATCACTCTAATGGGTTTATTACTTATTCATTTCTGATATGAGGGGCTGCAAATCCCTAAATGTTTTTCTGATCCCGGAACGAGTTAGTCCAGCTCTAATTTTATGTGGCTACTTTGTCGCTGGTAAAGTAGAAAGAAATATTGCTTTGTAATGTGACCTGGGAATCTGGGCACCTGGGGTCTAGTCCAGGCTCTTCAACATATTAGCTGTATGATCTTGGGCAGGTCACTTAAACTCCCTGGGCCTCAGTCGCCTCATGTGTAAAATGGGGGGGGGGTCAGGGAGGGGTGGATCAAGTGGTCTCTCCAATCCTTTCCAGTTCTAACATTCTAATATTCTTGTTGGGTAAAGTAATATTCCTCCCTCGGGGCCAGAGCGACCCCTCCCAAACCACAGTGCATGCTCTAATTCAGAAACCCCATACCCTGCGGCTCTGCAGCTTGCCAGTTCTCACAGGCTTCATAGAAATGTTTGTTTTCTTCTCATTTCTAAGCTTGGGTGGAAGAGAACCCTGGGGGGACAATGACTGACACTCTGAACTTATATTTTCTCTCCTCGATTTTCCCTATTTCTCCTTCACCCTACAATGGCTCGGCGGCAGACAGCTTCCAGCTCTTAAGTCTTCCTAGGGGCAAAAGAGAGTTTCCCTCCTCATGGAAAGCCATGCCCACTGGATAATCAAGTACCAAATGGTGCTGGCAAGGACAAGAATGGCAGCACGTGAAGAGACGACATCTTCCCTCAAATTTTTTCCCTCCCCTCCCCCTCTAAGAAGACCTAGTTTCCTTTTAGACTAAGGATTCTTTTTTGTTTGTTTTTATATGCTTTTTGTTTTATTTTTTTTAATTTTAAAAATATTTTTGAATTTTAAATTTTAAGTATTTTAAAATTTTATTATTTTTATTTAGACTCTTAACCTGGGGTCCTTGTAGATTTTACAGGGTCCATGGTCTTGGATGGGGAAAAATACTTTATTTCAATGTAACTGGTTTCATGTACCATCTTGTGAATTTTCTTTTATGCATTTGAAAGCATGATTCTGAGAAAGGACCATAGGCTTCACTAGCTGCCAAAGAGGTCCAAGAGACACCAAAAAAGGTTTTGAACCCCTGTTCTAGGCTCATCTCAAACCCAACCTTCTACCAAAAGCCTTTGCTGCTCTCCCCCAGTGGCTAGTGCTTCCTTCCCTGTGGCCTCACCCCCGCCCCCATTGTATTTATTTCATACATACCTATGTACGCATATACTATCTTCCCTAATAGAATGTAAGTTTTTTTTTAAGAAAAGTATTCTATTTTTCCAATTACATGTAAAGACAATCTTTAACATTCATTTTTAAAGAAAATCTTGAGTTATAAATTTTCTTGCTCCCTCCCTAAGATGTTAAGCAATTTGATATAGGTTATACATGTGTAAATATGTAAAACATATTTCCATATTAGTCATGCTGTAAAAGAAGAAACAGACCCAAAGGAAAAAAAAACAATGAAAATATAAAGAAACTGAAAATAGTATGCTTCAATTTGCATTCAGATTCTATCAGTTCTTCCTCTGTATGTAGATAGTATTTTCCATTATGAGTCTTTTGGAATTGTCTTGGGTCATTGTATTGCTGAGAAGAGCTAAGTCAATCATAGCTGATCACTGCACAATGTTGCTGTTTAGAATGTAAGCTGTTTCTTCACCCCCTCCCACTTAATGGCATTTTATTTTTTTCCAATTACATGTAAAGATAGTTTTCAACATTCATTTTTATAAGATTTTGAGTTCCAATTTTTTTTCTCCTTCCCTCCCTCTCTCCCTTCCCCCTCCCCAAGATGGCAAACAATTTGATATAGGCTGTATACATGTACAATCATATTAAACATATTTCCACATTAGTCAGGTTGTGAGAGAAGAATCATAACAAAATAAAAAAAACCATGAGAAAAAAAAAAACAAAAAAAAAAAGACAAAATAGTATGCCTTGATCTGCATTCAGACTCCATAATTCTTAGAATGTAAGTAAGTTTCTTGAGGGCAAATGTTTGACTTTTGTTTTTGTATACTTTGGGCCTGGTGCATAGTAGGCACTTACCAAGTATTTGCAAATTAATTGATTGTTGGATATGCTCAGGACAACTGACTTCACATTTACCCTTTGCCTTTCTCTTATGCAACCCTTTGAGACCCTCTCCATTACTGATTTGTTGATTGAAGCCCTTGGGGCTTTGCAGTAGAAGTGCTTTCTGTTCAGTTCTGTTATATTCCCTTAGTCTGGGCACTGAAGGACTTCCCTTTATTTCAAGTCTGGGGCTTCTCTTTCCCAATTTTCCATGTGCATGTTTTTGTATCTTCTTGTTCTTCTATGGTCCTTGGGACAATCATAGGGCAGGTGGTCCATCTGTTTTCAACCTGTGGAGAACAGATTCATAGGATCGTAAATCTACAGGGACAAGACACTGCATGGGCCTTCTACTTCATCCCCACCTCATGTCACAAATGACAAAACAGGCCCAGGAAAGTTAAATTAATTGCCTAAGGTGACACAGGTTACTGTTGTTGAGTCATTTTTCTTTTTTTTTTTAATTTATTTTTTATTTTTAGTTTATAACATTCAGTTCCACAAGTTTTGGGGTTCCAAATTTTCTCTTCCTCCCTCTCCTCCCTCCTCTCACCCAAGACAGCATGTAATCCAATGTAGGGTCTACATATACTTTCACATTGAATTTATTTACATAATAGTCCAGTTATAATGAAATGAATCATGAGAAAGGAGAAATAAAACCAAAAAAGAAGGAAAAAAAGAGAGCAAATAGTTTGCCTAAATCTGCCTTCAGACCCCGTAATTCTTTTTCTGGATGTGCATAGGTTTTTCCATCATGAGTCTTTTGGAACTGTCTTTGAACCTTGCATTGATGAGAGGAGTCAAGTCTATGAAAGTTAGTCCTTACAGATACCATGTGTCTGTAATCGTGTATAATGATCTCTTGGTTCTGCTCCCTTTACTCAGCATCAGTTCATGTAAATCTTTCCAGGTTATAATGAAGTCCATCTGTTCCTCATTTATTATTGCACAATAGTATTCCATTACATTCATATACCACAATTTGTTTAGCCATGCCCCAGTTGATGGGCATCCATTTGATTTCCAATTCTTTGCCACCACAAAAAGAGCTGCTATAAATATTTTTGTACATATGGGTCCATTTCCCATTTGTATGATCTCTTTGGGATACAGCCCTAGGAGTGGTATTGCTGGGTCAAAGGGCATGCACATTTTTATAGCCCTTTGGGCATAGTTCCAAATTGCTCTCCAGAATGGTTGGATCAATTCACAGCTCCACCAACAATGTAACAATTTTCCAATTTTGCCACATCCTCTTCAGCATTTATCATTTTCCTTTTTTGTCATGTTAGCCAATCTGACAGGAGAGATGTGGTACCTAAGAGTTGTTTTGATTTGCATTTCTCTAATCAATAGTTATTTAGAGCATTTTTTCATATGGCTATAGATATCTTTAATTTCTTCCTCTAAAAACTGCCTGTTCATATCCTTTGACCATTTCTCAGTTGGGGAATGACTTGTATTCCTATAAATTTGGTTCAGTTCCCTGTATATTTTAGAGATGGGGCCTTTATCAGAGACACTAGTTGTAAAGATTTTCTCCCAGTTTTCTGCTTCCCTCTAATCTTTGTTGCATTGACTTTGTTTATACAAAAACTTTTCAATTTAACATAGTCAGAATTATCCATTTTGCATTTTGTAATGCTCTCTGTAATTGCTCTGTCTCTTGTTGGGTCATGAATTCTTCCCTTTCCCATAAATCTTACAGGTAAACTATTCCTTGCTCTCCCAAGTTGCTTACAGTATCAGCATTTATTTCTAAATCATGAACCCATTTTGACTTTATTTTGGTATACGGTGTGATATATTGGTCTATGCCTAGTTTCTGCTCTACCATTTTCCAATTTTCTCAGCAGTTTTCATGCAGTAGTGAATCCTTAACCCAGAAGCCAGATTCTTTGGGTTTGTCAAAGAGTAGATTGCTATAGTCGTTGACTATTGTGTCTTGTTGTTGAGTCATTTTTCAGTCATGTCCGACTCTTCGTAACCCCATTTGAGGTTTTCTTGGGAAAGATCAGAGAGTGGTTTGCCATTTGCTTCTCCAACTCATTTTGCAGATGATGAAACTGAGGCAACAGGGTGAAATGACTTGCCCAGAATCACACAGCTAGGAAGTGTCTGAGGCCGGATTTGAACTCAGGAGGGTGAACCTCCCTGACTTCAGGCCCAACACTGTATCCATTGGGTCACCTAGCTGGCCAAGTGTGTTGTTAAACAAAATTGTCTCCTTAGTATGGCTTTTGTTTCTTTTGAGTGCAAGTACTTTCAGCTGTTAAGTGCTAAGCCCCAGGCCCAAAGCCCTATCAGGTGTGAAACCTGTGTGGGTGTAGATTAATGACTTAAGAGGGGCCAACTCGGGAACCAATGGTCTCTGGTCGTTGAGGCAGAGCTTGAGAATGCCAGAGGCTTGGCTGCGAGGAAAGGTGAGCCAAGAGACAGTTTCAGCGGAAGCCGGAAGCCGGGCTTACCTGTGTGTAGACCCAGGAGTGCGAGCAGAAACTTGAGGCCAGTAAAAATGAT
>CM053622.1:542638683-542714649 GCA_028646595.1 Phalanger gymnotis | reverse complement strand
GCCTGGAGTCTTTTTGTCAAGATGTTGGAATGGGGAGGCTGGTTCACGGATCAGCTGCGCTGGGGCCTAAATAAATTTCTTGTTGTTTTCTCCTTAGAGAACCTCTCATACCTTGCGATTTCGAACCATTCAAACATATACATGATTATATTTGAGATTATAAATTCGGCCTTCCTATTACACCAAGGTCACACAGGTACTAAATATCAAAAGGAGGATTTGAACTTAGACTCTAAAACCAGGGCTCTTTCCACTGTACCATACTGCCTCTGATGGCTGTGGTGTAGCACTCTGGTGCAGGCCTGTCAATTTGTGTTCATCTCTGGGGAGAGGGATGGAAGCTAGGGCCTAGGTGGAGTGGGTCAAGAATGCCTTCGTGTGTTGGGAGTTGAACATCCATGTCTGAGGCTTCTTCAAAGGAACTATGGAAGATACCCCAACCTGGGAAGCAAGCATCAGCGGCTTCCTTAACCACCTATTGACCCCAGATGATCATGGGACACAGATTTCACAAAGCACATTTCACTCTTGACCACCCAAGGGCTAGAACAGAGGAAAATAATTGATTGTGAAGAAAGGAGGAGGAGGGTGTTGATTCACTCATCGGGCTAATCAGCATACATAAGAGCAAACGTTCTCTTCTTCCTTCTCTAAGTAGACCCAGAAATTACCTGTCTTGAGTCCACTACAAGGGCCATTCCTCTGCCTATGACCACAAAGGATGAGGCCTTTAACCCGGTACACTAACAACATGGATTAATACTAGATTATCTTCTAGCCGAAGAAGGGGGAAATTAAGAGATAAAACAGAGAAATTTGTCTCCATAAAATCAGAGTAACAGTCAGCAGAATGGGAGATATAACAGAAGAGTTATGTCTCACACGGAAGATAATGGGCAAAGCAGGATCCAACTGGTTTTGTCCTATTTCGAGGCTAAAAGTCAGTTAAGTAGGGTAAAAGTTAAGTCTCGCTTGGAATACTAGATACTAACTTCTCATCAGGGAGGATTAACAGCTCATTTTAATGGTCATACGATGCATGTGGCAGGAGGGAGGGAAGACACGTTAAGGGATTAATATATAACAGGTGTATCAGGAAGTTGTACACCCTGTAGCACCCAACCAATGGGGAAACAGAGAAGGGGGTAGGTATGTAAGTAAGGCTTCTTCTTGCTTCTATTTGGTGTGTCTATTCTGTGAGACACCCGCAGCTGCAGTTGTGTAATAAACTTGACTTTTAGCTTCACTCCTCCCGAGCCTGAAGGAGTTATTTCTCACATAACAAACCAGAGCATGGATTATTTACCCTTTAAAATTCCTTCTATCTCCTGCTTCCCTTACGTGACTGTTCTAACTCATTATCCATCTAACCGACAATTTAGGGGCAAATAAGGGAGGAAAAACTTGAACTAGTCACTTTTGCTTCTTGGAAATAGTGCTAGGGAAAGGGTTAATTGAAGCATAGGCTAAAACTATTAACTAAAGAAAGGTTTTTCAGGGTATCTGTGAACTTAACATTAAGCAGGTGGCCTCTGCTCCCAGGTAAATGAGAGTCGGCTATGTTCAGTTGTTCTGGGTCTAGTTTTCAGCAAGTCCGAATATTTTTATTCTTGGTAATAACTTTGAATAGCAGAAGGTTGGGGATGTCAACAGGTGTAAATCAGTTCATGGGAAATGGGATTCTCATCAAATAGAGTCATCCAGGATATCCTTTTAAAGGTATTTGCTTGCGCTGATAACAACTTATGTGACATCTGTCTGATAGAGTGGAAAGACGACTGGATTTGGGATGAAAGGACCTGCGTTCCAACCCTAGTTCTTCCAATTACTGTCTGTGTGTGGCTTATGGAGAACAGATTCATAGGATTATAAATTTAGAAGTGAAAGGGACCCCAGAAGTCATCTCATCAAACCCCCTCATCTCACGGATGAGAAGACTAAAAGCCCAGGGAAGCTGCAACTTGCCCAAGCTCACAGAGGTAGTAAACATCAGAGGGAAAATTTGAACCTGAGTCCTCCCATTCCAGGGGTGTACTGGTAAATGTTTAACAACTGGCTCTCCACCCCCCCCCCACCAATCTGCATTTTTCTCTGTCACTTTCTTAAGTCTAGACAATCAACACAACAATAAATCAAACCCTAATTTGTAGCTGTTGCCAATTTCTGAGGCGTAAATGCTCAAAATTTAACCATCAGCTCTACTGAGCTACTTTGAACAGGTTCCAGCACACCCCTATCTTATTTTTTCACTCAGTGCTCTTTCTACAGTACCCTGATACTTCCTATTCCTCCGGTGTAGGCCTGTCAGTCTCTTTATCTCTGGGGAAGGAGGAGAAATCTGGGGTCAGAGAGAACTGGTCAAAATTACAATAGGCAAGACTACTAAGGTCATGCAACCTTGGGTAAGCCATCGCCTCTCCTCAGTATCCTCATCTGTAAAATAATGGAGTTGGACTTTTGTTCTTTGGCCGTTTCAGTCATGTCTAACTCTTCATGTCCCCATTTGGAGTTTTCTCAGCAAAGATACTGGAGTGGTTTGGCTGTTTCCTTCTCCAGCTCATTTTACAGATGAGGAAACTGAGGCAAACAGGATTAAGTGACTTGCCCAGGGTCACACAGCTAGGAAGCGTCTGGGGCTTGATTTGAACTCAGATCTTCCTGACTTCTGATGCTGTGCCACCTAGCTGCCCTTGGGGTTGGACTAGGTAACAGCAAGTTTCCTTACACCTCTTAATCTATTATCATCTATGATCCTATGACAGGAATAGACCAATACTAATAATGAACAGATGTACTTACCTGGGTGAGGTGCTTCAAGAGAATCAAAGGGGATGTTTTCAAGTATTGTCAATTTTATTCCCACAACAAATCATCCACTCCCTTCTCTCTACTCTCAAGTCATTTATTTATTTATTTTATTTCTTATTTCCTACTGTTAAGTCTGTCCCCTCTCCAACCCATCCTCCATAGGGCTGCCAAATGGTTGATATTCCCTAAACAGGGTTACTCCCCTGTCCCAGAAGCTCCAGTGGCTCCTCATTGTCTCCGGGATAATGAATGGCTTATCTGTTTGTCATATAAAGTCCTTCACAGGTGGCTCCAACCTGTTTTTCCAGATTAATTTCACATCACAGCAGAGTGTTTAGAAGCAAGTGAGAGGAGAAGGACCAAAGGCTTTGAATATAGACAGTTTTCTCAAGAAGTTTAGGTGAGAAGGGGACTGGATGAGATGATAAGATCAAGTGAGGGTTTGTTTTTTTTAAGAGTGGGAGAGACAGAACCTGCTTGAGGGCAATGGGGAAAAAGCAAATAGTCAGGAGGAAAGTGAAGAGTGGGGGGGGTGCTGATAGTAGACAATCTCCTCTGAAATATGGAGGGCACGGGATAGAGGGTGCATACAGAGAGGTTGGCCTTGGCAAAGAGAAGAGCCAGCTCTCCATCAGAAAACTATGGAGAAGAAGGTAAGAAGGGATGATGTCTGAAGGACATAAGATGAGGAGAAACAGAGAAGAGGGAGCTCGGTCAGCAAATTTCTTCTTCAGTCATTCAGTTGTGTCCTAATTTTCGTGACCCTGTGGCCCGGAACACACCAAAGCTGTCCATGGGGTTTTCTTGGCAAAGATACTGGAGTGGTTTGCAATTTCCTTCTCTAGTGGATTAAGGCAAAGAGAGGTTAAGGGACTTGACCAGAGTCACACAGCTAGTAAGTGTCTGAGGCTGGATTTGAACTCAGGTCTTCCTGACTCCAGGCCCAGTGCTCTATCCACTGAGCTACACAGCTGTCTTCTCTGTGCACGAATAACCTCATTTTCTTTTTTCAGTGAAGTTCTAGACAAAATCCTCAGCTGAGAGGATGGGGAAAGAGGATAAGATGAGAGTCTTAAAGAGAGATGAGAAGGTTAGGCTCAACCACTGTGGAGAGTGGGATATCAAATCAAGGAGTAGAAAGATTGCCTTGCTGCAGTGAGAGCCCAGTTGAGATTAACTAACAAATTTGTAGTGGACCCAATCAGCATGGTTTTGTGACTTCTCCACCTCCACTCAGTAGCATGTGAACAGGAGAGGAGGTGGATGATGGGTGTGGCAAGGTGTGATTGGAGGTAGTTTAAAGGGAGTAGAGATTCATCAGTGTAGTATAAAGTTGAACTGGTTCCCCAGGGGTCTGAGATTGAGAAGGGAGGCAGAGCCAGTCTGGGAAAGGAAGGAATTGTGGAGGATTAGAGGTCACAGGAGCGCCTGTTCATTCAGGCACTGTTTGAGAGTCCTTGAAATGGACAGTTCTAGAGGGAGACAGCATGTCTCGGCCTTCTGATGTAGAGATTGTTTCCTTCACCCAGACCTGATGTACCTCCCACTTCTCCAGCTCCCCCCTAACCCAGAAGTTCAGTCAAAGAGAGTAAGCCCTGGTCTCATTGGGTGGCAGGCATTACGACTTGGCCCCTGAGCTCTGATGCAGAATTTCCACCAGGAAAATAGTCTTCTGGGTCACACATATGTGTGCAGGTATGTCTCTATCTGTGTGAGCATAGAGCTGATCTGTATTGTTGGCATTTTTCCAATAAGACAGGGCATAACAATGGCCTGAGCCTTTGCACTCTGCTCAGTGATGAACTTTGGAGTTAGAGAACCTGGACTCAGAGCCCTTTTCTGATACTTACTACTTATGTGACCTTGGGCAAGTAAGTCAGCTTCCCAAGACCTCAGTTTCCAGTTTCCTATCTGTAAAGTTGGATTGGATTAGATTTTTCTTACCATGAGCAAAATGAATCTTCAAAATAAAGACG
The DNA here is from genome assembly GCA_028646595.1 of Phalanger gymnotis. Taxonomy (NCBI): domain Eukaryota; kingdom Metazoa; phylum Chordata; class Mammalia; order Diprotodontia; family Phalangeridae; genus Phalanger; species Phalanger gymnotis. Next base: position 542,709,865 of record CM053622.1, on the reverse strand, counting down.
GAAAGAACCTAATAGGCAAATTGAATAATATTTCATGGAATAGTATAAAAAATTCACTCTTTTCAGATGTTAAAATCAGTCAATAAGCTAATAAGAATTAATTAATAAGAAGAATTAAATGCCTACTATGTGCCAGGCCCAGCCCTCCTTTAGAGTAGCAAAATGGCTCAGTGGATAGAGCACCGGTCCTGGAGTCAGGAAGACCTGAGTTCAAATCCAGCCTTAGACATTCACTAGCTGTGTGAGCCTGGGCAAGTCACTTAAACTCTGTTTGCCTAATACAATGGAGATGGAAATGGCAAACTATTCAAGTATCTTTGCCAAGAAGATAAGAGAGGAAGGGGCTTTTGGTGAATTGGACCTATTTTCTCAGTGAAGTACAAGGCAAGGTCCTCAGATAAGAGGGTGGAGGTAGGGGACACCATGGAAGCCTTGGGGAGAGAGAAGGTTTGAAGCAGCTATTGTGGAGAGTGGGATGTCAAATCAATGAGTAGGAAGATTGCCTTGTTTTGGCAAGGGCCCAGTTGAGATTAAATAATATAAATTTATAGTGGATTCAATCAACACAGTTTTGTTGCTTATCCATTTTTATTTGGTAGCATGTAAGGAAAGTAGATGGTGGGACTAAGCCAGGGTTGGGCGTTGGCAAGGTGTAATGAGCAGTGGAACAAGTGAAATGACTTTCCCTAGGTCATACAGTTAGTCCCTTTGGTGCTCTGGGACTTGGCTGTACGCTCCGACTCCTTTGGGGAGGGGGCCTCCCCTTGAGGTTGACCAATTTCTGAAGTTTCTTTTTGTTTACCTCTGTCTAAAATGTACATTCACTGGGTGGGAAGGACCCCTTATGGTTAGCCTTCTTCAGAGGGACGTTTTCTTAGGCCACCCCAGCTGATAAAAAGCAGCGGTGATTGACAGTTTCCATGGTGATGGATTTGCAAAGGATTAGCTTTAATCGACTCACAGTTGGGTTTCCCTCCTATGTGTTTCACTTCTGGAGCTGGTGCAGCCTCTGGCAATGAACAAGGGAGATGACTTTTGCATAACAAACATTTTTTTTTACCTCCATCACTCTTTTTCCGTCCTTATCCCTCCCACTTCTGGGCTGAGATATGTTATTTCAGCCTTTTGTATGCCCAGGGCTGTAGACGGCTTGCTTAGAAAGAGCAGCTGAAGAATTGTCTTTTAGTGGTTCCCCTGGCCTAATACCATACCATCCCACCACACCCCGGGGCATGTGGCAAGTGGTGTGTGTGTGTGTGTGTGTGTGTGTGTGTGTGTGTGTGTGTGTGTGTGTGTGTGTGTGTGTGATCAATTGCTTTTTAGAAAAATTTCCGTGCTGTTTTTTGATCTCCTGCCTCCAGCCACAATCACACTACCTTGTTTTGTCCTGAAGAAAAATTCGACATGCTTGTACCTCTGTCTCTGTCTACAGTCATGCACACACTCACAGCCGACTCTGGAATACTTTTGGCCTGGATAATTAGACTGTGCGGTGAATAGAAATACTTTATTTTAAACCATGCAATCTGACACTCTTGTCTCCCTACCTTCGTGAATCTCTTCGTCTTTAGGAGCTGGGAGGATGAATAGTCACAAGTTGAAACTCTAAGAGGCCTGGATAATCCACACCTTGGATTCTTTTAGGGTAGTGTAGACTTTTTGGTCTTAGGACCCCATTGTACTTTTAACAATTATTGAGGGCCCCAAAGAACTTTTGTTCATGTGAGTTATGTCTATACCATATTTGAAATGAAAAAGGATAAAATTTTAAAATATTTGTTAATTCATTAAAATAACAATAAATCCATTACAAGTCAACATAATTAAATATTTTTATGAAAAATAACCATTTTCCAGATATAACAGAATTTAAAACTTAATAAGAAGAGTGGCCTTGTTTTACAGATTTTTTTGCAAATCTCTTTAAAGTCCAGCTTAATAGAAGACAGCTGGATAATTATATCTATTTCTGCATTCAATTTGTTGCAATATGTTGTTTTTTGAAATTTGTGGAGATCTGGCCTCACGCAGATGTGTAGTTGGAAAAGGGAGGAGAATTTTAATAGTTAAATATCATTGTACTATTAGTGTAAAAAATAGTTTTGACCTTGGACATTTCAAAGATCCCAGGGGTCCTTAGACCACATTCTCTGAGAACTGCTGCTTTAGGAAGTAGAGGATAGGGAAGGAAGATAGCATGAAGTGGCAGCAGTCTAACTGGACAAGTGTCAACAGATTTGACTTTTAGTCCTGGCTGCTGCTAACAAGATTTGTGGATAGAACTCAGTTTTGCCTACTCTTCAATTTGAACTTAAACTCACGAGTTGAATTCCCGGAGGTGACTGCTCTCTTAGGTTCCATTTATAACCCTGTGAGTGGCTACATTTGTGACTGTAGCGCCTGGGCCACCATCCATACTTCCTATTAACAATCAATCTGTAGATTAACAAGCTTTTTAGTAAAGGCATTTATTAAGATGTCATAGTAAGAATATTTGGTACAAAGTATTCCTTTCCAAAAACCTGGGGCACACTCTTCCATTTGTACACATAGAATCCATGGAACAAATGGGTTCAGATTTTCAGTCGTGTTAGAGAGACACACATGGAATATACACATATATCCTAATACATGGCCCAGAAATTCTTTTTCTTTTTGTAAAATCCTCATGAAGTTCCCCTTTTGGTAGGGTCTTGGTTAAGCAGACAGCTCAACTGAGCTCCCGGGGTCTGCTCCTTTCTTGAGTCTATAGTCAGCTGTCTTCTCTACCTCTATGAGTCAAACTCCTTGAAACTTTTTCCCTCCTCAGGTAGCTGTTTCATTTTATCTGCATCTGTCCTTGGGTGTTTGTCTCTACAAGGTGCACTCTCTCCTACTTGTCTAGTAGTTCTGGTGACAGAATTGGAGAGGAGAGAATGTCCCCTTCCCTCATTATAAGAGTCTCCTCTGCAAAGCACTCCTGGACTTTGGATCATTAACTATCGAATTTCTTGATGTTTTTATATGTCGGTCTAGGAGACATGACATTCTATCACTGAATCACATGCTCTTTCCTGTGTGACATTAGTTGTCCTCATCCAATGGTCCTATAGTCCTCTCAAGTTGGACTTATTCACACATTCTTGTGGAAAACTCCTGTTAAGGAGCAAAAACAGCAAAAAGTCCCACTTTAAAAAATAAATAAATAAATAATTTTTAAAAAGTCCCACTCAAGACTCATCAAAGGTACTTGATTACCTCAGTGCTGAGAAGCACTCCAAAACAAAAGACAAAAGGTCTCACTTTACCTGCCCATTCAAACAAAGGTATGACTCATTAAAGGAACTTGATTGCCTTAGCATTCCAAAAGAGAAAACAGTAAAAAAAAAAAAAAAGTCCCACCTTGAGTAACATTATAGTACTTAATAAATGCTTAGTGATTGTGGAATAATCTCTATTTTACAGATAAACTGAAGCTCAGAGTACTCAAATGGCACTAAAAGTGACTACAAAGTTTATGTTGATATAATTTATATCATTATATCATCAAAAATTTATATCCTTGCTTAATGTTTACAAAAGCTTTCTTTAAAACAGCCTTATGAGGTAGGCAGTGTTGGTATTATTAACCTCATTTTATAAATGAGGAAACCTCCTCAGAGAGTTTGGGACTTTCTCATGGTCACACAACTATTACATGTCAAAGGCAGGATTTAAAAACCCAGGTGTCTTCTGACTTCAATTCCACTCCTCTTTCCTTTTCCTTCATTCCATGATGAGCTAGAAGAAATCTCGGATAATATGATGTCCAGTCCCTTCATTTTACACTTTACCAGAGAACTGAAGTGACTTTTCCAGAGGCACACATAAAGGAGGGAATTTCTCCCTCACACACCCTACACACACACACGCACACACTCACACTCACACTCTACCTCAGTTGATAGGCACAGAAGAACCAAGATATACTCACAAGGTATCATGGAGGCTAACGCTTGAGCACTTAAACGCTAACGATGGAGCACTTAAAGCTTGATCAATCATTGAAGATACCATGGTCATCCACTGCATTTGGGGCCATTGCCAGTCATCTTGACTTTTGTCCTGCCATTGGATTTCAATGGCTCAGGAAGAGAGAGTGAGGCTCACAACTTCGTGCAACTAATCCAAATTCACAACTCAAGTCAAGGCATTACCCCATGATGTCATTGGTCTTCTTTGAAAAATGAAGGGTGAACTACATTTGAAATTAAATGTACCTCCACTAGTTTTTTAAAAAAACAGCAGCATAATTTTTAAACTTGAAGCTAGAGGAAAGGTAGTGAGGATAAAAATTTCTAAGATTAAAGGGTTTTTTTTTGGGGGGGGGGGAAATTCCACTAGAAATGTCAGGAAGGGCCTTGAGGAATAAAAGAATGATAATGTCCTTCTCTGCATTGTAACACCTGTCATGGGCTGTGCCTCAGGAGGGGTCTATGGTACAAACTGAATCCTTCTTGGTTTAGGGAGTGAAGAGAAGGTGAGCAAAGGAACAGGATGAAGAGGACATCATTAAGAACAATTACAAACAGGCAAATGAGACGTGAGACAGGGGAGGGCCAGGTTTCAGTCTGTAATAGTTTAGTACTAGAGAGTGGGTATTATTTCATTCTTTGCTTTTGTCTCCCCAGCACCTAGCTCAGTGCTGGGCACTTTGTTGTTGAGTTGTTTCAGCTGCGTCCCATTCTTTGTGACCCCATTTGGGTTTTTTAGCAAAGATACTTGGGTGGTTTGCCATTTCCTTCTCCAGCTCATTTTACAGATGAAGAAACTGAGGCAAGCGGAGTTAAGTGACTTGTCCAGGGTAATGGCTAATAAGTGTCTGAGGCTATATTTGAACTCAGGAAGATGAGTCTGAATGACTCAAGGCCCAGCACTCTATGCACTATGCCAAATAAAGACTTATTCCAATATATTGCACACAGTAGGTCTGTGTTTCTGCCCCTGGCTCTGCTCTCCAGCTCCTTCTGAAGTACCTTCAGTGGAAGAGCTCCTCATGTTGCCTCCTTTGTTGGCGATGGCCATTACCATGCTCCATTAGACAATGGCAAAATAATCTCCCCACCTAATGGACAGCCAGCAGGTATAGCAAGTGGCAGAAAAGCCTAACAAGAGCTGCACATTCTGATCCAACTTTACTGTGCTGTGGCAAATGATGAATATGAAGACGACAAAGAAGCACCAGAAGACTTGCATGAACCGATGCCAAGGGAAGTAAGTAGAACCAGGAGAACACTATACCCGATGACTATAATGATGTCAGTAGTTGAAATAATAGCAAAGTAAAAGTGAATACTGTGGAATCATAATCAGGCTTTGCCCTGAAGAAGAGAAAAGAAAATACACCTCCAGTCATTGCAAAGGCGGATGATATAGGTATAGAACAGGGGTGGGGAACCTGCAGCCTCCAGACCACATGTGGCCATCTAGGTCCTCAAGTGTGGCCCTTTGACTGAATCTAAACCTCACAGAACAAATCTGGAAATGAAGGTGATGTAGAAAGAAAAGAGACCAATAAACTTTTTAAAAACCGTACATCCTTCCTAATTTCCATCCTAAGTTAAAAAGGAAGAAAATTGGTATATTTATAATCGTTGTATTATATAGGCAGCATTTGGGAGACTTGGGATAAACCCCTAATGGGCTATGGTTCTTATAAACTAAAAATTCTATAGGGAGAATAGGAATGAGTGGATGGGTGGGGATATAGCATTGTGTGTGAGAAGTGACAAAAAAAAAATGATAATACGGTACAAATCTTGTGGTCCAGGAGAACTATTACAGGTACAGGGTTTATGAAGGAATCCAACCTAGTTGTGCTTTCTTTCACATTTCAGAAAACATAGGCTCTGAAAGAAAAGCATGCCTTTTTGTGAAGCGAGACTGTGAGTTAGAAGCCCATTACAATAATAAAAAGGAAACACTTAAGCAATTTTGTGCAATTTAACTTTTATATTAGCTTTGGGTTTTAATGGAAAGGGAGCTAGGAAAGAACAGCAGGTGGAAGAGAAGGCTTCTTATGTTTGAAGAAGAAAGAGAATTCATGTAGAAATGTATTGTATACAGTCATGATCTTTTTCAATCTTTATTTTAACTATGAAAAGGAAAGGAAGTAGGAGCAAAGCGGGAAGGCGCTTTCTCCCTTGTGAAAAGGAAGACTCAGGGGGGAAGAGTGAGTAAGGAGTGCTCTGGGAGCCAATTAAACCATTCTAAGGTAGTAGCTTGGAGCCAACTCTCTCACAAGTTTTAAGTAGCAATTAAAAGCATCCTAAAAGTCTGGACCCAGCTGCTTCCAGGGATTTTTTGTACCAAAGGTGATTGGAACCCCCAAAGCACCATTCAGTTGTATTATCTGGAAGCCTTTGGGCTCTAAAAACCAAACATTTCACTGACTACCATGGCCTTTGCTACTTATAAGGCAAGGTAAATTAGAATTCACCTTATTTCCAGAGTTCTCTGCTAGCTGTAAAGGGGCAGCGGCCAGGGGTGGGGAACCCGAGGTCTTCAGGCCACATGTGGCTTCTTGGTCATTGGGTGTGGCATTTTGACTGAGTCCAAGTTTTACAGAACAAATCCTTTTATTAAGGGGATTTGTCCTGTGAAGTTTGGATTTAGTCAAAGGGCTGTATTTGAGGATCTAGGGGGCCACATGTGGCCTTGAGGCCCTAGTCTAGGCTTTTTGCAAATGGCTCTATCCCCACCAGTAGCTCCATCTTCCAAGTGCAGGGGGCTCCCCTGTACCCCACTTCTATTTAGCACTAACATCAGCTTTTACTTCAAAAGATATAATTACAAACATGCAAATGTACTTGCCAAACATGTGGGAGACATAATTCTCCTCGTAGCACCATCTCAGTCTCTGGGGAGGGGAAGGGGATTCGCTTCATACTTTGGCTCAATTTCTATAAAGCTTATGGTCCCAGTTCCAAGACCAAAGCCCCTTTTGGGCTTGAGTCCCAGGCACCCTGACTTCTCCAGGCTTCCCTGCTGGTCTGCCTGCAAAATCCCACCTGGAATCTTGCCCCCAAGGTCACCATGGCTCAAACTGCCAGGTGCTGTGGGGGTCACACACCTGAAACTGAGGACAAATGAAGTAGAACAGAAACAAACACCCAAGCTCATTTATCCAAGTTGGGGTGGAAGCGAAGGAGAGCAGGAGAGGAAGTCCTTCCCTGCTCATTGGTTCAGTTCATGGTGCCCGTGCTGTGGATGAACTGGTATCTTCACCCTCTGGACACAGCAAGAAAGGGCATGTGGCAGACAGAGAGGGACCATTTCAGTCTTGCCAGTTTTAAAGACAAAACGTATTCAGCTATGCAGCCAGTCAAAGGTGGCCCACCTATGTAGCAGAGGATGGAGAAGCTTCTGTGTTAGGAGATATAGGCATGCCCAGAGAAGTTACACAACATTTAAGGTGAATTATTTACTCAGCTTCAAACACAGGACCAGAATTACTTAGAGCTTAATTGTTAACGGTTTAGTAGTAATTATTAACAATTGAACTTTAATCAGCACCGTACAGAATTTTCCCTAGATGTTAATTTTCTTTTAATCTTTGAACATGCCATACAAGTGTTAGCAATTCAATCAACACATATTTATTAAGCACCTACTATGTGCTAGGCACTGTGATGGGCACAGGGGATACAAGGACATAGAATGTAATAATCCCTACTCATAAGGAGGTCAAATTCTAATGAGAATAACAAATATATGGGTGTGTGTGTTTACGCACATATATACACATGTATATACACACATACCTATTTACACACATGTATATACATATATGTGTATGTATACATGTGTATGCATATGCACAGGATAAATTATAGAGTGAGTAAATACAAATATATACCTAATAGTCAAATATAAGGTAGTTTGAGAGAGGGGGCACATTCCAGACATGTGGGATAGGCAGTACAAAAGCCCAGAGACAGGAGATGAAGTGTCACAAGGGAGCACCAGAGAGGATCATTTAGTATTTATTATTTGAATAGAAATGATATTTTTGCTACTGCAGGGGGAATGAGTGTGAGAGCTGGACGCAGAGGACCCAGATTGAAATCCTGGCACTGTCATTTACCACCCGATGACCCTGGGCAAGTCATGCAACTTTTCTGAGTCTCAGTTTCTTTAGTAAATTCTCAGTAAAATGAGAGGGTTGGACTCGGTGACCTTTTAGCTCCAATGGTCTGAGTCAGTTGTCGTATTTCCCTTTCCATGTATTCTTTCTTTTGAGAGGCCCGCTCATTTAGAATGCAATCTCTGCTAGCCTCGGGATTGTTTCATTTATTGTATCTGTATCTTCAGCATCTAGCATTGGGCTTGGCACAGAGTGTTATTGTTCAGCCGTTTTCATTCATGTCTGATTCTCCGTGACCCCATTTCAGGTCTTCTTGGCGAAGATACTGAAGTGGTTTGCCATTTTCTTCTCCAGATCATTTCACTGATGAGAAAACTGAGACGAACAGGGTTAAATGATTTGCCCAGGGTGACACCGTGTCTGAGGCCGTATTTGAACTCAGGAAGATGAGTCTTCCTGACTCCAGGCCCAGCTCTGTGTCCACTGCACCACCTTACTGCCCTGGCACATAGCAGGGGCTTATGAAGTACTTGTCGATTGCACTCTGTATCCAAACCCAAGCACTCCTGTCCCTGTGCTGGGAGCTCCAAAGTACAAAGTAAGACAACGAATAAAGAAGTATGAAAACAGGATCTCAGAAAAAAGAAGCCACCTCATGAGCCTAAACCCACAAAGTGATGGGAGATATTTTGTAACAGGTTAGAAACCATGTTTACATGATAAAGATGATATGACAAGGATAAGTGTTTAATGAATTAGTTGTTCTGTCGTTTTTTCAGTCATGTCCGACTCCTCATGTCCCCATTTGGGACTTGCTTGGCAAAGGTACTGAAGCAGTTTGTCATTTCCTTCTCCAGCCCATTTTACTGATGAGGAAACTGGGGTTAAGTGACTAAGCTGCTAAGTGTCTGAGGTTGGATTTGAACTCAGATCTTCCTGACTCCAGATAATGAATTAGGGTGCTAAATTAGAGCAGTTTTCTCATCTGTAAAATGAGGGAATTGAACTGGGTGGCCTCCACTGCCCCTTCCGATTCCAAGTGTTTGAGACAGAACCTAGCATTGGGCTGAGATGGGGAGGAAAGGTTTTCGAATGAGATACACATCTGTTTCTTGGAATAGGTAATCACAGAAAGCACAAGTGAAGGAAATGAATTTGACTCGGTCCCGAATAGTGAACAGGAAATGGTGTGGGAAGTCCTTGTGGGCAGGACATCATGAAATAATGATCTCAGCATGGTTAAGTTCACCTATTTGACATGAGAAGGTAACCGTGCAAGAGTAATCAGGCAGGACTCGAGTTTTAGAAAGGGAAACTTGACCAATTGTGAGCATTAGTCAGGGAAAAAAATGGAAGGAAACGGTTATTCTAAAACAAAACAAAATAAAAAACGGAATCAGGAAGTCTGGAGACAGTTTTTAAAAAGCGACTTGTTGAAAGCTCAATAAAAACGTGGACTGAAGATTCAAGAGAGGCCATGTTGTTTCTACAGGTACCCTGACAGCAGTGAGGGTAGAGCTTGAGGTTAGCCTCCATGCAACACTAATTTAATTAGTGTCCATTTGGCAGGTTCTGTGATCCACAGGTTTTCCCCTTTAACAGTTTGTCCTCTGGCTATCAAGAAAAATACAACAGAGATTTACTGTTGTTCAGTCATTTCAGCCTCTTTGTGACCCCAATTGAGGGGTTTTCTTGGCAAAGATACTAGAGTGGTTTACCATTTCCTTCTCCAGCTCGTTTGACAGATGAGGAAACTGAGGCAAAGAGGGTGAAGTGACTTGCCTGAGATCACACAGCTAGTATTTGAGATTAGATTTGAACTAAAGATGATGAGTCTTCCCGATTCCAAGCCTAGGGCTCCATCCACTGTACCACCTAGTTGCTCCACAACACAGATACTTTAATGATTGAGTCCCTTGACCCAGCTATAACCACGATGAGGCCTATACGCTTCTCCCCAAAAAATCAAAGAAAGAAGAGATGGATCTATATGTATATATATATATATAGATATATATATATATCTATATATATATAGATATAGATATATATTTAGAGCAGCTCTTTTTGTGGTAGACAAAAATTGGAAATTAATGGGGTGTCCTCTTGTTGGAGAATGGTTAAACAAACTGGTATATGAATGTAAATGGAATATTGTGAAATGATGAAACACAGTTTTAGAGAAAACTGGAAGGCATCCATGAACAGATGCAGAAGGTGGTAAACAGAACCAGGGAAAGAGTTTATACAATGATGACATTATAGAGAAAAACAATTTGAAAGACTTTAGAACTCTGATCAGTTCAGTGATAAACCATGTGTCCAAAAGAATAAAAATGAAACATGCCACTCACTTCCTGATAGAGAAGTGATTTACTTAAAATTCAGAGAGAGACATATATTTTTGGAGATGACTAATGTGGGAATTTGTTTTGCTAGACTCTGTAGCTATGCATTGAGGACTTTTTTTCCACCCAAGTTTGGGGTTTTTTTCTTTGCTTGATGAAAGTGGGAAGGTAGGTAGTGGGAGGGACATAATAATTTTAGAAAATGCTTGTTAATTGGAAAAAAAAAATACAGCATTTGAGGCCTTGTGATGGCTGGATTGTTTCTTTATTACAATCATCATCATTTCTTGTACTCCTGTATCCTGTAAAGGATAAAACAAGTCATTGTGAGGTCTGAAAGGGAAAGTAATTACTGGCTGGCAGGGGTCAGGAAAGAAGGTGGTATTTAAGAAGACCTGTAAAAGTTGGGGAGGAATTCCATAGGCGGGGTGGGGGCGGAGAAGGGGCGATAAGGTATTTTGGGGTATAAGGAACAGCAGGAATGGAGGAAGAATATATTCAGGGGACAATGAATAGACTAGTCTGGCCAGAGTATAGAGGGTGTGGGATGGAACAGAATGGGATAAGACAGGAAAGATAGAATGGTAGCAGATGGGAGAAGGCTTTGAATGCCAGTCAAAAAATTGTCAACGTTCACTCCTGCCTCGTTAGAGCTTAATGACTGGTGAGGGTCCAGATTCGTGAAGTCCCTTAATCCTCTATCTAGTGACTCCTTCCTCCCAATGAGATCATAAGATCATAGATTTAGAGCTAGAAGGAGCTGTAGAGCTCTGTCAACAAGTCTAATCCTCTCATTTTACAGATGAGGAAATGGAAACAGACAAAGGTGAAGGGAAGTGTCTCAGGCAGGATTTGAACTCGGGTCTTCCAGAATGCCAGTCCAACAGTGTTCTACTTGGAACTTCCTTTTCAATCTTCAAGTCCTATGTCTAGGTCAGTTGCCACTCACTATTATTGACCCTTTTTAAATGACCATGCCCTTTACCCTTTTAACCTCAACTAATTTGTTTTCTGGGTTTTCTTCTTGTTGTTCCGTCGTGTCTGATGTGACCCCATGGACTATACTGTCCATGACATTTTCTTAGCCAAGATACTGAAGTGGTTTGCCATTTCCTTCTCTAGTGGATTAAGGCAATCAGAGGTTAAGTGACTTGCCCAGGATCACACAAATAGTAATTTTCTGAGGCTGGATTTGAACTCAGGTCTTCCTGTCTCTAGGCCCACGGCTTTGTCCATTGAGCTACCTAGCTGCCTTCTGAGTTCTCTGGTTAGCTTTAAAATGAACAAACAAAACCTCTTCATCTTTCCCTGCCTACCTCTGAAACTCTAGCCAACAATTTGGTAATCAGATTACTGGATTGTTAAATACTTCTAGTTCATATTTCCAGGGCCACATTGTCAGATAATCATGGAATTGTAGTTTCTATAGCTTTCCATTTAGACAAATCATAAAATGTAAAGGAAGTGAATTATAATATCACTGAGACTGAGCCCCCAGAAGTCTGAGAACAAAGTCCATTCCCAGGTTTTTTAGCCAGATGGTCCAGAATTGAGGGCCCAGAATTCAGCCCACCAATAGCTGAGATTTGACATTCATCCAGCTGTAATGCTGAATTTGGGAATGAACTTGGTGGGACCAATGCCATGGATAAACTATCTTAATTCTAAGTCCACTCTCCCCAAGGACCAGAGCTAAAATATGACTACCACTACCAGTGATAACAATATTATCATAGTCCACAATATATTGGGGGAAAAGGGGGTGCTTCTCTACCCAGACACTTGAAAATTAAAAAAAGGCAACTTCATGAATATTTGTCGAAAATTATAAAGGGAGATTGTAGTGGGAGAAACAAAAGCTTTTAAAAAATGGGTAGAATGCCTAAATGAGGACAAAAGGAAAGTCTAAAGAGTGTGGCAGGTGAGGTGAAAACTAGAAATTAGTTGAGCCAAAATAGAGCTAGAAAAACTCTTTGCAGAAGACCCCAAAACAAACAAGCACTAATGTTATTTTTAAAATTTTTAATTTAATTTTTATTTTCAGTGGTAAATTCTTTCCCTCCCTTCACTCTCTCCCACACCCATTGAAAAGGCAAGAAATAGAGTACCCATTTTACATATGAAGTCATGCAAAACATATTTGCATATTAGCCATATTGCAGAAAAAAGCAAGAAAAATTTAAAAAGTGAAAAAAATAACGCATAGATATTATTTAGGTCTTTGTAAAATCACTCAGTCTCAGAGTTGGGAGGTACTTAAGAGGCCATCTAGTCTAACTCATACCTGAACAGAATTTCTTTGTTCAAGGGCCCCAACAAGAGATGACCGCTGCATGGTCCTTAGGCTTAGAGTTAGAATGAATTGGGTTTGAATCCTGCCTCGGGCACTTGGTGGTGTGTAACCCTGGGGGTCACTTAACCTTTCACAAACTGCCTTTTGGACTTTTTTGTCCCCCTTGGACATTTAAAATTGGATATTCCAATTGGATAGGTATCTCGGGTTCAATATGTCTAAAACAGAGCTCTTTTAAGTTTAATATTTATTTTTTAGCATTCATTTTAAAGATTTTGAGTTCCAAATTCTCTCCCTCCCTCCAGCCCCTTTTCTACTCATTGAAAAGGCAGGCAATATGATACCCATTATACTTGTGAAGTCATGCAAAACATATTTCCATATTAGTCATGTTGCAAAAAAGAAAAAGAAGAAAAAGAAAGAAAGTAAAAAAAAAGTTTCAATCTTCACTCAGAGTTCATCATTTCTCTCCCTGGAGGTGGAGAATGCTTTTCATCATAAGACCTTTGGAACTGTGGTGATCAGAGCAACTAAGTATTTCTTAGTTGATCATTATTACAATATTTCTGTTAGCGTGAAGCGGGTGTCCCCATGCCTGGAACACTCTGCCCCCTCACTTCTACTCTTGGGTTTCCCTGGCTGCCCCTTCAAGACTCAGCTCAAGTCCTGCCTTCTATAGGAAGCCTTTTCTGGCCCCCACCCCAGCTGCTAGTGCCTTCTACTCTCATGTAACTGTCTCTGGATTCTGCTCACTTCACTTTGTTGTTATCATTCATATTTTGTTATCATATCATATTTTCAGTTCTGTCTGACTCTTCATGACCCCATTTGGGTTTTCTTGGCAGAGGTACTGGAGTGGTTTGCCATTTCCTTTTCCAGCTCATTTTACAGATGAGGAAACTGAGGCAAACAGGGTAAGAGACTTGCCCAGCATCACACAGTTAGTAAATGTCAGGCCAGATCTGAACTCAGGTCTTTTGGACTCCAGGCCCGGATCTCTCTTCACTGTGCCACCTAGCCTGTCGATCAACACAGATTTATTTTGTGTTTATTATGTGCCGTGTGGGCACCTAAGTGGTTCAGTAGATAGTGTGCCAGGCTCGAAGTCAGGAAGACTCTTCTTCATGAGTTCAGAACTGGCCTCAGACACTTATTAGCTGTGTGACCCTGGACAAGTCATTTAACCCTGTTTGCCCCAGTTTCCTTGTCTGTAAATGAGCTGGAGAAGGAAATGGCAAACCACTCCAGCATCTTTGCCAAGAAAACCCCAAATGGGGTCACAAAGAGTCAGACATGACTGAAAATGACTGAACAACAACACGTGCCATGTACTATGCTAAGCCCTGGATTACAAAGTTGACAACAGTCCCTGCCCTCAAGGAGCTGACATTCTATATAGAGAAAATGTGTAAAAAACTAGGTACAATTAAAATGTAGACAGAGTAAGGAGAAAGTAATATGAGAGTGGAAGGCACTAGCAGCTGGGGTGGAGGCCAGAAAAGGCTTCCTATAGAAGGCGGGACTTGAGCTGAGTCTTGAAGGGGCAGCCAGGGAAACCAAGAGGAGAAGTGAGGGGGCAGAGCGTTCACACCCACTTCACAAATCTTAGAACACCATATAAATATGCGCTATTATTATGGTCAGGACAGCTAGGTGGCACAGTGGAGAGAGTACCAGGCCTGGAGTCAGGAAAATTCATCTTTGTGAGTTAAAATCTGGCCTCAGACACTTCCTAGCTGTGTGACCCTGGGCAAGTCACTTAACTCTCTTTGCCTCAGTTTCCTCCTCTATAAAATGAGCTGGAGAAGGAAATAGCAAACCGTTCCAGTATCTTTGCCAAGAAAATCCCAAATGAGTCACAAAGAGTGGGACCCAATTGAAAACTATTGAAAAACAACAAAATTATTATGGCCAACAAGCCTGTGTTTCAAGACATTCGGTGATGGGAAAACTTTTTTTTTCTCCTGAGGCAACGCATTCCACTTTTGGACAGTTGAAATTATTAGGCAGTTTTTCTTGATCAAGACCCAAAGCTTTCCCCTCTATAACTAACTTCCAGTCATCGCTCCAATTTCTGTCCTCTGGGTCCAAGCAGAATAGGTCAGCCTTAAAGAATCCTCTCTCTATTTTTTTTTTTTAAAGACCATCAAGGAAAAAAAATATAGACAGTTTCTCAGATAAAGGTCTCATATCAAAACTGTATAAGGAATCTATAAGAATGCAAGACATTCCCCAATTGATAAATGGTCAAAGGATAGTTTTCCAATGAAGAAATCAAAACAATTTATAGTCATATAAAAATGCTTTAAATTATTATTGATTAGAGAAATGCAAATTAAAACAACTTTGAGACATCATTTTATGCCTACCAGATCGGCTAAAGCGATTGAAGGGGAAAGCAACAAATGTTGGAGGGGTGGAAAAACTGGGGCACTAATTCATTGTTGGCAGAATTTTGAACTGATCCAGCCATTTTGGAGGGCAGTTTGGATTTATGCCCAATATGCTTTGACCCAGTGATACCACTACTAAATGTATTTCCAAAGATAATTCGAGAAAAATGAAAAGAACCTATATGTTCTAAAATATTTGTAACAGCTCTCTTTGTGGTGGCAAGGAACTGG
Source organism: Phalanger gymnotis (assembly GCA_028646595.1). Classification (NCBI taxonomy): domain Eukaryota; kingdom Metazoa; phylum Chordata; class Mammalia; order Diprotodontia; family Phalangeridae; genus Phalanger; species Phalanger gymnotis. The sequence goes on along the minus strand of CM053622.1, from coordinate 542,694,496 downwards.
AAATTTCAGGGATATCCATTAATTTGGGAATGATAAGCAAGCTGTGGTGTGTGATTGTGACAGAATACTACTGTGCTATAAGAAATGATGAAATAATGAAGAGTGAAATGAGCAGAACCAAGAGAACATTGTATACAGTAACAGCAATATGGTCTTAAGAGTGAATTTGAATGAATAAGTTGTTTTGACTATTGTAAATACCCAAATTAATTATGAAGGACATATAAAGGAAGATACTATCTGCATCCAGAGAAAGAACTGATAAATAGAAGTATGTATAGAATAATATTACACACATATACACCTGTTTGTGTTTCATGGTAGCCATCTCTCGGGCTGAATAGGGGGAGGGTAGACAAAAAATTTACATGATAATTTTGTTGTATATTTGAAGGGAAGAGCAAGTTGTGCACGGTAGATTTGCAGTTCTATGTAAATCATGTTTTTTTTTTATTGTACTATGTTATAGAAATGTTTGTTTTATTCCATAAAATTATGTGTTAATGTAAAAAAAAAAGAAAAAAAGAGTATAGATCATGAGACATAGACTGTCAAAAAAAAAAAAAACTTTGCCTGTTCCTAGCACTTCTCTCATTTGATTTTTTTAATGGTCAGTGACCCAGGAGCTCATCCCTATAAGGGAAACTCTTTGGGAAACCAGACAACGCAGGCGCGCCTTCTTCCTGAATCCTGCGGCTCTAGCCGGGTCTGATCCTGGCTATGCAAACAACCAAATCTGCCAAAGGCTACTTGCTACCTACCCTTACGGGCAACTGCCTCTCCTCCTCCTTAAATAGCCCAGCCTCAGGTCGCTGCATTGTCTTCCAGTTCCTGGAAATATATTTCCCCTCTTTCCTCACCTCTGTCTCTTGGGGACTCTGATAATTGCGGTGTTAATAGTATCTCCCCTCTAGGGCTTTTTATCTTCTTTATGTACGAGTGTGTATTAGTGTGAGTGTGTGTGTGTGTGTGTGTGTGTGGGAGAGAGAGAGAGAGATTTAATCTACCTACATTAAAACTGGCTTGTGATATCATGGGTATAGATAGCCTTCCTTTGTCTGAGGGCATACAAGGCAGTTATCAGTATTTTTATAACTCTCTGTTGTTGGTGCAGCAAATTCTCTGATGTCGGCCATTGCCTGGAACTCAAAGCCAGCTCCACGTCCTTAGCTCAGGGCTATCATGTCTAGTGTTGGCTTCCCTTGGCTCTTGCTTATTGCCTTTCTCTTGAAGGGTTGTTTTGTGCTGACGCCTCCATCTCTGCTGTATCATTCGAATTCTATCAAGAAGAGTAAAATGCTCCTTGCCTATACCTTTGTCTCTTGTGGTTGCCCTGCCTTGGTCAAAAACTTGAAAAGCACTGTCTGAAGTTGAACCAAGACTGCAATAATGCAAACAACAACAAACAAACTCAAAGCTGTGTAATTATTATAATTACCAAGCTTGGTTCCTGAGGAGAGTTCAGAAAAGTCATCTTTCTCCTTTCCTGTGGAGGTGGCAGATAATGTTAGATGTAGTTTTCTTGAAATTTTTTTCCTCTTTCTTTTTATTATTTACAAGGAGTGGCTTGATGGGTGGGGGAGGGATATATCTGAAGGTGATAGTAAAAAAAAGATATCAATATAAAGGTAAAAAAAAAATAGTCCCTGCCCTCAAAGAGCTTACATTCTAAAAGAGAAAACATATAATTAACTAGGTATGTACAAGATATATGTAGAATGTAAAAGGCAATATGAGAGGGAGAAGTACTGGTAGCTGAGGAAGGTGGGAGAGGACTTTTTTTCTGGATAAAGTAAATAATAAAATAGAATAAAGGCAAATCTTCCCCCATTTAAAAGAAAAGAAAAAAAAACCCTCATGTCCACTGTACCCTTCTCTTCACTTTTGCAAATAAAAACCCTGTTTTGCTCTAGTTACAGCAGGGTTTATTGGTTGGCCCTTCTCTCTGAATCAAGACTCCAGCTTTTATAATGGAGGATTTGGTGCCTTCTCCCACTAGTCATGTTCAGGGAAACTTGCACATAGTAGGCCTATAATAAAAGTTTGTTGAATCAAATTGAGTTGAGCTAGGTGGTACGGTGAACAGTCAAGAAAACCTGAGTTCTAGTCCTCCCTCAAACGCTTACTATGTTTATGATCCTAAGCAAATCACTTAACCTCTCTCAGCCCCAGTTTTCAATTTGTAAAACGAGGGGACTGTATTTGATGACCTCTAAGGTTCCTTCCATCTCTAAATATCTCTGATTCTATAAAAGTACACTAGTTCAAGGCCACAATCATACTTTCTGACCCTTAGGACTCAAACATTCCTATACCAAGGCCTTGTTGACCACCCTCAAAGCTATACAGTCTGAATGACCCTCGGCCTTCCAGGACACTGTTGAGTTTCCCAACCCTTGCTTTATTATTGACAATTGACTAAAGCACTGAAGTATTATTGACCACAATATGGCCTTATTCTGTGAGACTGAATTCCTTGGTCAGTCTCTCCTCTAGCAGTTCCAGGACATTGCTTGTCAACCTAAGGTCTTCCTAAGAAGTTTCTAACTCACACCTTTTGGCACTACGGGGTTGGAAGATCAAAGATGTTACGTCAGAAGTTCTGGCAGTGGCCAGTCTGGTATTGCCACCCCTTTAGGAGAAGGAAGCCTTTAGCTGATCATCCTCCCTCTCAGTCTGTGGGCTTAGGATTCTTCTGTCACTCACATTGTTCAATATGTTCTTTCTGGTCCCAAATCTGCCTCACTGTTCCTGTTTTGCAGGAAGTCAGTCAGTTACATGGTCAGATCAACTGAAGTTGCCGTATCACTGAGTACAAGATACTCTTTGAGTCCTAATTCTCCCTTTCCTCTCCCCAGTTAAGAAGTGTCCATGTCTAGTCAAGTCAAGATTTTTGGTTAGAGATGTTCGCTCTGTTCACATTTTGGGTATTAAAATCTTTTGCTCTAGATTTTTATAAAAGAAGCAGTGCCTGAGTCACCTATTTTTGCATTCAATTCAGTTGTTTATATTTGAATTTTTAAAATGGAATAGAATAAAAATGATTTAATTCACTAAATGCCTTTTAAAAATATAAAAATATTACTGTGCCCTAAGAAACGATGACTATGAAGAGTTCAAAGAAGTATGGGAAGACTTCTATCAACTGATCCAGAGTGATGTAAGCAGATCCAGGAAAACAATATTCACAATGAGCACAACAATGAAAAACACACACACGTGAAACTGAACACTGTATGATAATAGTGACTGAGCTTGGCCCCAAAGAAGGGATTATTTCCAGAGAAGAGACATTTCCCTTCATCCTTTGCAGAAGCAAAGAACTAAGGACAGGGAATGTTGCATATGATATATTGGTTAATTTTTAGTTTTTCTTTTTTATTCTTTGTTCCATGAGATCACTCACTGTGTAAGGCAGGAGAGATTATATTCAGAGTGAATGTGATATAGAAATCCGATCAATACGAATTTTAAAATGAAATAAAATAGAGGTCCATGGGTACCACCTTTTCCCTGCCCAGCATGGTTTCAGTTGGCAAACTCATCAATATAGGAACCCAACCAGCATCCATCTCTCCATCCATCTCATCTGAACTCCATCATGGTTGTAGTGTAATTCCACTTTTGATGAGGGTTCCTGTGGCCAGGAGCTCTACTTTGCATTGCTAGCAGCTGCCCAATGGAGGTCTTGTCTCTCGATATTAGGGAAATTGCCCTCAGCAAGGCATCTTGATGTCACCGACAAAGCTCTGGAGTTGGAGACAGAAAGACCTGGGCTCAAATTTTACCTCAGACATTTGCTCTATGTGTGACTCTGGGCCATTCTCTTAAAATCTCCTGGGCTTAGGGTTTGGGACTTATCTCCAAAGTCTCTTCTGGCTCTAAATCTATTTATTATCTTTCCAGTGCAGTTCCTTTGAATTTCCCTATCATAAAAGCCACCCATACCAGATCTATTATAAAAGTTAGAGGCTAAGTCTGAAATACTAGCTTAGAGTTCTTAACTCAGTGCCTGGCATCTAGTAGGTACTTAATAAATGCTTATTGACTACTTACATTGGCTGAGTTTCTGTGCTCACTTCTTTTTAAACATGGGAAATAATACCATAGCAGGCTCCTGAAGGGGTGGTGATGACTGTGCCTCAAAACGCTGAAGGGGTGGCATTGAATGAATTGAAAAGCCTGCTTTTGCTGAGACACCACCCTGTTCATCACAACTATTCCTGTGTCTCACTGAGCCTGTGAATTAACTGGTTAAACCTTCTATAGTGATAAGGGAAGAAGGTTTCTTTTAGGTCTTGGTAGGACTGTTAAGCCTGGGACTCTCAAACATGTCCATAGGGTGATTGGGTGGAGTCTCAGTAACACTGGCCACATCAGAAATACAGCCTGGACTGTATCTGAATGGCCTTATCATCACAGATACAGCCCTTACTGGGGAAAAAAAAAAGCCCTTTGCAACTGGAAACTTTCCTAATTCCATTATTCACGTGGTCATATTGACTACAAGTCTTGGAATCATCTTTGACTTTTTCTTCTCCTTAGCCTCGGGGGATTTGATTCTTTTTTCATTCTGATTTCTACCAGAATAGTCCAGTTTTCCACTTGCCCTATCCATCCACTGCTACCAAAGTAATCTTCCTAAAAGAATATTCTCTTCATACCATTCCCTAATATGAAAATCCTCCGTGCATAACCTATGTGAAATTTGTAGGCCGATGACCCTAGTGGAGAATGTAAGCTGCTTGTGAGCAGAAATTGTTTCATTTTTTGTACTTTTCTCCCCACCCAGCACCTAGCACAGTGGGCCATCATAGACACTTAAGAAATACTTGATGACTGATTGCCCCCCAACTTTCCTCTTGCCAATTCAAAATTTCTCTGCTAGCATTTAAGTTACCATGACTGTCCAGCTATGTCCTACTTCTCTCTTACACAAATCCTGCACTCACGACAAGCTAGAAGAGCCTGTGTCCTAACTGTTCCCTGATAGACCATATTAATGATGACGGTTGAGCCTCCAAGATTTGTTTCCTTGCCTAGAATGCTCTTTCATCTTTCTGGTTTGTGGAGTAGTAGAAAGAGTACTGGAATTGGAGTGAGAGGGGAAGGGAAAGGGACAGAAACAAGCATTTATTAAGCAAATGTCTCCTTTTCTAGTTCTGACTTATACAGTTCTAACATGTGTAATGATGATACCTAGGACTATAGTGCTTTGGACTTTGCAAAACACTTTACATGTATCATCTTGTCTGATTCTGATAATCGGAAGGTAGAGGCTATTCTTTTCCCTATTTTACAGATGAGGAAACTGAGTCTGAAAGAGGTTAAATGACTTGCCTGGGGTTGAAAAGCTAGTGTCTAAAGCAAGTTGTGAACTCTAGTCTTTCTGACTCCAAGTCTAGCATTCCGTCTATGATGCCACCTATTTTCTCACCATGTGACCCTTGGGAAATCACTTGAGCTCTAATCTTCAGTTTATTCATCTCTAAAATGAGTATAATAAAACTTATGCAGGTATACTTTGCTTTATTATACTTCATAGACATTCTTTTTTTATTTTTTTTACAAATTAAAGGTTTGTGGCAACCCTGTCTATTGGGGTGCCATTTTTCCAAAAGCATGTGCTTACATCATGTCTCTGTGTCACATTTTGGTAATTCTCATATTTCAAGCTTTTTCTTACTATTATGTCTGTTATGGTGATCTGTGACCAGAGATCTTTGATGTTACTATTGTCATTGTTTTGGCATGCCACCAACCATGCCCATGCCCATATGAGACAGTGAACTTGGTTGAGAAATGTTGTCTGTGTTCTAACTGCTTCACTGACTGGCTGTTCCCTGTCTCTCTCCCTCTTCCCCAGCCTCCCCATTCCCTGAGAAACAACAATATTGAAATTAGGCCAATTAATAACCCTATGATGTAATAACCTCTAAGTGTTCAAGTGAAAGGAAGACTCAATCAATGCGGCAGATTTCATGATTGTCTCATTTTAAGAAATTGCCACTGCCACCCCAACCTTCAGCATCCACCTCCCTGATTAGTCAGGAGCCATCAACGCTGAGGCAACATCCTCCACCAGCAAAAAGATTAGGACTCGTTGAAGGTTTAGAGGTTGGTTAGCATTTTTTTTAAGCAATAATGTATTTTTAATTAAGGCATATACATGTCTTTAGACACAATGCTATTGCATACTTAATAGACTATAGCATAATGTAAACGTATCTTTTATATGCACCGGGAAACCAAAAAATTCATGACTTGCTTTATTGTGACACTCGCTTTATTACAGTGGTCTGGAAGCAAACTTGCAGTATCTTCAAGGTATGCCTGTACTACCTACCTCATACGGCTGTTCAGAAGAGAGAATATTCTGTAAATTATAAAATGTGGTAGGCCATATTCCTCTCTATGTTCAAGGTCCAGCTCAAATGCTACCTTTTCCAGGAAACCACCTCTGACCATCACCCTATAATCTTTCCTTCCTCTTAGGTTGCTATGGCATTTACTCTTTGGAATACTCCTTTGATATTTCATTTTATTCTGCTTTGTAGTTCCTTAGCTTTTCTTGTTCCTAACTTTTGCCTTCTCAATTGGGTCATAATCTCCCCAAGGGCAGACATATTTCTTTCTTTTTTTTTTTTTGCCATAACTCTCAGATCAGATCCTTATTAGCACTGGGTTACAGCAGAAAGAGCATTGGGCCTGGGAATCTGAAGACCTGGGTTCAAATCTTGGCTTTGCTACTTATCCTCTATGTGAACTTGGGTGAATTGCTTTGCCTCTCCAAGACTCAGTTTCCTCACTTGTAAAATTGGAGAAATAATACCTGTCCTTCCTCCCTCCCAAGGATGTTATAAAGATAAAGCACTAAGGAAGTGTCAGCAGTTACCTGCTGTTGATTTAGTGCTTTTTCTGAATGGTGATCGGGAAAACCCTGAGAATCTGCCCTAATTCACAAGGTGGAGATGATCACAGAAATCAGAAAATTTCAGAGTGAAGAAGGAGCACTGGCAGCTGTCTTGTCTAGTTTAATTCACATCCCCCGAAGAAATCCCTCCACGACGTGCCTAAAAGTGGTCATTGTTCAGCACGTGCTTCGACAGTGGGAGTCCATTGCCTCCTGAGGAAGCCTGATTCACTTTTGGACACCTCTAATGGTTGGGGGCTTCTTCCTGGCATCAAGACCCTTTTGCAATTTAGACATGTTACTCCTGGTTCTTCGCGATTGTTCCCGAACAGAACAAATTTCGTTCTTTTTCCAGATGAGAGCCTTTTTCAATATTTGATGATGGCTATCTTATTCACCTTGTCTCCTCTTCTCCCACTGATGGATCCTCATAAGGCACGAGCTCATGTCCCTTCACAAGTCAGATAGCCACTCTTTGCAGTCTGGCTTCTGACCTCATCATTCAGTTGATATGGCTGTCTCTCAAATTAGCAATGTGCCTGCCAAGGGTGGGATTATCCTAGGTTTCTGTCCAGGCCTATCTTCTCTTCTTCCATTATACTATTTTCTTTCATAATCTCATCAGCTCCTATAGATTCAAATATCTGATTCTCAGAACCACTTATCTTGCCCTAACCTCCAGATATGTATCTCTGTTTATTAGATATCTCAAACTAGATGTTCTATGAACATCTAAAACTGAACATCTCCAAAAGTGAACCCATTGTCTTTCTCCTCAAACCTTCTTCCCATCCTTATTACTGTTGAGTGTGCCATCGTCCTCCCAGTCCCTAGGTCGGCAGGTTAGATATCATCCTTAACCCCCCTCTTATGTGTCACATCTAATCTGTTTTGGAGTTGGAGTACATATAGTCCAGGGGCTCTTAACTGTTTTTGTGTCTATCAGGGACCCTTTGGTAGTCTGGTAAACCCTATAGACCCCTTGTCAGAATAATTAAAATAGTTAACAAGTTTTTAAAAAAATCTGGGTTCATGGGCCCCAGTTTAAGAACTCCTGATTTAGTCCCTCCTTCCCATTTTAGGGCAGCTAAGGGCTGCTAGAGTGCTGGGCCTGAAGTCAGAAAAACTCATCTTCCTGAGTTCAAATCTGGCCTCAGACACTCACTAGCTATGTGACCCTGGGAAAGTCATTTAATCCTGTTTGCCTCAGTTTCCTCACCTGTAAAATGAGCTAGAGAAGGAAATGGCAAACCACTCCAGGATCTTTGCCAAGAAAACCCCAAATGGGGTCACAAAGAGTCGGACTTGACTGAACAACAACAGTTATCTTGACTTTTGGTTGACTCATGATGTTGAGAATATTTAAAAACAGAAAGGGCACTGGATGAATCAGGGGCCTTGTATTGGGCCTTGGCGCCTTGTCTCTGATGGGCATCCTTCCAGCTTGGCGGAGGGAGGGGGGACTCGGTGTGGAATGTCAAGACCTTTGTGTTGGTTGTCAGGTCCCACCACCATCCCTCATTATGTTTGCCCCAAGATAAGATGTTTTTGTTGCCGTCCAGGGCTTTTCTCCCCTGACGACTGCCCAGTTTGAACAAAGGTCCCTTTTGTAGTCTTTCTGATGCCTCATAGGTTGCTAGGGGAGAATCAGAAAGAGATGGATCACAGCAATGCAGATGGTAGGGATGGTGAAGGGACGGCATCCAGAAAGCACTGGATTTGGGGTCGAAGTGTGGGGGGATGGGGATGGGCAGCAAATGGGGAAAAATGTTTGTCAAGTGTGCGGTGACGCTCCTCCTTTCTTTGGGTGTTTTTCAGGAGTCATGGCTGGTTTCAACATGGGGGGTGACCTTAGAGAGCCCGAATCCAACATCCCACTTGGCTCACTGGCAGCGGTTGGCATCTCGTAAGTTCTCAACTCAGCAGGCAGAGGGAGGAGAGAAACTGAGAGAAAGCCAGAGAGAGAGAGAGGAAGGCTTTTCTTTTCTGTTTAGAAGCCTTCCCCCCAACTGGGACTGGTTTGTTTCATATTCCAATTTACCTTTTAATGCCCAGCCAACTGGAAAAAAACAAGTCTGGCTCTTTTTCAAATGATCATCTATTGATACCCTCTGCACTGGCAGGCTCAAGAAGGAGCTTCATTAGTGCAGAAATAGTTTTTCCCTTCCTGTCTGCCCCCTGTGCCTCCCCCACCTCCAATACCCCTATTATGAACACAGGAGATTTATTAAGCCTGGCGTTTCCAAGATCTCTGAAAGCTTTAAACTCTTATCTTTTCTGAGATAGGGGCCCAGGCTGGGAGCTAAGTGTCCTGGGTTTCAGCTTAAATTGTACGAGATCTGTGAGCTTAGCCTCTCTTTCATAGGTCTTAGTTTTTACACTTGTATAAAAGGATGGGTTTTTTGGTCATAAATGTAAAAAAAATTTTTCTACTTGTATAATGGGAAGACTCTTCCCTGCCCTACACCCACCTTAAAGAATTATTATGAAGATAAAATGAGATAACAGATCTGACTTTTTCGAAAAGTAAAAAGGATTATGTAAATGCAAATATGTATTATTGTGATTAATATTATGATATAGCATAATTGGCATTATTAACATTAGTATTCCTATAGTTCAGATTTTTTTTTCAGTCATGTCTAACTCTTTGTGACCCCATGTGGGGTTTTCTTGGCAAAGATACTAGAGTGGTTTGTCATTTCCTTCTCCAGCTTTTTTATAGGTGAGGAAACTGAGGCAAGCAGGGTTAAGTGACTTGCTCAGAGTCACACAACTAATCAGTATCTGAGGCCAGATTTGAACTCAGGAAGAGGAGCCTTCTTGACTCCAGGCCCGGCATTTTATCCACTACGCCACCAAGCTGCCCCTATTCAAATAGCTCATCATAATAATATGGCCCCTATTGGCCAGGTCCATTGCGATAATTTATGTGGGCAATGGAAATGTATTATTATTAATTCTAATTAATATTTAATTAATAAATTTTAACTAATGTTATTATTAAAAACACACAAAATACTTGAAGCAAATTGAGAAGATGTTTAATCAGCCTCAAGTTGTATAGTTCACAAGCATGGAAGCAAAAAAGGTGAGGGGAAGGACAATTTAGGATAAGTCAGATTTACCCAAGGATTAGATTGGATTTGACCTTGAGGAAATTAAATGTGATAATATATGTGAAGAGGTATGGAACCATAAAACACTATGTAAAATGAGTTATCATTCTATTCTCTTTCATTCAATAGATATGTATTAAATAACTTCTATTTCTCCTGCATAGTATGTATGCTGGAGCAATAAACACCTGATCTAGCAGGCCTGGGATGTGCCCCACGATAACTTCTAAGTGAGCCTCCACATTGTCATGAGTGTCACCTTCTCTCTTCAGACTCATTATCTTGACTTGCTCAGACCTGGGCAGTGTCCTCTTCATGAAGTGGTCATATTTGTACTTCTACTACGGGGGTGGGGGTGGGGGGGTGGGGAGTGGGGTCACAGGTTGTGTTTGTCCTTAGTTTTCACAGAGGACCATGGCATCAGGGAAATGATGACTTGACTTGCAGTTGACTTTGATTTGAATGAGAGAGGGCTATGCAAGGTCACCAGCCTCAAGAGCCATCTGGGTCCAGTAAACTGATATTCATCAGGATGACTGGAGATGACCTAAGATGCACTGGGAGACCCTGGTCTTTTTAGGCTAAGGTCTTTTCATGTACTCACTTAGAGTGAGGTAAGGCCCATTGAGTAAATAGGCCTCTTTAAGAAGTTAGTCAAGGGATGGCCCCTTTAATTAGAAAAAAAGAAAAAAAAATCAAACTGGGAGGGGAAGACCCTCAGGGCTGCTGGTCAGAAGAGAAACAATTACCACTGACATTCACTTTAAGCCAGGAGGACCCAAAATACAGCCATTAAGTGGAGCTTGGGCAGGGACCTATTGTGGTCCAATCTATGAGGTTCAGAGTGAACTGGGTTTAAGGTAGATAGGTAGGAAGGAAAGAAGGGAGGGAGGGAAGGAAGGAAGGAAGGAAGGAAGGAAGGAAGGAAGGAAGGAAGGAAGAAAAGAAAGAAAGAAAGAAAGAAAGAAAGAAAGAAAGAAAGAAAGAAAGAAAGAAAGAAAGAAAGAAAGAAAGAAAAAGAAAAGAGAGAGAGAAAGAGAGAGAGAGAGAGAGAGAGAGAGAGAGGGAGGAAGGAAGGAAGGGGAGGAAAGGGGAAGGAAAAAACGAAGGAAAGAGAAAGAAAGAAATCTAGCCAGTAAACCCCAAGTTAAGTGGGCAGTTTCTGACCATCAAAATTTACCTTCATTTGGAGAAAAGGAGAGTGAGGGGGATCAGCAGTGGTTTGAACCCTTGAATACTCTGCCCAATGCCCTGGCATCGTGAGAACTTGCTAAACTTTATTTTTTTACATGGATTTATTTTGTATTTACTCATCTCATACATATTTTCTCCAAATAGAATGTAATCCCTGTGAGGGCAGGGACTTTTGTTTTTGTTTGTTTCCCCCATTGCCTACAATAGTTCTTAGGAAACAGTAGGAACTTAATAAATGCTTGTTGTCCTTTAGCTTACTTTTGGGAGGTCATTCAGCCTGAGGTCTCCTGGCTTCTCCCCCATCACTGCCCTACTCTTTTTCTTCTTTTCTATTCTATCTTCTCTACTTGTGTTATAGTATTAGTCTATTGTAATGTAGGGCAAAACAATTTTTCAAAAATTAGGTTTTTGTAGGAAATATTGTCTTTATAGAGGCAACAGAGCATGGTAGAAAGGATGCGAAATTGAAGTCAGGAAAACCTAGGTTAAAAAGCTGCCTGTTAACACTTAGGAGCTGTGTGACCCTGGGCAGATCTGCTAACCTTTCTTTGGCTCAGACATTTCCCTAGATTTACTAATCTCTCCCCATTGAAGGAGTCATAGATCCTCCTCTCTCTTTTTTTAAAATTCCTCTTATTATTTTGCATTTTGTAATGTTTTCTATCTCTTGTGTCATTAATTCTTTGCTTTCCCATAAATCTGATAAACTATTCCTTGCTCTCCCAAATTGCTTATAGGATAATTTTGATTATGTTAAATTGAAAAAGTTTTGCATAAAAAAAAGCCAATGCAATGAAGATTAGGAGGGGAGCAGAAAATTGGGAGAAAATCTTTACAACTACTGTCTCTGATAATGGCCTCATCTCTAAAATATACAGGGAACTGAGCCAAATATATAGGAATATAAGTCATCCCCTAGTTGAGAAATGGTCAAAGGATAGGAATAGGCAGTTTTCAGAGGAAGAAATTAAAGAATCTATAGGCATATGAAAAAATGCTCGAAATCACTACTGATTAGAGAAATGCAAATCAAAACAACTCAAGTACCACAGCTCTCCTGTCAGATTGGCTAAAATGACAAAAATGGGAAATGATAAATGCTGAAGAGGATGTGGGAAAATTGGAACACTGTTACATTGCTGGTGGAGTTCTGAACTGATCCAGCCATTCAGGAGAGCAATTTGGAACTATCCCCAAAGGGCTATAAAAATATGCATGCCCTTTGATGCAGCAATACCATTTCTAGGGCTATTTCCCAAAGAGATCACACAAGAGGGAAAAGGACCCAAATGTACAAAAATATTTATAGTGGCTCTTTTTGTAGTAGCAAAGAATTGGAAATCAAGGGGATGCCCATCAATTGGGGAATGACTGAACAAGTTGTGGTACATGAATGTAATGGGATACTATTGTGCTATAAGAAATGGGGAAGATACAGACTTCATAATAACCTGGAAAAACCTACATGATATAATGCTGAGTGAGCGGAGCAGAACTAGGAGAACATTATACACAACCACAGATATATGGATTCTGTAAGGACTAACCCTGATAGACTTCGCTTCTTTCAGCAATGCAGGGTTCAGAGCCAACACCAGGGGATTCATGATGGAGAGAGCTATCTACATCCAGCTAAAGAACTATGGAGTCTGAATGCAGATTGAGGCAGGCTCTGTTTTTTCTTTTTCTTTTTTTTTCCTCTTCTGGTTTTTTTTTTTTTTGGTTTTGTTTCTTTTTTCTCATGATTCATTCCATTGGTCGTGATTCTTCTTTACAACTTGACTGTTGTTTCAGTGAGAAGATATATCGGATTCCATACCATTTTGGGGAAGGAGGGCAGGGGGGAAGAAAATCCGGAACTCAAAATCATGTGGAACTGAGTGTTGTAAACTAAAAATAAAAAATCTTAATTTAAAAAAAATTCCTCTTTATAGAAAAAAAATACTCTACTAAGATTGTTATATGTTTTGTTTCCTGATTGCCTCAATTAATGCTTCAGTCCCTACTTTTTTCATATTCTTTGCATTGTGAGAGACAGGAGACAAACAAATTTTTTACAGTAGACAACACTGTCCTAACTAGTTTGTCTTTGCAGGTGGTTTTTCTATGTTGTCTTTGTCTTTCTGCTGGGTGCCATCTGTACCAGGGAGTCCCTTCGATATGATTTCATGATAGCAGAAAAGGTAAGTCTCAGTGCAAGAATGATTTTGCCAGGGCTGTCCCTCTCCAGTATGAAAAGATATACATACCATTTAAGAGTAGGGTGATGGAGAAAAGGCAGATTTCCATTTTCCAGCTCTAAATTTTATGCTCCTGGTGCTTTGCACCAGGCAGTGGCCTAGGGACCTTGGCATCACAAAGGAAAAGAAAGGCCCAGTCTTTAATTTCAAGGAGCTGCTAGATTCTGCACAGGGTGGTTGGTACAATGAAATGCAATGAAATACATAAAGGGCTTTGTATTATATCTACGAATTGTCATTTTAAAATTCAATTCAGTAAATTTTAGTTAAATGCCAACTATATGGAAGGCCCTGCTCTGGAAGCTGGAGATAGATATGACACAGGCCCTATCTTCCAGGAATTTACAGTCTACAGGAGGAAAGCACATAGATAGCGATGAAACCAAGAGAGAGATGAGTCCAAAGGAGAAGCCTAGGGAAAGCACTATAAGACATTTGAGAAGGAAGAGATGCCTTTTGACCTGGGAAGAGAGAATTCAGAAAGGCTCTGCGGAGCAGCTGGCATCTGGATTAAGTCTTGGATAAAAGGAGGGGCTTCAACAGATGGAGACGGAGATGGGGGCGGTCTCTTCTAGACTTGGAAGGGATGAGACTACCATTTAGTGATAATCTGCTGTCCATCACCAATGGTCACAGGAAGGAAAGCTTTGGAGGGTGAAATCTACAAGGAATCAAAACCCTTTACTCTAACCAATGGTTCCAGTCTCTACCATCAGCAACCCTTTCTCCAGAGCTTTGCACAGGGCTGCTGTGATTTTCCCGTCCTTCCCTTGCCCCTACCCACTCTCTGAGGAAGAGGCCAGTGAACAGAGAAAGGAGGGGAGTGAACAAGAAGAGGAAGGACCTTAGAGATAGGGTGATGGCAAAGACCCCAACTAGGGTGGAGGCTATGGGCTATGGTATGAGCCCTGTTCTGACTTCTCCAGGACATTGTGCTCCCATGGAAAGTCTCTGTGGTGCCTAGTGTTTTTCTTGGCTGGGCAAGAATCCCTTTATTTTCAGATTTAGAGCACTGTGCACTGAGAGGAAGGGTAACAAGATTAGTGAATTCTGTACATTCCACAGTGGCATGTTTTAGCAAACAGGTTTTCAGCAAGCCTCATCTGGCACCGTTGGAAACTCAAGCCTTGAAGATATCTTAGTATTTCTCAGGGAGCACCCTAACAGTCCCTTCTTCCCTCCTTGAGTTCCTAGAAGAAGAGAGGGGGCTGAGATGCCCTTCTAATTTCAGAGAAGCTCAGTGGGGTAAAAGATTTTCACTAGCCATTTAATTCCTGGGCTTCATTAGGTTTAGGCTTATTACCTTTTCCTTTCTGTGGGATGGGTTGCAAAGAAACTGTTCCTGGTCTTCATGAGAGAGAATACAAGTGAAACTCCCTCCCCTTCCTCTTCTCATTCTCCCTCTTCTTGTTGTTCAGTCATTTTCAGTTGTGTCTGACTCTACGTGACCCCATTTGGTGTTTTCTTAGCAAAGATACTGGAATAGTTTGCCATTTCCTTCTCCAGCTCATTTGATAGATGAGGAAACAGGCATGCATGGTTAAGTGACTTGCGCAGGGTCTCACAGCTAGGAAGTGTCTGAGGCCATATTTGAACTCAGAAAGAGGAGTCTTCTTGACTCGAGGCCTGGCACGCTATACAGTGTGTCACCTAACTGCTCTAGGCTCCCTCAGGTTCTCATTTTTTCCTCCTCCTTCTCACCTCTCCATTTAGGAAAACCTAATCGATGAAAATTTGTAAGTTGTACATCAGTTAAATTAGGGAGGGACTGTGCATGATAAAAAAGGATTCTTTCCCATTTGTCCCTAAGCACAATTGTGGAGAAGCCAATTGTCCTCAGGGGTCCCCAGGTTCCTTTTCTTTAACTTTCCCTCCTGCCTAAAACTGAACATCACGTGCCAGGGACTACCCAATCTCCCTCTCCATCTCTCTATCAAACCAAGCCTTGGAAAAGGAGTTGATATTAGTCATTTACCTCTTAGTGTAAATGAGATCCCTCTCCCAGGGATATTTTCAATTTAAGTCTTGTCTCTAATTAGGAAATAAAAAATTTTGTCCTTTTCAGATGAAAGAAATTGCAGGCATATATGAACAAATGGAGAGACATATTCTGGGAGCAAAGGGACCTTCTTGCCCCTTAAATGTCATCAGGGAGAAGGCTACTGGCTATACCTTTGTAGAATTATAGATTCTCAGAGTTGGAAGAGACTTCAGGTTTTAAATTACCATATGATGCACGTATATTCTCTATGATATCCCTTATGAGTAGTCATCTAGCCTTGACTCAAACACCTGAGAGAGCATGATACGGTAGAAAGAAAGTTAGCTTTAGAGGCTGTTGTTCAGTTAGTCAGTCGTGTTTGACTCTTCATAACCCCATTTGGGGTTTCATTAGCAAAGATACTGGAGTGTTTTGCCATTTGTTTCTCCAGATGAGGAAACTGAAGCAAACAGGGTTAAGTGACTCACCCAGGGTTATGTAGCTAGTAAGTGTCTGAGGCCACATTTGAACTCAGGTCTTCCTGATTCCAGGTCTGGTGCTCTATTCATTGCACCATCTAGCCGACCTAAAGATAGAGGATCTGGGTTCAAATCCCATGTCTTATACCTACTGCTTGTGTGACCATGGCAGAATCATTTAACCTCACTAGACCTCAGTTTCCACATCAGCAAAATTGGACTAGAGGGCCTCTGAAGTCCCTCCCAGCTTTAAGTCTGTGATCCTATGGCCTATAGTGGTGAGGAACTCATTACTGCACAAGGCAGACCAATCCATTGTCAGATAGTTCTTGCTATTGAGAAATTCTTCAATGCCATGAACTGAAATCATTATTCTCCCTGGAGCTGCCACACTGGTGCTAATCCTCTCCTCTGGAGCCATACAGATTAAGACTATTTCCTCTTGTTTGAAACATCCTCAATTCCTTAAATTGATCCTTATATTAGACAATTTTTTGCCCCTGCATTATTCTAGTCCATCTAGACACCTTTAGTTTGTCAGCATTCTTAAAATGTGGTCTCCAGAACAGAACACAACTCTCAAGAAGTGGTCTGATGAGGCAGATGGTTTCCACTCTATCATTTTTGTAAGGCTGACCTTGTTTCTTTTTATAACAGAATTCTCTAGAGAGTCTCTATGAACCTTTAAAAGGCTGCAATCTGAATGAAAGAGCCTTTGCAGCCCACCATGGACAGGAAGAGGGCAGAACCAAATAAACAGAGATAGATAAAAAAAAATTCAATCAAACAAAGGAAGGACCATGGAATCTCTGTGGGTGGAAATTCCATGCTCGAATTATACAGATGTGACAGGAGGGCTAGACTAAAGATCCCTTGACTAGGATAAGGAAACTGAGATGGAAATGTTTAATGAGGTTGGGAAAGCTTCTAAAATAGGCCAGATAGGAGGAATGGGGAGAAGTTAATTACAGACACACACACACACACACACACACACACACACACACACACACACACACACTAGTTCATTTAGGAGGAGATGTGGAGAAAAGTTTTCTAGATACGAGAAATGACTGCTTCCTGACACAGGTAGATATAGAGCCCACAAAAACAGAAATATACAGCTTTGGGTTCTGAGTAGTGAACAGGAACTGGTACAGGAAATATCTGTGGGTGAGCTATGACAAACCCATCCTAGGCAACTCCCCCAAAGCAGACCCCTCGGCAGCCGGCTCTTGGGGATTTCCACTGCCACCACCCAGGAGAATGCCAGAAGGGAGGAAAAATCTCTTTCCTTTGAAGATTGTGACCTTGGGACCTTCCCTTTGAGTTTTCCTTGGATCTCATCTTCTACAATAGCATCTAGGGGAAAGCATAGCAGAATTGGAATCAGACAACCTGAGTTCAAAGCCCAGCTGTGCTAAGCTAGAACCTTCGTGATCCAGTCAAATCACTTAACCTCTCTGGGCTTCAGTTTCCTCATGGGTAAAACGAAGGAGCTGAACTGGATGACTTCTAAGGTGCCTTATAGTTTCTAGTGTCTTACAACTAGTAGAGGCTCGTCATTGTTCAGTTGATCAGTTGTGTCCAACTCTTCCGATACAGTCCATGGATTTTTCTCAGCAGAGATACTGGACTGGTTTGCCGTTTCCTTCTCCAGTAGATTAAGGAAAAGAGAGGTTAAGTGACTTGCCCAGGGTCACACAGCTAGTCATTGTCTGAGGCCAGATTTGAACTCAGGTCTTCCTGATTCCAGTAGATGCTTAGCAAATGCTTATTGACTGATGATAGGTGATAATAATAATAGCTAACATTTATATAATGCTTACTAGATGCCATGCGCCGTGCTAGCTCTTTACAATTATTGCCTCATTTGATCCTCACAACAAACCTGGGAGGTAGGTGCTGTTATTTACATTTTACAGATGGGGAAACTGAGGCAAACTGAGGTTAAGTGGCTTGCCCAGGTCACACAGATAGTAAGCATCCGAGGTTAGATTTGAACTCAGGTCTTCCTGACTCCAGGCCCACTGCTGTGTCTCCTGCTTTATTTAGCTGACTGATCGATAAGGAGAGAGGATTGTGTGTCCATGTCTCTTCCTACCTCCATCCCTCTACATGGGGCTCAGCTGTAGCATTCTCCCTTGATTTTCCTGGACATTGAGGAAGCAAGACCATATTAGTTCAATTCAACGAGCTTCTTAAGTGTCCTCTGAAATGACCTCCAGTTTATGTCGTACATGTCTTATTTGTACATAGGTGTCTCTCCCATTAGAATGTGAGCTCCTTGGGGGCAGGGACTTTGTTTTTGCCTTTCTTTGTATCCTTAGCTCTTAGGATCATGCCTGGCACATAAGGAGTGCCTAATAAATGACTGGTGACTTATGGACAAACCTACCACGGGCAAGGCATTATCCTGGACACTGCGTGCAAAGATGAAAAATGATAGAGTCCCTGTCCTCGTGGTACTTCTAGTCTAGTCAAGGTCTGGGACATGTAAACTAGTAATCCTGATACAACATAGAATAAGGCAAATGAATAAAAGAGATCACATAGAGAGGTAGGAGAGATTCAGAGAAGGGGAATAACCTCTAGTTGGGGGTTAAGGAATCAGGGAAAGACTTTTTAGAAGAGGTGACATGAGTCAGACCTCAAAGGAAGGCAAAGATGAGACAAGAATTCATTTAAGACATAGGTGAAAACGTATTGAAATATACCAAGGTGGAAGAGATCTTGAGCAGTCTGGAGAATGCCTAGTAGTTCAGTCACATTTGGCAGAAACATAATTATATGAAAGAAGAGTAGTGAGACAGAGGACTGGGGAGCTAGAGTAGGAGAAGGGGCTTGAATACCAAAGCAAGGAGTTGCCCTTTTATCCTGTAGGTAGTTGGGAGCTATTGAAGATTCCTGGACAGGGGAGTAACATTAAGAAGATTATTTTGGTCACTGTGTGAAGGATAGACTGGAGGAGGTAGGGTAGAGAACACGGAGAGGGAGGCTATTACCATAGTCCGAGAGATAACTAGGGTAGAAGTCAGTATGAATGAAAAAAGGTGTGTATGAAAGAGGTTGTAGAAGTAGAAGCAATAGGAAGGAAGAATCAAAGGAGAAAGGTGGTGGCACCTGGAAAAAGAGGGAAGTTAGGCGGTGGGTCAGGGTTTGGAAGCAAGATGGTAGATTCCATTGTTATTATATGTTTTGTTAACGAAAGACCCCCAGGCCCATAAAGAGACCTAAAATGAAACAGAGTCCCGTTACAGATTACAAGGTATTTATGGTCTGAGAAGAGGCTTGTAGGGGAGAGCAGATCCTACAAGGGAGCAGAGAGGGAGAGTTCTCAGCTGTTCAAAGGGGAGTGGAAAAAGGGTGAGATAATGTGCTTTCTTTTGAAAACCTTTTGAGTAGGGGGAGGGGTGTGTATGTTAAGGGAGAAGTAGACACAATAAGCCAGGCAGTGTGACGTTCAGAAATCTTGAGTAAGGTCTTGAGTCTGCAGCTTCTGCCCAAGGTTGCCCTTGAGCTGATCAAGGCTGGCTCTGTGGTTTCTGGCAGCTAGAGGCATCTCCAAATTTGGCTAGAGTTCACTTGCAAAGGATCACTGGTATGTCAAGCAGCTCTGAGCCTCAGAAATCCTCCTCGTTGGCCAGTTGGTGTGTAACTCCATTGTCCTGCTCACCTGTAGAGAAGGGAAGCTCCAACGTATCCAATGAGTTATTGTACTCGTTACAGAGCCCATGTCCACAGTCACTATGTCTCGTCCCTCAGTTTATAAGCACCTCAAGAGCAGCAGCTGAGTCATTTTTCATCTTTGGATCAGCATAGTGCCCTTGTACATAGTAGGTGTTTAAGAAATGCTGGTTGACATTTGAGTTTGAGGTGTTGACAAGATATTTAGGAGGAGACAGCCAGTAAGTTATTAGAAATGGAGACTGGAACCTAGAGAAGAAGTGAGGGCAGTAGGGAGGAGATCTAGATTTGGGAGATATCTGTCTAGAGGGGCAATTAAAGCTAGAGGAGTGAATGAGATACTCGGTGGAAAAGTTAGGGAGAAGAAAAGGCCGAGGACGGTTTTAGGGTGGAGGAAGAGAAAGTGTGGCTAGGGAGATAAGGAGAAAACTCCCATCCCCCAAAAAGCATTGTTACTGAACTCCTGAGAGGAGAGAATATTGAGGAGAGGAATGGTCTATAGTATTAAATACTACAGAGAGGTCAAGGTGAAGGAGGATTAGGATTGGGAAAAGATTATTGAATTTAACTACTAAGAGGTAATTGGTGATTTTAGAGAGAGTTGCTTCAGTTGGAGGAACCCTTCTTACACAGGGTCACAGAGTAAGGAGTGAAAAAATAAAAGTGGGGGTAGGGGTGTGGAGGGTATGAATTATTCGTTATGGAAATTTGGCAATAAGGAAGAGATAAGACCTAAAGGAACAGGAGGATAAAGGGAAGGTATTTCTGGGAAAAAGGAGGTCTGAGCTTATTTGTGGGAAGAGGAGAAGGAGCCAGTAGACAATGAGAGGATGGAGACAAAATGATGGTGTGGGAAGGATTGCCCGACTGAAGCTCTGGAAACAGGAGGAGAGGTGATTAAGGATGCAGGTAGAAGAATGCACCGTTGCAAAAAAGAATGCCATTTCATCCTTAGTGATCAGAAGGAAGAGAGAATGGATATAGATATAGATTTTGAGCCATGGAAGAAGGGAAATGGCAGAGCTCATATTGGAGGGCCTCACACTTCTTAAAGATTATCTACTGAGAAACAGTGAGGGTGGGGTAGAGTTGGGTACTTGAAGAAAGAGAAAATAGTTTAGAACAGCTGCTGGGGGAGTGTGATAGGAAAACCATGAGATGAATAAAAGGATTTCTAGAAGCTGAAATTTAACTTACATAGCATCAATTTGTAGTGGACCTCATCAGTCAAATTTGTGGTAGAGGAAAAGAGAAGGCTGAGAATGGAGGCTACACAGGGTAGCAAGGTGGTGCAGTGGATAGAACATTGTCCCTGGAGTCAGAAGGACCCGAGTTCAAATCTGGCCTCAGACACTTACCAGCTGTGTGACCCTGGACAAGTCACATGACCCTAGTTGCCCCCCAAAAAAAGTTGGAGAGCGAGAGAGAATGAGAGCGAGAGAGAGAGAGAGAGAGAGACTGAATCCCAAGGTTGCATAGAAGTGAGTGAGAACATTGGAGGGGCAAAGGCAGAGAACTGGATGTTGCCAAAATGACGGACCATTTGACCAATGTGTGAAGAAAGGGAATGAGACTAAAAGAGATAACATTGAATGATGGTAACAAGTCAAGGGTCTGGAAGCAGCAGACCACCTCATCCTATGGTTCTAGGATATGAAGGAAGAATCAGGCAACATGAGATTGTCCAAGACTTCGGTGCCGTCAGGTGAAGGCTAGATTTCAGTTGTTTTCATCAGGAGATGGAAGGAGATGGAAGGAGGGGGAGCCTGAGGATTAAAGAGAGTTGTTTTGATGTAGAGTAAGCTTGAAAAGGGCACAGCAGCAGGTTCTTTCTGTCTGTGCCCCACAGGTCTTACCTCCAAGTCCAGGCCAGGCTGCTTTTCAGAGCCTTTTTGAGATTCTAAGCACTGGTAACAGTCCCCTATTGTCCTATTCACAGAAACCTCCTTGAGCTGGTGGTCCTCTTTCCTAAATCCACCGTGCCTGGAAAAATTCCACACAGTGAGTGGTCCCTACTTGTAATCCTTTTCTAACTCACTGATCAATATTCCTTTCTGGCTACCCTGGAAATCCCTCCCATCCGCATCAAATTATTTGGCTTTCTGATTCCCAGTTTCTATAAACAACTTCCTTTTGTTGAAATATGCTTAGCGATCTCTGGTCCTCTGCCCTTATCACTTGGACCCCTAAAGTTCAATACCTTTCATTCTTTAATCCTGCACCCCCCACCCCCACATCCTGTTCTCAGCACCTTCTTCCTGACCCTAAATTGGTTGTCCCAGGATTGTTTTCTCTTGAAAACATTAGCATTCTTAAAACCCATTTAAAAAATAAGTTTTATTGAAGCCTTTAAAAAATATATTGTAGTCATTTCCTGATGTAACACCCTCCTACCTCACTACCTCCCCCATTGACCCTTCCCTTGTAAGAAAGAAACAATCAAACAAAAATTTCTGATAAAGCAATTGTGGCTGACTAAGGATGCAGTGTTCTGAATCTATGCTGCACTACTCTTCTCCTGAGAGGAGGGAATTGTGTTTCATCATCTGTCAAAACTCATAATTACATTACAGTTGTTTCTGATTTTCAGACAGAGAAATATTTCATTCAGTCGTTTCAGTCGTGTCTGAACCCCATTTGGGGTTTTTTTTAGTAAAGATACTAGAGTGGTTTGCTATGTCCTTCTCTAGCTCATTTTACAGATGAGGAAACTGAGGAAAACAGGGTTAAGTGACATGCCCAGAGTCACACAGCTAGTAAGTATCTGAGGCCAGGTTTGAACTCACAAAAATGAGTCTTCCTGACTCCAGGTATGGCACTCTATCCACTGTGTCACTTAGCTTCCCAGAGATACATTTGGGTACATACATTTTGGAGGACAAGGGAAGATTCTCTACTGAACCATCACCCAGCTTTCTGTATTGCTTTTCAGTTTACAAAATGCTTTCCTCACAAACAACCATATGAAGTCGGTGATTTCAGCACTATCGCCCCCATGTTACTTGCCTGAGTCATTCATATTGTAAATGGGCAGAGGTGAGACTCTGCCTCTGGTCTCCCGTGTCCAAGCTCAGTGCTCTTGCCAATACATCATGGGAAAAGTAATTTTAAAAAGCTAATTAGACACACTATTCAGTTGCACCAAAGCCAAAGCAATCCATCCCAAGGTTCCATTCATTTACAGACAATAGGACTCTAACAAAAATGCAGGCGCTAATTAGTAAGGAAAAATGAAATATCTCCACTTTAAAAAATAGCGCACACACACACACACAAAAGGCTCGAGACAATAAAAACGCTGCATTGGAAACTTGGAAAGAATTTATGCCATGTAACAAAAAGCACAGGCACAACAGGTAGAGGGAAGGGAGGGAGGTGATGCTGACTAGCAAAGTAGAGAATCCTGTACAGGCCAAAAGATGCCTTTACTGCAAGGAGGAAGCTTGCCCCAGTGGGGGGAAAACAGAATGCCATAGTACAGGTACAAAGTCAATATTCAAAAGGCCATAAAGAATGGTAGGAACATCTTACAAGTGACTCCAAAGCCAAAAGAAGAAGAAGTCCAGAGCTAGAGAACCATTGAGAATCCTGAGCAAATGTTGAGCAAGTGTGATCTCAGGGATGCAGAAGAGCTAGAGCTTCAGTTCTTCCTGGAGAAGATGCTCAAAAGCTGTCAACCCATCAGCTATGGAAGGACAAAAGTCACACAGGAGAGGCAGGCATGGATGGGTTGCAATCTGTACCACTGGAAAGAACATCCATTGAAGAGATAAATCCATTTGAGAAACACATCAGTAGAATGTAAGTTTCTTTGGCACAAGGGCTGTTTTGTTTTTGTCTTTTGATTCCTACTATCTAGCCCAGTGTTTGGAACATAGTAGGCCATACATACAGATGTGTGAGTTGGGGGTGGTCCTATCCACTGGACCTAGAGGGTTGTGAGTTCAAGGAGTCAGGGTAGCCATTACAGGATGGTGATTGGAGTGGGACATGAGCTTCTTCATATGATTCTGGAGTTGGCTGGGTGGATTTGTTCTCAAATGTGAATCATTCATTCTCTCCCTCTCTGGTCTTTTCTTCCAGGTGTCTTTAGTGGGCTTCCTATTCCTCTTGGGGCTGTACATCTCATCGCTGGCCTCCTGTATGGGGGGTCTATATGGAGCCCCCCGTATACTGCAATGTATTGCTCAAGAGAAAGTGGTCCCATCATTGGCATTTCTAGGGCATGGGGTGAGTCGTATGCTGGGGCAAAAATGTGACAGAGATGATGTTTGCGTTGACCTCTCCAGAGAGGCAACGATTTTTAAGTGTCTTCAGTATTGGCCACAGGCCCACAGATTGGGAGTTAGAAAGCATCTTGGAAACAGCTGGTTCATTCTCATTTTATAGATGAGGAAAGTGGATCCCAGAGAAGTTACATATGTTACCTAAGGTCACATAGGTTGTATAAGCAGAGCTGAGATTCAAACCATGTTCTTCCAAATCCAAAGCTCTTTCCAGTGTACCACACTGCCTTGCGAATAAATAGATCCCTCCGCCCCCAACACACACACCTTTTGGGAAAAGTTTCCAGGTTATATGGATCAATGACATTTTATACTAGAATGTGGTGGTCATTTAACTCAGTTCAATTCACTGGCTGATTATGCTGGATTGAGAGAAAACCACAGAGGAAATCCTTCCAAAGATTTACATGGGAGTCAGAGAATTTAACTCCTACCCTCCAGCCCACTTGTCATTGCAGCAAATAAAAGGAGTTTTCTTTTCTTTTCTCACTACTGGATTGGTCCTGATCTGGTCGGCACATGTCTTCATTTCTGGCCAGCTCTGTCCCTTGGACAGACAGGGGGCCAACTGAGCATTGAACTTGGACACAGAAGGCCTGGCTTTGAGTCTTAATCCTGTTACTTCTTAGCTGTATGACTTTGAGCAAAGTCACTTGACCTCTCTGGGTCTCAGTTTCTTCATCTGTAAAATGGAGATAACATTTGCACTCAACTCATGGGTTTCTCTGTGTAATCAAGAGCTCTGAGATAAAACGCTTCTCCACTGACATGCCCATGGTCACAAAGGAGATTGTGAAGGAGACAAGCAATCAATCAACAAGCATTTGTTAAATGCTTACTATGTTTCAGACACTGTGCTAGGGAATAAAGAAAAAATGAAAAGAGTCCCTTTCCTCAAAGAACTTACATTTCTTTTGTTTTTTTATAACATTCATTTAAAAAAAATTGAGTTCCAAATTTTCTCCCTCCCTCCCTTCTCCCTTCCTAAAAGGGTAAAAATTTTAAATAGATTATATATGTGCAATCATGTAAAACATATTTCCATATTCATCATGTTATGAAAGAAGAAACAGACCAAAAGGAAAAAAAAACCATGAAAAGGATAAAGAAAATGAAAATAGTATACTTCAGTCTGCATTCAAACTCCATCAGAAGAATTTACATTCTAATGGCATAAACAACATGTACGGCAGCTGGGTGGATAGAGCCCTGGACGTGGAGTCAAGAAGACTCAGCTCAACTGGGTTCAAATCTGGCCTCAGACACTTAACTAGCTGTGTGACCCTGGGCAAGTCATTTAACCCTTTTTGCCTCAGTTTCCTCATTTGTAAAATGAACTAGAGAAGGAAATGGTCAACCACTCCAATATCTTTGCCAAGAAAACCCCAAATGGGTCATGAAGAGCCAGACACGACTGAAAGAACTCTATAACAACAAACAGCATGTACACATATAGGTATATACAGATACCTACAAAAGTAGACACAAGATGACTTTAGAAGAAAAGGCAGTAGTAGCTTTGGGGGCTGGGAAAGACCTCCTGCAGAAGGTGGCTATTGAGGGAGTCTTGAAAGCCAGGGATTCTAAGAGGGGAAAGTGAGTGAGGGGTGCACTGCAGGCGTAGGGATTGGCCAGTGCAAGGGCTGAGTTGGGAAATGGGGTGTCATGAGCGAGAAAGAACAAGAGGCCAGGACTGTGGCAGGATGGTAGACTGTGGGGGGGGAGCCATGTGACAGAAGACTGAAAAGATAGGCTGGATTCAAGTTGTAAAAAGCTTTAAATGCCAAGTAAGAGGAACTTATCGCGTATCCTTGAAATAATAGGAATTTACTGAGGAGGGGGTGATGTGGTCAGACTTTCATTTTAGGAAAATGGCAGTTGAGTGGAGGATGGTCTGGAACAGGGAGATACTTAGGGGGAAGAGGGGATGATTAGGAAGTTCTTTCAATGATCAGTTTAAGAGGTGCTGGAGACATAAACTAGGGAAGTGTCTGTGTACTCTAGTAGAGAGATAAGATGTATGTGATGGACGTTGTGGAGACTGAAGTGATAAAGTTTGGTACCTAACTGGATAATTGGGGTGAGCGATGAGGAGTAGAGGATGATGGCAAAGTTTCAAACCCGGGTCATTAGAAGGATGTGGCTTCTCTCATAGTAACAGGGAAGTTCAGAAGAAAGTGGGGGAAAAGGAAGGAGAGAGAATAAACTCTGCTATAGGAGTGTTGCTACTGAGAAGTCTATGGAAAGTCCAGTTCGAAATGTCCAAGGCAGTTGGTGATGTAGGCCTGGAGAAAGACTAGGACTGAATTAATCAGCAAGTATTTATCAGGCACTTATGATGTGCCAGGCACTCTGATAGTCACTAGGGATACGAAGCGCAAAGAATGAAATAATCTCTCCTGGTCTTATGGGGATCTGGGAATCATCTGCAAAGAGGTGATAATTGGACCCCTGGGAGCTGATGAGCTCACCAAGTGAGGGAGCATAGAGAGAAAATGTGTGGCCCACATTAATGAGATCTCAGATCCGTGGAAATCTTGCAATATTTCCAGTTATTTTCTGGAATAAGCGGAAGTTTATCTAATTTTCCAAGCAGTTTGTAGCCAATGCATTCTTTGTGTTAGAACTGGTTGCTAGTGGTAACCATTCGAAGTCCATTTCTACCCCTAACTCAGCATAAGTCTGGATGGGACTTGAGGGGAGGAGTTTTGAGCAAATGAAAAAACAAATTAAAATAAAAAAAAATCTGATTGAGAGAAAGGCAATCTCAAGATTTTGCCCATGCCAGCGGCATTGTGCTGCTTTATAACACGCTGTTTTCTTTCGATATTGTGTGGATGGAGTGAGAAAGAAATAGGAGCAGAGGAATGAATCAGTGAGCTGCTGTCTTTATTTCTTCCTAGGCATTTACTTCCCATGCCATCATACAGAGGGAGAGATTTTAGAAAAAGACAAGGTAACACTTGTCCATGGATTAGCTGTAGACAGAGGTAGGCTGGGCTCTGTTACTAAGGAGAACAAAGATATGAGCAAACGATGAAGAAATGATGCATCACATTCTTGAAGCATCAGAGTCATAGACATGCCATAGACAAGGGGCTTTTTTGACTTGAAGCTTCAAGATTCAGATGAGTTCAAAGAAATTTCTACTAAAGTTTGGGAATAAGACTCACATTATTTTAAATAGAAGTAAATAATAAAAAATCAATGGGGATGGGACCAAACAGGAAACAAAGAGCATCATGAGATGTAAATTGGATAATTTTGATCATATTAAATTAAAAAGATTTTACATGAATAAAACCAATTTAACCAAAGTTAGAAGGAAAGCAGAAAACTAGAGGAAAATTTTATAGCAAGTATTTCTGATAAAGGCCTCATTTCTCAAATATATAGAGAACTGAGTCATTTTATAGGAATACAAGTCATTCTCCAATTGGTAAATCATCAAAGGATATGAAGAGGCAGTTTTCATACAAAGAAATCAAAGCTATCTATAGTCATATGAAAAAGTTCTCTAACTCTATTGATGAAAGAAATGCAAATTAAAACTGTTCTTGAGGTACTATCAGAATGTCTAATATGACAGAAAATGAAAATGATAAATGTTGGAGGGGATGTGGGAGAACTGGGACACTAAAGCACTGTTAGTGGAGTTGTGAACTGATCCAATCTTGTCACCTGGTCCTCCTGGAGAATGAAGGATGAAAACAACAATTGGAGAACAGTTTGAAACTGTGCCCAAAGAGCTTTAAAACGGTGCATATCCTTTGATCCAGCAATACCATTACTAGGTTTGTATCCCAAAGAGATTTTTTTTAAAAGGAAAAGGACATATTTGTACAAGAGTATTTATAGCAGCTCTTTTTTGTGGTGTCTAAGAATTGGAAATTGAGGGGATGACCATCAATCGGGGAATGACTGAACAAGTTGCAGTATATGATTGTGATGGAATACTATTGTGTTATAAGAAAGGACAAGCAGGATGATTTCTGAAAAACCTAGAAAGACTCACATGAACTGATGCAGAGTGAAGTGAGCAGAACCAGGAGAACAGTGTACACAGTAATAGCAATATCGTACGATGATCAACTATGAATGACTTAGCTATTCTCAGCGCTGCAGTGATCCAAGACAGTCCCAAAGGACTCATGATGAAAAACGCTATCCACCTCCAGAGAAAGAACTGATAGAGTCTGACTATAGATTGAAGCATACTATTTCTTCCTTTTTTCTTCCTTCCTTCCTTCCTTCCTTCCTTCCTTCCCTCCTTCCTTCCTTCCATTTTCTTCCATAAAATGACTAATATGGAAATATGTTTTACATGATTGCACATGTGTAACCTATACCAGATTGTTTACTGTCTCAGGGGAAGAGGAGGGGAGAGAGAGAATTTGGAATTAAAAATTTAAAAAAGAATGTTAAAAATTGTTTTGTAGTTGGGAAAAATATTATTAAAAATAAAACAATGAGAAATGTTTATAGGTTCAGATTTTACCTGACATTCTTCTATAACTTTAATTTTTAAAATTATGTTTAGATATATTAAGGTTTTTTTCTTTAAAGCCTAGTTGAGTAGATGTTAATCTTCCATCTTAGTTAGCCATATGTATGGGAAGCAGGGCTGTTTGGACCATGAGGCCATCACCAAAACTCTACCATTCATCTGTTAGTACATTATTCTCCCTAAAGACAGGAGCCTGTCGGATGCTCTCTTTGCACTTTCTAACCTGTAAGAGCACAATAAAGATCACGATCTCATTAACAACGATTTCACAGAAGGCTCCTAAAACATTAGGACAGTAAGGAATCTTAGAGATCATGTGACCCAGCTTCATAATTTTGCAAATGGAGAAACTGACCAGAACAAATATGAATACACATTCATACTATAGCGAATCTAGGTTCATTAGTTCACATTTACTGTTCCTTCTTCCTCTGTACCAGGTAGGTGACAAGGCATTGTTCAAGTTAGAAGTTCAAAATGGGCCCAACTCGAATGCAAGTCAAAACATGACCCTCATGATGTCATTGGTTCTCCTTGAGAATGAAGGATAAGCGACCACAACGAATGTGTCACATCTCTGTAATCAGAGGTTGGCGGCTAGCTCTTGTGCTCTTCAGTTTTCCCATATGTAATAAGGGAAGAATAATTATTTTCCTTCTATATCTACTAAGAATTTGGGGTTAGAAGGTCAGGAAAGAGGTAAGATTTGGGAAAAATGAAAATGCGGTAGGAATGTGCTTCTCTTGCATTAATTCAGTTTCCGAAAGGCTTATCAAGTGCCTGCTATGCACATGGCACTGTACTAGGTGATGAGGATATAAAGACAAAAATTGAATAGTGCCTGCCCTCGAGGAGCTTATATTCCATTGAGGATTATAACATACACAGACAAGTAAATACAAAATATATTTTGTCACTACTGGGCACCATGGAAAGCATATTAACCCTGAAGTCAGAGGACCTGGGTTTGAATTCCTGCTGTAATGTTGGGTTACTATGCACATGACCATGGGTGAATGACTAAACCTCCCTGGACCTTAGCTTCCTCACCTGTAAATGAGGTGGTTAGACTATGAGACCTCTTCATTCCTTCCCAGCTTTAGATCTATAATCTTATAATAGCAACAGGAACTGTGATTTCATTGACATAGGAAATTTCTAGATGAGTGAATTCCCTCTATTCATGCAGGTCAGCATTATCTTCACAAGTTATTGTCTTAAAGAGTTCTCTAGAGTATGGAGAAGTTAAGTGACTTACCCAGGGTCACAAGTCAGTATGCATCAGAGGCAGGGCCTGAATCCTGGTCTTATTGGTTCCTAGGGTAGTTCTCTATCCACTACACCACACGGCTGCTATGATCCTATAATACAAAGTAATTTCAAGAAGGAGAGAACATTAACAACAAGGGGAATCAAGATAGGGACTCCCTATAGGAGGTGGCACCTGAATTGTGCTTAGGTGGTGGTTGTTGTTACAGAGAGGACGCAATAAAACACCCGTAGCTGCCATTTGCTTAACCAGCCTGGTGACCATGGCATTCATCTTCGTGGGTCAAGTGAACATCCTGGCTCCGATTGTCACCATCAACTTCATGCTGACTTATATTGCCATAGACTACTCTTACTTTTCCTTGTCTATGAGTCACTGCGACCTCAACCAGAAACTCAAGATGGGAAGGAGGGAAAGCTCTAGGGATGCCTGCTGCTCTGAGCACCTGATGCCGGACAAAGGGCCCAGCTACGGCTCTGAAGGCCCCTTCCAAGCCAGCCCTGAGGGCACCTTGTTGGAGTTCACCAAAGACATGGATCAGCTTTTCCACCTCACCGGGTCCAGCCAGAATGGTCCTAGGGAAGGAGAGAGAGATGCAATCAAGGAGAAGAAGAAGGTGAAACACCAAAAAGCAACCAAGAGAACTCTACAGGAGAGCTTCCTCCTAGACCTCCCCTCCCCTGCTCCTCCATCCTACCCCCATGCCTCCTCCTGGGAGGTGAAGGAGCACCACTTCACCCAGCAGAGTTTCTTGAGAGAAGGGGGCATGTCCTCATCCCAGATGAAGGGAGACCATGAAGACCAGCTGCTGTGTGGAAGTCAACAGCTTCTTGGACCTGACAGACGAGGTAAGATTTTTAGAAAGGACTTGGGCTTCCCCTTCTAGAGTGGTCTGCTGTTGCTTCTCGGCTGCTTTGCTTTCTTCAGGTGTACCCGAGGCCAGGTTTAATGATGCTCTTGTGTCGTGATATGTGGCACTAATGTCTTTCTTTTGAGAAGGAGAAAATATTCATAAGGACTGTTGTAGGTTCATTGCTCTAGAGCTAAACAAAACAAAAACTCACAGAGGGCATTTAATCCAGCTGACTAATTTTTGAAAATTTAATTTATTTATTTTTAGTTTTCAACATTCACTTCCATAAGATTTTGAGTTCCAAATTTTCTTTCCATCTCTCCCCTACCCCAAGACGGCATGCAAATTGACATAGGCTCAACATGTACATTCATATTAAACCTATTTTCGCATTAGTCATGTTATACATAAGAATTAGAACGAATGGGAGAGACTATGGGAAAGAAACGGCGGGGGGAGAGACAGAGAGAGAGACAGAGAGACAGAGACAGAGAGAGAGAGAGAGAGAGAAAGAGAGAGAGAGAGAGAGAGAGAGAGAGAGAGAGAGAGAGAGAGAGAGAGAGAGAATGAATAATATGCTTCAGTTGGCATTCAGATTCCATATTTCTTTTTGTGGATGTGGATGGCATTTTCTGTCATGAATCTTCTGGAGTTGTCTTAGATCCTTGCATTGCTAAGAAGAGATAAGTCTATCAAAGTTAGTCATCATATAATGCAGCTGTTACTATATACAATGTTCTCCTGGTTCTGCACATTTCACTCAGCATCAGTTCATGTAAGTCTGGGTTTTTCTGAAATCTGCCTGCTCGTTGTTTTTTAAAACATTTCTTTTTTTCTTTAAAATAATTTATTTAATTTTAGTTTTCAGCATTCACTTCCATGAGCTTTTGAGTTTTAAATTTTCTCTGTCTCCCTTCCTCCTCCCCAAGATAGCGTGCAATCTGATAAAGGCTCGACATATACATTCTTATTAAACATATTTTCACATTAGTCATGTTGTAAAGAAGAATTAGAACCAATGGGAGGCACCACAAGAAAGAAAAAACAACCCCCCCCAAAAAAGCGAGAGCAGCTGACTAATTTTTGACGTGGGGTACAGACCCAGGGAGAAGGGCGTTCTGTTGTTTTTCAGTTGCGTCCCACTCTTCATGACCCCATTTGAGGTTTTCTTGGCACAGATCAAGGAGAAGAAGGTGAAAGATATTGGAGTGATTTGCCATTTTCTTCTCCAGCTCATTTTACAGGTGAGGCAAACAGGATTAAGTGATGTGCCCAGGGTCACACAGGTAGTGAGTGTCTGAGGCTGGATTTGAACTCAGGTCTTCCTGACTCCAAGCCCAGTACTCTATCCACTGCACCAGATAGAGAGTGACTTATTAGTACACCCAGGAAGAAAAAAAAAAGACCTAAAAAGAGAGACATACAGAGACTGGGTCACATGAGGGAGTGGAAAGAATATGAAGACCTGGGTTCAAATCCCAGCTTCATAAGATCACTTGAAGAAGACTTTGAGCATTTTCTCTAAGGTCTCAGTCAGCTCTAAATCCTGTAATTCCATGAAGCTTGAATTCATTGGAATGGAGAGGGACAGACCCATTTTACTTTTTTTTTTAAATTGCAAATGCCTACTTGTCCACCTCACTCTCAGGACATCTGATAGTTTCCTTTGTTACCAT
The DNA here is from genome assembly GCA_028646595.1 of Phalanger gymnotis. Lineage (NCBI taxonomy): Eukaryota > Metazoa > Chordata > Mammalia > Diprotodontia > Phalangeridae > Phalanger > Phalanger gymnotis. The sequence goes on along the minus strand of CM053622.1, from coordinate 542,662,291 downwards.
TCTCTGGTATTTCAGGCTCTATTACATGGCTTCTCCAGATTGGCAGTCTTTGTACCCAAGACTCAGGTCTTTGTAGAACCTCAGACAAAAGGAAAAAGTTCCAATAATGAAGTTGGAAGGTTTTGGAAATGCTAATAACAGATACCTGCAGTATGAGTAGCTGTCATCCTTCAATATCACACCTATTCAAGGTGGTCAAGCATCTCTGAACACAATCTCCCTGGGAATTATATAACACATCCATGCATTCTTTTATGACCTAACAAAAAGTGTTTTTTTTTCCTTTTTCAAGATTCTTACAAAGAAGTAAATAGGGCAAATATTAATATCCCCATTTTACAGACTAATAAACTAAGTCTTGTGGAGGTAAAGTGCCTCGTCCATGGTCACACAGCAAGTGTGGAGCCAAGACTGGAACCCAGATCTTCTGCCTTAGAACCCAGGGTTGTTTCTTGCACACCATATTTCCTTCCACTGAGATTTGCTACATATGATAAACTAAGAGAAAGCATCTTATGCAGTTTCCTCTCAAGAGACCCAGTGGAACAGAGAGTAGATCATGCCTACTAATTTACTTCATGCAAAGCCATCACACACTTAAGAAAACACAATGCACCTATAGCTGTGAAAAGACTACTTCAACTTGTGCCATCTCCCAGAAAGGCAAAAATCTAACCTATTTACTAAAGATGCTCTTTTTTTAAAAAAAGAAATATAAAATTTTATGTGTTTATATATTAATATATATTATATATCAAATATATTTATATATTAAAATAATGTGTTAATATTATAAGAGTTTGCTGTGTTTATCAATTGATAAAACTTCATGAAGTATATAATGCATTTAAGACTCTTTAACAGACACTGGGGATCCAAGAGGGATAAGACAAGGTGCCTGGCTTCAAAGATCTTATAATCCATTGGAGGAGGAGGGACTAAGGTTGAGAGAAGTTAATTGATTTGCTCAGGGTCAATTAGTAAATGTCTGAATCTAAAAGACCCAGGTCTTCTAGAATCCTAGGGTGGCAGTGGTGCAGTGAATCAAGTGTCAGGCTTGGAGTCAGGAAGACTCATATTCCTGAGTTCAAATCCGGCCTCAGATACTTCCTAGCTATGTGACCTTGAGCAAGTCACTTAACCCTGTTTGCCTCAGTTTCCTCCTCTGTAAAGTGAGCTGGAGAAGGAAATGGCAAACCACTCTAGTATCTTTGCCAAGAAAACCCCAAATGGGCTCACGGAGAGTCAGACACAACTGAAAATCAACTGAACAATTTCTAGACTCCAAGCTTAGCGCTCTTAGCCACTTTGGTAGCTCTTTATTAATTCTACAATCAAATACAAACTCTTCTGTTTGGCATTCAAAACCTATAACAACCTAGTTCCAGTCCCCTTTTGTGGCCTTATTATACAAAGTTCCCCTTCACACAATTCTCATAAAATCCCTGTCATTATTTAGTTATTTCAGTTGTGGCTGATTCTCCATGACCCCATTGTTTTTTGGCAAAGATGCTGGAGTGGTTTGCCATTTCCTTCTCCAGATCATTTTACAGATAAGGAAACTGAGGCAGACAGGATGAAGTGACTTGCCCAGGGTCACACAGGTAGTAAGGGTCTTAGGCTGGATTTGAACTCAGGAAGATAGCTGACTCCAGGCCTGGAGCTCTGTCCATTGGTTCATGTAGCTGCCTTAGCTTAGAATCCCTGCTTTCTTTCAACAGTCAGCTCAGTGAAAGCATGAGGATAGTGGGCAGGGTACTGAATGTGGAGTCAGGACCTGGGTTCAAACCCTACTCCAGATTTACCATCTGTAGGACCCTGGGCAAATTAATTAACTTCTCTGTGCCTCATCTGTAAAATGAAGGAGCTATATTCCATAGCCTGAAAGGTCTCTTCCTGCTCTAAATCCATAATCCTATGAATCCAGGGTTACTTTCTACATAAACCTTTCCAGATTCCCCCAACTGTTGCTTCCTTATCTCACCACAAAATTACCTTGTGTGTATTTCATATATATATGTGCCTGAGTATAAGCTCCTCAAGGGCAGAGACGGTTTCATTTTTGTTCCAGTGGCTGGCACAGTGCCTGGAACGCAGCAGTTGCTTAAGAAATGCTTGTTGATTGATCAGGACTAATAGAACAATGAGGTAATTGTCACCAAGGCAGTGCTAGGTTGGTGTATCACCTCTTGGTCCAAATAGCATGATATGTAGTAGCTATCTGATCCTAGATGTTTAATTTCACTCATCTATATATTGGGCAATCTTGAGGACTTATTCATATCCTAAGGTTCAGGACCACCAAGTTCGATGGACTGGTATAATCGCAAATGTTTTATGTATTCAATACAGTTACCTGATTAGCAAAGAATTTATTAAGTATATATGCATATATACATGTGTATATGAAAGCTTTTCCACTGAATTATGCTTTTCCCCATCGAATACACAATTTTTCATGAAAACAGTTGGATGCTAACTAAAAATTGATATAGAGTTTAGAGCAAGATTTAAAGAAATAAAAATATCTTCCATGTAATTCAGTACCTTTACTATTTTGCAGTCACCACTTTATCTGACCTTTGTCTTCCTTCAGACCTGAACAGACCATGAATTTTTAGTTCAACTCGAGCCTTTTCTTAAGTGTCATAAACCCAACTGGGGCTATGGATACATCTCTAGGCTTGATACTTTAGGGACTGAAGCCTTCAAAGCTGCTTGACTCTACCCTCTCCTATGGGTAACTTTTCTCCAATTATTGTTTCTTTTTTTTACTCTAGCAGGCAAAGTCTTAATCTGACAACCTAGAATTTCTCATGGAAAGGTCACATACCTTTCCAGCTTCCTAATGTTTTCCCCTGCTTCTTCAGATTCTCATGCAAAACATGAAATTAAATATATATATATATGTACATACACACATACATACAGAAACATGTATATATAAATTCATATAAATATTTGCATACATACATATATTTGTATATGTTTATATATTGCATACATTATTTTTGTGTAACACATGTATTATATGCATATATGTATGTATATATATTTTGCCAGCAGACTTGCAAAAACAACACTATGACCTTTTCCTCAATAGCAATTTCCCCTGCAGTAGGGCAGGTGGTGTTGCTAACCAAGCCTAATCTTTCCCTTCCATCAGGTAACTTTAAAAGAACGCGCAAGTTAGCATATATTTGGTTCTTTATCAACCACTGCCAGTCTCCTGTGTGCTTATAGCCTGCTGCTTCTGATCCAGACTGCTTGCTATGAAAGACATAAAACCAAAACACATATTTTAAAAGACATTTCAATGTAACATAACAAAGTTTTAAAATAGACATAAAAGTGATTTCTCTGTGGTAATTAACAAGCTTAGAAAAAGAAAGCCCCAGTTCCCTAGGCTTTCCACGTTCCTGAGCAAGTTAATTTGATCAGACAAATGAAATTATGGCCTGTGGATGTAATTAAATATTGTACCATGCGAAATATTGAATAGGAGAGATTCAGAGAAACATAGGAAGAGTTGAATGATGTAATTATGTAAAGCAAATAAACAGAGCCAACAGATCATTGAGTATAATAATTACTAGCTGTGTGACCTTGGGCAGGTCACTTAACTCCAATTGTCTTGCCTTCCTTCCTCCAAAAAAAAATTAAGTATAATAATGAGGACAATGAAAATGAAGATGGCTTAAAGGAAGTTGACCTCTGAGTGAGGGAAAACACTAGTGAAGGTCCCAGAGAAAAGGTAATGAGCCATACCTCCTTCCTCCCCTTAGAGAAGCAGAGCACTAGTATAGAAATGTTGTGAGGTAATGTCGGTGTATCAGAGGTTTTTGCTGAATTGCTTTTCTTTGTTATAAGGGATGGGTCAAACTGGAAGGAAAGGACGGGAAATGACTATGATGCAAAAATAAAATTAATCAATAAAATATAATTTAAATTAAAAATATTTTGGAAATTGAACTCATACCAGGCCATGAAAGTCCTGTTCAAAGACTTCTGCTGTGAACTCAGTGGACAGGATCATAAGATTATAGGTTTGGAGATGGACATCAGAAGCCAGCTAGTCTAATCCTCTCATTTTTAGAGACAAGGAGACTGAGTACCAGAGAGAGCAAGTTGCTTTCTTAAGGTTACATAGGCAGGAAGCACCAGCAGCAGAATTTGAACTCAGGTTCTCTGACTCTAGAATCAGAGTTCTTTCCTCTAGACCATATGGGGACCCTGAGGGTCTTCTCCTTTCAGATTGATTTTTTAAGTAGATAAAAGAGCCCATTTTTGGCCTCATTTCTTGAATGGGTGTAGCCTCAGACAAACTGAGACCTGGGAAGGACCATAGCTTAAAAGGGCCAAGGTCCCCCATTGCATCCAGGGCCATCTCCTACTGTCCTGATCCATGTTTTGCCACGACCCAGATGGCTCTGGAAGAGAGACTGAGGTTGGTGACTTTGTGCAGTCCTGCCTCACTTAAATCCAATTCACTTATAAGTCATGACATCACCTTCCTGACATCACTGGTCTTCTTCAAGAACAAGGGACAAAGAAAATAGGGACTGGGTACTCAGGCAGAGCCACTTAGACTAGTGGGAAAAACCAAACAAACAAAAAACTAGGGCTTTGAGCCAAGGAACTTGCTTTCTTGTCCTAACTTTGCCACTAACTTTGGACAAAGTTAAGACCTCTCTATGTCATGTGTCTTTGTTTTGTGTATGTGTGTGTGTGAGAGAGAGAGGAGGAGGAGAAGAAGAAGAAGAAGAGAGAATGAGAGAAAGGAGAAAGAGAAAGAAGAAGAAGAGAGAGAACGAGAGAGAAAGAGAGAGAGAGAGAGAGAGAGAGAGAGAGAGAGAGAGAGAGAGAGAGAATATTTCTTCATTAGTTACATGAGAGTTACAGAGTGCCTGGCAAGACTAAAATGAGATAACAAATACCAATGTACTTTGAAAAGCTTCAGTGCTACACGGATATCTGTCATTTGTTGACTGACTCATTGAGATTGAGGGCTAAGGAATGAAAGAGATCACTTAAATAAGGTTTGCAGCTTTCCACTAAACAGACTCCCCCTGCCTTGAAGACCGCAGATGGTTGAGAATAGAACATTCTAGAATCAGAAATGAGAGGATGGGGCAGTCAGGGAGCAGTCACAGGGTCTGCTGTGAGCTTCCCACTGGCTTTGAACATCTCCAAATGATTATAAGGATTCTGACATTAATAGGATCATAGTATTGCGATCCAAGAGGGATTTCAGAGACCATCTAGATGTACTCCTTTCATCTAACAGAGGAGAAAACTTAGGCCTAGATAAATTAACGTTGAATGAATGCATGGATGAATAAGAGTTGGTCTGTGCTTTTCTAATTCTTTTCCCATAACAAGGTAACAGTAGACAGTGGCTAGAGTCCTGACCTTCAAGTTCAAGCTCTAACTCTGACACACACTAGCTCTGTGACCACAGGCAAATCCCTTAAGCTATTGTAGCCTAGGTAAGTCTCTAAGACTATCAATTATAGAACAGCTGTTGCTCTATATTGGAGGAGGGAATTTCCACACTGGGAACTCCCTACACAGATGAACTCACAGGGCTCTCCACCAAAAAAAGTCACATAGCTAATAAGTGAGAGCTGTCACTGGAACCTAGGCCTGTCATTCCAGGTATTTTTCCACTATGTCATACTATTCTTGTGTATTTGTCAATGGCAAGAACACAATTTTCCTGGCCCCATTCATGTGAAGGGACATTTCTTAGCTCAGTGAAGGAGAAGGGGACTTAAACCTCAGCACTCTTCCCCTAAGTACCCTAAATAGAATTGTATTGCTTTTGGAAAGAAGTGTTGCAAAGCTTTTAGCACAGAGAAGTAGCCACTGTGGGATTATTGAGTGATTTTTGACTGATGGTTCTAAAGTAGCCTTATTTAACTCCTATCCTAAGGCTTTGAAGAGCTCTAATAAGGACTAGGAAAGAGAGAGAAACTTAGCGATGCAATATGTCTGGTGAGAAGAGGAGGTGGGGTTTGCAGCTCGTACTGAACCTGGGAGAAGGGTGGAGGAGCTTACTTGTAAAAATAGAAGAGGGCTTGGTAACCTAACACAATTGAACTCAGGGTTGAGTTTGTCCTCTCTGCAGATTCTTTCCCAAAGCTTAATTCCCAGGAACAGGATGTCGAGAGGAGACCGATTTCCTTCTACACTCAATTGTGCAACCCGTGGGTCTCCCTGTTTGGGGTGAGTAACCGTACCTTGACCTCGGCTGGCTCTGGGGTCCAGATCAGGATGTAAGAGTGGGTGGAGTTCCATGCAATCCAGGCCTGGATGAAAGGCAGGGGAGCCTTTCCCCCTCTCTCCTCATCATTCTTGTTGTTATTAGATCCCAGGAATACAATTTGTCAGACTGTCATATTATAATTTAGATGAGCCTCGGCAGGGCCATATTGCACTTTTAATGCTATGTCATTTTAATTGAGATTTTACTTTCTAAATGAGTATTTGTTCCCAGAAGCATGCAGACTTCTCCTAAATGCATAAGTTCCTCAGATTAAATTTGTGTGGGTGGATGTGCTGTAACTTATGAAACCAACTTAGTCAACATTTCTTGGCGGGGGTGGGGGAGGGAGGAATTAGTTTTTTAAAAATCTGGTATTACGTAGTGTTTAGAGAGCCCAGAGTTAGAGATCTGGGTTCAAGTCCTGTCTCTGATACATAAGTCATAGTTGTGAGTTAAGTAAGTCAATCCCAGGGAACTTCTTAAGACTCTAAGTTCCATCTGATCTGTAACTCGAGGGAGTTTCCATACTGAGAGTTCCTTACATTGATAAAATCATAAGCCAAGACCAAATTTCCAAAAAAAAAGCTACATTCAAGGCCCTGTTGTGCATCTTTTATTGGCTCAGGCCTGACTTAATACAGCCTGGGGGATTCAGACAATCACAGATTATAGAAGGTTTAATAAAAGGGAGTTTGCTCAACAGCAGATGGAAGCAAAGTCCTACCAAGTTCAGCTTTGATTCAGCTAGAGGCATCTCCCCTCACCTCCATGTTTGTCCTGATGGCCTATGGGTAGAAGGATGGATCTACTGCCATGGCAGTGGGAAGTCCATCAAAACGAGAGAGAGCTCTGACTACTTGTGAATTGGACTTTTATGCTTTGGGGAACCAAGAAGCTACATGAATGATTCAAGCCTCAGTCCTCTCTGTTTGGCATTCAAAGCCTTTCGTGATGGGCTCCTTTCCTACCTTTCCAGTCTTCTTACATCTTACTCACCTCCACTCTGTGACACTGGTCTCCTTGCTGTTCCTCAGACCAGACACTCCATCTCCAGACTCTGGGCATGTTCACTGGCTGTGCCTCATCCCTGGAATTCTCTCATTCCTCATCTCTATCTCCTGGCTTCAAGTCCCAGCTTCTCTAAGAAATATTTCTCAATCTCCCATGATTCTAGGGCTTTTCCTTTGTTGATTATTTCCAATTTACACTGTATGCAGCTGTTTTTGTGCATGATTATTTGTATGTCGTCTCCCCCATTAAGACTGTGAGCTCCTTGAAGACAGGAGTTCTCTTTTGCCTTTCATTGTATCCTGAGCACTTAGCACAGTGCCTAACACCTGGTAGATACTTAATAAATATTTATTGACAGACTAATCATTGGGGATAATTTCATTAGGGAAAAACTAACCTATGTGGTGGTGACTTTCCAGTTTTCTTATGTCATGCATAGTGACTTCTTAGCTACACAAACAGTGCCTACCTGCCATAGGTTTCAAGCAGATTATCATCATTATTATTATTATTAGGAGGAGGAGGAAGAGTATGCATGCAGCTGGGTGGTGCAGTGGATAGAGCACTGGGCTTAGAATCAGGAAGACTGATCTCTGTGAGTTCAAATCCAGCCTCAGACACTTCCTAGCTGTGTGACCCTGGGCAAGTCACTTAACCCTGTTTGCCCCAGTTCCTCATCTGTAAAATGAGCTGGAGAAGGAGATGGCAAGCCCCTCCAGTATCTCTGCCAAGAAAACCCCAATGGGGTCATGAAGAATTGGATATGACTGAAATGACCAACAAATAGTCATAGTCATAGTAGTAACAATATCTAACATTTATATAATACTTTAGAGTAAAGTATTATATATTTTAAAGCAAAATGTTTTATATGTGCTCACCCATTTGATCCCCACAATAGCTCTATGAGGTAGCTAGGATTATTATCCCACTTTTTCAGGTGAGGAAACTGAGTCTGAGAGAGGATAAACAGCTTTGCCCAGGGTCACCAAGTCTGAGTGTCTGAGGCAGGATTCAAACTCAGATCTCCCCGACTCCAAGTTCTGTGCTCTTCCCATCACGTTGCTTGGCTGCCTTAGTATTAGTCGTTACGCCTCCCACAGCATCCATAGTTCATACAAAAATGAATAAGGCCTGGATTTTGTCCACAAAGACCTAACTGCCGATTAGTGGGATTATGAAGCACACAGATCAATGTAGTATACAATTGAACATACTGTGAGAGTAGGGCAGTCATCCCCGCCCCACCCCGGAGCATTTGGGAACATCTGATTCAAGTCTGTCCACTCTCAGACTTCCCGAGAGAGATGCCGAGCAGCCGCCTGAGGCTTCCGCAGCGTCCGTTGGGACAATAGCATCCTCAGGCTGCTGCCGCCGCTGCTACTGCCTGAGAGGTGACAGTGGAGGAAAATGTGGCCGACGTTGCCTGTAACCAGCTGCCTGTGTTTTCAGCATCAACTTAGCCATTGACAAAATAACAATTTGGGGTGTCAGCCCTCTCTCTGACGCATAATGGTTATATGGCCCGGGGCACTGGCGTTTAACTTTCTTAGAGCCCCAAGACTCTTAAGACTTTGCTGCATTGGAAAAGGGGGTTTCTTCACTGGGAGCTTCCCACACTAATTGAATTAATAGAGGCAGACCAAGAAAAATCTTATTGATTATGAAACACGTGCTTTGGTGCCATGCATTTTTATGTGTCCCACAACTAGGCAGCTAGGTGGTATAGCAGATTGAGCGCTGAGGCCTAGACTCAGGAAGACCTGAGTTAAAATTCAGCCTCAGATACTAGCTGTGTGACCCTGGATAAGTCATTTAACCTCTGTTTGCCTCAGTTTCCTCATCTGTAAAATGAGGATGATAATAATAGCACCCACTTCCTAGGCTTGTGGTGAAGCTCAAATAAGATGGCACATGTAAAGCACTTGGTAAACCTTATATCACTATTATTATTTCTGGCACCTCATCAGGACAGCATTCCTACATGCAGCCCTTAGGGACACTAAGATAAGGAAGCTATCATTTCTGGCTGACGAGGGTCCATTAAGGCATAGAAGAGAGGAATAAGGGAGGGATATGGAGTCAGATGACCTAGGTTCAAATCTCATCTAGGGCAAGTGACTTAGCTTCATTGGGCCTCAGTTTCCTCATTTGTTAAAAAAGGGTGGTTCATGAACTGAGCTATTAGAGATAGGATTTCTACGGGAAGAAAGTAGAGAGTTGCTTTGATAAGTGGTTCGGTGTCTTGCATATAACAGGCACTTAAGAAATGTCTGCTTATTTATTGTTCAATTGTGTGGAAATTATTGGACTAAATGAGGAGTTTGCATTAAGAGGATATTTCATTCTACAAACTTTCACCTCCACCTTCACTATCCAAAGAGCTTAGAGAATGGGCCATTTACTTAAGACAACAGAACTGAGGCTTCCTTGTCATGTAGGAAACCATAGGATTATTTGTTCACACTACCATGTGTTGCTTACCAACAGGCCATCGGGTCCCTCACCATCATGTTTGTGATTCAATGGATCTATGCCTTGGTTGACATAGGGGTTGCTGTCATCCTGTGTTTCTACATAGGCCAAGTCAGCCCTGGCCTTCACCCTGGTAAGTGTGAACACCCTTTTGCCACTCCTCTTCTGTCAGGGCGTCTTACTATAGATCAGAGGTTCTTAACCTGAAATTCATGAACTTGGCTTTTTAAAAACATTTTGATAACTATTTCAATATAATTTGGCTTCCTTTGTAATCCTGTGTGTCTTATTTTATGCATTTAAAAACACTATTTTACTAAAGAGTCTACAGGTTTCCCCAGACTGCCAAAGAGGTCATTAACACAGAAAAGCTTAAATAGCTCTGCTCTAATTTAGAGGTCCTTCATTAGAAAGGATTTATGAATAATCAATAGACCCCATTTTAATTAGTTCATTTAGTTGGAACATAGAGACAGAAGAGGCCACCAGGCTAGGGTGCAGGAAGTAAGCAGGTTGGAAGTGCCCAGGAATCCATAGCAAACCAATGAGGGTTAGCACTGGGTGGGCAGGTACAACATGAGGCCGAGTGGGCAGAAGTTTCCAGAAACCAGATAAAGGATCACAAACCACAAAATCTGTAAGAATAATAGGAACAATAGAAGAAAAAAGCAGGGAGGGTGATTAAGAAGCAGCCTTGGCCACAGGAAGTAAGAACCCCAGGGAGGAATCTGGGCAAGGTATGGGCAGCCACCAGAAAGGAGCCGAATTCGGAACTGCTTTGTCTCCCTGTATTCAGGAGCTTTCACAGGCTTCCTGTGGAGGCAGGAAGCAGCGCCCAGTCTTGGCTACCCTGGGGTTTGCCAAGTAGAAGTAAGTGTTAGTTCTGCTATAAGAGGAGTGGGGAGTGAAGAGATGGTGAGGGAGTGTGAAAAGCAGATTGATTCCTGCGAGAGGCCAACAGCTCAGGTTTTAGCTGAGTCTGTAGATGATGAAGTCACTGGATTTCATGCCAAAAAAAAGTGTTCTTCAAATTCAAGTGTCCCCGTTAACCTCCATCACATGCAGGTTAGATATGTGTTGTTGGTCAGATGTGTCCCTGTCTACAGGTGGCTGAGTCAGCAGGGCCCACCTGAGGCTGTGCGCAAAGTCATTTGTCTTTTCTGGCTGAACACTTTTACCTTTAGAAACAAAAGAAACCCTCCAGATTCAGGTACTAGCTTGAATTTGGACAAAATACTACCTTTCTGGACTCCCTGCATTTTTTGGTTTCCTTATCTTTAGCATATTTATATTATTTTTTGCTCTTAAACTCTCCGACTGGCAACCGACTTGACTGATTTGCCATAGACTACTTGAAAGAATTAGAAGATGCTAACTTATTATGTATCCCATGAGCACCCCAATGGGCATAAGACAGGTATCTGAGCAATCCCACCCTTGGAGAGCCCTTGAGTATAACATATCAGCTCCAGCTATCTACCTGCAGCTTTCTCATCTGGAGACATTCTCAAAAACTGGCCATAGCCTCTTCCTCATCACACAGAGAGTAAATCCTACTAGCCGGTCCTGTCCTGACTTGAGTTTCACTAGTATTTGCTATGATGAGCTCACCTTGACCTCAAGCTACATTTTAAAGCTCTCACCCACCACTGCTGATGATATTGTTATAAAGAGTATATTGTTTAAGTTATTCTCAACTCAGAGAAGTAGTAGGACTTTCTCCGGCACCTAGGAGACTGGCAAGTTATAGACCTGAGGAGAGGAATGTGGGAGCCAGTATATAACCAGCACATTCTAGAATTGATAGAGGACTCCTCTGAATACTGTTTCAGTACTGTACAGTCTTGAAGTCTGGAGAGGGATTCTGGGAATAGGAATATTAGAACACAATGCAAAGCATACTCTATGAGTTATTTTTGAAATAATAGGACTGGCTTTAGATTGAATTGATCCTGTATAATCCAGAACCCCCTGAGACCAGCAGCAAGTCTTTGACCATGGAATCAATATTATCTTACCCCAAAGCTAACTGGCCCAGTAAAGGTATCTGCTACCTTGCCCTCATTAGCACAATACCTAAGGAAACATTTACCAGAAGAAAGACATTAAGAAGGCTCTTTTCAACAAAACAAGGATTCCAAAATTCAAAATGAAGTTAATGGGGCAAAGGACTAGATCTTTTGGAGCATAATTATGGTGATACATTATAATTATTTTTAATGAAGTAGTAATGACATTAGTTAAATAATAAAATAAAACCTCATTGACTCAGAGAGTTTGTGGGGGGAAGCTAATGAGAAATGGTGAGTCCTCTGATTATAGAGTACTTTTTAATTGACATAAACTTTTAATTATGAACAATAATTCAGTGTCACCAAAGGCATTTTACCTAGAAGTCCTTAGAGAGCCTTCCTCAGCGTATAGAGTCGTTTGTAATTAGCATAACAATTATTAGGATGTCTGTGGTGCTTCTAATGTTCCAAGAAGCAGTTTTTTCCTCAAGTACTTTAAACATCCTGGTCCATCCCCAACAATCTTTATGTTTATTAGTATTAACTTAGAGAACACCATTTTTAAAAGGTAGTTCAAAGGTAAACTTTAGTCCAGGCCCCTTTAAAATGACCGCGAATCAACAATGTTATAATTAATAAAAGTTTACTGTACCTTAGATTTATCTAACAGGTTTATTCTAAAGACCTTAACACACGAATGAGGGTCTTTATAGTTTTGTATGTTATTGCTAAATTCTGAATTGGATTAATGTCCACTTTAAGCAGAACTGCTTGATAGGTACCCAAAATGATACCAGTCAAAGACATCCATGCTGTAATCATGTTTTAGAGGGTCAATATTAACCGAACAGGTAGCATAAGTTGAACTTGACCAGCTGGCTTTCTGAATGCTAGTCAGCAACGACTAACTTCCTGAACAGAATTGGACATTAGTTGATGAGTATAGCTCATGTCAGAGTATCCAAATAATTAATGTTAATGTCAGCCACATTTCCAACTTCAGCTTTACCATGGGAATGAATGAATGAAAGCGTTTATAATCCAGGTGCTGTACAAAGCCCAGAGAATGCAAGTGCAAAAGTGAGATGTACTTGCCTGTGATTGCCAGGGAACAGAACTGTGGTCTGGAGAGCCATAGGGATGATGATTTTAGCCATAGGGAAGCAGGTTGATATCTCCTTTCTAGAAGCAATAGAAGTATTGATTTTATTACTGTGCTGGTAGTTGGAGGTGGAAAGGGTGAGTAATACAAAGAGAAATTGTATAATATGTAAACAAATTTCACCACTGTAACCCCCAAAAGATTGTTTTGTAAAGGATTTAGAAAAATTGTCATTTGTACTTTCCTAGCCTGCTTAATTCTCTCCCTCCCACACATTCACTTTTCATAAACCTTTAAAGATTTCCTATATACACATACCCCATTTTTATTTTCAAAAGCAGGTCTGTGGTAAACTTTCCTTAATTTGGGGGTCATTGCCCTACTGAGTTAAGGCTTACAGGAAATTTTTCAGAAATTTCTTACTTTTATTAAATCCTATAATCCACTTTTACACTTAGTAGGTGCTTAATAAATACCAGTTGACTGGCTAGAGATTAAAGTGATGTGAGTTGTTTTGATAAATTGGGTGATTAACAGGACCAGGAAGATCTTTTGTCAAAGCTATGCTTGCATCTGTCTGACTCCACAGGAGCCGCTACCAGTTTTAGCCTTTTCAGATGGATGAAGTCTCTTCTGATACCTTCGTTCAGGTTAGTGTAAAATTTTGCTATTTCTGCCATGGGTAGATGATATTCCTGGGATCTGGGATGCAGTGAAACTGTCCTCAATCAAGCCTGGCTTGGATATGAGTCAGGATAAATGAGTTTGACCTTTGAGAGCTTATTGAAGTAATCAGGATTTTTTCTCACTTTACTTCCTCTACCCTTCATTCTTCCATTTTTTTTTTGTTTTCTTTTTGCCTTGGCAAACCCAATATACTGGAGTCTACCTAGGGTTTCCCAGTCCAAGGATAGGGATAGAGTGCCAATGTCCCTCTTCTTGGGGGCTGCCATCTTGAGACTCATAGAATGTCAGAGTTGAAAAAAACCTTGTAGGTTAACTAATCTAGCCCCAACATCCTTCTCCTCCTCCTCCTTCTCATCATCATCATCGCCATCATCATCATTTTTTGAGACTAGATCTCTCTATCTTGCCTAGGCTGGAAGTGCAGTGATGACTCACAGGCCCAGCACCAGGAACCTTTTAACCTGCTCTGTTGTTCTCACGTGGACCAGTTTGCTTCTCCTTAGGCAGTCTGGTAGCCTCCCTTTTCCCTCGGCTTCCCCCTTGCTCCTGGTTGCTCACTGAGTTGGTGCTAGACTAAATGCGACCAATAGCTTGTCTTTAGCCCTGCTATAGCTCAGAGCTCCCAAACCCTATTGATCCACTAACCTCAGCAGGTGCGACCTCCAGGAGCAGGTATTACAAGGGTGCTCCAAGACGCCCACCTCCCTTCATTTCATAGAGGAGGAAACCAAGCCCTAGAGAGATGAGGAGGCTAGCCCACAGTCACACAATTCTTATCAGTCATCGAGAAAAAAGCTTTTATTAAGTCTCTGTATACACACATACATGGCATATGGTAGGAGTTTAACAAGCATTTATTGAACTCAGTCCAGGTGCACATGGGTCTATGCTGACTGATCTATAAAGAGCGATTCAGATAAAGACTCTGGCCTCGGAATATTTGCAGTCTAGAATGTACTAACATGGACACTCCTGGGTAGCCAATCAACCATTCAATAAGTATTTACCAAGCATGTATCATATGCCAGGGGCTATACTAAGTTCTGGAGATATAGAGCAAAAACAAAAATACATTCTGCCCTCAAGGAGCTTACAGTCTAATGCAAGGATTCTTAACCCAGGGTTTGTGAACTTAAAAAAAAATTGATACCCGTAATAAAATATAACTGGTTTTCTTTGTTATTTTTCAGTTGTGTCTGATTTTTTGTGACCCCGTTGGGGATTTTCTTGGCAAAGATACTGGAGCGGTTTGCCATTTCCTTCTCCAGCTTTTTTGCTAGACGAGGAAACTGAGGGAAACAGGGTTAAGTGACTTGTCCAGGGTCGCACAGCTAATAAGTATCTGAGGCCGGATTTGAACTCAGGAAGATGAGTCTTCCTGACTTCAGGCCCAGCGCTCTATCCACTATGCCACCTAGCTGTTCTTTTCTTTGTAATACTATGTATTTTATTCATTTAAAAACATTATTCCAAGTAAGGGTCCAGACACTTCACTCCATTGCCAGTGGGGCCTGTGACAAAGAAGAGGTTAAGATCCTCTGGTCTGATGGGACAGGAAACATAGTCATCACAAACAAACCAGGAAACTCAAATATATAGAGAGTTGTTTGTGTCATTAAGTCTACAGTAATTGTCAGATTAATGCTTGGAGGCAGCTAGTTGGCTCAGTGGATAGAAAGTCTGTAGAGAGCTGGGCCTGGAGACAGGAAGACCTGAGTTCAAATGTGGCTTCAGAAACTAGCTGTGTGACCCTGGGCAAGTCACTTATCTCTGCTTGCCTCAGTTTCCTCATTTATAAAATGAGCTGGAGAAGGAAATGGCAAACCGCTCCAGTATCTTTGCCAAAACAACCCCGTGGATAATATGGTCCGTGGGGTCACAAAGAGTCGGACGTGACTGATTGACTGAACAACAGCCACAGCTTATGGTCAAAGGTGCACCAGGGATGGTAGGCAACCAATAAGTACAGGACTGAAGTGATAATTTGTCATTAACTATGGTGGGGCAGGGGTTGCCAGACTCGATTGGACAAGGAGAAGTAACCAACACTTTTCTGATTCATTTGGGAAGATTCATGGTAGGGCAGGGTGTGAGCTTTCAGGAGAATTCTGTATTCTTTTCATCCTTCCTTATTCCCCAGAAGGCAAGGTACCACAGTCCCCTCTCATAAAGCTGGAGCTCTGACTAACGATTCCTACTCCCTTTCCTTGTCACCAGTGGGAAGCCAAGGTTGCAGGCTTAGGCACACCTAAGCAGAGCCAGACCTGGTGTTTTTGAAGGTTGGATCAAATTGGGATTGCTCAGACCTACAGCTTAGAAGCTAAAGAGAAAGTGAGACAGACTGTGATCATTGTGAAGAGAGGGATAGAACTGGGGATGGGGAGAAAAGAGGGACAGATGTATAACAATAAATCACTCTTTTGCCTGTTTAACGGTAGGAGAATTTAGGGTTTTTCCCATCCAAAACAGTGTCAGGGTCCGCAGAACATGAAATACCAACACAAAATGACTCCCACGGACCCTGTTTCATGTCTTAGCTAGTTCTGAGGGAGATATCATTGGATGCATTACAAGTGTATTGTGGGTAGATGATATCTATAAGCTCCAAAGCCAGAAATGAGGGTGGTGTGAGGGCGGGGAGGGGAGAATGTCTGACTTTATCTGATTTCCTGGGATCTTTTCAGTCACTTGTAATTTTAAAACTAAGGCTTAACTTCTTTCCGTTTCATTCTAGTTTTCTCATCTAACATCTCCCCTGTAATGTCCCAGACAAGCACAGTTAGATATGAGATTATTCTTAGAAATGACCACTACCTGTGGTTGAAATAGAACTCAGCATCAAGACCAAGGACCTTATATTCCAGCTGTATTCTGAAATGGTGACCCTAGCCATGTCCATACCAATCTGCTAGCTTTTTAGCTATTACCTTAAAATTGCTTTTTTTATGTGCGTGTATACAGGGAGGATAGAAGGCAAAAAGGAGGCCTGCCTATACTTTTGATGATCCCATATCTGTGTTCTCTAGTTCAACCAAAGCAGTGGTGACTTTGAAACTTACTCCAAGCAAAGCAACCCTCAATCTCAGTCATAAACCCTCCCTCAAATGTCTTCAGGAAGTGGGATCGGATAGAAGCCACTTATCTCTAGGAATCTGGTAGTTCTCATCAGTAGCTTGGTGGTGAGGGTTACAATCACCATTTTGGGAAACACAGTTAAAGGCAAGGAAACGTATCTTGTATTCTTAAAAGCTGTGCAGATGAGATTTCTTAGTCTGTTTTTATACTAGCAAAGTGTATTAATTGTGTGAGTGAGTGAGTGTGTGTGTGTAACCTGCATACGTTGGCTGGTTTGATCTTTGTGGTCAGTTCACAAATTTACTTGTACAGATCCAACACTTGTAAGAGGTTTATTCATCTTCAAGATACCCTGAACCTGCAGTTTAGATGGATTCTCAATAGGTGGCGATGGTACTTCAGACACATGGAGCTACAAGGGGTATATATTTGTCTGAGAGTCATTTGATAGTTTCTTTTCAAGTGCCATGAATCCAGAACCACAAATTTTCCATATTAGACACATAACTATTTGTTGGAACAGTATGCCTCAAGAAACACTAAGCAGTGAAGTGGAGAAATCTCATAGAGCAAGCTTTGGAAGGAAGGGAGGAAAGGAGCATTTATTTATTAAGTGCCTTCTAGAGGCAGCTAGGTGGCTCGATGGATAGAGCCTTACGCATGGAGTAAGGAAGACCTGTGTTCAAATCCAGCCTCAGACACTAGCTGTGTGGTCCCAGGCAAGTCATTTACCCTCTGCTTGCCTTAATCCACTGGCAAAGGAAATGGCAAACCACTCCAGTATCTTTGCCAAGAAAAGTCCATGCCCAGTATTGGTCTGCTGTGGGTCACAAAGAGTCAGATGTGCCTGAGCAACAACAAACTGCCAGGCACTGTGCTAAGAGCTTTGGAAATACTATCTCATTTGATCCTCACAACAACTCTGGGGGGAGTAGGGGGTAAGCACTATTTCACCCATTTTACAGCTGGGGAAACCAAGGCAGACAGAGGTTAAGTGACTTAGCTAGGGTTGATCACACAGCTAGTAAAGGTCTGAGGCTGGATTTGAATTCAAGTCTTCTTGACTCCAGACCCAGCACCATCTACTAGCCACAAATGTCTAAGGTATAGTCTAATACAAGAGTGGGGAACCTGTGGCCTCGAGGCCACATGTGGCCTTCTAAATCCTTGGGTGAGGCCTGAGTTCAAGTTTTATAGAACAAATCTTTTTATTAAAGGGATTTATTCTGTGAAGTTTCAATTCAGTCAAAGGGCTGCACTTGAGGACCTAGCGGGCCACATGTGGCCTCAAGGCCACGGGTCCCCACCCTTGATCTAATATCTTTCTCACTAATTCTTTAACTCTTCTCAGTTTATCCCAACCCTAATCTAGAGATAAGTCTGTAGACTTGGATTAAAATGGTCCTCTATGAGACATTAGAAATTCTGAATGTTTTATAGTTAAATAACTTTAGAGCATCTTGGTTTCAGAAGCCCTTTTCCCTTCTCATTCATTGTCACTATTTGTTTCTTTGTTGATTTATTCAGCAAGCAGTGGTTGAATGCAATGCCTTCCATTTCTACAGCTTACAAAGCACTTAATTTCACATTTACTTTGATTCTCATATGACAACCTCATTTGACTCTCAGCCACATAAGGCAGGCAGATAGTGGCGAGGGCAGGGGAGGGAGTCAGTCCTATCCCCATTTTAGAGATGGGCATTTTAGAGATGTGCTCTTAGAGTTGAAGTGGCTTGCCCAGATGACAAGCCCAGCCAGTCAGAGACAAAGCTGGGATCAGGATCCTGGACTTCTGACTCTGGTCCAACATCCACTCTCTCCATTGGGCCACCCTGCCTCCCCCAGGGTTCCACTGAGGACAGTTCCAGTGTCTTTTCTCTTGAATGCTAATCAAAGGGCAAGCACGAATTTTTCTGGCCTGTGTGTGTACCCTGTTCTTCTTCCTTTCTTAACATGTGTCAAAGGACAAAGAGAAAGAGAGGATGATGTAAAGGCCTCTGTCTGGGTTCTCTCTAATCAAAAGGGTACGGTTTTCCTTCTTTTTTCTTTTAAGCAAAAGGCAAATAGCTTTATTCTCTGCTCTTCCCTGCTAGGAGCTGCCAGATGGGCGGAACCTGATTTTTCCATACAATAGCACCCCTTTTAATTTTGTTCTAGGAATACCTGGAGATGACAGGCAGCTTTAGATAGAGTTCCCAGCTATGATCTCAGAAACAGCCCGAATCTATGAACATACCAGAACATCTTAAACAAAGTTTTTAAAACGAGGTTTTGTGACATTTTTTGGTAAATGACTCCCCCAGCCAGTATGGAAACTGCTGTCTCACTTAGCGGTTTTGGCAAGCCTCCCAGCGTAGAAACAGCACCTGTGTCGTTAGGTGACTGGGTCTGGCCACGCCAGTATTTCTGTGACATTCTTCCTGACTGATTGTGTGCTTCTGTGGTTTTCTCACTAAAGGAGTCTGCAATCTCCCCAGGAGCAGGTTATTTTGACATCATCCCTGGCCAGGGTTGACATGGAGATGACTCAGCTCACCAAGGAGAATGCAGACTTTGCCTCTCGGGACCGGTACCACCATTCCTCACTTGTGAGCAGGGAAGAGCTGATAAATCAGTTCTAGGAGCTGCCGGGGACGGAAACCTTTATTTCCAGGAAGCTACCCAATGGGAGTAGTGGACCTACGCCCTAAAACCATGGTGGGACTGGCCACATTCTATGTGAAAATGCACCCCAGCTTCCCCATTGATAAGAACATGGACAACTGGAAAAACAATAGAAGAAATCTGGATTCTGGAAAGCTGCCAGCCAAGAGCAACCAATAGACATGACCCCAGCTCTAAGAAGATGGTATTGTTTTCTGGGGCTTTTTAAGTGAATGTCTTTTAAATTAAAGAGCTTAAAGACCAGGAATTATCTTATGGTTTCTACAGTCTTGAAAGCATTTGTGTCTCTGGCCTCCAGGTCTTGGCAGATGTTTTGTGGAGTAAATGAAGGAACCAGGATTAGACTGAATTCTGCTGGGAGCTTGGGAATATACTTGGCCTACTGAAGGTAGACCAGCGTTCCAGGGATGAGGATGGAGGGATGAAGGGAGAAAGGAGGGATGGGCTGTGACCATGGCTTCTATAGGTCCAACATAGCACCTGACACAGTATTAATTAATTAATTGATTAATCATCATTAATTATTAATTAATTATGTTGCCATTTCAGAAGTAATGTATTCCAACATAAATTCTATAGTGATAATAATTAATATTTACCATTACATAACACTTTATAGTTTACAAAGAATTTTCACATATATTATTTTGTCACCTCTACTCAGTATTTTGATACAGTATAGTAAAATGGAAAGAGCATTGACTTTGCCAAAAGTCAAAGGACTGGGTTCAGATCCTACCTGATGAACACCGCCTGTGTGACATTGGACAAGTCACTCTACTTCCATGGGCATTAGTTTCATCAACTATAAAATGAGAGGGCTGAATAGATGGCTTCTGAGATCCCTTCCAACTCTAGATAGATCTGTGCTCCCCTGAGGAATGTCTATGTGGTCATCTGTTAAAACTTTCCTATTGCAAATATAATATTCTGTGCCCTGGGTGGCCGTTGTCAGGGGTTGCTGTGCCTCCTTAGAGAAAACCGGTTTGGGGAAAGTAGTCGGGTTCTCAGTGCACCCAGGCACCTGCGGACAGAGATGACGGGCTGCCTGCCCTGGCTGAGGGAGAGCCTTCCAGATCTCATGTTCAGTGATCTAGTGATCTATGGTGAGTGTTCTGTTAAATTCTACAAGAATCCTGAGATATTTGGAGGCCGCCCAGACCAAGGCTGTCAGACGCCTGGGTTCAGAAAATTGGCAGCACAAATGCCAAGTGTCTGGGATATAGACATATATAGAGACACAGACAAACATATACATGTGTAACATACATTTTGGACAATATATTTTTATATGATAGAAATATGTCATATATGATAGAGATAGAATATATATCTTATATATGATATATCTTACACGTATGATAGATATGAGAGATACATAGATAGATATGATAGATATATGTAGATATAGACAGAAATAATAGATATGATAGGTATATACAAGAAATATATTCCTGAAATGTGTATTATATATGTATATTTATGCATGCTTACAGGTGTGTATTATATTCTAGATACTTGGCACTTCTGCTGCTAATTCTCTGAATCTAGAAGTCTGATTCCCCTTAGTCCTCTCAACATTTTTTGAGCCGCTGCTATATGCAGAAGACTATACTAATGACTAATTGGAAGAAACACACAAAATTTAAAAAATAAAACACAATCCTGTCTCTTAGGACCTCACAATCAGCCTGAGAAGACACCAGTGGAAGACCTTGTAGTCAAGAAACCTTGGGTTCAAATCCTGCTTCTGACATACCAGCTATGTGACCTTAGGCAAGTCACTTAATCTCTCAGTGGTCCTCATAACTCCAAGACTATAAGTTCCGGATAAGTTGCTGCTATGCATAGTAGGATCATGATACTGTAGGGCTCAGCTAGCACAACCCCATCCTTTTTTGGGGGGATGTGGAAATTAAGATCCAGAGAGACTATGACTTGCCCAACAGTATACAATTAATGAATGACAAAGCTTTGGAATTTGAACCCAGGTCCTCTACTAGTGGTCTTTTCATTACACAACATAGGAAGGGAGGTTGTCCTCTATACAGATGAAATTGTAGTGTTGAACTCCCCCCCGCCAAAAAAAACCCAACCCAACACTACCTAGAAAAACACCACACATACACACACAATTACTCAAAATAGTTAACAATGCAATAAATATGAACAAATTCAAAATTATATAGCACAAATTGAACTTTTAAATTCTGGGGGGACACACATCAAAAGAGTGAACAGAGTAAAGTAAGCTAATCTAGACTTCTTGAAAATGTTCATTTTAAAGCTCAGATTTTATGATGACGATGTGTTGATTTTTATGAATATCAATTTATTGATATCTATCATATGATATCTCTTCTTCTCCTCTTTCTCCTTCTCCTCCTCCTCTTCCTTCCTCCTCCTCCTCCTCTTCCTTCTTCTCCTGTTCCTTCCTCTTCTTCCTCCTCCTTCTCTTTCTCTTCCTTTTCTTTTTTCTTTCTCTCTCACTCACTGTTACTATTTCTCAGTGAGAATATATAACATAACGTAACATGACATGACATAATATAGATTAATATAATATAATATAATATAATATAATATAATATAATATAATATAATATAATATAATATAATATAATATAATTGTCCCTTTTATGAGGGAGCAGTCTATATTATAATTTCATCAGTTTAGAGGAAGCCTTTCTCCCAGCATGATACAGTGGAAAGACCACTGACCTAGGACTTGGGTTCAAATCCTCATCCTGTCACTTATTAGTTGTGTACTGTTGGACAAGTCACAATCTTACTTGCTCATAGTCCTAGGCAAGCACAGGTAAACAAAACAAATTGGTGCATTTAAAGCCACATCTTGAAGGAGCTGAAGGACCAAGATTTATGTAGAGTAGATAGGACAATAGTCAAGGCATGGAGATAGAAATCACAAATGAATTCTGCTCACACATTCCTTTTTAGCTATCCTTTTCCATGGCTTTCTTTTCCTGTGTGTGTGTGTGTGTGTGTGTGTGTGTGTGTGTGTGTGTGTATGCGTGTGTGTGTGTGTGTTTGTGTGTATGTGTTTCTACATCCTAGAGGAGGGAGATACTCAGGGCAATCTTTTTTTTTCCCCCTTTCCTTCTAACTCCCCCGCCCTCCATTCAAAGTATTAAAGAGTATTATTATTAAATTATTAAAAGAGCAAAGATCTTTACCAGATC
This sequence comes from Phalanger gymnotis, assembly GCA_028646595.1. Classification (NCBI taxonomy): domain Eukaryota; kingdom Metazoa; phylum Chordata; class Mammalia; order Diprotodontia; family Phalangeridae; genus Phalanger; species Phalanger gymnotis. Next base: position 542,639,797 of record CM053622.1, on the reverse strand, counting down.
ATTCCATGTCTGCCATAGGCAGAGCTGAAAACTATCACCTATTATCAAGAAATGTGTGGCATTGCCAGGGTCAGAGACAGCAGCCCTTTGGATAATAACAGCTGGCCCTCCCCTCCCCTGCAAAGTGCTTTATGGAGACATTCGAGCCCTCTAACCTCCCTGTGATTTCAGTGCTAAGGGTATTAGGGATAGAGACTGGGCCTGTGATTATTTCTCTCAGTGCAGATCACTGACTAGTTCAGTGGCTAACTTACAGTCTAGAGCACTGAGAGATTAATATGATTAAGGTCACGAAGCCAGCTTGTGTCAAAGGCAGGACTTGAACTAGTTTCCTTGACTTTGAAGCTAGTTCTCTATTTACTATATTCTGTAGTGGCTCTTTCTAGGTAATATCAGATGGATAGGTGACGTAATGGAGAGTGCTGGGCCTGGAGTCAAGAAGACCTAAGTTGAAATTCAGCCTCATCACCTATTAGTTGGGCAAGTCACTTACTCCCATTTGCCTCAGTTTCCTTATCTGTAAAATGAACTGGACAAGGAAATGGCAAAGCATTTCAGTATCTTTGCCAAGAAAACCCCAAATTCAGGGGGGGTGGGGCGGAGCCAAGATGGCAGCTGGGAAGCAGTGACTGGCGTGAGCTCCCCACCAAGTCCCTCCAAAAACTTATAAAAAAAATGGTTCTGAACCAATTCTAGAGCTGCAGAATCCACAAAGTGGCAGAGGGAAGCAGGACTCCAGCCCAGGACAACCTGGATGGTCTCTGGGTAAGGTCTGTCCCGCATGGAGCTCCCAGCTGAGGGGAGCGGAGCTGAGCCCAGCAGAGCCCAGCGCGCGCGGAGCAGACTGACCGCTGACTGAACAGACCAGCAGCCGAGCGGAGAGTGCCCTACAGTCCTGAATTATTGAGCTGTGACATCTACCAGACCTCTCAACCCACAAAGAGCAAAGACAACAGAGAAGGTTAGTGGGAAAAGCTGCGGGACTGAGTTTGCATTTCGGCCACCGCCCCTGGGGCAGCGGAGGTGGGGCAGCTTTAGAACTACAGCTGCAGTTGCTTCTGGCCCCAGGCCCACCTGGTGGGAGGAATTAAGTGGCGGATCAGAGCAGGAGTGA
>CM053622.1:542458112-542638183 GCA_028646595.1 Phalanger gymnotis | reverse complement strand
AAAGGAAGAGGGGAGAGAATTTGGAACTCAAGGTTTTAAAAAAAATAGATGTTCAAAAGTAAAAAGTTTTTGTTTTTTTTTTCATGCAACTAGAAAATAAGATGCACAGGCAATGGGGCATAGAGATTTGTCTTGCCCTACAAGAAAGGAAGGGAAAGGGGGATGGGAGGGGAACGGAGTGACGGAGGGGAGGGCAGACTGGGGAACAGGGCAACCAGAGTGTACGCCATCTTGGAGTGGGGGGGGGGCGGGAATGGGGAGAGAATTTGTAATTCAAACGCCTGTGAAAATCAATGCTGAAAACCAAACATATTAAAAATAAATTGAATAAATAAATAAATAAATAAATAAATAAATAAATAAATAAATAAAAGAAAACCCCAAATGCGGTCACGGAGAGTCGGACATGATTAAAATGACTCAACAACACCAAAACGGGTAATGTCTCTATTTTTAAAATAAGAGAACTTGGACTGGGAGAGGTTAAGAGTGAACTAGGATCACCCAGACAATGTCTAAGCCAGGTCTTCCTGACTGTAAGTCTGACATAACCAGGCTGTGACCTCAACCATCTCTCCTTATTGGCCCCAAGAGATTTATTTGGCCTTTGGCCTAAAAATGCTTTCTTGCCGCAGATATCTCCTTACCTCTCCTTAAGCTTTAAGAGCTTTTCCTTTAAAAAACCAATTAATTTACTCTACCCTCCAGTTACTTTAAAATAACAAATATATATTTTTGAACAAAATAGCCAAATTCTTCATTTATATCTTTCCCCGAGGTTCAATCCTGCAGGCAGGTGGCAAGGAGAGAGGATCAGACAGGCATTTCCTCAAAGGGCAGTAGGACCTATGGGATAACCAGCAGAGTCTGTATTTTTCTGTGGAGAAATGGAAACAACAATAACTGATGCTCCCTGGTCACTTTGTCCACTGGCTTAATATTGTGGGGATGCATGTGCCCTCCAAAATGTGTGTACTTTGTGGAGGGGATCCTATCATAAAAAAGCTGAGAGGAAAAGTTGCCCCTTCTGCCCCCCCCCAGCCCCCACCCCAAGAAGAAAAAAACAAAAGTTCAGGAACAGAAATAAATGTCTCTTTGATGACCTGGGGTAGAAAGATGTAAGCTTAAGCTCTTGACTGTTGTGAGCATACTTTTCTAAAGAGAGACTTTCTTCATAGGATTATAGGTCATAGGAGTATAGATTTACATCTGGAAGGAAGCTTGGACATCATTGAGTCCAGCCTTTTTATTTTACAGATAAGGAAACTGAGGCCCAGAGAGGTTAAGTGATTTGTCCAGGGCCACACTGCCAGTAAGTGTCTGAGACAGGCTTTAAGCCCATGTCTCTGTGACTGCATCTAGTGCTCTATCTTCTACATCACAGTTCTTTGAAAGGGGAAGCAAAGCTGATGGCAAGAAGATTTCTTTTAAAAATGCCTTAGGCAATAGCTGATTTAATAGAATGATAACCACCCAGGGTGACTACTTGTAATGGCAAGCAAAGTGGGATTTTTTTGTTGTCTTTTGTTTTGCAGTGCTTCTCAGCACTAAAGCAGTCAAATGCCTTTGATTGAGTCTTGCCTTTGTAGGTAGGCCCACACCCTTTTGCTAGTTAGGTCAGGAGAGCTGTGAAACCCTCAAGAGGTGTGAAGCACTCTGACTCTGAAGAAGTGTATATATATTCTGAAGTTAGCATTTTGTTGGGGGCATACTCATTAGAGTGTTGGTGTCTGGGTAGCCTTAAGGAGCTCCCTGGCTTTGAAAACCCAGCCGTTGGTGCTTCTCTCTCTGGTAACTATGTATACAATGTCTTGGTCAGACAGCTAGAAGCCCTGTCTGCTGATTTGTGTTTATTTGCTCTGTTTATATAATTTCTGCTTGTGATTTCTGTTTTTATTTTCTCTGAAGTTCAGGGTGCTGACTTTTTCCCCTGAACTAAGTGAATGATATATGTATGTTTAATTAAACTGACATTGTGAGCCCCTTAAAGTTGCTTTCTTTAGAAAAGCAGATCAAAGAACCTGTGCTAGTAGCCCTCCTGTGTGCTGGTGTTATTGGCCTTACACAGCCACAGTAGCGGCAAGCAGCATTGTTGTTACACTACTTTGAAGGGGAACACACTTTTCATTTGTTATGAATGCTGATATGTTTTCTGAAGAAAATCCATCTCATTTGGGTGTAGTCATATTTCATGTGTTTATATTACTTTCTAATTGTTTAATGTGTGGTAGTCTTTTTCCCCAACTAGATTGCAAGCTTCTTGAGGACAAGCACTATGTCATACCCTCTAAAGGACCTTATTCTCCAACTCCTGCTTGAATACTCAAGGTTGACCACCAACAAAGAATTCCAGGTACCTCTCCAGCTTAATAAGGATATTCCACAAGCATGGCTTGGACTGTTTGAACACATGGCTAACCAAGGAGCAACTAGGCATTGCTACAGCCTCCAGAAGGTCTAGAAGAATCCAGCCCATCAGCAACCTTGAGAATCCATCAGTTCAGCCATTGTGGCCGGCCTGTGAGATGGCCGCCACTGAATACCAACTGAGCTGATTATGATTTCAGCAATGAGCAAACTGGAGTCCAGAATGGCCATGCAGGAATTCTTATCTGAGGACCAATCAAGAAGAAGACCGTCAGTTCAGTTGGGTGAACGCCCATCCTATGATGCTACACGAGTGGTATCTTTCCAGTGAAACACGGTTTATTTTCTTGTTCTACTGTATTTCCTCGGTGTCATGCAGATAGCTGTCCAACAATATGTGAAAAATCTATATGTGGCTTTTTGGGGTCCCTATTAAATACTTAGGAGATTTGATAATTAACTTATATGGTAAGCAGTGTGGGGCAATATTGCTAGAAAGTCAGGAAGTCCTGATTTCAAATTTATCCTCAGACTCTAATTGGATGTATAACCTTGGGCAAGGCACTTTACTTTAGGTTTCATTTTACTTTAGGTCTCCATTTCCTCATCTCTAAAAAGTGAGGGTTTTGAACTTGCTGACCTTGAGGTCCCTCCAGCTCCAAACCAATGATTCAACTTTTTATATCAGAAATCGAAAGAAGAGTTAGTGAACCAGGACATGGTCATAAAGCTCTTCTTGAATCATAGAGTCATGGGATGTTAGAGCTGGCAAGGATGTCAACAATCATCTCACTCGGTCCCTTCACTGTGGAGATGAAGAAAGTGATGCCCAGAGAGGGAATTCTTCCTTCTCTTTTGTTCCTGTTTATGATGCTGAGCAAATAAAATGTATTCAATAAAGACTGGTCTACAGAATTATGGATTTAGATAGATCTGGAAAGGATGTCAGAAGGGATTTAGTCTGGCCACTTCATGTTACAGAAGGGCAAAGTGAAGTGACTAGCCCAAGGTCACACTGGTTCTAAGTGAATTGGTGAGTCGATTATGGTTTTCCATTTTTGGAAACTCTCTCAAGTAGAGCAGGAGGAAACACATCCTTTGGGATGACACCATCGAAACAGGACGAGTTTGTTTTGGCTTTGGGAGAAGGAAGAACATGAGTGGGAGCCATTTCTGGTGCCCAGCCCATCTCTGCATGTTGAATGGTTAACCCATGAACCAACACACAGCACGCTGGTTATGGTGTGGAACACAAAAGATCTGGGCCTTGTTCTTTGCATCACCAGATGTGCTGCCCTGCACCCCTGCACCCTCAGGTCAGAGTCTGTCTTTTCAGTGTCAGATGTTCTCCAGACCAGAATGAGAAGAGGACCGGGCAAGTCAGGCAGGGGCCTAGAGCAAGCACACGGGGGATGCTCCATGAATGAAACTTAAAATTTTTTTTGTAAATGGCCACTTTCCAGGCTACATAGCCTTTTTATTTAATGATGAACCAAATCATGTTAGTGTAGAGGCTTAAATTCTCCTGTGGATGATTACATACTGGTGATGTTTAAGCATCTTGTCTCAGCTCTACTATAGATTTCTGGTATTTAGACCAAAGTCCTTGAATACTTTGGTCCAAGAACTGCTTGGGTATTCTAAAACACCTCCTATGCCACCCTAGTCCCACCTGCTACTTTTCAAATAATAAATCCCCTGGAAATAGCATCATCTGACTTGAGGATGGTGTGACCAGGAGGAGACTGGTCAAGAATGCTAAGTTTATAGGCAAAGGCCTTAGCTCTGCCTTTGAAGACATCTCCTGATGGAAAGCATATCCTCATTAGCCCCACATTGAGAGATGGTAGATGATATCTCCTTAATGGTATATGGGGGAAAGAAGTATCCTTAATCTGGGTAGTTATTTACCCACTGATACCTTGTTAAGAATGTTTGATTGAGTCAAGGCTATAAGAGCTTCAATAATAGCTCTAAGCTGTCCTCTTGGACTGGAGGCTAAATGAGGAAGCTCACAGGGGTGTCACAACTCCAGAGAGACCTGAGTGTGCACGGGGAGTGAAGAGTGGACTAGGAAGCCTGTTATCCAAATAGCTCTCCCTCAGGGAACTATCAGATCCCAGAAATGTCAGCAGCGAAGGAATGAAGACTCCAAGACTGAGTCTCTTGGGGGAGAGCTGCGGACACCACCAAGATCCTGGACTCAGCTTTCTGGAGAGAAGAGGAGCAAATACATGGCCCTGGGTCTGGGGGAACAGTGTGGGAGTGAGCTTTGATGTGGAGGAACACCCCTGGACTTTGTCATCCTTTGTTACTGTGAGTCATGCAGACTGAGCAGGTCTAATGAGGAGCTGACTTTCACCACATGTGAAATATTTCATTTTTGGAGCAACTCTAAACCTTAGGGTAGTGCAATAAGAATTTTTGTTATTGTTTAGTCATTTTTTAATCATGTCCAATTCTTTGTGACCCCGTTTGGGGTTTTCTTCACAAAGATACTGGAGTGGTTTGCCATTTCTTTCTCCAGCTCATTTTACAGATGAGGAAACTGAGGCAAACAGGGTTAAGCGACTTATGCAGGGTCACACAGCTAGTAAGTATCTGAGTCCAGATTTGAACTCAGGAAGATGAGTCTTCCTGACTCCAGACCCAGAAATCTATCCACAATGAAGAATTGTAAAGGTTCATGGGAGAAACTGGGAGAATACTCAACAGAAGATGAGAAATTGACTTTCTAGCAACCACAAGAGTGGCACTGATACGTATTTGTAAGTCTCTTCATTTTCCTAAGAGAAAGAGGTATATGGGATGGAGGAAATAGGAGGAGGGAAAAGGGAGGTAAAGAAATGAGGGCAAAGCTTCCTCTGACAGAGGTACAGAGCAAAGACTGAGAAAGACAGAGAATGAAAGAAGGGAAGACCCTCTCTTTACCTATAGCCCTCTGCATGTGTACATATACAAATCATGTATGTATATAACACACACACAGAAGCACAGACATACAGAAAAAAAGAGGCAGAGAGATGAAAAGTGTAGACAAGACACAAAAGTGACTCAAAGAAAGACAGAAACAGTGAGCTGAAGACATATTCAGAGACAGGAAGAGCCACTGGGGAAAAGGGCTGGGAGAGTCCCCAGGCCTAGTGATGTGTCCTATCACATCCTGTTTTTTATTTGGACCGTGGGCCTTAGTAAGTTATCACTGCCTGTTGTTACTGCCCTTTGAAATTCAGATGAGGTCTTCTGAGATTTAAAACAGACCTTTCCTCTCATGGAAATTGGTTTTCTGCTTTTATTTGAAAATTTTCAACGTTTATTTTTTGAAATAAACATTTGTTTTCTCATGATATTCTAAATATTTTCCACGTGTGTGTTAAAGAATGAGTTGGGTTTTAGAAATTTGTTTTTGAAGCTTAGAGTTATTGGGATAATTTACTAACTATGCCCGAAAGCCCTGGTGTCATACAGACACTGTCTAATGCCATATTCTTGCTCTTTAAGAGCCGAGGGCTATTTCATGCCAGAATACTTGAAAGTTAAATCTTAAAATCAGTACTTAGGGTCCTTTATTTAAAATCAAATCCAATTTATTTATTTTTTAAATGAGGCTAATGAGTAGAAACAACAACAAAAAAGTTAACAGTTCAGCCCAAGATTTTATTTCTGAGTGAATTTGGTATCCCTTGTATATTTTGTAATTCTTCTGGAACCCACCTAGATTTTTTTTTTAATTTAAAAGGGGACCTCCCAGTGTGGTGGTAAATGCTTGTAGTCCCTGCTTCTGGGGAGGCTGAGATTCAAGGGTCACTTGAGTTTGTGAGTTCTGAGCTCAGGCATAACTGCCGACTCTGAGTCAGCAATCAGTTTGATGAGCCCTTGGGAGAAGAGAGCCACCAGGCTGCCTAGAGGGGGAAGAACTTCCCAGGTTGGAAAAATGGAGCAATTTAAAGGCTTTGCTGGCCTCTCAATGGCACTGTATTTTGAGCATGGGTGAAATAGGGAAAACCCAGTCTCAAGTTAAAAAAAAATTATCAAAATTTAAATTTGAAACAAAATTTAAGGTATCAAGATATCCCTAATGTCCTAGAGCCTCTATTCTGTCTTTTGTTTTTGTGGGGGGAAGGCAGGCAATTGGGGTTAGGTGACTTGCCCAAGCTCATACAGCTAGAAGTGTGTCAAGTGTCTGAGGCCAAATTTGAACTCAAGTCCTCCTGACTCCCGGGTCAGTGTTCTATTCACTGCGCCACCTACCTGCCCCTTAATGTCTCAATTCTATGACCATAGTTGTATCATGTTAGAATCATCTCAAGATCCCATTGGACACCCATCTCCAATGTGTCAAGTATAGGGGCATCATTCTGCCAGGTCTTTTATCCAAGAGGAGAATTGATCAGCTGGTCTTGTCTGTTCCTTACCATTGAGTGGCAAATGCTCCTGGCCACTATTGCTGGAGAACAGAAAATACAATCTATGCACTAATATATATCTAGAGGCAAATTTATTGAAAGATCTTTGGAGTGACAAATGACTAGGCTGTGGATAGGGAGGCTAAGAATATGACTACTATTTCTCCCAGTGCTTCCTTGTGGGAGAGATATTCCTTTCTGGTGTGCAGTGTTACCAAGTTCTAGGTAACGCTAAATCAAGGGGTTCTGAATCTTTTCTGTGTCATGGACCCCTTTGGCAATCACCTTATTCATCTCCTTCTATTTTAGAGGTGAAGTTCATGGACCCCCTCCCAGAATAACGTTCTTAAAGGAATAATGTGAAATACAAAGGATTACAAACAAAATTTCTCATATTGGTTTCCCCAGTTAAAAACTCCTGTGCTAAATGTTGACTAAGTCCCAACAAAGCCTAACATGTGGGCCTGATTCATAGGATAATAGCAGTAAAGTGACTAAAGCGACTTCTAAACTTTCACATGAAACACAGAAAAAGTCCCATCTCTGTTGTATAATGTTTCCTCAACAGTTTTTTTTCTCTTGTTGGACTCTTCAACATTTTAACTGCTGGGGATACCTGGTGTTTGCCTTGGATTCCACAGAGTTGTTTTAGCATTGGAGTTGTTTGAGGGGGCAAAGAAGGAAAGAAAAAAAGAATGATTTTGGAGGAACCTGGTTTATCTCAAGGTCTCGGGCTAGATAGTATTGGCAAAACATTCTTATCTGTCTATTCCCAGAACCAAGGGGGCATACACCCTTCCACCCAGTCGGCCACTGGGAATTTGGACAGGGGCCTCATGGCTAAGGCATACGTGGCTTAGATTAGTGAATAGTTAGAGGCATAAATGATAGCATTTTATGCTTTTTGCCCCAAAGGCCAAACAAACCTGGGTATATGCCTTGGCTGAAGGCGTTCTGTATCACTTTTGCCCACATAAAGTGGTGAAGGTATGGTAAATGATGGGGAGAGGACAGAAGACCAGATCTGTCACAGTGAAGTAGAAAGAGCTCTGGATTTAAATCAAAAGACCTAGATTAAATCTCTGATTCTGCCACTTTCTAGCTGTGTGACCTCAGGCTAGTCACTTCCTTTCTCTGAGGGAAGTAAGGAACTGGGGAGCTTTAGTTTCCTCATCTTTCTTTCCCCCTCATTTTTTTTGGAGGCAATTGGGGTCAAGTGACTTGCTCAGAGTCACACAACAAGTGTCTGAGGCAGGATTTGAATTCAGGTCTTCCTGACTCCAGGCAGACGCTCTATTTACTGCACCACCTGCCCAAGGCAGGTACACAAATGCCACATTTTCCTATGTGTATGTAAACTAATGTCCACAGATTTTCTGATGAGGAGCCTCCACTTGAAATCTTCAGTTTTAGAGTTGTATCTCCATTGAGACCCTACAGGTTGTTCCTTTTCACTCTATTTTAGGAGTAAGCCAGGGCTTGATGATCCCCAGGGGTAATGGGGGTGGGCGTGGAGGAGGGGCAACCTGCCTTCTTGGCACTAAGCCCCAGTACATTTTGCCTAGTGGTCTGGAATGCTAGGAATTCGCCTGGCCTGCTATGGAGAGGGTGTTCCACTCTGGGAAGTCTTGGCAAAATAGACTTACTTAATCAGGCTCCTGTCCAACCTGGAAAATGTTCCTGACTCATTGGTGTTTACTGAGTGTAACAGATTTTTATCAGGAGAATGTTGTTTGGAATGGTCCTAAGAGATGGGCAGACAAGAGGAGAGGAAGGTCATCCCAGGATCTACTCTAACTAATGCCAATTGGAGCTCAGGATTGCTATATGTGACCAGTAGGCCCATAGCCAAGCTGTGAACAAGCCTTCCTCTCTGGAGAGGATCCTAGCTCTACCCTGTGGCTGTTCCAGAGGGTTTGTGGTGTTTAAAGTCTTGCCTTGGTCCTCCAGGAAAACCAATGGTAAGCATCAAAGAGCGGGAAACAGAGTTATCACTAAGATTAGGAGAGAGCAGGTCCAGTTGAGCCTGAGATGATGCTCACCTGGGGTCTTAAAAGGAATCCTGTGTTCGTTCTTGACAGAGCAGAAAAGAGAGAGGCTGGCTTATTTCTTCAGTTCTTTTGATAAAATCCAAAGGCCTGCATTCCCCTTTACCAGAAGTCTCCAAACAAAGGCTGAATGATTATAAACTGAGGATGTTGTGGATAGGATTCAATTTATTGAGTGCCTACTAGGTTTAGGCACTGGACATACAAAGACAAAAATGCAAGCATTCTCATCCTCAAGGAGGTTACATTTTAAGAGGAGAGACAGCACATGTTATCATATGTATTGCTGGATTGTTGTTATTCAGGCATGTCCAACTCTTCATGACTCCTTTTGGGAAAGTATTCTTGGTAGAGATACTGGAGTGCTTTACCATTTCCTTCTCCAACTCATTTTACAGATGAGGAAACTGAGGCAAACACACTTAAGTGGCTTGCCCAGGGTCACACAGCTAGTAAGTGTCTGAGGCTGGATTTGATCTCCAGACCTGTGACACGTAGTTGCCTTCTTTTACGTATATTCTGTGCAAAATATTAATAAATACAAGGTAATTTTCAAGGGCAGGACACTAGCAGCTGGGACAGGAATTCAGGAAGGCTTCATGTAGGAGGTGGTGCTTGAGCTGAACCTTGAAGGAAACCAGGATTTTTCAGAAGTTGAAATCAATTGGAAAGGCATGAGTTGGACTCCATGGCCTTCTAGGTTCCTCACAGATCTATCATAATAATAACAGTAGACTTTTATACACTTTACAAATATGGTCTCATTTGATCCTTGCAATCACCCTGGCATGGAAGTGCTACTATTGTCCTCATTTCGCAGATGGAGAAACTGAGGCAAATAGAGTGAAGTGACTTGCCCAGGGTCACACAGCTATGAAGTATTTGAGGCTAGATTTGAAGTAGGTCCTCCTAAACTCCAGACCTAGAGTTCTATCAGCTGTGCTCCCTAGTCGCTCTATGGTCCTGCATTTAGTAGTCTTTAATTTTTAATTTAGTAGTTTTTTTTAATTAGTTTAATAAATTTTAATTTAGTAGTGTTTAATTTTTTTTTAAAAAAGCAAATTACAGGTTAAAAAATACAAAGGCATTTTTCTTCCTGAAGCTAAAGATAAAAGTGTTCCAAGTGAACAGACATAAGATTCTTCCTGCTCTCTGGGTGCTTCTTTCCCAATATATGCGTATCATAGGGAGGATTTATCTCCTAACTTCTGAAGTGTATCAGGGGCCTCTGTACCATTCAGAGGATGGTCTGAGGGAATCCTGTTGTTTGGATTGGACCTGGACATTCCAAGATAACAGGGGAATGTTGGTGGACGTGCTTCATGCCTCCTTCAGAAACCCTCCCCTCCTTAATTGGCTCCACCCAGTTCTAATCATCACACATCCCCTTGGCACATGGTACATATTTTGCACCGGTTTCATTTTTATTCAGTTCGTCTGCCTTCTTAGGTCTTCCTGAGCCTTTGTTTCTTGTTTCCCTATTACAGTTATTTTCTGAAGGTGCCCATCTATAACAGGAAATCCTGATTTTGTGGTCTGACACCAGGAAATCATTACCGAGGGTTCCTCATATCATGACATTAAAGACATCACTGCTTTCCCCACGGTGATCCAGACAAAAACCATAACCAGCACCAACTATGTGCCAGACACTGTGCTAATTCCTTCACCAATACTATCTCATTTGATCCTCAAAACCACCCTGGGAAGTAGGTACTATTATTCCCCCCATTTGACAGTTGAGAAAACTGAGGCAAACAGGGCTAAGTGACTTGCCCAGGGTCACACCAGTTGTAAGTGTTGTCCTGACTCCAAGCCCGGTACTCTATCTACTCTGCCACTTTATAATCTTATAACCTTATATTCCTCTTATAATCTGAATAACTTACATTTTCATATTCAGCATCTAGTACTGTGCCTGGCATGCAGTATATGTTTAATAAATTCTTGTTGCCTGATTTGATCTAGCTCTTTAAGATTTATGAAGCCCTTTCTTCAGGTAATGCTGGCATTGTCACCATCATGAGAAACCAGCTCTCAGGGAGGTTAGGTGGCCACAAAACAAGCAAGTGAGAGTTGGAGCTGGAGCTTAAAGTCAAGTGTCTAGATCTCTTGCCAGTAGGTAGTCAGCCAGGCGGCACAGTGGACAGAGGAGTCAGGGCGACCAGATCCAACTTCAGACACTTGCTAGCTGTATGATCCTGGGCAAGTCACTTAACCTCTGTTTGCCTCAGTCTCCAGCACCTACCTCTCCAGGTTGTTGTGAGGGTCAAGTGAGATAATATTTGGAAGGTACTTTGCAAGCCTTAAATGCTAGATAGCATTAATAATTTATGTATTGATAATTATTAGTAAATCCTAGGTATTATTTATTATTACCAAGTTCAATGCTTTTGCATTTACATTAACTCTAAGGTATGGCCCTAATGATCCGAGCTGTTACTAGAGGGCAAAGGTTATTCATTCATTCATTCAAAAATATTTAAATACCTTCTTTATTCCAAGTACCATGAGAGTTCAATGACAAATAACCCCCAGGGGCTGTCCTCAGTGAGCTGGCAGTCCAGGAGAGGGGCTAATACATGCACAGGGGCATGATACAGAATAAAATAACTCAAGGGCTTGAAAATTATGGAGAAGATACTGTGAAAGCTCATAAAAGGGAAGGATCATCTCCCAATACGATGGATCATACAGGGTGTTCCCTAAAGTCTGGACACGTAGGCAAAAATGCATATTTTTAAGAAATGATTGAAATTTTCAACAACATTTTATTTAATTGGAACATTTACAAATAACATCTTAAACTTCATATTCATATCCCAAGGGTGAATGTGCTAAAATTGATGGCAATGTGGAGTTACTGAGTTATTGCATTGAATTCACATGAATCTTGCAAAGTGCATCAACATTTGCATCACAAATGATGGAAATCATATTGAAGATGTTATTTGTTAATATCCTAATTAAATAAAATGTTGTTGAAAATTTCATTCATTTTATTTCTTGAAAATATGCATTTTTGCTTATGTGTCCAGACTTTTGGAACACCCTGTGGAATGTTTCCTGGAGGAAAGAGAATTTGACCTTGACCTTGAAAGATGCATAGGATTTTTGCAAGCCAAAAGGATATTACTGATGATCTGAGGGTAGGTCATTAACTCCCAAGAGGTATGGATTTAGGAAACTTGATGAGTTCAGTCTATGCAAAATACTGTGTTTTTACAGGCTTTTATGGCAGTAATTACATTTACATTGCCTTTGGGCGGGGGGAAGGTCCTGAAGCGGTTTCTCCACTGCAATCTCTTTTGTAGCTCACAGTAAATCAAAGCCGGGCAGGGAGGGGGGAAGAATAAAGAATGTAGAGTCCTGGATCTGAAGATCTGGATTCAAATTCCAGCTTTCCTATGTAATATCTAGGTAACCTTGGACAAGTCACTTAATCTCTGTTTCCTTTTCTGTAAGACAAGGTGATTGGACTGCCCAACCTTAGGTTTTTATTGAAACAATAGACAATATATTTTGATTTGCATTTTAGTGAGAGCTCTGGGGTAGCTTGGCTTCCTTTACTAAAGCATTTATGTAAATTTCTATGCTTGAAGGTGGGCTGCATAAATTGCACCGTGGGGCCGCTTGCAGCTGCATTTCGGACAGCCCTAGACTAGATCACCTCTAAGCTCCTTTCCTGCTCTCAGTCTATGATGCTATGTTGATTTCTCTCATTTTATAGGGGGTGGTGGTGGGGTTAATGTCCACAGAAAGTAAGTGACTTAGCCAAGGTCACATAACAATGAGCTGGGCTAGAACCCAGAACTCTTAATACTAGCTAGGGCAGTGGGCAGAGCAGAAGACACAATCCGCTGAATTGAGCCTGCAGAAATAGCCTGGATGATTTATTTACTTTGTTGATACAAGGACATTTCATTCTTTTTCTTTCTCCCCACCTCCCCCCACCCACCTTTTTTCCATTCTAATTTCCAGTTGGGCGGTGAAAAATCCCATCGGGATTTCCAGCTCTGTGGTCCCCACCTGACATTTTATAGCACTCTGGCATAGCTACACACACACCCCTCTACAGAACTGGTACCAGGGTGAGGCAAGATCGACTGCTGCTTTCCAGAATCCCCAAAGCATAGTAGCAGCAAGGGACACTTTCAAAATATACTTTATATAAATGCCTATGTTTTCAGTGCCAGAAAATTTTGCTGTCCATAGCACACATTTATTTGAGGGCAAGTCATGTTGTGACCACACAGGGCTACAATTTCCCAACCTTGCTAATGACCCACAAGTGACTTGTCCTGGCTGTGCCCCACTGAGGATTTAGGGATGGCAGACTCTGCAGCAGGGACACAAGCCATTTTTATCTAGGCTAGTAGCTCTCTCGTTTCTCTAAGCTTGAATTATGGAACCTCAAGTCTATAATGGAGACGGAGAGGTCATTCCATTTTTTCCTTGACTAGGTAGGTAGCCCTTAATCTCAACCTTCTGACATGAATGAGAATCTTGTCTGTTTATAGCTCCAAGAAAGGAACTGCCTTAGTGTGAGTATCTATTTTCTCATCACAATCTTTTCCTGTCCAGAAATTCTCCTTTTAGAGTGCATTTGGGACCCAACGCTCCTGGATCCCACCCCCATTCATTTTACAGATAAAGAAACTGAGACCCAGAGATATAAAAAGGGGCTGGGAATAGAATTCAACTCTCCTGATTTCTAGTTCTGTGCCCTTAAAAAAAGTTTTACTGATGTTCTTTTTTCTTTTATCATTGTCTCTTCCCAGTGACTCCCAAGGACCCTTCTTTGTAACAAAAAAGTACAATCGAGCAAAACAAATCAATATATCAACCACCTCTGAAAGTGTCTGCTTTGTTCTGCAACCATATTCCACCATTTCCCTGTCAAGAGATTGGAGGTGTGTTTCACCATCATCAGGCCTCTGAAGTCAAGCTTGGTTACTGAATTGGTCAGAGTTCTGAATTGTGTCGTATTCATTTTCCTTTACATCACTGTGATCATCTCATAAATTGGTCTCTTGGTTCTCCTTACTTTGCTCTACATCTGGACATATGAGTTTTCCCAAGTTTCTCTGAATTCATATTTGTCATTTCTTATGGTGCAATATTATTCCACTCAGATGCCACAATTTGTTTGACCATTCCTCAAATGATGGGAACTCGCTTTTCTTTTAGTTTTTTTTTTTTTGCTATCAGAAAAAGGGCTATTATAAATACTTTTGTCTACATGAGATTTCCCTCTCACTATTTGACCCTTTTGGAGTACCTACTTATGGTGGTGTCTCCCACTCCAGGACCCTTCCCACTCTACAATGCTGCTTCTCTTTGGATGATGTTTTAGCATGCTTTCTCTTATTTTTTTCTCAGTAGAGATGCAGAAGAGTTGGCTTCTGTCCTGACTGATAAATCTCTATAGATTCTTTCTGCATCTCCCCACGCCCAAACCCTAGGATTAACTATACACAGGGCCACCAAACCCCTAGGATTAACTACAGACAGGACTGTTATCCTTTGTATCCACTGTCCTTTACCTCAGATAGCAGAAAGAGGATTGGAGAAACATAAGCCTTTTTAATGCTTAATGGAGAGAGGGGGCAGATGGCAATCACAGGCAGTTTTAGATAACAATTTCTTGTACCCTGAGGATTAGAAACATTTTACTTCTGGAGGGATTTCTGAGTGTATACCTAAAACCAGTAATTTGTGAGCATGTTGTGCTGCCCCTGAAAAAATAGGAACCAGTAGAAATAAAATGAAAATTTTTTTACGTTTCTATTTTGAAGGAGGGAGAAACAGTGGCCTGAGCCCTTAGACATGGTGCTTAGAGACTTGGCACCATGGGACTCAACTTGGAGTTGAGTCTTGGAGAGCCTTGGAGAGGTCATTCTGCCATGTTTTGCTTGTGAACAAAGAGTAGATGAGGGAAGAGGACAGAGAAAACTCAGAGTTTTAGTTCCAACTGACTTGCAATAATGGTGGTATCAGATGTGCCCACACTGAGGACAGTGATTTGCACACACAGTAGTCATTGCTCAAGGAATGTTTCTTGAATGAAGGAAAGAATGAGCCTATCGATTGTATAGTATACTGCTTTCTTGTCTGATGATTTTGTCAGGGCATTGGAAAGTTGGGGTCAGCTTTTAAAAAATCTCTTAGTTATCTTTCTATTCCTTTCCACTTTCCTCCTTCCTTCCCTCCCCTTTCTCTCTGTATTTTTTCTCTGTCTGCTTGTCTCTTTCTCCTCTTCTCCCCTTCCCTACCAGTCATTCCACCCCATGTTTCTTTCTC
This sequence comes from Phalanger gymnotis, assembly GCA_028646595.1. NCBI lineage: Eukaryota > Metazoa > Chordata > Mammalia > Diprotodontia > Phalangeridae > Phalanger > Phalanger gymnotis. The sequence continues at coordinate 542,623,059 of CM053622.1, read as the reverse complement.
TGTTTCTTCTTTAAGTTAAGACTTTCTATGCAGAATACCCTTTATCTTCTGGTAGGTTTTAATTCATATGGCAGAACCAAAAATCGTAGCCTAAGCAGGGTTGTAAATTGATCTAAAGCTTTCCTGTACCCCTATCCTGTTTATTCATGCATGCTAAGGCCCTTCTGCCAATGGTGGGTCTTGGAATATCTGCAGACAGAATGACACAGAGAAAGAGACAAATGGTGGAGCTGTGAATTGGTCCAACGGTTCTGGAAAATAATTTGGAATTATGCAAGAATAATGACTAAACTGTTCATACCCTTTGACCTAATGATCTCAGCTGTTAAGCATATACCCCAAGGAGGTCAAAGACAAAAAGAAAGGGCCTCTATATGCCAAAATATTTATAGCAGCATGCTTTGTGGTAGCGGAGAATTAGAAACAAAGTGGGCACTGATTAGGGAAGGGCGGAAGAAATTGTGGCATATGACTGTAATGGAATATTATTGTGTGGTAAGAAATGATGAAATGAAGAATTCAGAGAAACTTGGAAAAAACTTTTAGCAACTGCTGCTGAGTAAAATAAGCAGAACCAAGAGAACAATACTATAATAACAATATCTACATTAACAAACAAAACAAGAAACAGCCCTAAAAAGCAGCTGTACTCCAGTGAATGACTAATCTCGGTTCCAGAGAGCAAATGATGAGTCATATCTCCTTCTGATCAGTCAAGAGGTGAAGGATTGGCTGCGAGGAATATGACAAACCGGTGACAGCTGGGGTCTCTTTGTCTATGGCTCTTGCCTACATCCTTTGTTACAGGAAGGACTGATGGGGGCAGAAATGACTGTGGTGCTAACACAGAAGGCATCAATAAAACTGGAGTTAAAGCAATAGGAATAGAGACATAGAAAAAGTGGGGAAGACAGAGAGGTCAGGAAGACAGAATCATCTCCTGCAGTGCTTTCCATTCCTGAACCTTTACTGTTAGAAGCCCCTTGAAGGAGAGTTGTTGTTCACTCATTCAGTCCTGTCAGACTCTTTGGGATCCCATGGGCCATACTGTCCATGGGGTTTTCTTGGCAAAGACACTGGAATGGTTTGCCATTTCCTTCTCCTCTGAGGGTGAGAGAGCTCTCTCATTCTTCTTTATATCTCCCCTGGGTCCCATACTATGCTTTGCGCATAACTGGCATGTGATCAATATTTTTTGAATCAATGAATAGGCAAAATTAGGTTCAGAATCATCATTTCTCCCAAATGAATTTCAGCTTCAGTTTTGGCACAGATTCTGTGAATGATTATTAATTTTGAATCATTTAATCTGGAATAGTGTGAAAGGCACATCACCAAGAGCTTGGCTGTAAGGTGATAATTTTTTTTTTCCCCTGTGGTGACTCATGAAAGGACATCGTGATTTACCGAAGTCATTCCATACCCTAGCACCTGGCTAGGATGAAAACCTGAGGGGGAGCGGAAAGGACAATCCCTAGTTCCTGCATCAGTGGGGCTGCCTTTAATGCCTGGGGCCATTAACCCCTATTTTCCCTCTACCTCTTCCTGCTTCCCGAAGCCAATCTGTAAGGACTATGCACAGCGCTCAGGAAAATGTAGCATGTAGACCGTGATTCTAGGTCCCAGTCTCAGTTGCTACCGGATCTAGAGCTGTCTCTTGAAATTTGTATTTGCGCACGTGTACAGGCATCAATGTTTTCTACAGTAGTGGAATGTCAGCTCCTTGAGGGTAAGGATTGTTTTGGTCCTGGTGTCCTTAATGCCTAACACAATACTTAGTACATTGTAGGCACCTAAGAAATATTTGTGGAATTTAACTAATTAGAAACTTCTGGATTAAAAATCTGGGGTCCCCAATTCCCTTCCCTCAAGGATTCTGAGATCTAACAACCTATTTAGCACCAATCTCCACCTTTCCTTCCCCTCATTATCCCAGCTATTCCTCTAGGTTACTCCTGCCTCACTTTTCCTATCTTTCCTCCAATTTTTATGTGCTCTCCTACTTTCTGCACCTCCTGGCTTTTGGTGTGTTCTCTCTCACTCCTGTCTGGAGCATTGTGTTCAGTTCTGGGCACCACATTTTAGGAAGGACGTTGCATAAGTTGAAGAGGTACTGGAGAAAGGCAACCAGAATGATGAAGGACCTTTGAGATCATGGACCTAAGGATCAGTTGAAAGAGTTGGGGATATTCATCTGGAAAGGAGAAAATTGGAGGTTTGGAGGTGGGGTAGGTAATGCATGACAGCGTCTTTATTTAAAAAAAAAAACCAGAACAGTTGGGGAAAGATTAAATTTGTCCTGCTAGTCGTTAGGCGGCCAGAACAAGGAGCAATGGGTGGAAGTTTCAGAGAAAGGAAACACCAACAATGAGAGGTATTCAAAAATGGAATGGGCTCCCTCAGAAGCTGGTGTTTTCCTTCTCCAGGGGTCTCCAAGCAAAGGCTGTTGGAGCACTTTTGTCTGTTACTTTGCAGAAGGGATTTTTGTCCTAGCTTAGATTGGACCTCTCAGGTCTTTTTCAATTTGAAGACATTATGAATCTGCCTGGTTTCATGGAGGGAGGGAGCTAAAAGGAACTTTAGAATTCCTCCTGCCTCCTTTCTCAAAAGAAGGATATTTAGACCTGAAGTGATGAGGGATTCACACACCCCTCTTTACAAAGCCGGGGCCAGCACTGGCACCCAAGTCTCTCGGACTGGTGGGGTCCCAGTCCGTGTTCTTTCCACAGTCACCCAAGTGATGCATGGGATGGGCAATAGCCTGGTACCATGGAAAGAACACTGGTTCTGGGGTCAGAGTACCTAGGGTCAAACCCCACTTCAGACACTTTCAAGCCTTTTAATCTCTCTGGTACCCAACTTCCTCATCCCTAAAATGAGGGACTGGCTGAAGTTAGTTGCACTAGATGTTCTCTGAGGTTCCTTCCAGTTCTAGATATGATGAAAAGGTTCTCTCCCATCAAAGCCTCACTATAAATAATATATTCACACAAGGAAGGGCAGCAAGACCTGGCCTTAGAAGCCACGAATACCTGGATTTAAGCTCCTAGCTTTTGTCCCATGCTGGCAGACTGTGGGACCCTAGGTAAGGAATTTAAACTTTAAGTGCTTATCTTGAGGCAGACTCAAAGTTGCAGAGAAGTTACCGGGGAGCTTTTCCACATCTAGGAGTTCCCTAGACCAATGAAATCACAAAGTCCTGTGTCATTTCTATTCCTACAATCACACAAAGCCCCTGCCTCCATTTCATGCTCACTCGTCTGCTCGTAGAGAGCTTTGGATTTCGGGACACTTGCCTTGGAGGGTCTCCCTCTCCTGCAGTCTCTAACACGCGTGTAGTTCCAAAATGTCCTGGGGGTTCTGGGGTTGGTGAAAGTTACATTGTTTAAAAGCTTCATTTATTTACATCATCAGCATCACCCAAAGCCTGGTGGTGTGCATAGGGAGTCCCCGGGCGGGGTAGGGGATGGAGGAGAGGCCAGCCAGCCTGCCTCCACCCCACCCCCCGCACCCCCAGCCAGGGCTGGGCTCTTCCCCTGCCCTCTCCCCGCCCCCTCTGTGTCTAGGTCTGTCTGGGGGGAGCTGGGGCCGAAGCTGCCCGCCCCACCGCCCGAGTGATGTCAACCTCTAGGAGGAGCTGGGCCGGGGCCCTGGAGGGCTCCGGCTAATTAGCATGTAGCTGAGCCCGGGGCCGCCTTTCCTCTGCTCCGCTGCTCGCCTCTCCTCGGCCCCTCGCTGGTCCTGCTGCGGTCCGGGATAACTTTTGAAGCGGGAACGGTCCCTTGTTCCCCCCCTGCAGCTCTTCCCTCTTTCCCAGGACCGCACCCCACTCCTTTCGCTTCCCTGCATCTTTCTCCCTTTCTCTCTCTCGCACACAATCACACACACCCGGACACACACACGCTCGCTCGCACACATACACACACGCGCGTACACACGCCCCTGCCCCAGCCCCAGCCCCAGGCCGGTTCGGCTGGGCATGTGAGGCTGGGCGCCGGGATCATGGCCACGCCGTGCGCTCTGCTCTGGCCGCGGCTGCCTCCACTTCTGCTGCTGCTGCTGCTCGGGGTCTCCCAGACTCGGGGCTCGCCGCCCTTGCTGGTGCCCACCGCCTCACTCCGGGGCCAGCTAAGCGGAGCTCCTCTCCCAGCCGCGGAGCGGGAGCCCGAGCCGGAGACAGGCCCCCCTCTCGGGCTTCCGCCGCCTCTGCTGCCTGCGCCCCGGGAGCGGGAGAACAGCACCCGGGCCCCAGCGTCCCCTGGCCCCGTGGACCCTCCTCCCCGCCGGGGGGTTGCGACGCCGGGGGCAGCGCTCCTTCGAGCCCCCAGGGGTCGGAGCGCGATCACGGGTGAGTGAGGGAGCGCAGGGGCATCCGCGGGCTCCGGGCTTCTGCTTCTGTACCAATGTTTGGGTTGCGGGGGAGGGGGGAGCGGACTCAGGGAAGCGGGAGGTTGGCTGGGGGCGTCTCCTCGCATCCCCGAGCCCTCGGCTCACTTAACTCTGGGTGCAGCAGGTTGCATCCTGGGCTGGAGAGCCCAAGGTCACACAAGCAGAGTTCATTTCAGTTGTGTCAGGACTGGTCCGGTGGGTCCCAGGACTGGGAAGTGGAGGGGGACGGGGAGGAATCTTTCCTTGCTCCGTGTCCCCACCCTCCTCTTTGCTCTGGAGTACATTGGGACAGTGGACCCTGGTGAGCTTAGGGTGGCTCTACCTTCTTAGACTCTGCTCTTGGATCCAGGTGGCTAGGTAAAATTAATTTGCCCAGGGTGGGTGCCACCTCTTGCTCCCAGAAGTAGAGAAGAACGCTGTGTCTCTTGTTCTTTACATGTCCTATTTGGCACCCGCTATTCCACTCTTTCACCTCCAAGGCCACTGTCCTTAACCCACACACCACTTGACTTTTTCTGGCCAGATGCAGTTCACAACTGACCCTTTTGAACCAGTCTCTCTGAGTAGTTTTGAATGCAGATATTCTATGTTGCTGGCATGTTACTACTTTCAAGTTTTAATAGATGAGGTTATTGGAGTTTGAGCACTGAACTTGTTTTGTTTTAAAAGGGTTCATTTTTAAAATCACCCATCCAACATCCCCCCTTATAAAGACACATATGTGTATATATGTGTGTATACCCATATTATCTCTCTCTATATGTATATATATATGTGTATATATATATATATATATATAGCTAACTAGGAGATTAGAGGAATTAAGGAAGGGTTGAAAGGTTGAGGTTGATCAAAATAACCCTGTCGTCATAGGGGGATGATACCTCCTTTGAGCCTCTCCCATTAGCCGTCCATCCTTTCCAAACTCTCTACTTTTTAGAGATTGCCAGCCACAGAATCACCTAGTTGGAAGAGACTTCAGAGGTCCTCTAGTTCAGTCCTTACCTGGACTAAAGCATACATGATTGACTTTCCCTTCTTCCTACTTTCTGCTGTTTATCTCCTTCCTTCCTCTGTCTGGTGTCAAGATTCTTGGGTTCTAGTGATGACCTATCCCTTGAGATTGTCATTTGCTCTCCCCTTCCCCCCTGCCCAGTTAATTTCAGTTTCTCCATCTGTGAAATAGTCTGCCTTGCCTTCTTTGCCCATAAAGGACTGAGACATAGGTAAAAATGGAGATAAAAGTGGGTGGGGGGTGCTTTAAAAAGGATGCAATACCTAAGCTTACTCAACTTTCCTGACCTGCCTAAGTATGCTTCCTGTGAGTGACACATCTTTTATTTTTATGTAGCTTTTGGTGAGTGATTGGAATACTCTTTGTAACACTGTGACCTTTTTAGAGATGGAAAGAGCTCGATCTGTCCCATTGAGAGCTCCTTGCACACTCAACATAAACTTTTGGGATTTACCTGATGAAGGTCCTGCCTTGAATTAAATAATAAATAGTAGCATTTCATTTATAATGACTGAGCCCTCAGCAAGAACTCTCTTCTTTGAGTAACTCTCTACCCTAGTCACTGTGATGTATCCTGTTACATAAGAAATAGTATAGTATAAGTATAGTAGACTAGTAGAAGGAGAGCACTGGACTTGTATTTAGATACCAGAGTTTGAGGCTTGCCTCCAGCATTCATTTACCTGCTATAATGACCATGTGCAAGTCACAGAATCCCAGAATTTCAGGTGGAAGAAAACTTAACCATGTAGTCCAGCCCATCATTTTTGAGTTCCCTCTGCACCTAGCAATTGATCACTCAGTCTTTCCTCCAATGAAAAAAAATCTCCCACCTCCTGAGGCTGCCTGCTTTTCAAGAGCTGATTGTCAGGAATGTTTTTCTTACACCAAGTCTAAAGTTACCTCTTTGCAACTTACATCCATTACTCCTGGTTTTGCCCTCTGGGGCCAGAACAGAACGAGTATAAATCTGTCCTCTAGGACTAGGAGATAGCCATTCAGATTCTAAAAGACTGTTATTATGTCTGCCCGGATAAACACAAGAACGGGCAGGGAGTAAAGGGAGATCCACAGAGTAAGCCTCCATGAAACATCTGTCCACTTCTCTACGTATTGCCTTCCTTGGTAATCTCAACAGCTCCTATGGCTTCAATTTTCACCCATAGGGTGAAAGAATAGCCCTCCCAAATCTAGATGCCTAGACCCTGAGCTCTACTTCTGTATTTCCATCTGCCTACTAGATAGCTTTACCCAGATATCCTTGCAACATCTCAAGCTTAACAAATAGAAAATTAGACTCATTATTATCGCCCTCAAATCTGCTCCTTGGTCCAACTCTTAAATGTTTATTTTAGTGATATCCTTATCCACTCAGTTATTCAGGCTAAAAACCTTGGAGCCATCTTTGACTCTTCCCTTTCCCTTAAACCCCTTATATCTAATCAGTTGCCAAATATTGTCACTTCTGGCTCAGAAATATTTCTCATCTCTATCCCTTCCTTTCTATTCACAATGCTACCACCCTAGGACTATCTTGTATGACCTTGGGCAAATCACTTAATTTCTCTATGCCTCAGTTTTTTTTATCTATAAAATGAGGGTGTTGGACTAGATGCTTTTAGGTTTCCTATCAGCTCTAAATCTATGATTTTTTGATCTTATGACTGTTTTAAGAACCTTTTGACTGGTCTCCGTATCTCTAGGCTCTCTCCAGTCCACTCTTCACCTAGTTGCTAAGGTAACCATTCTATTATGATTCTTTTGTTCCTCCCTTCTCCCCCCCTCTCCCCACCCCAGTCAATAATGTCCTTCTTCCCTTGGCCCTCACATATTATTTTTGTTTTGGACCTCTCTGATTTGCTTATCATTTAATGTCATGTATTATGGTCATCTGTATTTGTGTCTTATCTTCTTAGTAGAATGTAAGCTCCACAAAGCTAGGGACCTTGTATTAACTTCACTTTGTAACTCTCCAGTGGTTAGGCACAGTGCTTTGTATACAGTTGGTGCTAAATCAATGTTTATTGAATGAAGGTAGGATTTGGAGATCTGCCTCTTGGTGGGGACCCATGACTTAAGTGAATGTTTCCTGCATGTAAGTAATGAGATGTGTTATGTGGCAGATGGTTTGCTTTGACTGGATACTGTTCCCTAGTTTGAAGCATTTGAGATTATGGTTTGGGAGTGTCAAGTTGAAGTTTCATGGTTGAAGAAAAATGAGCCTCTTTTTGGTAAGAAAAACCAAGGATGAGACTTGGGAAAGAAACCAAACCCTGTCATCTAATCTGGGCAATTTGCTTTTGTGGGGTTCAAACAGAAACTTGCTATTCTCACAACTGGTTAAACCTTAGAGGTTCATGGTCAAAAAGGTGAATCCAGGAAGTAGAAAAGTGGCAAAATCATGGGCTCGGGAAGCAGAAAACCTGGGTTCAAGTCCTGGCTCCACTTTCCATCCGGGTGACTATGGACAAGTCCCAACTTCTCTGGTTTTAGTTTTCCTTGTCAATAAAATAAGGGAGTTCACCTAAGGTATCTTCTAGAGGCAGCGAGGTAGCACAGTTAAAAGCTGACCTCAGATAATATCTGTGTAAGCCTGGGCAAGTCGTTTAACCACTATTTGTTTCAGTTTCCTCAGCTGTAAAATGAAGATGGCAATAGCACCTACCCCCCCCAGGATTGCTGTGAGGATCCCATGTGATAATAATGTTTGGAAAGCACTTAGCATGATGCCAGGCACATACTGGGCACTATAGAAATATTATATTATTATATCTATCACATACATACCTATATATTTATCTCCCTCATTAGAATATGAGCTCTTTGAAGACAGGAACTGTATTTTTGCCTTTCTTTATCCTTGGTGCTTAGCACAGTGCCTGGCATATAGTAGGTGCTTAATAAATGCTTGTTGACTGAAAACTGCTAGAACTAACGCATGAGTCTGGCGAAGTGTGTAGAGCTGGTGCTTGTTTTCAGAGTGTCTTAAGGTAGGTTCAGTTAATGTCACTTTTTCATCTGTCTTGGATGATTTCAGCCCTCGTGGATAACCTAGGGAACTGCTGGAGATTTTCTTTGCAGTCTAGGACTCTTTTTACCTGGATCCACCTGGATCACTGGAAGTTTCTGAAGGTACCGTACCTATGAGATCTTCCAAGTTAACCTCCAGACCAACTCAGGAGGCCCTTTGACAGGGTCTCTTGTGGATGATTGCTTGGATACGTTTGAATCTGTTCATGCAGTCTAGTGATTTCTGCAGTTGATCTGTCCTGCTGTGGGTAAGAGATTTGGTGGAAAATGAATGTTATAGCTGGGTCTTATAATAATGTCTTTTCTTTGTTGGCCTAGGAACTGAAAGATGATACATTACCTGTCGACAGGAAGTGCTTAATAAAGGCTTGATTGACTGATTGTCAATATCGTCCAAGGTCTATGCAGTAGAGGATGCTAGTTTTTTTAAGAAGGCTTATTCATACAGTAGGTGCTTAATAAAGACTTGATCAACCGATTATCAGTATTGTACAAAATCTGTGCAGTAGAGGATGCAAGTTTTTTAGGCCTATTCATACAGTAGGTGCTTAATAAAGGCTTGATTGACCAATGCAGTTGAAGATGCTAGTTTTTTAGGACCGTTCATACAGTAGGTGCCTAATAAAGGCTTGATCAACTGATTGTCAATGTTGTCCAAAGTCTGTGCAGTAGAGGGTGCTAGTTTTTTAGGCCTGTTCATACAGTAGGTGCTTAATAAAGGCTTGGTAGACTGATTGTCAATTTTATCTTAAGGGTATGCGGTATAGGATGCTAATTTTTACTCCTTCAAAGGCTTTGTCTCTGAAGATGGTTTAAGCATGGACTAACTCAAAGGCAGAGCCTGAATCAGCTGGTGTTTATAGTCCCTTCTGCTACATTCCCTCTATTGTAAAATGAAGGGATGGGAGTGTGTGATCTCTAAGGTCTTTTACAGATGGAAAATTCTACATACATAATAAATTTAAAGTTAGAAGGAACTTTAGCTGTCATATAGTCCCTTGAATTTTACAGATGAGCAAACTGAGGCCAAGAAAGGCTAAATGACTTACCTACGGTTATACAGCTAGTTAGTGCCCCAGAGACAAGATTCAAACTCAGGTCTTCCTGACTCCAAGTCCAGTGTTCTACCCCCTGCATCATCTCACATAGAACCTATATATAGCCTATGTAGCCAATGGGACTAATTAAGATTTAGAGCAGAGCATGAGCAGAAGGTAGGAATAAAAGTCAGGATGTCATGTAGGAAGAGCAGAAACTACAAGCACATAGAACTGTCAGGTTAGATATTTGGTGGAGAAGGAGTTCAAACCACTAGTTCAAATGAAATTTTTGAGTTTTTATGGACTGGGTCACCAAGTAAGCCAGTGTTTACTGAGTATCTTTCATGTGTAAGGCATCATCTACCCCCCATGTAGAATGCAAACTCCATAAAGAGCTGAGAAAATGTTCTTCTTTCCCTCCTTTGCAGATGTGGGGGGACCATTGGCACGTGGTATCACATGGACTGTCAAACATGGTCAATCTGTTGTTTGCTTTTGGTGAACTTTGTTATCTAATCTTTGTTTCAAGGAATGCTCCATTGGGTATGTCAGGAGGGGAGAAGGGATTTATTTTTTAAAAACTAAACGGGTCATTATTTCTTACAAGAATATAAACTTTTCGAATGTGGGGACTGATTTGGTTTTGTTTTATAATCTCCCCCCCCACCAGCCCCCCCCCACCCTCACCCCGAGCTCGGTGCCTGGCACATTGTGGATGTTTTAAAAAATGCTTGTTGTATTGAGCTCAACTGAATTGTGATTGAAAATCCTCATCTTTTCATGCTTCATTTTGAGGTTCGCTATCAGTCTGAGCCAGGAGGTCTCTTTAAAATGTCCATTTCATAGAAATAAGATTTGTATCAGGATTTACGGCAAAGGCATCAGAAACCTCTGAGGCGCTATTTTTTTTCTCCCCGGTTTGCATATTCTTGTACTCTTTTCCTGCTGTTGGTAAAGTTCAAGATTTTCATTGTTGATAAGTAAAAATGTTCTGTGTGTTATGTTTCCCTTTCCTCCGCCCCCTCCCCCCTTAGGTTGTAAGTCCCTTTAGGGCAGGCACCCTGTTCAATTCAATAAAATGGAACAAACGTTTTTAATGTTTTATATCCACTGTACTTTTCCCAGGGCACGGTGCTGGGTGCTTAGTTGATGTTTCATTAATATGGGCTAGAGTTGCTGATGCTCAGAGATGATGCTCAATGAAAAATCCACTTCCCTTCCCCCCCCCCCCCGTTTGTTGATGGGCTCTGCCTGCCTCTCTGCAGTAAACATAAATGGGGTACTCACCGTAGACTCTTCCAATCTTTGAACTTTGACCGTGGCTATCCGTAGCCTCATTTGTTTGGGATGCTCCCCCTCCCCCCAAAGGAGGCCGAAATCATAAGAGTCTAGTGCAAAAGGAAAAACTTTCCCACCCAAAAGGGAAATGACGCCGTGTAGCTGAACAGCTAGCCCAAGGAATAATAATCCTAGAAAAATGCAGCTCCCTGGAGGAAAAGAAGCCAGGCCAGCCCCAGGCCCCTTACTGTGAAATCGCTGTCGCCTGAATTGCTGCCACTCTCCCGGCCAACTTACAGTCATTCGGGGTGCCTGCCAGGGCAATTACATGAGGCAGGGAAAGGCATGGACTGAGAGAGAAGCTGTCCCCTACCAGGGGCTTTGGGAGATGGAGCGGCTCCACACCCTGAGAGTGTCCTGACCACTCCGCCCCTCTCCCCCTACCCCCCAGGCCATCCCTCAGGCAGGGGAGAGAAGACCAGAGAAAGCCTTCCTGGCTTGGATGGGAGTGGGAGCCCCTAAACTGGAAGAGGGGCGTGGTGAAACGAGCTAATCCACGATGGGCTCTTCCCTTTTGAAAGCCACATCCTTTTAACTTTAAGGACTTTTATTGCTTCCCTCAGCATGTACTGTACAAATGCTGAATTGATATTTTCAGGATCGAGTGCCCGAAGACCGGGGGTGGGGGTTGGGGGTTGGGAGGGAGGTGGGGGAGTTTTTTCAGGGGGGGGGAGTTGGCAGGGGAGGAGGAGGGGAGCGGAGGGAAGGAAAGCTGAATAGATTGAGTGCCCAGACTGCGTAATAACTTTTTTCATAATCTGGAGAGTGGCACGGATGTTTGCCCTCCCAGTGATCCCTTGCCACAAGCACTTTGTTCTCCTTTCTAACAGCTGGGCAGGGCTGGCTGGGAAAGGCTGCCCCTAGGGCCAAGCTTGTGGTTACCTCCGAAGGGCTCGGAAGGAGAAACCAGACCGCAATCAGACTCCAGAAAGTTACCCACGAGGCCCCAGGTGCAGATCCCCAGCACCCAGAAACGATTTCCTCCTCCGTGTTTATGGATCTGTCCTGAAATTCTAGGCACCTGGCTGAGAATCTCACAACAGACTGTGCTATTCGATCCACAAAGACCTGTCTAGAGTTGGGACGTTCCTTAAAGAGCATTTCATTTAAAATCTTCACTCGAACGATACTAACATTCATAGCATTCCAAGGTTTGCATAGGTTATCACATTTGAACCTCAAAACCACAATGTGAGCTAGGTGTTATCATCCTCATTTGACAAAGAAGGAAACTGAGGCTGAGAGGTTAAGTGACTTGCTCAGGGTTACACAGTTGGTACTAGTCAGTAATAAGTAACGGAGTTGAGATTTGAATTCTACAAGGTCCAATGATGCAGAGTTGAAGGCCATTTCTGCATGTGGCATGTTACCTCCATATTCAATTCAAGGAGAGTTTATAAGTGCCTCCAATGAGGAAGGCCCAGTGCTGGGAGCTGGTGATACAAAGCTAAAAGGGAAACAGTATCTGCACTTACAGAGGGTGTCCTTGGTGGAAAGCAACTTATATGCAAATAAGTTTTATATATAAAGTATGCACAAAGTTTATACAAAAACATTTCAAGAGGGAGAGGCCACTGGGGGCCAGATCAATCAAAGTCTAATGCAGGAAGTGGCATCACTGTTTGTTGGGTATTGAAGGAAGCTAGAGATTCTGGGAGGCAGGGCCAAGCAGGATCTGCCTCCCAGGCATGAGGGGTTCACATATATAAAGATTTAGAATCGGGAGATGGAATGTCCTGCAGCACATGCCCCGCCTGGGCTTTGGGAGTTTCCAGTCTAAGAGCAGCCAGCCTGTGAGGCCTGTGTAAAAGACACAGACAACAAAAGGTGAGTAGGTGGCTTTCAGCAGCATGGTGTGGTGGATAGAGCAGCCAAAAAAAAAAAAAAAAAGGCAATTGAGTTTCTAGTCCTGGATGCCACATTCTAACTCCTGTTGTAACTTTGAGTGAATCATCCCACTTCTGCAGCTCACTTTCTTCATCAGTAAAATAAGAGAGGGAAGGGGTGAAGGAGGTGGCTAGACGATAATCAAGTGTTGAGCTTGGAGTTAGGAGGACCTGAGTTCAAATCCTGCCTCACACATATATTAGCCATGTGAGCCTGGGTACCTCTGTGCACCTCAGTTCCCTCACCTGTAAAATGCAGATATACCTACCCCCCAATATTGTTACAAGGCTCAAATGGGATTATATATATATATATATATATAATTAGCGATGATGATGAAGAAGGAGGAGGAGGAGGAGGAGGAAGAGAAAAAGAAGAAGAAAAAGAGGAGGAGGAGGAGAAGAAGAGGAGGAAGAGGAGGAGGAGAAGGAGAAGAAGAAGAAGAGGAGGAGGAGGAGAAGAAGAAGAAGAAGAAGAAGAAGAAGAAGAAGAAGAAGAAGATCACCTTTAGGTTTGTTCTCAGCTTTAAAGTTCTAAGATCCTACAAATTTACGAGTGGAGGAGGCCAGGAAAGGCCTTTTAGAAGTGCCCCTACCCATGTTGTACCTTCCAGTCTAACCCATGTATCTGCAGTGACCTGTTCTCCACCGGGGCAAAATGAGGTCATGGGTGGTGGAAGTTTAGCTCGCCCAGCTGCAGGCTGTACATTAGGCTCCACGGTGCTGACACAGGTCTCGAGAAATAGGCTGAAGTAAATCACTTTGTGGGGCACTCAGGGTGGAATGATGTGGTTAAGCAGATAAATACGGCATAGTTTAGCACGCGAATAATGAAGCGGTTCCTTTGGTGTTCCTTCTGGGCTCTGAGCCCCTTGCATTTATTGAAAGGAACAATAACCAGCCCCGAGAGTCTCTGCAGAGTTTGGGGGTGGATTAAGAGAGAGGAAAGAAGGGTGCAGATGACCTCAGCCACTTACAGGCAAGTTCTCAGAAAACAAGGGAAGGGTGATTAAAGACTCTTGGCATTTTTCTAATTAGTGAGTAAGTGCATTTTGGATGGAGTGGTTAATGGAGTTGGAGGGAAGACTCAGAGACGGCAGTGTATAGGATGAGACAGAGACAGGAATATGGTCTAGGGCAGGGTTTTCCGACTCAGACTGTACAGTAGATGGCTAAAATGTCAAAATTCTCTCCACTCCGCTGTCTTGCCCTCTCTGCCCTGGCCCCCAGTAGCCTCAACGCAAAATCTGGAGTTGGAAAGAGGAAAGGAGCCTCGGATGAGAGGAACCAAGAAGAAATCAGTGGTTTTTAGTGTGTATGTGTGCACGTGTGTGTTTGTGTGTATGCACACACACATATATATGTATGTATCACAATATAATTCATTAAAATAATATTGGTATAATAATTAATGTGTATATTATTATTATTATTATCTTTCTCAGTTTACAGTTGAGGAAACTAAGATTAAGTGACTTATGCAAAGTCACACAACTGTTAAGCATCTGAGACTGGATTCAAATTCAGATCCTTTTGCCTCCAGACCCAGTTGTTCAATACACTGTACCACCTAGTCGCCTTATTGTACTGGTACTAAATGGAAAAACTTGGAATCAGGAAGGCTCACCTTCATGAGTTCAAATCTGGCCTCAGACACTTACTAACTGTGTGATCCTGGGCAAGGCACTTTACCCTGTTTGCCTCAGTTTCCTCATCTGTAAAATGAGCTGGAGAAGCAAATGGCAAACCACTCTAGTATCTTTGCCAAGAAAACACCAAAATGGGGTCATGGAGAGTCAGACACAGGTGAAATGACAATAACAACCGCAAAAATGGCAAAGCTGAGATTCTGAGACTCTCTCCTTCCAAAGCCTGAAAGTGCGAAACACTGGGGGAGATCCCAACTTTAGATTTCTAGTGGGTGTCGTCATTGTTCTTCACCCTGGCCTTTCCCTGGTTCATTATGTATGCCTCTGATATGCTCTTTATTCCTGGTTAGGAATTAACGGTAGAAAGGAATTTGTCAGAGGGATGGAGGGTAGTAGAGGAGGCAGCTTGTAACTCTTTTAATCTGGAAGTTGCCTTAGAAGACAGTATCAATCAGACTGGCACATGTTAACCTGCATATGCTCACATGCACATTATGGTATAATATGTACATAAATTATTTTACATGATTATCATGTACTGAACTATTTGTGGCTTCTCATCTCTTTTTCTCCGCTGGATACAGCCCTAGCCAAGAGCCCAGAGGTAACAGCTTACATTTACATAGTGTTTTAAGGTTTGCAGGACATTTCACATATACAAAGTGTCCCAAAAGTCTTAGTGTAGTTGTAAGTTTTTAAGGCTTTTGAAGATTACAGGTCTTCAGTCTAAGCTTTAACCTATTAACGCTTAAATCACCTTTTTTCCAGTTTGGTTCATTGGACA
The DNA here is from genome assembly GCA_028646595.1 of Phalanger gymnotis. Taxonomy (NCBI): domain Eukaryota; kingdom Metazoa; phylum Chordata; class Mammalia; order Diprotodontia; family Phalangeridae; genus Phalanger; species Phalanger gymnotis. The sequence continues at coordinate 542,607,928 of CM053622.1, read as the reverse complement.
GCTCAATAGGGGGTGTGTGTGTGTGTGTGTGTGTGTGTGTGTGTGTGTGTGTGTGCGTGTGTGCGCGCGCGAGAGCGTGCACTATCATTATAATACCCATTTTACAGATCAGGAAACTGAGTCTCAGAGAGAGGTTAAGTGACTTGTCCACAGTCACATAGCTAGCAAGTTTCTCAAGCAGGATTCATACTTAGGGTCTTACTGACTCCAAGTTCAGCACGCTCTTCACTATGGCACACTTCTCCTCAGCTGTGTTATTATAAAGCATGCTGAAAGTAATACGGCAGATACTTGAGGATTTCCTCGTCCACCCCTCCTCCTCTGCTTTTCCTCCTCCCGCTCAACGAGGAGCCCTAGTTAATAATCTGAATGTATTGTTATAAATACTTTCTCAGTGGGAAGAGAGATTCCATGGCATCCTTGCTCAGTTTTGGTCTGATTGCTTTATTTTTAGCTTCACGGACTGGACTCATTCTAACTCAGCTGTCATGTTTTCCTTCCCTTGCTTTCATTAGCCTTACCTCTATCCTTAGACCATTTTACTGGCTCTGGAGTCAGAAAACCTGGTTTTGCATCTCATTTCAGCTACTAACTACCATTTGGTCAAGTTGCTACTTCTCTCTTGGTCAGTTTCTGAGTCTACATAATGTGAGAATTAAACCAAATTGTTCCTAACCTTCCCTCTTGCCTTAAACTCCATGATTCTATGATTAGCTCATCAGTCAGTCAACAGTCAATGAACAAGACAAGCAGAGGTGTGCCGGTAAATGCTTAACAACCAATCCTCTGAAGAGGCAAGGGGGGAAAAGGTATGATGGACATACTTTTAAGTTTAATCTGCATTATTAAAATGTTTTCTCCATCACTTTCTTAAGGAAAGATGATTCACAAAATTAACCTTGGATTTGTAGATTTTTTTTTTGGTTTTTAGGGTGTAGCTGCTCACACTGAAAATTTAATAGCTGGCTCTGATGAGCTGGTTTGAGCTCCAGTACACCCCTGCATGCAAGGCATTTTGGTGGGCACTGTGTAGCTACAAAAGGTGTAAGTCGTAATTGCTGCTTTCAAGGAGGTTACAGATTTAGAGCCCAAAGAGGCTGGCATTTGAACCCAAGTTTTCTTACTCCAAATTCAGCTCTGGTTCTTAACCTTTTGCTGTTGTTGTTGTTGTTATGGACTCTTCTGGCAGTTTAGTGAAGCTTATGGACTTCCTTTCCAAAATAATGTTTTTAAAAAGTTTAAAAACATTAGTTGGAAAGGGTTTCCATAGGCTTTTACTTATTTTGTAAATTTAAATAAGTCTAGATTTAAAACAGATTTAAATAAAAGAAAATTTATTTTACAGAATAAAATCGATAGTATTACAAAGGAAACCAATTATCTTGGAATACAGTTATCTATTCAGATGTTCAAAACAAAACAAATTCATGGACCTCAGATTAAGAACCTATGTGTCAGACTATGCTAGACTTATACCTTACATGGTAGTCCGTAGCATTGTGGGGATGCCTCTAATAGTTTGGAAATTTTTCAAATTGAGTTGAACTGTGCCTCTTGGTAACTATCCCTCCCCCGCTCCCCATTGGTCCTAAAAATAAACAGACATTCAGCTGTTTCTAACTGCTTGGAAAGATTTCAGAAGACACGAGGCAAGGTTAGTAAAATGCTCCTAATTTTCCATCAGGCTGTAAGTCTGGCAAAGCTTCATCCTAACATGGGTGGTGGATTTAAAATCCCAACCTTGGGCTGAAGATGAAATGCAGCAGATTCTAGATCACCAGTAGCAAGGACACACTGTTTTCTATGAAAACTGCTGACATAGAGGAGAAGGTGGAGCTGTGCGCCCCATTTCTGGATCTTGCAGGCTCGTGCAAGTATAGATGTCTCCGTAGACCAGTTGTAGTCACAGAAATGGAGTGCAGGGCAGCTTTTCAGTTTCATCCAGCACTGAAAGATTGGTATGAAATGCAAACCCAGGACTGCGGAATTTCAGAGTTGGAAGTGACTTCAGTAATTAAGATAAAATCCCCAAAGAGTCTTCTTTACCAGATCCCCTCCAAATGGTTGTCCAGGCTTTGTTTGAAGACTGTTAGTGAGGGAGAAGCGATCACAGTACCTCCCGAAGCATCCTAGGTCGATTTGAGATAGCTCTGATAGTCAGGAAATTTTTGCTGACAACAATCATAAATGTGCCTCTTTTTAACTTTTACCTCTTTCTCCCAGTTCAGCCCCCTAAGGCCAAACAAAACAAGGCTAATCTCTCTTCTAAATGACAGTTGTTTAAATCCTTGAAGACTGCTATCCTGACCCCCACCTGGAGGCTGTCAGTCAATAAACAGTTATTAAGCACCTACCTTAGCCAGGCACAGCACTAAGTGCTGGAGTTACAAATAAGAAAAAGAGAGACAGTCCCGTCTCTCAAGGTGCTTACACTCTAGTGGGGGTAAGACAACACACAAAAGGAAGCTAAAAAGGGAGGTTTGTGGAGGGAGAGGAGGAAGAGGAAGTGTGATGAAGAAGGCCAAAGGCCTGATGGGAACTAGAGAGAAGAATGGCCTCCTTAAGTGTAGCATATTGTCAAGGAAGGACTATGCACACATTTAAGGGGATGGGAAATGTTTAGTGGGTGATATGAAAATAAAAGAACTGGACTTTAGAGCAGAGGTTTGGGCTAACAATAAAATTTAGGAGTCATCTACATAGAGTTTATAATTGGAACCCGAAGAATAGATAAAATATCCCAAAGTAAGAAAAAAAAGAGAAGAGCCGAGGGAATACCCACCTTTAGGGCATGGGAGGAATCCAATCCAATAAACATTTATTAACTGCCTACTATGTGCCAGGCACTATGCTAAGCACTGAGGATACGATTAGTAAAAAGAAAGTCCCTGCCCTCAAGAAGCTTACAATCTAATGGGAGAGACAATGCACAAAAGGAGTCAGCAAAGAGGGATATCTGGCATGGAGGCATTTTGTCCCACAGAGTTGAAACCAGGCAAGGAAGCAGATGCAGAGGGGAGTGAGAGGAAGAAGAGCAGCCAAAGGGGGAATAAATTAAAGAACTAGAGCAACGTGGTAGATGGAGGGATCACGGAATCGTGGATTTAGGGCCAGAAAGAAACTTAGAGTCGTCAAGTTCACCCCTTTCATTTTATCAGTGAATACACCAAAGCACAGAGAGATTACATGCCTTACCTGGCGTCACACACCGGTAAATTTTGGAGAGAGGATTTGAACCCAAGTCTTCTTGACTCCAAGTCCCTTCCCACCAGGCCATCCCTTGGTCTACTATAAGGCCGGCTAAAGAGAGCTTTCTAAACCAAGAAGAGCCCTGCAAACAAATCACTTTATAAATTAAACGCTATATGAATGGGAGCTGTTATTGTTAGTTTTTTAATTTGCCTGTAGTAATGTTCATCATTAGAGATTGCTAATGGTATAATACAAGGAACGGTAGATTTGGAATCAGAAGACTGTTGACCTTGGACCCTGTCTCTGCTGCTTCCTATCTGTGCGTCTTTAACTAAATCCTTTTTCCTACCTTAGTTTCTCCTTTTGTAAAAGGAAGGAATTGGACTAGACGAGCTCTAGACCCCTTTCACTCCTAAATCCTATGATCTAATTAACCTTCCTTGTTGGAAGATTGGCAGGAAGCAATTAGGAATGTCATCATAAACATCACAGTCATTGATAGTGGAAGAGGTGCTAGGAGGTGATTCTGCAGAGCATTATATAAGCTAAGAAACCTGGCAGGTTTTGGCTGCAGACACATGCAGTCTCCCCACCACCAGGACCAAGCAAGATGAGAATCAGCTGTTCATCCTATCTTGCTTAGATGGCAGCAGATACATTACAGGCCACAGGGGCAGATCATATATTAGCAAACTTGCGGAAAAAAGGGAGGAAACACAGTGTCCTAGAAAGAGCCAAGAGGCAACATTTTGCTCAGATGTGAAGCTGTCGTTTGTTATTCAATTGTTTTTTCAGTTGTGTGCAATTCTCTGTGACCCCATTTGGGTTTTTTTCTGCAAAGATACTGGAATGTTTGCCATTTCCTTCTTCAGCTCATTTTACAGATGAGGAAGCTGAGGCAAACAGGGTGAAGTGACTTGCCCAGGGTCACACAGCTAGGACGTGCCTCAGGTCAGATTTGAACTCAGGAAGATCAATCTGACTTCAGGCCTGGTACTCTATCCACTGTGCCACCTAGCTGCCCCCATGGGGCTGTTACCTTTTCTCTATAAACTGTAGCTCTTTTTTTTTTCTTTTACAAAGCAATCGGGGGTTAAGTGATTTGCTCAGAGTCACACAGCTAGTGTCAAGTGTCTGAGGCTGGATTTGAACTCAGATCCTCTAGACTTGAGGTTTGATGCTCTATCCACTGCCCTACCTAGCTGCCCCAAACTGTAGCTCTTTGATGAGAGAGCAGTATACTGTCCCTGTCTTCTTTTTATGGGCAACATTGGATTGTTTTTCTAGATTTCTAAGGCCAAATAGCGGGTAGATACAGCCAATAAAGTCATTTTGGAAAATCTCTTAATGCTTGTAAAGCAAAACCACAACAACAAAAACAGCTTGTTTCCAAAAATAAAGGCAAACATAGTATCCCTTGCATTATTTCTGGTCCCTGTATTGGTCTGGTTGTATTTGAGCCACTGAATGCTCCCGAATGCCACCCAGTACCACTTCGTCCATTATCCTTGGTGTTGGTGTTAGTATTCATGGTAATAATAAATCTTACTCTGTGCTCAAAGACTATTTGCCTCTTTATCTGGGGCAAGATGAGATGTAGTGTTAGTTACTCAGCAAATAAAGGTACTGCCCAGAGACCAAGATGGGACTATTGGAACTCGGTTGTCCTCAGGATGGAGCCAGGAACCAGGGTGGGTGTATGAACAAAATGAAACTCATTTCAGCAAACTGTAGTCCCAAAGTAAGGTGTGCCATGCACGACTCACACATGAATTTGTTGAGAGCCCCATGGTGATGGTGATGACAAGGTGATCCTGGGAAGACAGACTGTTATAGTCGAAAGACGATTGTTTTAGACTCAGAGGACTTGGGTTTCAGCCCTGGCTTTAGCACGTGACCTTGGGCAAGTCGTTTAACCTCTGGGACTTGGTTTCCTCACCTGAAAAATGAAGGTGCAGTTAGGTAGTGCTGTGGACAGAGCACCGGGTCTGGAGTCAGGAAGACTCATCTCCCTAAGTTCAAATCTGACCTCAGACACTAGCTGGGTGACCCTGGGTAAGTCACTTAACCCTGTTTGCCTCAGTTTTCTCATCTGTAAAATGAGCCAGAGAAGGAAATGGCAAACTATTCCAGTATCTTTGCCTAGAAAACCCCAAAATGGGGTCACCAAGAGTTGGACATAACTGACTGACAACTGGCAACTGAGCTAACGCTTGAAATGTTATAAAAACGATCAATCTTAGGCCGGAGTTCAGAGGGAAAGAGGATCTTGGAGATCATCTAGTCTAACCCTTTCATATTACATATGAGGAAACTGAGGCCCAGGGAGTTGAAATGACTTGCAGGTATAGTCGTAGGTATCAGAGGCGGGATTCTAACTCAGGTCCTCTGACTCCAAAGCCTCATTCCACTCTAGTAGCTGTAAGGAACAAGGGGAGTTTCAGGAAGAAGAGGAGAGTGTTAGGTGATTCGGTGTGCCTGAACATGGTGGTGGCACTGCTTGCAAAGGCATACTTGTCAGTTCTTCGCCTCCTTGTGGATCACAGCTACCAGACCATGCTCTGCTCATTCCCCTCACCCCACATCCCACTTCCCCATCTCTGGCCCCATTCCTCCACTTAGGCTCTGGAAAGTCCATTACAAAAAGAGAAAAAAGAAACAATCCAGTATATTCTGAATGCTTTAAATTTAGTTCTAGTTGTACCTAAAGACCATTGCACTAGTCAGCTCAAACAGAGCCTCGCATCTTTCTAGGCTTGGGTTAAGAACAGCATGGTCCCTGTAGAAACACAGTGATAGCCTCGGTGAACAGCAGTAACAATTACTAGCATTTATACAATGTCTTACATGTTATCTCACTTTGTAAGCATGACAACCCTATAAGAGAGGTGTTTTTATTATCCCTATTTTACAGATGGGGAAACTGAGGTCAAGTGACTTACCAAGCTAGTAGGTGTTTGAGGCCAGATCTGAATTCGAGTGTTCCCAACTCCAAGGCTGGTACTCTGGCTACCATTGCCTAGCTACCTCTGGTGAGCTAGGGACTCTGCCTAATGAGACCCTTCTGATGGGACAAGGAATAAACTCTGGGGAGAAATGTGGGTTACAAGGAGAGGGTAAGAGATAAAAATATGATTTATTTTAACAGCACCCCTGGCTGTCTTTGAATTGTGAGAAGCAGAGAGCAGACAGTAAACATTTATTAAGCACTTACTGTGTGCCAGGCTCTGTGCTAAGCACTAGGGATACAAAGAAAGGCAAAAGATGTAGTTCCTGCCCTCGAGGAGCTTACCATCTCCTGGGGGAGAAAATGTGCAAGCAACTACGTACAAACAAGCTACGTACAGGATAAATTGGAAAGGTTCAGCTGGGGAGAAATTAGAATCAAGGGGCTTCTCCTAGAAGCTGGGGTTTCAGCTGGGACTTGAAGGAAGCCAGGAGACAGAGACGAGAGAGGAAGGGGGCAACGTGAAAGGAGGATTAGGAGCCCAGGAGGGAGGGAGGGAGAGAGCAGGCCGGTGGTGATATAGCGGAGAGGTTCTCGTCTGTGTGTGCGTGTGGCTTAGCGACTATCTCAAGTCAGGCCGATCCTGAAGAAAGTCACTCGCTTCCAGGATATTACTCGGTTGTTTTCCTTTCCCCTTTGGACAGGAGGGGATGGAGACTTCAGTGGTTCAGCTTAGGGAAGACGGACTGCCCGGCCTCCCCCCTGCAGGGCTTCCAGCGGCGTGTGCTGCTGACTGACGGATGGCGAGGTTTGGTTGAGGAAACGGCAACGTGCTCATCTTCATCCTTTGCCAGGATATGGGGGGAGGGGCGCCGCCTGTGCCGCCGCCACACCTAATCCCAGCTCGGCTTGCCCCGGATCCTGGTGTTTCCCCGGGTCTGTTATTAGAAAGGGCAACAAGTGTCGGAGCTAGTTTTCAAAGACCTACCTCACGCCATTCCCCAGCCTCGTCTCCTAGTCCTTCCCATATGGTACCTTCATCATAGCCAGATTTAATTTGAAATTTAAAAAAATCACCTTCCAGAGCTTAATATGAGTTTGGAATTCTCCTCTGAGGTGGATTATCCAGACTTTTTCCTTTGGTTTTCTTCCCCATAGGGCCATACACCTGGAGCAAATAGAACCTTGGAAACTAGCTAGTACAGCGCCCTTGGCTTTGCAGATAAGGTAATTGAGGCAACTTTTCTAATATAGGCAGCAAGCATCAGAGGCAATGTAGAACTATGGAAGGAGCATTGAGATTGTAGTTAGAGGACCTGGATTTAAATTCTGGCCCCACTACTTAATACCTACGTGACCTTATACAATGTGCTTAAACTCTATGGATCTCAGTTTCCTTATCTGCAAAATATTTGTATTACCTACCTTATTTTTAGAAAGACATTCACCCTAAATGGTTAAAACAAAAAGTTTTGGCACTTGGAATGGTACATTTTTGTTATTTGGAAAATTCTCTTAAACAGCTGACAGTCCCAGATAAATGAGGTGTCTGTAACAAGTAGCCGAGAGGTTGCTGAGAAAAGAAATAGGAAGAAAAAAAGAGAAGAGATCTAGTAGTGGTCAGTCAGTCAATAAATGTTTCCTAAGAATCTGTTACGTGCCAGGCACTGTGCTAAATGTTTTGGACATATGAAAAAGAAAGATAGTCCCTGCCCTCTAGAAGTTTACAATCTAATGATAGCAGTCAGAACTGGGTCAAAGAAACAGCATATTGATTCCATGATTATCAAGGATATGGGTTAGCCAGACTTTTGTTTCAGTTCAGTTTGATTCAGTTATCTGCCATGACCAGCAGCATGGGACTTGGGGGGGAGCCGTTGGGTATCAGTGGAAACATCACTTAACTCCGAGTCAGTCACTAAGCATTTATTAAACATGTTCTATGTGCCAGGCTAAACACTTGAGATATAAAAATAGGTAAAAATAGTCCCTTCCCTCAGGGAGCTCACATTCTAATGGGGGTGGGGGACAACATGAAGACAAGAAGATATACAAAATAGATGGAAGGTAGATGAAGACCACCTGTAGATCCCTTTTAGTCTTATATTTAGGATGCTTTGGGCCCAGAAATATATGCCAGGTGCTGCAGGAGATTAAAAAAAAATTCTATGGCATCTCCTCTACCTTTAGAATAAGAGAGATAATCTTCCCTCACATGAAACATAGAGGGATTGTGGTATAGGGGAAAGACTGATGGATTTGGAATCAAAGGACATGGGGTAAATCCTTCCTTTGCCACTTAATGCTTGCACGACCTTGGTAAATCACTTAGATTCCTAGGCCCTCCGTTTCTCTTGTGTAAAAGGAGTGACTTGGATAGTCCCTTCTAGCTCCAAATCTATGATCTAGTAATAAAACTGAATATAAAGACTTGCCAAATGATGCCATAATTGAACATTAATACTTCTTGTTCAGTCATTTCAGAATTTTCATGATCCCATTTGGGGTTTTAAGATACTGGAGTGGTTTGCCATTTCCTTCTCTAGCAAATTTTACAAATGAGGACACTGAGGCAAACAAGGTTAAGTGACTTGCCCAGGGTCACATAGCAGTTTGAGGCTAGATTTGGACTTGAGAAGATGAGTATTCTTAACACCAGGTTTAGCACTCATATCCCCTATGCCACCTAGCTCTCCAACATTAATACTAGTAATACCTTATCTCAGGCTTTGCTTGTGTCTTTTGGAGTCATTCTATTCTGGGTTCGTATATAGGGCATCTCTATCACCCTAATAGCTCTTCAATATTCTTATTTGCTCAGTCTTCCAGCCCAATTCTTGACTTTGAACTCTGTGTTAGAGCTCTGCTTTCTTTTGGGGTATTGCCAGGATCTCAGGTACAGCTTAGTCTGGGAACCTGTAAGCTTTCAGTGCTACCAAAGTGGTGTGATACCGGGTAAAGTCTAATCGCTGCTTACTTGGTCTGAGCTCAGCAAGCCCCTGACCTGGGTTTGGTTCTGAGCAATACTCCTTTGGGCTTGCCCCTGGCAGGAGGAAGTTCCAGTAGACTGCTTCTGGACTCAGGTACTATCAGCCAGCTGGGAAGCTCTGCAGGTTCAGAGTGACAGAATCTTTGATCTGATATTCCCGCCCTGGTTATTCTACTGCAGGCTTTAGATTGAACTGAGACCAGGCTCTACTCCTGGGGACAGTTACCCTACTCAGTCGGCCCTGGAACTGTGACCAAAACCAGGTAGTGACAAAGTTGCTAGTTGGCACTTTTTCCTCACATCCTGCACGAGGTCTCGGTGCTCCAGTGTGGTTGTGGGACCTTGCTTTGCCCTAGTGTATAGCCTTGGTTTTCTTTTAGTCCCTGAGTGCTCTCAGAGTGCTCAGCACAGCGTGCTCCCCACCAGACTCCATCCCCGCTATTGGAAGACCTCACTGTCTATCTCATCATGCTCACCTGAGCTGAAAAAAAAAAATGATACTCTGATTTTTGTCTTGGATATCCTGATCACGATTTAATCTTTGTAGGGTTTTTTGGGGGTGGGGTAGGGTGGAGACTGCTAAGCAGCAGGCTGTTTTCTACTAGTTTGCCTCTGCCCTCCAGTAATACAGTATTAATAGGAATAATCATTAAGTAGCTCCCTTTTATACAGTGCTTAAAGTTTATAAGCACCCCTGCAGCAGAGGCAAAATGCCTTCGAGTGGCCAAGAAGCGGAGATAGAGCATGGGCCGGAATTGTTGGAGAAGGCTCCATGGGGATGGCGGGACTCTCAATACATAGTGCTCTGTCAATTCCAAATGTACAAGTAGTTCTGTGACTTCATGGATTTGGATATTCCTTCCAGTGACAACAGATCACAACCTGTGCATTTCTGTTTATTCTTTGACGCTTTTATCTGTGTCCTCCCCTTGATTCTCTTTCCTCCAACAACACAAGGATATCAGGGGAGCAGTAAGCTCCTCTACACCCCCCCCCCTTCCACACACGCACACTGTTGCTTTCTCTCCCTTTCTCTCTCCTTCTCTATTTGTTCTCTTTCTCCTCTCTTCTCCTTCCTCTCCCTCCTCTCTCTCCATCTCTGTTTCTCTCTTTTTGTCTGTCTCTGTCTCTCTCTGTTTTTCTCCAGTATATTTCCCTAATGGCATCCTTTATTCTGTGTCTTTTTCAAAGTTCTTTGTCAAATGCCACAACATTTTTCCTGTATATAGTTCTGTGCGCCTCACTCTTCATCAGTTCATACAAGTCTTCCTAGGATTATCTGAATCTGACACTCAGTACTTATTAATTGAAAAAAATTAATTAATTGAAATTAATCGAAAAAATTAATCAATTAAAAATTAATTAAAATTGAAAAAATAATTTTAAAAATTAATTTTTGTTTTAATAATTTTAAAATTAAATTAATTAAAAGTAAAATAATATGTTAGGAACCTTCCATAGCAATAAACAATACTTAATGAGCACTTGTTATATGCCCAGTACTGTAATACATAAGAAATACACTCCAGCCCTAGTGAGTATTCATCCCAGAAATCTCCACAGAAAAATCCATCATTACAATAGTCCATGCATTAAACAGGGCTTTAAGGCCCTATCTTAAGGGACTTTACATAGAGTATTTAATCTGATCTTCATCACAATCTTGTGGGGTCAATCAACAAGCATTTATTAGGTACTCATTAGGTACCAGTCACTGTGCTACGTGCTCACAAAACAAAGAAAACGTGATAATACTCCCTGCCCTCAAGGAGCTTACATTCTAATGAAGGAGATAACATGTACATTTTATAAGATACATATGAAGTGGATACAAAGTAACTTTAGAGGGGAAGGAACTAGCTGCTTGGGGAAAAATGGTCTCCTGCTGAAGGTGGTGCTTGAACTGAGTCTTGAAAGAAACCATGGAGTATGAGTATCTTAGAACGTGGCTTACACATATTAGGTGTTCAGTCAACATCTGAACGGGTGGATAGATGGTTGGATGAATGGATGGATGGATAGATGGATGACCACAGACTAAGACTTGGCAGAACACATGAAGGATATTCAAAACCAGGAACAGGGCTTTTCCAGTATTAAATAGCGCCCTTACTACCCTACAATTTGTAGCTAGTTTGAAGAGATAATATGATGGGTTTCCTTTGTTATCTTTTGTGTTTCATTTTATGCATTAAAGTCATTATTCTGAAAAGGGGTCCACAAACTTCAGCAGATAGCCAAACGGGAGGGGGTGACATACAGAAAAAAATAAAAAAATCTTCTGTCTTACATTCATTTTCCCTGCGGATCAGATACTGTTGCTAGTCTTTTTCCCTAGTAGAGAATTAGTGGCAGACCCAGGAATTTTTGCTCCCATTGGTTTTTTTCAACCAGTAGGCCCTTGAAACCTTTAAGCTGCACCTCGGTTCCATTATGTACATTTTTGACAACCATAAACTTTCTAGAGAAATTGTGTTTCGATTATTCCCTTACAGTTACTGGGCCACTATGAAGAGGTCTGTGGAATAAATCAGCTTCAGAGTTTATAAAAGTCTGCTGCCAGAGCTGTTCAAATGTTTAAAGCCCAGGACCACATTTCATTAAGTTCAACCTGCCCCTGCCAGATCTTTCTTTCTGTCTCCCTCTCCCGCTTGCCCCCTCCCCCCATCCCTTCTTTCCCCTCTCTCGCCTCTCTCCTCTCTCTCCTCCTCTTCCTTCTCAGAACCAGGATGTTTTTTTCTTGCCTTTTTATTGTTTCACTAACCTAGTAGGTCTCCTTTGGTGGATTGCTGCCAGCTAACTTCCTCTCTTTGGGATGTGAGCTCAAGTTGAAATGACAACACAGGCGATAGTGGGAGGACCGCTCCCCTCTCTGCAGTCCCCTGACGGCTCCTGGGGTTGAAGGGTCCAGTGAGTGCTTTCTTCCGGGTTAAAGAAGGAACTGCGGGCATTTTCGCCTCTTTAGAAAGCCGCAGGAGAGAATCCCCGAGGAGAGAATGCCTGGCGGCTTGCTAGGGAACTTTATCTTCTTTTTTGGCAGCCCCCCGGGGTATTTGCATGTGTTACTCCCTGGCTCCAAGGACCTCAGCAGGTGTTAACTCGGGGGCCAGGACGGGACTGAGCCAGTAAAGATAAGGACCCAGTAAACTTTCTTTTAAAAAAATTATTTTATTTTTAATTTATAGAATAAAACAAGCATTTCCGTAACAGTGCAATAAAAAAGATGATTGCATATGAAATTGCAAGTCTGCTACGCACAACATGCTATTCCTTTCAAATATACCACACAATTGTCATGGAAATTTATTTTTTCTCCTCCTCCGCAGATGGCTACCATTGGACACAAATAGGTTTATATATATGTATGTATGTTACACACACAAATGTTATATACATGTATATATATATTATTCTGTACATACCTTTATCAGTTCTTTCTCTAGATGCAGATAAGACCTGGAATCATAAAGACTTGGATTTGAATCTTTCCTCAGACACTTACTAGCTGTGTGACCTAGGCATGTTACTTAACTTCTGTGAGCCTCAGTTTCCTTAACTGTAAAATGAATTCCATGTTCTCTGACTTCCTTCCTTCCTTCCTTCCTTCCTTCCTTCCTTCCTTCCTTCCTTCCTTCCTTCCTTCCTTCCTTCCTTCCTGCCTTCCTTCCTTCCTTTCTTCCTTTTTTTCTTCCATCTCACCTAGGCTGGAAGTTCTCCAGCCACTCATGGCCTCATCCCATTGCTGATCACCATGGAAGCTTTAACCTATTGTGTTTTTCCAACAGGGACTAGTTCACTTCTCCATAGGCAGCCTGGTGACCCACTTCTCCAGGGGGCTCATCATGTAAGTGCTGGACTTCCCTTAGAGACTTGATCAGCTTTATCCCTACTGCTTTAGAATTTCCAAACCCATGTGACCCATCAGCCTCAACCTACTCCAGTTACAAGGATTACAGGCATTGCGTTTCTTGAAAAATAATCCTCTCTCTCTCTCTCTCTCTCTCTCTCTCTCTCTCTCCATATATATATATATATACACATGTACATATATATATATATATGTGTGTGTGTATAAAACTCTATACATATCCCTATATATACACATATATAAATTCTAAGAAACTCTCACTCTCTCAGACTCTCTCTCTACACATATATAAGTTCCAAGAAACCGATTTCGCATTAAGCATAAATACTTGAGCTCTCCTTTCTGTAGCTAACATCTATACAGTCATTCCTTCCTTGACAAGCAGCCTCAGAAGAGAAGAGCTAAGTGCTTCTGATTACTCTTGGTAACTCCCTTGACAGACACTTGGGAATCAAAGGAGTTGTTAGCCCTGGAAGGGACATTTGGAGGTTTGGAGGTCACCTAGTTTAACCTCCATCTTTTATAGATGAGGCTTTTGAGACCCACAGAGGTAAAATGATTCATTCGAGGTCACACAGCTAACCTAACAGTTGGCAAAGTTTGGATTCTAACCCAGGTCAAAGGATCATGGGATCACAGCTTCAGAGCTGGAAGGGACCTTAGAATTCACCTACTCCAACTCCTTCCCTTTACAGAGGAGGGCCAGAGAGATAAAATAATGTGCCGGTGGTCTCACATACTAAGTGACAGTAAGTAAGGCAGTAGCAATTAGAGCCGTAATTCTAAGCCAGGTCCTCAGACTTCCAACCAAGGGCTCTTTCCATGTGATTCTCCAGATAGAATGTTGTCTTAATCTAGCCCTTTTCCCCTACTCCAGCTCAGTTTTAAAAAGCTGGAAAAGAGCCCCTAATTTTTGGCAAGATGTTCATTCCTCCCCAGGAACAATACAGAAGCAGGCACTCCAAGATGGAGAGAGGACACAAGGTGAGAACAAAGCGGGCACACAGTAGGATTTAATAAATGCTTGTTGCTTGATTGATAAAGCCTCCTAGTAAAGTTTATACTTTATGTTTTCAGAAGCCACTCCAGGGGCATATGTATTTTTTTCCAATCAGAGAATAAAGCCCCAAGTTGCAAATCTTTTCACATTCTTGACTTTTCACAGCATTGCTTCTTTGTGGGGGTAAAGAACAAGGAAGGAAACTAGAATCCCAGAGAGCCCTGGACAGTGCAGATTGAGGGCTGAGGCTTTTGTTCACACAAACTCACTTGGCTCCCAAATGTTCTCCACCCAGAATCATTACATCCGCAGCGGAGTTTCAAAACACACCAGAGCAGTGGAGCCGAGTAGGCGGCCGCCTGCACAGTGTGATTTGAGGGGCCCCGGCAAGGCCCTGGCTGACCAGAAATATTCCACCAGTTCACCACTGTGCCTAAAATTCCCAATGTTTAGGGAGATGCTGATTTAGCCATGGCCAGACCAGAAGGCTCCCAGTATAACACGCTTATATCGCTGGGGAGGGAAAGAAGGGAGATAGTAGCATCCTTAACACATTAGGGGAGATTCGTTTATCAGATCTGCCAGCTTTTTCTCTGGAAAGCAGAAAATAGGACCCTATGGGAATGGAATATGGGATACAGGGTGGGGAGGATCTTCTCTAACTGGCCCTCAGGAAGTTACCTCTCTCATCTGCGCCTCACTGTCTTCATCTGGAAAATGAAGAAGCTGGATTGGAGAGGAATTCTTAACCTGGGGCCCTTATATGGGGCGGGGGGGGGGCGGCGTCTATTAGGTGGGAGAATCTGTGAACGTGGTTGGGGGAAAAAATTACATTTTTATTTTCATTGACCTCTAACTGAAATTTAGCATTTCCTTTGATTAAATTTCATCAAGCGAAATTTAGCCAACTACCGTAGAATTAGTAGTACCTGAGATCTGGTCACAAATAGAAATCACAGATATTTTTATTTTATATCATAGTTGTTGTAGATACTTTCAAATATCATTTTCGTTCATCACGACTTCGGAGTAACTATACTCATTAGTCCTACCACTAGCTGTATTTCTATATCAAATTTAAAAAATTATTATGACAGTTGTATATCAATACAATTAGTTTTCTCTGTGCTCCTATGTATTTTATTTTATGAATTTAAAAATATGATATCTAAGTAGGCATCCAGAGGCTTTCTCCGACTGCCAAAGGGCTCTATGACGTACCCAAAAAGGTTAATAAACCCTAATCCTATAATAAACCCTAAAGCTCTTTCCAGATTTATGATTCTAGCTTTGATTCTAGTTAAGATTTGATGGGAAGCTATAGGGAAGGTGGAATGCAAGTAAGATGTGGCAACTGGCTGGAGTAAGGTGTGTAACTCCCCCAGGCCTTTTCTATCTCTTGTTCTTGCTCAGGGAACAGCAATTAAATCACTACCACTATTACTATTACCACTAAGATTATATTGTTACTACTTCTTCTTCCATTACTACTACTACTACCACTACTACAACTCTAATCCTAACCACTACAACTACTACCACATTTATTATTACCACCACTACCACCACCACTACTACTACTAAGATTATATTATTACTACTTCTACTTCCACTGCTACTATTACTACCACTACTACAACTCTAATTCTAACCATTACAACTATTACCAGATTTACTATTACCACCACCACCACCACCACTACTCCCACTGCTATGGTAGCTATGATAGAGATATAATATGTGTCAGGAAGATCAGGGTTCAAATCCTTCCTCAGACACTTAGTAGCTCCACAAGTCACTTAACTCCACCAAGCCATAGTTTCCTCATCTGTAAAATAGGAATAAAAATATCGTCTGCCTTATAGGATTGTTCTGAGGATCCATCGTGATAACACAGGCCAAGGGCTTTGAAAACCTTAAAGTGCTTGCTATTCTTAACAGTGCTGATAGCGGATGAAAGAAGATTCTTTTCTCAGCCTTCCCCCTCTCCCCGCACCAAACATTAGCTCATTAATTGGCAGCACTTGGTGTGTTTTTCAGCCACAAAATTTGATTGACGCCTTGTTATGCCGTAGGGGTGGGGGCGGGTCCTCTGGGAGGAAATTGTCTCTTTGGATGACACCATGCACTCCCCGTACACACCCACTCCGCAGCTCAAAAACAATGCAAGTTAAAAACCCCCGAATCATTGGGAGGTGGCAAGGAGGTTGTCTCTGAGCAGCTGCTGATTAGGACATCCTATTCCCAGTCTGTGCTAACATCCCCGATAACGCTGGTGTACAAACAGATGTCTTGGCACATTAAATGCTGCAGACGTGGAAATTGTCAACTTGAAAAAAAAAGAATCCGTACTCAAACTGTCCTGTTAATTTAATCTGCATTCACCATGTGAGGGGAAGTGAGGGGCTGACACAAAAGGCCGAGAGCTCCTAGGGAGGGATGAGATTTTCCAGCTCCAAAGATACCTGAGAAATGGGACCTTTCAAAGAAGCAACTAGCCAGTAATTTTGGGGCCTTGGATTGGAATTGATGAGAGTCAGGTTTAAATCATAGTGGCTGGTTCCCTTTGAGGGATGGGGCCCACATGAACAGAAAGAGTAATTTTTGCAGTGGGGAGCACCTGCAGTCTGAGGGGCAGGAAAGAGTCAATTTGGGGGGCCCTATTTCAAATTCCCTAGTGGGGATCCTCTTTCCAGGAGTTTCTTTTCCCTGTCTCATTTCCCTCTTCTCCCCACTGTTTTTCTCATTTCCATCTTTCCTCTTAGAAGAGGGCACACCTGTTCTTGTTTGTGTCCCATCCCTCTAGACTGAAAACATTGGAAGAATAGGAACATGGTGCCTCTAAACTTAATCCTCAGCTCCTAGCCCAATGCTCTGTATGCAGTAGGCATTTAATCATGGCATTGTGGAAGGCTGGAAGGGACCTCAGGGGCCATCTAGTCTATTTCTAAACTGAGGCTCAGAAAATTAAAGTGATTTGTCCAAGGTCATCCAGGTAGTATCAAAGGGAAGATGTGAAAGTAGAAATCCCTTCTATAACATTAATGTTATTGGAAGACATAATTCAGAGGGACTCTCTACTAATTAGATTTGTCACTCTGTAGCCTCAGCAAAGTCACTTAGCCTTTTAGGGCCAAAGTGCCATTATTTGTGAAATATGGGTGCTGGGCTAGGTGACCTCTAATGGCCTTTCTAGCTCTAAATCTGTGATCTATGGTCCTTGACATATGGTCATGCAAACTCTTGCTTAAATACTTCCATTGATGGGGTGCTCACCACTCCCTAAAAAGCAGTCCATTTCATTTTGAGAATATACCAGTTGTTAGGTCCTCGTTATATTGAGCTAAAACTGCATCTTTATAATTTGCGTCCATCGATCCTCAGTCTGCTCCATGGAGCGCCACAGAATAAATCAAGTCAACTTCCTCTCTCTAGGGCCTTCTGTTTCATCATCTGTAGAAAGAAGGGGTCATACCAGATGGCCTCTTAAGGTCCCTTCTGGCCCAGCTCTATGACCCTATGTTTTAATAGTCTCTTCTACTTGACAGTCCTTCAAATTTTTGAAAACATGTATTCTATTTCTCCTACATCATCTCCTTTAAAGGCTAAAGAGCTTTTGGGATAGGATAAGGCTTCTTTACCTTTTTTGTGTCCTGGATCCCCTTTGGCAGTCTATTGAATGACCCTATGGGCCCCTTCTGGGAATTATGTTGTTTAATGCATAATCTAAGACACACAAGATTACTACAGAAGTCCTTCTATTGAAACGTGGATATCAAAATATTAAATAAATAAGTTTACAAGTCCCAAGTTTCAAGAATCCCTGATTTAGAGAGTTCTCCTATAGTCCTTTGCCTTTCTCCATATATGCCTGGGCATGTCAGGAACCCAAATATAGTATCATGTCCAAAACTGAACGCTGATGCCCGAGATGGGGTCTGACCAGGTCAGCGTACACTGGGACTCTGAGAAGATCAAAGGGGGCAACAAACAGAGCCTGAGATTACAGTGGGAATTCTGACTGCCAGTTCAACTTGCAGACTTGGCAGTCAATTTCTGCTCCTCCCTCCCCGGCCCCCCCCAGGCTTTTTTACTTGATTTTTTAAATTAAGATAGTTTTGGGTACAGCTGCTCAATCAGTGCTGAATTCACTGAGTTATACTGTCATCCAAAACACATTCTTCTATCTTTGCTGTCAGGGGAATTAATATCAGATGGTTGAGGTTTCTTTAGGTTTTTTATTGAACTCATAGAGGAATGATCTCCTAGTCTCTTCTCCTCCCTCACAGTCTTCATAGACCACGTTTTATGCTCCATTTTTGACATCAGAATGCAGGCTTATACAATGTCCAATCTTGACCCTGGAGAACTCTCAGGAGAGAGAGAGGTGGTGGATTACAGGAGCAGAAAAGGGCATGCATTGTCAGACACGGTCAAGGGGTTGGCTTGTTTTGCTTAACTTCACATTACATGGGAGTGTTCTCTTATGGTAGCTGGTATTGGGAAATGACAGCAATGGGGAAAAGCACTGATAGAACAGCTTTTTTGGGGCAGTTGTTTTTAAGAAAAACATGGGATCATTGATTTGGAATTAGAATGGACCTTGGAGTCAAGTACCCTCAAATCCAACCTCTTCACTGAGTAATGAGCAACCTGAAGGTTAAGAGCAACCTGAGAGGTAAAGTGACTTGCATAGAGTCACACAGCTTGCAAAGGATACATTGGAGCTCAGGTCTTTGGGATTCCACCCCAGTATCCTGTCCACTGCACCAAGATGTCATTGGTAGTGGAGATGTTCCCATTTTTTTTTTTCCTTTTTCAAAGTCCCTCTCCAGGTTGAGATTGAGCCTTTCTTACAGAATAAAAGTTGGATTCCCCCCCCCCCCCCCGAATGAGTAGTAATACTTTCTGAAAGATTTCTGGGAATTTCCTGAAGTTCAACATTTCTGGAATCTGCCTTTTTCCCCTTTTTGAAAATTGGGACAACATTTGCCCCACTCTGGTCTCTGGCAACTCTCCTTTTCTTCAGAGTTCCACAACTATTAATTATTATTAACAGTAGTTTCATGGTTAATCTGAAAGTCCTTTCAGTACCCTGGTCCTTGAGATTTGGAACATATTACAGGTCTCTTCAGGAACTATTTATCTTCTCTAAGAAGCTGGAATGAAAAGAAGCATTCCTGAAGCAGAAAGATCAGCTTAAATTTATATCACTTACATTTAAGGATTGCCCTGGGCAGTAGTACAAACATTGCTCATGCCCTATAAGCTCTTCTGGCACAATTCCCTTGGTGCCCTCCTTTTCTCAATACTTTGTGGCTGCCTCTCATATCTTGCTAAGTAAAACTGCTTGTTTGTTGCTGGCCTCCTAAGAACGCTAGCTTCTGGCAGTTCTTTCCTTCTTTGTTTCTTTCTTTTTCTCTTGATTTTTTACATTATTTTATTTTTATTTTTTCTAGTAGCTCGATTTTAATTAATTTTTAGTTCTGAATTCTCTTCCTCTCCTTTACTCTTCACTCATCACTGAGCCCAAAAACAAAAAGCAAAGCAAAACAAAGAACCTTACAAATATGTATAGTCATGCAAAGCAAATTTCTACATCGATCATATCCAAAAATAGAAAGAGAAAGAAAAGAAAATATGCTTCCGTCTGCACTCTGAGTCCATCAGCTTAAAATCTGGAAGCGTGTAGGATGTTTCATTTTGTATCCTTTGGCTTTGTGGGCTAGTCGTTGTATTGACTGGAGCTCCTGAGTCTTTCAAAGTTATCTTTACAATTTTCTTTACAATATCTTTATCTTTACAGTATCTTTACAATGTTCTAATCTTTATAATAGTGTATCTTTATGATCTTATCTTTGCAATATTGCTGTTCCTATATAAACTGTTCTGGTTCTTCCAGTTCATTCTTCCTCAGTTTATAAAAGTTTCCAGAATTGTTCCTTTTCATTATAATATTGATAATATAATATAAATTGTTCTCTTGGTTCTGCTCATTTCATTCTACCTGTGTTCACATAAGTCTTTCCGTGTTTCTTCGAAATCATCTATTTCCTCATTTCTAACAGTCCAGTAGTATTCTGTCATACCCATATGCTACAACTTACTCAACTCTTCCTCCAATGATGGGCGCACTTTTAATTTTCAGGTTTTTGTGGCCATAAAAAGAGCTGCCATAAATGTTTTTGTACATATAAAACCTTTCCTATCTTTCTTTGATCTCTTGGGTGTAGGCCTAGCAATGGTATAGCAGGGTTAAAGGTTATGTACTAGTCAGTAACTTTTTTGTGTATAATTCCAAATTTCTTTCCAGAACTGTTTGTACCTATTCGCACGTCCACCTATAATGCATCAATGTGCCTGTCTTCCCACAGCCCCTCCAGCCTTTATCATTGTCTTTTTTGTTGGTCATCTTTGGCGATATGAAGGGCATGAGGTGGAATCTCAGAATTTCTCTACGGAATTCCCAGTAGGGAGGGAGAGTACAGACAACAATATCTCTTCTCTGATGCTGACTAGTGACTTTGATGTGAGTGCTCTTCTTCTCTTCTCCCCTCTCCACTCCAACAGTGGAGACCGTGGGGGTCACAGAAGCCTGGCTGAACACCAGAGCTCTTGCCCTACTTTGCTAGGTTCAGCAAGGTTACCTTCATATACCAAAAGAACAGCTTACATATGTATTTACAATTGGCTCTTATTATGAGATTGCATACAAAAAACTTCACCCTCATCCCAGGATTGCCTGGAAGTAGCAGATCGAGTAAATGCAAAAATCCCCTGGAATTTTACATTTATTGTGGACCCAGATTCTGTAGCTGTGCTACAGCTAAGTAGCAGATTTTTCTTTCTCAGAAAAAAACCCAAAAACCCCAAACCCTTCCCCTAATACTCATTATTGCCTCATTAACATTAACATTAATGGAGTAGGACATAGGCAGAATCACTCCTGTTTGTCCTGTACATAGCTTGCTTCCTATGCATTTGTTTGCATGGTGTTTCCCCCATTAGATTGTAAACGCCCTGAGGGCAGGGATTGTCTTTTTCCTCTTTTTGCATCCCCAACACTTGGCACAGGGCCTGGCATGTAATAGATGCTTAATAAATGTTTATTGAATTCTTGACTAAGGAGCATAAAGGGAGAACTGGAAAGGACCTCAGAGTCCATCTAGACCAACACCTTGTCTCCCTGCTTAAAACTGAATAAACTTAGGTCCAGAGAGGTAAAACCAGTAGCCCAAGGTCACACAGTTAATATATGATACAGCTGGATTTGAACCTGCCTCATTTGCCACTTTTCTCACTGCACACCCTCTGTGTCACTATTGAAGGACCCAGGGCTTTATGAGGGTGCTGGGTGCTTTGGGAAGAGGAGCCCCTGAAAGGAAAATAGTTGGATAATAGTAGCTTTCACCTACTTAATCTTTCTGCCCAAGGTTGGGTGGATGGTCCAGCTTGTGGACCACGAGAGCACTGCCTAGTGCACCTTGAAGCTATGGATCACAAACAGTGTTCTGAGACGGACTATCTCTCACCAAGGGGTCTCCCTGGTCCTAGAGTCCAGTCTCCCTTATTACAGTGACTTAGTTGGCTTAGAGCCAGATTTGTAGACATGGCCCTTGACTTTGTCCACCTGTCTCTTTTTGGTTTGTGCATTTTGAGTAGATGGCTATCTATGTTCTGTCCACCAAACAAATTCCTTTCCCTGTGTACTCAGGTAGCATTGTCTCTTCCCAGGCTTATCTCATGCAATCTCCTATCCAGTACCATAAACCATATTTATCTGTATAGACCCTGCAGTTTCTACCTCCTTGCCACCCATCCTTTTTTTCGTGTTATTTCCTATGCTCAAAATGTCTGCACTATTTTTGCCTGTTTCTGAATTCTTACCCATTCATAAGCAAAACCATATAACAAGTGTGATTGCCTAGTGATAGCACGTGCCAATTTTTACTCTTGCAATTTACTGAATGCCATGTGCTTGAATTGGATCATATGGCACCAGTTCTGATGACTGTGTTTGATACAAGTTTTGCTCAGACTCTTCATGTTAGCTTTATTTCAGTCAATTAGCAAACATTTGTTAAGTGCCTACTCTGTATCTCAGACCCTGTGCTAAGCCTGGGGATACATTTGTTGATGTTGTTAAGTGGTTTCAGTCGTGTCCGACTCTTCATGACACCATTTGGAGTTTTCTTGGCAAAGATATTGCAGTAGTTTGCCATTTCCTTCTCCAGCTCATTTTACAGATGAGGAACTGAGGTAAACAGGGTTAAGTGACCGGCCCCAGGTCACTTAGCTAGTAAGCGTCTGAGGCTGGATTTGAATTCAGGTCTTCCTGACTCCAGGTCCGGTGCTCTATCCACTGTTGGACCTAGCTGCTATGCCACATTGTCAAAAAAAAAAAGCCCCAAAAAACGAAGAAGCTTCTTTTTGTATCCCCCAGGCACAGTGTCTGGAACAGAATAGGTGCTTTAGTAAATGTTTATTGAATTGAATTATTGAATTGAAAGGCATACTGTCAAGAGTAAAGGATTAAAGAAGGTGAGAGTTCTTTCAATACTCTGCTCTGACCAGACATTTTGTGGATGCCGGAGAACACTCAGTTCAATCCAACAAATATTTATTAAGCGCCTACCATGTGCCAGACACTGTGTTAAGCACTGGGGATACAAAAAGAAGCAAATGATTGCCCCTGCCCTCAAGGAGGGGCCAATCTAATGGAGGTGGGGGTGAGGAACAACATGCAAACGAATATATACAAAGCAATTTATATACTGTACAGGATAAATAGGAAATAATTAGCAGAAGGCGGCATTGGAATCAAGAAGGGTTGGATAAGTCACCTTGCCTAGACCTGCTGACTAGACATGTTTCATAAGGAGAGGAGGGAGGTCAGATTTCCCTAGGCTGAAGCTAAGAGCCGCTGTATCTTTGCTAACATCTTGCCTGTGCAATAGCTAAAATAGCCTTCTGTTAACTGGACCTAGGAGCCTGACAACTTGTCCATTAGATTGGCAGCTCCTTGAGAGCAGCGATTATTTTGGTTCTGGATTTGGCTTTTCTTTGTATCTTCCAGTGCTTAGCTCAGTGCCTGGCACATGGTAGACTCTTAATAAATATTAATTAACTGACAGATGTCCTCTGAGCTTCCTTCAGGTTCTGAGATTCTATGATGTCCACACTAATTCCACAGGCCTTCTTTTCCTGACAAAAGGGGTTTTACTTCACATGCAACCCACAATGGGTGTTCCATTGTAAATGGCAGGCCTTCTGTGGCAGAAAAACACCAGAGCTCACCACATTTACAAGCATTTACATGTACAAACACATTTACAAGTATACCAGTATACATCCCCCTACATTTTATAGAATGGAAGTGTTGTGATAAAATTTTATGTAAACTGCATTTTTGTCAATTGAATCGTATTTTAAATTTATTAGAGAAGTTTGTTAAAGGGATCCTATTATAAACCAGTTTGAAAATTGAAAACACTTTTTGCAACGTGAACAATAGCTCCTGATAATGTGTGTGTGTGTATGCGTTGGGGGGGTGTTGTGGGGTGTGCATGTGTGTGTGCACACGTGTGTTTATAAATCTGGATTTTCCTACATTGGATTTTCTTTGAGTCCCAGGATTAGGTTTTTCACCTTTGCAATGTCTCTCCAATATGCCCGTCCTCTCCTCTGACACTGCCACCACTCTGGTGCAGACCCTCATCACCTCATGCCTGGATTATTGCAATAGCCTGCTGGTGAGACTGCCTGCCTGAAGTCTCTCCCACTTCAGTCCATTCTTCATTCAGCCACCAAAGTGATTTTCGTAAAGCTCAGGTCTGACCATGTTAAACTTCAGTGACTTCCTGTCACCTCTAGGATAAAATACAAAATTCTCTGGTATTCAGAGCCTTCATAACGACCCTCTCCTTTCCATTCCTGGCCTTCCACCCCCCCACCCCCACCCCAAGGTTTTCAGTCTTCTCACACTTACTCCCAGACACATATTTTTCAATCCAGTAATATTGACTCATTGACTTCTTAGCTGTTCCCACAAACAAGTCTTCTCTGGGCACTCTCTCTGATTGACCCTTATACCTGGAATTCTCTCTTCCTGCTGGCTTCTTTTTCCTCTCAACTAAAGCCCCATCTTCTACCAGAAGCCTTTCCTAATCTCTCTTAATTCTAGTGCCTTCCCTTTTTTCATTATTTCCTATTTAACCTATCTCTACCACCCCACCCCCCACAGTTTCAGTGATCAAAATTTATATTCCTTTGGGCAGGGCTTATGGGCTAGATTCTTTCTTAAGGACCATGCCTTAAACTGAAATCACTCTGGCTCTCATGTTTTGTCCAGAAACCGGGAGGATTGAATTTTTTTTTTTGACTAGGTAAAAAATGCCACTCTCTGCCTCATTTCTTACCTGGCCTTAATCACTGAAAGTTTTTATATGTTTTTAGGGGTGATTGAGACCCCAGAATACCAACACACTGGGTCCTGCTTGAATGAATTCAGCCCAAGCCTTCTCACAGCCAAAAAAACCAAAGTTTATTACAGATTCTCCATATTGGGTTCTCTTAAGAAATCTTACCATTTGTGACACTCGTTTTCACAAGTGGGCCAGATTAATCTGAGCTGAGATAGATTGAATCTGAGAACTTTCATGGAGGCAAGATGAAACTTATATACACAAAGATTGTGGGAAAGATCTAGGGTGGTCCTGGGGTGATGGGAGGAGGGGTTTAGAGAAGGTCTTGAGGAGGAGTCTAAGGAGGAGGTTGATGGGACTGGAGTTGTCAGACTCCAGGAACTGAGAATGGAATTAAGGGTAGGAAGTAGCTGAAGGCTACCTGGAGATAACCGACAATGTGGGGCTAGGCTAGTTTAAGGGTAACAAATTTGTGCACAGACACTTTGATAGGATCAAAGATGGAAACTAGCCAGACAGTGGAGGACTAGGCTAGATTAAGAGTAACCTAGCCTAGAGATTTGGGCCTAGCAATAATGAAAGTCTTATGGCCTCAGGCAATGGGAAGATTCAAGGAGAGTTCAAAGGGGCTCCCACAGTCTAAACTCCATCAAAAGGACAGTGCCTCAGTCAGACTGAGACCTGTTAAAGACCTTAGCTTAAAAGACCAAGGTCTCCCACTGCATCCTGGGCTATCTCCAGTCATCCTGATGTATATCTTGTCACCGGACCCAGGTGGCTCCAGAGGAGAAAGTGAGGCTGGTGACAGCCCTACCTCACTTAAATTCAGCTCACTTGTATGTCATGGCAGCACCTCCTGAGAGCAGAGGACCAACAACAACGTTTGACCTGTATATAGCTTGTTCGTACATATTTGTTTGCTTGTCTCCTCCTTTGATGGTGAGCTCCCTGAGGGCAGGGTCTATTTTTGCCCTATTTGTATTTTGAATGCTTAGCACAATAGCATAGTAGTACTTAGTAAATATTTATGACTGATTATTCAGAATGTTCACACTACTGTCCATGTGTTGACTTGGATGGGGACAAATGATAAAAGCTCATAGAATCTGGAGATAATCTTTTTTCTTTCTATTCTTGCTAACAATCTGAAAGTGTGGTAGGTTGGTACTGGCAAATCATGCAGAATTATAGAGCTGGCAGGGGCCTCAAAGAATATCTAGGTGCTCCCTGCATCACCCTGCTCCCTGGTAATGGCCCCAGAAAATGAGCATCTAGTCTTTACTGGAAGACCTTCAACACCTTATAAGGACCTTACAAGGGAGGTAGCATTTCATTTTTAGACAAGCTTTAACTATCAGGAAATTTTTTTCTGTAGGTTAAGCTAAAATCTGGTTTGTTCTTGAGTGTTTGCATTATTTTAAAATTTGATTAATTTCTTTGGGTATGATGGAGCTAAAGATAGTAATGAGATCATATTGGGCTCATCCATATGAAATGTGATATTTAGCTAAGTCACTCTGTGAGGCCAGGCCTGTGTTCTAGAATGGCTCGATTCCCCAGTCTAAGCTTTTCCTTCATCCTGTGTCTGCATAACGTTCAGGACAGCAGAGATTTGATAGTTCTTTGATTATTTGACCAAACGTGTAGAATCAGCTAGATATCCAACAAAGAAGACTTTGGCTTGCTTTTCTAATAGTGTGGGTGGTTTTCATTGTAACATCTAGCTTACCCAGTCCCCCTTGTGACAAATAGGGCAAACGTGCAAGGTCACTGCATGGATGGGGAAGTTAAGTCTGTTGCCGTAGAACTCAGTATCTCATTTTGGAGCTGACAGGGGGTTGATATGGGGATTGAACCATATTAGAACTGTACCAGCCAACTGGATACAAGTATTAGACAGTAAATAGTATGGTGGCACAGCTCTGTATATTGACCAGGTTAACCGTATAGTTGCCAGATCTTTGTTTTCCTTCTTGCTGCTTAGGCACAACCTTATGGTCGGAGACTGCTGGAAATATGATTATCATGGCCTTGTGCAGAAGAAATCCAGAGATGGGCCTTGGGCTGTATCAGTGGCATTCTTCACTGTTGTTCTGAATAGATAATGGGTCCTTATGGTCATGAGGCCTGAGCTCCTGGCTCCCTTCTTCCTCCTCCATTTTCTTAAAATCTTTGTAAACTCACATTTTCCCCCTCTCCCTGAGAGTGCTCTTATTTTGTTCTTACTTTTATTTATTTTTTAATAAACATTTATTTTCTTTCCCTCTCAAATGTACAATTTAAAAAAAGGAAAAAATAAAGCACTCATAAGAAATGTACATAGTCAAGCAAAATAAATTCCTACATTAGACATGTACAAAAATCTGTATCTTATTGTGCATTTTATGTTCATCAACTCCAGGAGGAGGGTATTAGGTTTCATCTTTATGGAGTTGTGGTTTGTTAGTCAACAAGCATTTATTAAGTGCTTATGGTATACTAGGAACTATGCTAGGCAACGGGGTTACAAATACAAGCAAAATGAACAACAGCCCCTGCCCTGAAGGAGCTTACATTTTAATGGGAAAAGACTCTCTTTCTTTGTGTGTGTGTGTGTGTGTGTGTGTGTGTGTGTGTGTGTGTGTGTGTGTGAGCTGGGAAAGAGAGGGATTGGGAGAGGGCCCAAGTAGCATCCACTTCTGTAATTGCATTGATCAAAGCTTCTAAGTCTTTCAAATTTGAAATTTTGAAATTGTTCCATAAATTGGCCTCTTGGTTCCACTCACTTCCCTCTGCATCAAGTCACAGAAGCAGTCTCAATTTCCTCTTAACTACCTATCTCATTATTTCTTATTGATACAATGATACTCGGTTACATTCCTGTACCACAGCTTGTTTAGTCACTTCCCAAAAGGTGAGCATAGCCTCCTTTTCTAGTTTTTGTGCTAGCTAGTAGAAAAGAGCAGCTGTTGATATTTTTGTACAAATGGCCCCTTTTCCTTTGATTTCTTTGAGGTCTAGGCCCCCAGATAGAAGTATTCTTGGGTTGAGAAGGATCCACAGTTTAGTTAGTTTGAGGACATAGTTCCAGACTTTCAGCTTTACCAATAGTGCCTTAGGGTTCCTGTTTTCTGCAGGGGAGGATTTTTGATGTTTATGAATCCCCAGTAAGACTCAGGGCTTCACAATATCTTACTGGTTTGTTGTGCCGAGGAGTATCCATTTTCCATCACAAATAGATGGGATCTTTGTTTTCTTAAACCCAAGTTGATGATGCCAGTGTGTCCCTTTGGCAGTACAATAAACAAGAGGAAACCTGAGTCATCTTTGACCCTTCCCCCATCTCCTTTACCCATTATTTCTAATCAGTCAATAAATCCTATTGCTTCTCCCTTCAAAACGTCTCTTTTCTATGACCTCTTAAAGGCTCACAATATCTTAAGATCCACATTTAGAGCTGGAAGGGACCTTAAAGACAGTCTAGCCCACTACTCTCATTTTACGGATGAGGACACTGAGGCCCAAATTGGGTAGGTGGCTTGGCCGAGGTCACCCAGGCAGTAAGAGACAATAGCAAGATTTCAATTCTGATCTTCTGATTGCCATCCCGCTATTGCAGTCACGGTGTCAGGCGCAGCAACCTCATAACTGTTCTCCGTGCATCTATTTTCCTACCATCCCTATCTGTCCTACGCAATGCCACCAAATAAGTCTTCCTACAGTGCTGATTTCATTGTAGACTCACAGAATGCTAGAGCTGGAGGCGAATTTATTGGAGAAGAGAATCTTGTACAGCCCCTTTATTTGACAGATTGAGAAAATTAGTCCTGAGCTTATCTTCATTGAATTTCTTTCTGCTGCTGAATGTCTCCACCTCCATTCTCCCTGTGATAGTCAGAAGTACATGAATGACCTCTTCCTCCTCCCGTTATACACCAGGAGGAACTTTGGTGCACTGTTTTTGCAAGATGGCAGCCCTTTGGTCCATAGAAGAGTTGAGCCTAACCTTCAACCCCCTACCCCCATCAGGATAGTACCTAGCTGTCCACAGTTGTATACTACTACTCCCCTGACATGAAATTCCCTTTCCCCACTCTCTCTGAATGTGAACATTCTATAAATCCCATCTTTTCGATGAATCCCATGTCAGTTTCCCCTTTTTTGAACTCCTCTTGTATGGAACCAATCTCTTTGGTATTTAATCATATCCCACCTCCCATTGTTACTTAAACAATGTCATGTGTATTTGTTTTGATATAACTTTTTGCCTTTCCAAGATTTTTATAGTGGGAAGAGGGTTGGATGTGGTGGTAGGAGACCTGGGCTCAAATCCTCATTGTCTTCACTTTCTTCACCTATAAAATGGGGAAAATAATGTTTGCTCTACCTACCTCACAGAAGTGTTGTGAGGGAAGTATTTTGTAAACCCTCAGAGAGCTGAGGACAGGAGCTTATGATCCATCTGACACTTTTGTCTCTCATCCAGTATCTAGCACAGTGCTAGATACTCAATACATATTTTAAAATGAATGACGTGACAGGTAGGGGAATGGACCCTTGATTTGAATGCTATAGACAACGACTGGCTGAAAAAATTCTACCAATGCAGATGGGTACTTTCTCTGCAATTTAGACTCTTGATAGGTTAGGTGACTTGCCTAAGGGTCACATAGCCAGAATGTATCAGAGGCAGGATTTGAACACAGGTCTTTCCAGCTCTGAAGCCAGCTCTTAATCTTCTATGCCACTTGTAGTATTGAACGTAAGGTGGAATTATTTCACATGTAGCTAATGCTTGTGAGCAGAGTTTCCTTTCAGTCATCTTTTGGAAGGCTCACGTTATTAGCTTTATGGAAAGCAGAAAGTCCTCACTTGACTATTTTCTTATTCTTTCAGCTGCCGTGAAAAGTCACAAGCCAGATAAAAGTTCTGAGCTTCAAAGAGAAAATTTCACCACTCCTTCTCTCAATTACAAAAACATTTCAACTGTGGTCCTCGAAGGTCTTGAGACATTTCGGAATTCCAGCAACAACAGGACCACACTGGATGCCCCAGGAAGCGTCACTGTAGCATTTGAAACATCAAAATCCAGAAGGAGTACCACCAGTAGGATGAATGATACTCCATCACTCGGGCATTCTTCAGAGATACCCTCTGTCTCATCCTCTCAGAAAAACCCCTCAGGTATGTTCGTGGTACTCATGCTTGAGCTAGGTGAAAAATGGTGCTTGGAGTGGAGTAGGCAGGCGGAGGGTGGGGCTGCCAGGGGGGTTGGGGAAGGGCAGGGGAAGATGCTACAGGTTTAGGGCCATGAAACAGTGAAGTGAACTGGCCTAAACTTAGGTGGGTCTGTGATCTTATATTGGTTGTCCCTCTACCAGAGCTGGTGGTAATCCCTTCATTCCTTCCTCTCCTGTGTAATCCTCATTCATTGACATTCACTCTGAGCCAGGAGCTTCAGAGTGAAATGGGTGAGAAAGGAAGAAAGAAAAAAAAAGAAAGGAAAGAAAGAAGGAGGGGAGGGAGGAAGGGAGGGAGGAAGGAAGGAAAAGAAAGGAAGAAAGAAAAAGAAAGGAAAGAGAAAAGAAAGACAGGAAGGCAGGAATCTAGCAAGTAAACCCCAAGTTAACTGGGGGGCTTTTGGCCATCAAAATTTACCTTCTTTTGGAGAGGAGAGGGAGAAGACAAGCTGAGTTACACAACTGCCCGAGTCCCCACTCAGGCAGCTCCGAATATTCACAGGTTGTGTTTGCCCTTCATTTTCGAAGAGGATCATGACATCGGGAAAATGATGACGTGACTTGCAGTTGACTTTGATTTGAGTGAGGGAGGGATGTGCACAGTTACCAGCCTCACTTTCTCCTCCAGAGCCATCTGGGCCCAGTGGCCTGATATTCTCTTTTGACTAGCAACCCTGAGGATCTTCCCCTCTCAGTTTGATTTTTTTTCTTTTTTCTAATTAAAGGGGCCATCCCTTGATTGACTTCTTAAAAAGGCCTATTCAGTGAATGGGCATTACCTCACTAAAGTGAGAATCTGAAAAGGCCTTAGCCTAAAAGGGCCAGGGTCTCCCATTGCATCCTGGACCATCTCCAGTTATCCTGATGAATATCTGGTCACTGGATCCAGATGGTTCTAGAGGAGAAAGTGAGGGTGGTGACCTTGCACAACCCTCCCTCACTCTAATCAAAGTCAATTGCAAGTCATGTCATCATTTCCCTGATGCCATGGTCCTCTGACAATGAAGGACAAACACAACAAGGGCAATCCTCATTCATATTCTTAAATTGTCAAGAGAACCCTCCCCTCCCAACATGTTGGATGGATCCCCTTTGGAGAGGCTTGGATGGGTTGTGATCTGCATTGTTGCTGAGAATATCCACAGTGGAGTGATCATAGGACCATTGGGCTATTTGAATCCTTCCTTCCTTCCGCCCAATGTGTTAGGAACCATTTGTTTGTTCTTTCAATAACTTGAGCATACCATTGCTGAGTGCAAGAAGTCCATTGTCATCATTCTTGACACACTTTCTTTTTTGGTCATGCTTGTCCTTAATGATGTCCTTCATGTCACCTCTCATGTCACAGTCATCATAAATGATGCTCTGTATGCCTGCTTACAGACTGTCTTTTCCCTCTGTCCTTTGGGTCACTTGCAGTTCTGGTGGGCATTTTTTGGAGGTTGCGATGTTTCATGGCTCACAACCACATCCTTATAATAACCAGAAAACAATATTAATGATAAAATAATAATGTCTCACATTTCAGTAAGGCTTGAAAAGTGCTTTATATACTTTATCTCATTTGATCCTTAAAATGGCTTGTGAAGTAGGTGCTATTTTACAGATGAGAAACTGAGGTTGATTAAGTGATCTGCCCAGGGTCACATAGCTGTTAAGTGACAGAAGCAAGATTCTTCTGTTAAAGAGAATGGTTTTCGTGGTAGCCAGTAGGCTGGGACCATTGAAGGCCCTGTACCATTTTTGAAACGTGATCCCAACTGATTTTCTTCATTCACCTTTCAATCCAACTCATTGTCTGCTTGAAATATCTCAGATATATACATGGATAGATGAACTCAATGGGCTGCATGTCCAGCTTCACGCCATGATTACAGTAATGTGCCTTTTCCATCTATTTCATTTTTTAGATATTAATAATTAAACTGATCTCTTTTGAATATTGGTTCAAATAGGGTAAAATCTATGACTCTGGCTCCACTTTATCCATGTGCTACTTCACTGAATCAGCTATTCCAAAGCGATGAAGCCCTCGTATATAGAGGGCCTAGGCCTTAGGGAATCACTAGTCCACAGACAGTATATAACCATAACCACATCGAGACATCCAGCCACATGTTCTTTTGGTCTCAGAGGGACCAGATGGGAGAATGTGGACAATCTGGGAAAGCTTCCAAGAATGTTCATTTGATTTTTGGGTGATTGTGTTTTGTGATTTTTTTTCCTCCCCTTAAAGACAGCTTAAATGTTAGCTGCTGGGAACACTGCCACAAAGATCTGTGACCTGCACAGCTTGATGGATGGTGGTTTTTTAACAAAGAGTTTTTTCAAGAAAGCAGTGAATGATGGGTAGGATTTGCACAGGCACAGAGGAATGGAGAATGACAGTAGAGGTGGGAGGAGGGGACAAATAAATAAAGGCACAGAAGTGGCAATGAAGAGTTGTTATTGTTGTTGGTCTTTTGTTCTCAAAGAGAAATGCGACAATGTTTGTAGGAAAGTGAGGAGAGTAGCCTGACGACAAGGGCCCAGCTTAGGAAGGACATTTATAAATTGGAGGGTATCCAGAAGAAGGCAGTCAGGACGGTGAAGGTCTTTGATTTCATGCCCTGTGAGAATCAGTTGAAGGAATTAGAGGTGTTTATCCTAGAGAAAAGATTTGGGGAAAGGGATAAGGGGTGGGGGCATGATACCCACATTTGAAAGTCTAGGCTCTGTCTTTTTCTTTCTTGTTCTTGTTCTCTTTCCATATATATGAATATATATATATATATATATATATATACACATATGTGTGTATGCACGTATACATTGTTAAATACATTTATGTATACATATATTGTACATATGTATATATGGAAAGAGAGGGAGAGACAGAGAGAGAAACATAGAGAGATACAGAGAGAGGGAGAGAGACAGAGAGACAGAGAGAAAGAGGGAGAGAAAGACAGAGAGAGAGAAGGAGAGGGGAGGAGGGAGAGAAGAAGAGACAGACAGAGACAGAGAGGGAGAGAGACAGAGACACACATGGGGAGGAGGGATGGAGGGAAGGGAGGTGTGAGAGAGAGAGAGAGACAGAGAGAGAGACAAAGAGACAGAGAAACACAGAGAGAGAAGGAGGAAAGAGAGAGGGAGAGGGAGAAGAGAGACAGACAAGGAGATAGAGACACACACGGGGGTGGGGAGAGACAGAGACAGAGAGAGACAGAGATAGAGAGAGACAGAGACCGAGAGACAGAGGGAGAGAAAGATGAAGAGAGAGAGAAGGAAGGGAGAGAGAGAAGAAGAGACAGAAAGACAGAGAGAGGGAGGAAGAGACAGAGACACGCACAGGGAGGGAGAGAAAGAGAGAGGGGGAGAGAGAGAGAGAGAGAGAGAGAGAGAGAGAGAGAGAAAGAGAGAGAGAGAGAGAGAGAGAGAGAGAGAGAGAGAGAGAGAGAGAGAAAGAGAATTCATTTTACTTGGCCCTAGACAGGACTAGAAACAGTGGGTAATCATTGAAAAAGAGGCACATTTATGCTTGATGTAAGGAACCTCTTTGAAACCATGAATGTTCTCCCAAAGTACCTGGGGCTGCTTTAGAATGCAGTGCACTCCTTCCTCTCTTGTGATCCTCAGGTGAGTCCTAGATGCCCGCTTAGGCAGTTGTAGCGTGGCAGGAGCTGGCTGGCTGGTGATCAGCACTCTTAATGCACATTTGGACAGCGCTAAAGGTTTACAGAGTGATTTTCTCACAACCTCATAGAACCTGTTTGTGTCATGAGTCCCTTTGTTAGTCTGGCGACCTCTTCCCAGAATTATTTTTAAATGTGTAAAGTAAAATACATAGGATTTACAAATGAAAATCAATTATAGTGAAATACACAAGCTCCAGGTTAAGAACCCTGAAATCGGTCAAGGATTAGGAAACTAAAATCCTGGAACATACAACTGAGTATGAGACAGGTAGTTTATTCATACACAGGAAGAAATGCTAAACGTAGAAGAATCATAGTCCATATTAATAGACTTAAGGAGAGGAACGGAATCCAGTAAAATTTTTTTCACTATGTTTGCAATCATCCGGGAGGCTAATATTTAAACCTCACCAGGATATAAGGCAGCATTTATATCCTGATGAGCTCCCAATATTTTGTGTGGAGAGCAGTAGCAGGGTCTCCAAGATGCTGAGACAGCACAGGACCATCCTCCACCCTTGCATGATATCACCTGGAGAGCTGCAGCTGAGAGAGCCCAGCCAAAAACTCTCTCCTCCTTTTAAAAGACCCACTGAGTCATCAACAACTCTCTCCTCTTTTTAAAAGAACCATCGAGTCATCAACTTTCAGAAGCCACTTTGGGGGCTCTTTGTTATTTCAGATTTTTGAGTCCTGTAGCCTCGAGTCATACGTGACTGGAAGCCAGTTAATGAAAAAAAGAAAAGAGAAATTAAAATACATAGAAAACAAAAGGAAATTCAGAAGGAATACAAAAAGACAATTTTGTTACTACTTTGTTAATAAATACACTTTTAAAAATATGTAACAGCAATTTATTGTTTCTTATGCAGTCCTCTTTTTTTGTTCTTCTTTATGTGTGTTTGTGCTTGGTGGTGATTATTAAGCTCATAATAAAAACATTTCCAAAAAAACCAATTATGACATTTATGGAGTTGTGGTAAGCTGCTGAAATTTTCATTTTTCCTTATGTGATTTCAGCCCTGGAAAGCTTCCGTCAGGCATCGAACAGTTTAGAGTCAGAAGAAAGGACTGCCACCTTTGTCACCATCTCAGATTTCCTGACAAGGGGAAAAGAGAGGACATTCAGGTCTCTAACCAATATCACTCCGTCCACGGAAGCCGGAGAAGGAGCTCTTCCTTCTACAGAAACATCCACTCCTTCCAGTTTGATGCATCCTTCGACTTCTGCATTGGAGACTGAAGGACCAAGTATCTTCTCTCCGGGGAGAAATCACACAAAACTGCCATGGCCACATTTCTCCAGAACATCAACTTACCCATCTCCTTCAACCAAGTCTTCATGTGAGTATTTACTGTAGTCACAGAGTACCCTCACCACTTCTCCAAACCCAGTTCATAGACTCCATTTAAGAGCCCATGAAGCCTTCTTGGACTACTCAAACCCCCAATAAGTTTAATGTATGTCATCGACAGTTTTCTCCATCACTTCTTAAAGCCAATCAACAAAACAGTCAATCTAACCGTTATTAATAATGTTGGTTGATTTCCCAGATGTAGATGCTAACACTAAAATTTAGCAATTGTTTCTTTGTAAGCCAGTTTGAGTTGGCTTCAGCCTTCTCCTGGTTGCAAAGCGGTATTAATTACAAAGCAGTAGTGTGTTTCATTTTAAGAGGGGTGGCAGGGTTGGATTGGATCTAGGTTCACATCCTTTGCACCTACCACAATACCTTGCACACAGTCAGTCTTTTATAAATAGGATCTTAAAGTTAGAAATAAAGAGGATCTTAGTTGGAAGGGACCTTGGAATTAGTACAACCCAGCCTCCTCATTATACAGATGAGAAAACATAGACCCAGAGAAATGAGGGACTTGCCCAAGGTCATAAAAGTTACAAGTACAAGATCGGGGCTTTGAACCCAGGCCAAGAGGTTCCAAATTTTGTCTTCTTTCCATTGTACCTGCTGTTATTATTTTAGTCTTGAAAGTACAGGTGGAGTAGAGTCTAGAATAAAACCTATAGAAGTTGCATCACTCTGGCTCCCCTGTGTCTGCTGAATAAACAAACCTCTGTTTTGTAGAAGAGATTTAGTGACTTGCCCAAGGTCTTACAGTTAGTGTCTGGGACTTGAATCCAGGGCTCCCGAGTCCAAATCCATTCCTTCTCCCCCACCCCCATTCCTGATTTTTGTTTTTGCACAAGTTATTGCTAGGTGCCAAAGTAGATAGTGAGCCAGGTCTGTAATCAGGAAAATCTGAGTTCAAATCTAACCTCAAGCACTCAGTAGTTGTGTGATCCCGAGCAAGTTGCTTTAATTTCTGTCTGCCTCAGTTTCCTCATCTGTAAAATGGGGATAATAAGAGCATTTACTTCCCAGAATTTGAGGATATTTGTTAAGCCCTTTGCAAACCTTAAAGTGTTATATGAATGCTGTTATTATTGTTAATAACCTACTAATATAGTTTATTATAGCTATTTAATATAGCTGTTATTGTTATTATTATTAATAAACATGTTCATAGGCTCTCAAAGGGCAGCTCAGGCAAAGAGCATAAAAAAAATCTTTGACGCTTCTCTTTTTTTTTCTCTTTCTGATATCTTAGTAGGGAGGGGTTTGTGGTATGTTAATGTCGGAAGTATGTATTAGGCAGCTAGGTGGTGCACTGCGTAGTCTGCTGGCCCTAGAGAAGACTTGAGTTCAAATCTAGCCTAGCCTCAGATGCCTACTAAGCCTGTGACCCTAGTGAGCCAGTTTACTATGCTCTGTCTCGGTTTCCTTGTCTTTAGAAAGGGGGTAAGAGCACTTAACCCCCCCGGGCTGTTTAATAGTTAATGGGGCAACTAAGTGTGCAGTAGGTAGAGTGCTGGGCGTGGAATCAGAAAGACTCATCTTCCTGAGTTCAGATCTGGCCTCAGACACTTACTAGCTGTGTGACCCTGGACGAGTCACTTAACCCTGTTTGCCTCAGTTTCCTCATCTGTAAAATCAGCTGGAGAAAGAAATGGCAAACCACTTCAGTATCTTTGCCAAGAAAACGCCAAATAGGGTCACAGAGTCAGAAATAACTGAATGACAAATGCAACAATAATTAATGATAATAAACATTCCATTCCCTAGCGGCCCTGGGAATGCTAGTATTGGGATGCGTGGCCTCGGCTGGCCTAGGTTTTGAGAAATGCTTAAGGTCAGAGCATGTTGAACTGTGTGGGGCCTTATTAACCTTACTACTCAACCCTCTTGTTCTAACATGGGACCCAAAGAGGGGAGAGTGTTTTGCTCACAGTCACACTGGGATTAGGTTCAAGAGCCAGGATTCAAACCAAGTCTGCTTTGCTCCAGGGCCCTGGCTATAGAATTGGTAGTTTGAATTTATGTCATCTAAGCAAAAAAAAACCCTTGAGTTACTCAACATAATGATTTTGTCTAAGCAGCTAGCTCCTCTTACATATAACTTGGACCCAGGTTCTGTTGCCTCAGCTAAAAAGATAATTCTCTGATATCTTCCAGTCACTCAAAATGCTTTTTGTGGTTCAATTGTTTCAACCATGTTTATCTCTCTGTGACCCCATTTGGGGTTTTCTTCACAAAGATACTAGAGTGATCTGCCATTTCCTTCTCCAGCTAATTTGACTAATGAGGAAACTGAGGCAACAGGTTAAGTGACTTGCCCAGGGTCACACATCTAGTAAGTGTCTGAGGCCAGACTTGAACACAGGAAGATGAGTCTTCCTGACTTCAGGTCTGGCGTTTTCTATCCGCTCCGCCACCTAGTGCTTACTATGGCCCAAACACTGTTTTAGGAGAATGTCTTTATAAGTTATTAATAAGTATCTTTTGGACTAGATGCTGTCCAAGGTTCTTTCCTATGCTCTGGTTGTTTTGATTCCATAATTTAAAAACCAACCTTATTATTATTAAACTCTGCAAGGGAAGCATTTGTTTATTAAGTTGTACTTGGATTCTGCTTTAGTTCACAAATCCTGGGATCATCATTTCTGTTTGCCTTCAGCCCATTCATTTGGCATGGTTTAAAATAATTTTTACTTGTGTATTCAGACAAAGCTCATAACTTCACTGGATATTACTCTAGATTTCTTCTGTACCTTTTGGGATTTCACACACACACACACACACACACACACACACACACACACACACACACACACACACACACAAACATACACACACACGAACTCCCCAGCTTAGTGTAATGAATCTGCATTTGGAGTCAGGACCTAAGTTTGAATCCTGGGTCTTTATAGCTGTCATTTCTATAGCGTTTGAAGTTTTGCAAAGCACTTTGCACATATGATCTCATTTTATTCTCATACCAACTTTGGAAGATAAGTTCTCTTATCATCCCTAGTTCACAGATGAGAAAGCTGAGACAAGCAGGGCTAAGTGACTTGCCCAGGGTCACAAAGCTAGTTAGTGTCTGAGGCTGGATTTGAACTGAGGTCTTTCTGACTCCAAGTCTAGCCCCTAGCTGTATATGATATTTACTACAATACACCTTATCTTTCTGCATTGCAATTTCCTCATATACAATAAAAGGGTTAGACAATTTTTTAAAGTTTGTTTTCAGTTTATAGATTTCGATCTGGAAAAGCTATCTAATCTAACCCTCTTATTGTATATGAGGAAATTGCAATGCTCACCTCCTCAATTTCCAGTTCTTAGCCACCACAAAAAGAGCTGCTATAAGAATGTACATATGAGTCCTTTTTCTTTTCTAAAAATCTCTTTGGGATACAGATCTAGTAATGGCATTGCTGGGTCAAAGGGTATGCACAGTTTTATAGCCCTTTGGGCATAGTTCCAAATTGCCCTCCAGAATAGTTGAATCAGTTCACAACTCCACCAGCAATGCATTAATATTCCAACTTTCCCAAATTTCTTCCAACATTTATCATTTTCCTTTTCTGTCACATTAGGTGTTAGGCATGAGGTGGTAGCTCACAGTCGTTTTAATCTGTATTTCTCTAACCAGTAGTGATTGATAGCATTTTTTAGTATGGCTTTAGATAGCTTTGATTTCTTTATCTGAAAACTGCCCGTTCATATCCCTTGCCCATTTACCATTTAGAGAATGACACATATTCTTATAAATTTGACTCAGTTTTCTATATATATGAGAAAAGAGGCTTTTATCAGAGAAACTACCTGTAATTTTTTTTCTTAGTTTTCTGCTTTCCTTATAATCTGGGGCTGCATTGAAAAGGTTTGTGCAAAACCTTTTAAACTTAATATAATCAAAATTATCCATTTATATCCTGTAATGTTCTCCATCTCTTGTTTGGTCATAAATTCTTCCTTTATCCATAGATCTAATAGGTAAACTATTACATATTCCCCTAATCTACTTATGGTATCACCCTTTATGTCTAAATTTTGTACCCATTTTGGCCTTATCTTGGTATACTTTATAAGACGCTTTCCAGTTTTCTCAGAATTTTTTGTCAAATGGTGAGTTCTTGTTTCAAAAGCCAGGATCTTTGCATTTATCAAACACTAGATTAGTACAGTTATTACCTATGTGGTATGCATCTTGATGTTTTTAGTAGCTTAAATAATTTTGATGAGGTGGTAGTTTCTGAAAGAAAAATTATTTGTTTTTAGTTTTCAGCCTTCAATTTTATAAGATTTTGAGTTCTAAATTTTCTTCCCCTCCCTCCATTTTTCCCTCCCCTGAGACAGCATGCGATCTGATATAGGCTATACATATACAGTCATATTAAACCTATTTCCACATTAGTAGAACCAAGGGGAAAAACCACAAAAAAGACACCAAAAAAAGGAGAGAGAAAACAGTCTGCTTTGATCTGCATTCAGACTCCATCGTTCTTCCTCTGGATGTGGACAGCATTTTCCATCATGAATCTTTCTTTTGGAATTGCCTTAGATCCTTGTATTGCTGAGAAGAATTAGGTCTATCAAAGTTGGTCATTGCACAATGTTGCTGTTACAGTGCTGTGTACAGTATTCTGGTTTGTACAATGTTCTCCTGATGAGTACAATGTTCTTCTGGTTAGTACAATGTTCTCCTGGTTATGAAGTGGTAATTTTGAGAAAACCAAAGAAAGAAACCTGTGTGAATATAATGTGTGTGGATCTGGGGGCATTGGGCTGGATGATTCCTAAGATCTATTCAGGCTCCAGCATTCTGTGATTCTCTATCAGGCCCAGACCTGAATTGGAACCCAGGTCCTCTGACTCCAGAGCTAGTGCTGTTTCTACCATGCTGAGCCTCTGATTTTATTGAAACTTAAAAAAGTTTTATTGGGGCAGCTAGGTGGCGCAGTGGATAGAGTTCTAGGCCTGGAGTCAGGAAGACTCATTTTCCTAAGTTCAAATCTGGCCTCAGACCAGATTTGTGACCTTGCGACCTTGGGGAATTACTTAACCCTGTTTGCCTCAGTTTCCTCATCTGTAAAATGAGCTGGAGAGGGAAATGGAAAACCACTGCAGTATCTTTGCCAAGAAAACCCCAAATGGGGTCACCAAGAGCCAGACATGACTGAACAACAACAGATTTATATCTTATTATCTTTTGTATTATGGTCATTAACTGGAGAGGTCTTGTTTCTTCCTGTTAGATCGTATACTGTTCGTCTGTTCCAGACATAAGGTCTTGGACTTATTTAAATGCTTCAAGAGATTGTTTCATTTCTTTGGTGTGGTTAGTCCCTCCAGTGGCACAGCTATCAACCCCTCCAACTGTGTTGATAGGAGGAAGCCAGTACCTTTTGGTGATGGGCCCCTGCATTTGGCAAGGCTGGGCTTTGGATGAGCGTTAATTTATTGTCAAGCCCTACTCAGATCCCTGCCATCTTGGAAAAACCTGCCGGCATTTGTGTTCACTAGCATGCCCTGTGAGAACTCAGTCTCTACACTACAATGAACTCTCAGAATGTGGTTACACATAGTAGATGCTTAATAAATATTTGCTGAATGAATGAAGCAGTTAGGTGGTACAGTGAGAAGATTGTTGCACTTGGAGTCAGGAAGATGTGAGTTCAAATCCAGCCTCATGCTTACCAGCTGTATGACCCTGGCCAAGTCACTTAACCACTGTTTGCCTTCGTTTCCTCATCTGTAAAATGGGAATGATAAGAGCACCTGCCTCCCAGGGTTGTTGTATCAAATGAGATAATACATGGAAAGTGCTTTGCAAATTGTAAAGAGTCAAATAAATGGTAGCTGTTATTATTCAATGAATTTTCCTTCTTCTATTTTAGCCCCTGAAACTAGGACAGAATCAAGGAACTCAACTACTTCAAATACTTTGGCCAGTCAGACAGACAGGATAGACATTTCTACCACATTCATCCAAGATGCCTCAAGGACTCTTCAGTCTTCAACTAATAGAAGTTGGTTGGTAAATGGAACAGAAGGCTCAATGAAGCATCCTGGAATGGCCAGCTCTTCAGTGTCAACCCATGCCTCATCTTCCTTAGAGGAGGCCAGAAGAAAAAGCACAGTGACAAGGAATCCGAGTGATGCAAAATCCACCGAGCCCTCAACAGATGACAGATTTGGATACCCTTCTTCCGAGACCTCCCCTCGGTCTTTACAAAATGATTCCTCAAGTGAGTGCCTGACTCACCCCACATTGTAGAGCAAAGTCAAATCCAACTGAATTGATATTTTGGTAATAAATAGGATGAGGTATCTCCATGGTCCTGCAGCTGATCTGTGTCAGAGACAGCACTTGAGCCCAGGACTTCTTGGGCCAGCTTTCTATTCAGTTGTGTGTGTGTGTGTGTTTGTGTATACACATGCATACATATATATGCACATACACACATGTATCTACACATATGTACATATATACACATACATATCTACATATATATGCTTATACACACATAAATACATATATAATGTATATATATGTATATCCTATGGATTATTTTTCAGAAATTTATCTTATTTTCAGTTCATGGAATAAAACAAGCATTTCTATAACACAATACAATAAGAAAGATGATTGCACATGAAACTGCAAATCTACCATGTACAACTTGCTATTCTCTCTAATATACAACAAAGTTATCATAAAATTTCATAATATATAACATAGTAAAATATCATAAAATTTCTTTTTTCTCCATTTTTTCTTCCTTTCCCCCTCATGCCACCCTAGAGACAGTGTGGATAGAAGTATGGACAGTAGATAGAAGTATGGATAGTAGACAGAAAGCAAGCCCTGGAGTCAGCAGACCAGAGTTCAAGCC
Organism: Phalanger gymnotis; assembly: GCA_028646595.1. Taxonomy (NCBI): domain Eukaryota; kingdom Metazoa; phylum Chordata; class Mammalia; order Diprotodontia; family Phalangeridae; genus Phalanger; species Phalanger gymnotis. The sequence continues at coordinate 542,566,370 of CM053622.1, read as the reverse complement.
TTGCCTCTGACACATACTAGCTGTGTGACCATGGACAAGTCTAACCTTTCAGTGCCCAGAAAACTAAGATTATAAATAACAATAAATGTCATTAATATAACTCTTTGAGGATTGCTGAGTGCTTTACAAATATTATCTCATTCGATTCTCATACGTATTCTGGGAGCAAATCTGGGGGCATTGGGCTGGATGATTCCTAAGATCTATTCAGGCTCCAGCATTCTGTGATTCTCTATCAGACCCAGACCTGAAATGGCACCCAGGTCCTCTGACTCCAGAGCCGGTGCTCTTTGTGCCATGCTGAGCCCCTGATTTTATTGAAACTTAAAAATTTACAATTTTATAAATGGAGAGACACAGAAAGTAAATGACCCGCCCAGGGTCACAGAGCCATTAAGTGTCCAAAACTGGATTTGAATTTAGGTCTTCCTGACTCTAGCTAGATACAGTGCTGAATTCGCCAAGTTACCTACTTTTCAGCCTCCATCAACGAAGAGAGTTTCTATACCAGGGGTTTCTCACAGTGATAAAAAAGTAAAATAAAATCACAGGTCCAGAACCTCCTTCCCCCTAATGAATGGGCAAACTTATTTATCTGTATGAGAAGCAGTATGGAGTAGCGGCTAGATGGCTCTCCTGGAAGACAGAAGAGCTGGGTTAGTCTTACTTCTGACAGCTATTGGTTGTGTGACCAATCAATGCCTTAGGGAGGTTTTGATTATGTTTCAATGAGGATGGCAACCTGCATTGGTAGAGGGAGTTTCATCACCTGGGAATTCCCCATTGCAATGGAATCATAGGTCTGGTTGTTATCCCTATATACATATATATGGCGAGAGACAGAAGTTATTTCTAAGGAAACCTTAGCGAGTGCTAATTTTTCATACATCCAGGTGATACTGCTGAATAAGACCCAATGAGATACGCTGATTTTTGCAGGCAGGATTTATCTGTTCCCTGTATTTTCTTGCAGCCTTTGAAGGAGAACATCAGCTGCCCATTACCAATGCCAGTGCTGGGGATGACAATTCTAGGACTCAGACAGAGGCTGGGTTCAATTTTGAGACTTTTACCAGAGATGGGAAGGACACTTCCCATTGGTCCATGACCAACCAAAGAGCTTCTGAGGATGTGAACGAAAACTCCACTTTGTATCCTGAAATTGTGAACCCTTTAGTCCTGACCCAGCTTTCCAAGCAGTGGGCAGGAGGTCGTACAGATCCAGATGATACGCATCTCTTTGAGCCTTCTACGGGATCATCAGCGTCTTCCTCAGAGATGTCGGATTCTTCGTCACAGAGTCATCCTTTATGTGAGTTTTTATTTCCTGAAACTTGGTTTTCCTTAGCTACACACTTAAAGAAGGCTGAGCTTGTTTTATTCCGAATAACTCTGATCTCTGTAAAGTCTAGCTCTTTCTACAAAATCAATCTATCAATCTATCCTTCTCTCTCTCTCCCTCTCTCTCTCCTTCGCTCCATTCCCAGCCCTCTCTCTCTGGCCTTACCTTCCATCTCTGCGGATCTCTCACATAAGGTTGCCTATCAGTTTGAATTGATCATGAAGTTAGGGCAGCACTTCTCAAAGTGTGATCTGGGGCTCCCTGAGACCCTTTCAGGGCATCCATGTGGTCAAAACAATTTTCATAATAATGCTGAGACTTTTTAACCTCTAGTACAGTCAATATCAATAATTAAGCACCCATTCTTTGTCAGGCACTGTGCTAGAAGCTGGGGATAAAAATACCAACTCAACACCAAGTTCAAATCCCACCATTCTCAGAAGGCCTTTCCGGGGCCTCCCAGTAGCTAGTGCCTTCTCCCCGATACTACTTTCATCTATTCTGTATTCATCTTGTATGCACCCAGATTATTTACATGTTGTCTCTCCTGCTAGGATGTAGGCTCTTTGAGGACAGGACCTGTTTTCGCCTTTCTCTGTTTCCTCAGTGCTTAGCACAATACCTGGTACATAGTAAGCACTTAATAAATGCTTGTTGGTTGATTAATTTAATGAAGCGATTCCCTACTCACAAGGAGCTTTCAGTGCTCCCGCCGACTGGCCAGTCATCTGAGTGTCTCTCGGTCAGTGATTCTCACCAGTACAAGACAATCCTCTAGTAAATACCATGTTTGGTAGATCTCTAAAAATTTTCCTCTTGCTGGGTCCTCTCTCTACCACCCTCTCTATGTCACAGCGCCCCCAGCCCTGCTTGATCTGGGTCTTCTTAGGCAGTGCTCTTCCTCACCTGAGACCCCTTCTCTGTGATCTCAAGGTTTTGGGTAGTGAAAAACAGCCCCACTTAACAAAAAAAGTTGAAGACTTCTAATCATTTCTCAATAAACACCCTTACAACCAACACTGACATTTTTTTTTCTCTTCCTTTTCATTTGTATGGCAACCAGACTGTTTCCTAGCATGCTCGTCGTACAAATCAGCATATAGGGCATAATATTGAACTTGTGATCTCACTTGTATAGGGAGCTCCCAGGTGAGGAAAGCCTCTCTACCAATGCAGGTTGGCACCTTCTTTGCAAGCTTATAAAAATTGCATAGAGCACTGAGAGGTTAGGTAACTTTCAAAAAGCCAGAGAGTTAGTAAGAGAAGCAGGATTTGAATTTGAGTCTTCTGACTTTAAAGTTAGCACCCTTTACCATGATGCCTTGAGGGATTGCTTCATTCCCAGCATCTAGCTCAGTGCCTGACACATAGTAGGTCCTTAGTAACTGCTAGCTTGTTGATAGGTGATTGAAAGCAGCTTTGCCAGAGGTTAGCTCAAAGCCCTGCCATGTACGTCTGTTTTGCCCCTGACACTGGCTTGTTCACTTCTTGTGCCCATTCTTGCCCTTTGGGGGTGGAAGTTTCAGACCCATGACCTCTGTTTCAGGTCAAAACTGTTACCTCTCCAGATTCCTAAACCCACACTGGTGGTTCTCTTGGATTCTGCCCAGCACTGCAGAGTCAAATCTCAGCTGCCTGGGCCCTTGTTCTCTACCTGCAGAAATCTGCTGAGTGGTTGTTTTCTGCTCCTAAGGCTTTTTTCACTGTCCTCCCACTGGTCAGGTAGTTGGCATTGCAGCCACTCTTCAACCTGATTCAATCATTCTCTTTTATGACCTTTGAATCTCTCCAAAATAGCTTTTATATGTCTCCTCTCTCTCCTCTCTCTCTCTCTCTCTTTCTCTCTCTCTCCTCTCTCTCTCTCTCTCTCTCTCTCTCTCTCTGCCTCTCTCTCTCTCTCCCTATTTGTCTGCCTGTCTATCTCTGTCTGTCTGTCTCTGTCTCTCTCTGTCTGTCTCTCTCTGTCTCTGTCTCTGTCTCTCTTTCTCTGTCCCATTCCCATTCTTTCCCCTCTCCCTCCCTCTCTCCTTCACTCCGTTCCCAGCCCTCTTTCCCTGGCCTTACCTTCCATCTCTGAGGATGTGTCACATAAAGTTGCCCTTCAGTTTTAATTCGTCATGAAATTAGGGCAGCGCTTCTCAAAGTGTGATCTGGGACTCCCTGAGACCCTTTCAGGCCATCCATAAGGTCAAAATTATTTTCAGAATAATGCTGAGACATTTTAACTTCTGATATGGTCAAAATCAATAGATATGATCCACCTAAACACCTGTCTCTTTGGAGATAGAGGCTTCAATAATTTTCAAGAATATAAAGGGGTCCTCAGACCAAAAAATTTGAGCACTGGGGCTCCCTGAGACTTTTTCAGGCTGTCCATTATTTTCATAATAATGCTGGGACATTTTGATTTCCACTATGGTCAGTATCAAGAAATTATAACCCACCTAAACCAAAGCTCTTTGAGGATAAGAGTCCTTAGTAATTTTTTAAGAGTGTAAAGAAGTCCTCAGCCTGCTAATTAACATATCCAAAGCCTGCTCTTAGAGGCAGCTTGGTAGAATAGATAAAGAGCCAGCCTTGGCATCAAGCAGACTTGGGATCAAGTCAGCCTAGGCAGATTGGTGGATGGAGTGCTGGACCTCAACTCAAGAAGAGCTGAGTTCAAATCTTGCTTCAGACCCTTGTAGCTATGGGGGTCACATAGGCCCTGGGCAGGTCTGCCTCAGCTTTCTTACCCATTAAATGAGGATAGTAATCACACCTACCTAACAGAGTTGCTGTAAGGATCAAATGAGCTAAAGCACTTTGTAAACCCTTAAACACTGCATAAATATTGGCTCTTATTGTTAGCTCTAATCCATCCTAGCTTGAGTCCCTGGGTGAGCATTTTATTTTACCACCGAACAAATACAGTCAATCAATCGATTAATGCCCATTCATTAAGCACCTACTATATGCCAGGCTCTGTGTAAGACAGTGGGAATAAAAAGATAGAAACGAAACCTTCCTTGCCCTCAAGAAACATAGATTCTATGTCATTTAACTGGGCAGCCCTGACCCACATCATTTGGACTATGTCTTAACATAGTGAACATGGTTGTAATTTTAAGTAGAATGGGAACATTCATTTAGACATAAAATGTCAAAAGTAAAAATCTGCATTTTTATAATAAAAGTAGTATTTATAAAAAAAACAGCATAGGATAAAAATAGCATTTCAAACTATACAGTCACCATTATCAAATTCCTCATTCTCAAAAATTCCCAGGAGTTACATTTAAGACCTCTAGTGTTCTGTGCCTCGTCTGTTTTTGGTATCTTCATTTCCTGTATGGCTATTTCCACACATATCCATCCTTCTTAGACCCTCAGACAAGACTCTTGCTGACCTGCATTGGAAGACAGGTTTCCTCCCTGAGAGTTCCCTAGACCAGTGAAATCACAGCTCCAGAATTGTGATAGCAGGCCATGCCCACCAAAAGAAGCCTACCTTTTATTTGATAAATTTTCATCTCTCTGGATACAATAGCTACTATTTGGTTGTTGCTCAGTTGTGTCTGATTCTTTGTGACCCCACTTAGGGTTTTCTTAGCAAAGATACTGGAGTGGTTTGCCATTTCCTTCTCCTGCTCATTTTACAGATGAGGAAACTGAGACAAACAGAGTTAAGTGACTTGCTCAGGGTCACACAGCTAGTAAGTGTCTGAGGCCAGATTTGAACTCAGGAAGGTGAATCTTCCTGACTCCTGGTGCTCTATCCACTGTGCCACCTAGCTGCCAGCTACTATACAAATTGGGGAGGGAGATATTTGTAACATTTCCTTTCCCTTATTTTCACACATACCTCTCAAACCTTAGCACCTTTAGCATAACCAATCCCAAGCCAGTACCCATTCCTCGCTGAAGTGTTCAAGAAAATGAATAATGATTTCCTGAGAGATAAGCAGCCCTGAAAAGGTGATTTCATAAACTGCCAGCCCCATCAGGACTTCCCTGCTTCTTCTTAGTAAATTGTGTATTCACACTGAACCATGTTAATATTTCTTGAAAAAAAAAACATTTTTTTCCAATTGCAGAGATACGGTATTGATCAACTCCCTAAAATAGTAAGATTTCTTAAGCCTCAAATCCAGAATGGAGGATGATAGAGCTGGAAGGCACCATAGGAGTCATTTAGTCCAACCTAGGATTTTAAGAAATGAGGAAGCTGAAATTCAGAGGTTAAGTAATTTGCCCAACATCGCAGAGGTAGCAAGTGTCAGAGCCAGGTAAGAAACCTAGTCCTCTGACTCCTGAGCCGGCTTTTCCTCTTGTACTGGGAGGTAGACTTCTGGAGCCCCAAGGGACCCCAAAGGCCATCTAGTCCGGGGGGTCTTGACATGTTTTGTGCCATGGCCCCATTTGGCCATTTAGTGAAGCCTAGTACATGTGGATTGTTGCCTACATTAATAATTGAAGGAAACACTAAATTTTTTTCTCAATTACATATAGAAACCATTTTTAGCATTCATTTTTTAAAAATCTGAGTTCCAAATTCTTTTCCTCTGTCCTTGAGAAGGCAAGCAGTTTGTTATAGATTATACATATGTAGTTATGCAAAACATATGTCCATATTAGCCATGTTGTAGAAGAAAACAGACAAAAACTCCAAGAAAAATAAAGAAAGTAAAACAAGTATGCTTCAATCTTCATTCAGACTCCATCAATGCTTTCTCTGGAGGTAGATAGCATTTTTTATCATGAGTCCTTTGGAATTGTTTTAGATCGTTGTATTGCGGAGAACAGCAAGTCATTTGCAGTTGTGCAATATTGCTGTTACTGTGTATGATGGTCTCCTGGTTCTGCTGCCCTCACTTTGTATCAGTTCTTGTAAGTCTTACCAGGTTTTTCTGAGACATCCTGTTTGTCATTTCTTATAACACTATAGTATTCCATTGCAATCATATACTACAACTTGTTCAGCTATTTCCCGATTGACGCCCGTCCTTTCAATTTTCAGCTCTTTGTCAATACAAAAAAGCTGCTATAAATATTTTTGTACATATAGGTCCTTTTCCATTTATCTCTTTGGCATACAGATCTAGCAGTCATATTGCTGGGTCGAAGGGTATACATAGTTGTATAGCCCTTTGGGCATAGTTCACATTGCTCTCCTGAATAATTGGATCAGTTCACAACTCCACCAACAGTGCATTGGGGTCCCAATTAGAAACACTAACTTTGATCAGAGGTTAGTGAAAATAGGATGTAATTTTTTCCCCATCCAATTTTCATGGATCCCTGAACCTGATCTGGTTCAATTTGAATCTTTCATGCCTAACAAAGCTATTAACTTTAAAGGTTTTGACTACCGATTTCTCCTTTGCAGCTGCGATGTTTATCTTGGTTTTCCACATAGCTAACCTCCAATGAAAACCCTGTGTAAATACTTAGAACTCCCCATATGAGGGGATTCATTGCCTGCTTTCAGAGTTAGATACTATTGTCTCCTAAGTTCATCTCACTGGTCCCTCTTTGATTCCATTTCCAGACACTGAAGGGAGCCACGAGCTGGGGAGAAGGTCAGGTTCAGAAGAAAGTACTTCCAGTTTTCTTCATCCCAGTCCAGACGTCTCAGCTACTTCGTCTAGGAATGGAGAGAGGACGTTGCGATCTCTTACCAATAGCAGCCTGCCTTCTGGTGAAGGGGAGCACTCCACGGCGCTCATCCGTAGTACGGAGGGCACCATTCCTCACCTGGGAGTCACAGACACCACAGGTTCGCTCTCAGCTTCGTCGGACCCGTCGCAGACCCAAGATGGTAAACTCTCTTCTCCCAGATCATCGCCTCCACATTTCTCTGTCCTGCTTGGTTTGTCCGTGGTTCTAAAATAACTAACACTTACTTAACACCACGATGTTAAAAAGCACTTTTATACATATTATTTCATTTTGACCTTTACACCAAACTTCTGAGATAGGGGCTCTCACCGTTCCCATTTTACAGATGAGGAAATTGAGGCACAGAGAAGTTGAAGGATTTCCCCGGCATCATACAACTAGGAAGGGGCTGATGGTGGATTCAAACTCAGGTTTTCCTGCCTCAAGTTAGTTTTTGATTCAGAAAAGGACTCTTACAAATTTTGTGTGAATAACCTCTCAGGGTATGCCCTACCTAAGGAATATGTGATAGTGATGTCAAGAATTTATGCCAAGACAATAATAACTTTAACCATTAGTTTTCATACATGTTCTTTTTACCCATGAAGGATTGGCATCTACTTCCTCTCCATCTGTCAGGTCATGAGGTCAGAGATTTAGAGATGGAAGAGATCTCAGAGGCCACTGAGTCAAACTTTTCATTTATAGGTTAGGGAACTGAGGGACAGAGTAGCTAAATGACTTGCCCAGGGTCACACAGCTAAGTAAGTATTTGAATTAGGACTTGAAACTTGGTGCAGTGCCATCTAGGCCAACTACAAAACTCTGAGCGTAGCCTCAGCCCTATTTAAATGTAATTGGGAAATATTTAACAAATAAAAATACAGTAGAATATAGAAAATGTTAACATGTGGTTTTTCTAAGTCTATATATGGCCTGTAAGGATCCTTATGGATGGTTTAGTAGTCTGTGTTTCTATTTGAGTCTGACACTATTGCTTTAGATGAAGTCACTCTTCGGTGACACCTGCCAAGAATCCTACCATCTTTTTTTTCTTTTTTAAAAAATTTATTTATTTTTAGTTCTCAGCATTCACTTTTATAAGATTTTGAATTCTAAAATGTTCCCCCTCCTTCCCCAAAGACAGCATGTAGTGTGATATAGGCTATACATGTACGATCATGTTAAACATATTTCTACATTAGTCATGTTGTGAAAGAAGAATCAGAACAAAAAGGAAAAATCAAGAGAAAGAAAAAAAAAGAAAAGAAAATAGTCTGCTTCGATCTGCATTCGTACTCTGTAGTTCTCTCTCTGGATGTGGAGAGTGTTTTCCATCATGAGTCTTGTGGAATCATAAGAATCTTACAATCTTAAGAGAGACTTGCTCAAAGCTTGTGTCCTAGGACCAGTTTTATTGGTTGAGAAATAAATCACAGCATGTCCAGGGGAAGTAGAGACAGTGTTGTCTTTTATATTTAAACACGGCAGCTATAGTATTTTGTGTGTATGTGCTTTGAGGTTGAAGTTTCTAGCTGCTCTTGTACCCTCGACCAAAAAGGAGAGGCTCCCTAGGAGAAGAGTTTGGCCCTGGGCGCTGCTTTTAAGTACCTGTCTCTGATTCATTGTGATCACCATTTCTTCTGCTGCTGCCAGGGTTTAGGAAAGAAGCTGGAGTTGGAAGTCTGAGGAGGGACTCAGGATGGCTAGAGTAGGGGGCAGCTAGGTGCGCATTTAGTGGTTAGCACCAGCCCTGAAGTTAGGAGGACCTGAGTTCAAATTTGACCTCAAATGCTTGACTCCCAAGTCTTGAACTCCCAAGCTCACACCATCAAACATCAGACTTACTAGCTGTGTGACCCTAGGCAAGTCACTTAACCCCAATTTTCTTGAAAAAGAAAAATGAATGAATGAATAAATGAATAAATGGATGGACGAATAAATAAATAAATAGATAGATAAATAAATAAATAAGAAAAGTGGCTAGAGTAGGCCCTGCCTTGCCCTTCCCAAATGTCTCTGGTTCAGAGGATTTTGCCATTCATTAGTGATCAATTTGCTAAAAAAAATGTTGAGCTCCAACTGACTATTAATCATTTTTCATATATATATATTTTTTTCTACCTTGCATATAATTTATTTCATAGAATTATAGATTTAGAGCTAGAAGAGATCTTAAACACTTTCAACCCCTTCTCCTTTTTCCTCCTCCTCCTTCTTCCTCCTTCTCCTTCTCCTCTTCCTCTTCCTTCTTCTTCTTTCTCTCCTCAGGTAAGAACAGGACTAATTCCACTGCTGATTGACATATAAGCTTTGACTTGCTCCTTTTCTGGACTGGACCAGTTTGTCCCTCCTTAGGCTGCCAGTTGGCCCCACTGCTCTTAGAGGCTCAATACATGGGTACAGGACCATGTCTCGGACCAGTCTGCTTTAGACCAGAACTCCCAAGCTCACTCCACCCACCAACCTCAGCCTCCTCAGTAGCAGGGATTACAGGCATGTGTCACCAAACCCAGCACCAGTCCTTTCTTTTAACAGATGAGGAAATTGAGTCCCAGAGAGGTTAAGTAATTTGCCCAGAGTCACATAGCTAGTATCTGAGGAAGGATTAAAGCCCAGGTCTTTCTTGACTCTAGATCCATTTTCGGGGGCTTTTCACTTTTTAAAAATCTCACCTTCATTTCCAAATATATCCTTCCCCTTCCTCTACCTAATGAGCAATCCATTAGGACAGAGAATTGGTAAAAAAAAAACCACATACACACAAAACTAAATATGATAGTATATGCATTATACATGCATATACTGAATACCACCACTGAAGCTAGCAGAGTTGAGACAGAGGCCACTACCAAATTGATCCCCACCACTGATATATTCACACATGTGCACAAATTGAGTATATCCCCATCTCTATGTAGAAGAGAGAGAGGTAGATCTTTTAAATATGGGTGGTGATATTTTAAAATCAGACTCATGGGAGGTTCTGACTTGTTTGGTTGACCTAATTTCAATTCTTACCGTTTTAGCCACTGGAAGTAACCATGGACCGATGGGCAGCACACATATAGGAAAAAGGACATCCAGCTACCATACGGATAGCACATATATTTCATCAACCTTCACCAAAGTAAAAGACAGGACATTGTTGTCTATTACAAATAACAGCACATCTCCAGACACCACTGAAACCTTGACCGCACACAACAGAACTTCTAGCTCCTCGGCTTTGGAACAGGCTTCTTCTTCTTCTTCTTCTCTTCCTAAAGGAAACAGCATCTCATCAAGTGAAGGGGAATTTGTCCTTCCTTCCACTGAACCATTGGTTGTGAGTTCTGATTTACCAGCATACACGTCTATGGTCAGTGTTCCCCCCAACACATTGCTCCTTCAAGCCTCTGAATCTGTGTCCACTGATCACTCCTCTTCATCTTCGTCATTGTCACCTTTGCCATCCCCCTCAGTGTCACAGCTAAGTCAGCCATTTTCCTCAACCCCGTGGCCAACACTGGCTTCTTCCCCACTCTTGTCTTCCATGGCTGAATCCTCCAAGACCATGTCTTCCTCACTGCTGCCTTTATCAACGCACTCGACAGAAACCACCCCATCTCCTACAGTATTCCAACAGTCGTCTTTACCGCACTTGTCTTCTACCTCAGTCCTCCCCAGTGATGATCCTCAGGCAAGAGAATCCTCTGTAACTTCAACTGATACACTGACAGATTTATTCACTACTGTGGTTCGCAGTAGCCCATCGGCAGATCAGAAGAATCAGAGTGTCCCCTACCAGGAGCAAACTAGTATGGGGTCAAAGTTACCACCTCCAAATCTTCCACCCACAGAATCAACAGAAGTGCTAAATAATACTTCTACAGCCAAGGCCCCTTTACCTCCAGTCCCAACAGAGTCCTTCAGAGAGCCAACCCTCCCAGCCACCAGCACCACTTCAGCCCAACCATCACCAGTTATGACAACCACAACTCACGCAACCACTCAGCCTTCAACAATTTCAACCGATCTCCTACCTCCAATAAGTGTTCTTACAACCATGAAAACAACAACAGAGAAGACCATTTTGCCCATTAGACCCAAGACTATGACGTCTCAGAGAACCACCGACGGTCCTGCCACCACTGAAGCTAGCAGAGTTGAGACCAAGGCCACCACCAAATCGATCCCCACGACTGTTACATTCACACCTGTGCATGAACTGAGCTCGAGGGGAGGAACTCAAGAAGAGGCCACTGCCACTGCCCATTTTCCTATGGTATCATCTCTTTCCCCGCAAACTACAAAGGCTTCTACTCCTACACCCTTGACTCTTAAGCCAACCACTGTAGTCCCACTGAGCAGCATGAGACCAATGATGACATCATCCTCAACAACAGGTAAAATTCGTTCTCAGGCATCAGTAACTGACAAGTACACAGCTAGTATACATTCTATGCTTGGTCCTAGGTTCATGAGAAATGAAGAGTTGATGGTCTCTGGTACATGGGAAACGGAAAGACTTGATGGTATCTAAAGTCTCTGACAGCTCTTAATTCATGAGCCTATCTATCTGCAATTTTTACCTCTGGCCTACATAATTCTAGGGCTGTATAAAGCATTTTTTTTTGTGGGGGAAGGAGTCATTGAATAGTTAATTCATTTAATATTGGGGGTTGATTGGGTGGCGGGCTTTTATAAAGAATTTTGGGGGGAGTGCTTAGTGGGAATCATCTGTCTTAGCAAAATAAAATATAGCAAAAAGTTATGAAAATAATTTTTACACCTATATAGAAGAATTGAGCATTAGAGTTGGAGGTCAAGAAAAGGTCACCCAGTTATCTATTTTCTCAGTGCATCATCTCCTTCCTTCAAACTTCAAAGGCTTCTTCTGCTAATCATTGGCTCTTGTCAAGTTACTAATTCAATTATTCCTTCCCCCCCTACCCAAATAACTGAATTATATAGCCCCAGAATTTACGGGCCAGAAGTAAAAGATGAGGACTGATAGGTTCATAGATTTAGAGCTGTCAAGAACCTTAGAGACCAAATGAGTTCATCTTCCTTTTTTATGGAGTTCTTCCATTTCCCATGTTATGACCCATCAATATATAAAATCATGTAACATGGCAGAGAGGGGTTTAAATTTGCATTGGTGGAGGGCATAGTAACAGTTACTTGAAGTATGTTGTAATGATTAAAATGACCTGCTGTTCATAGGGCCATAGGGGTCATAGACTTAGAACTGAAAGGACCTCAGAGGTCATCTGGTCTGATCTCCTCATTTTACGAAGAAACCGAAGCCCAGAGAGGTTAAGTAACCAAAGTCACACAGCCGATAAGTGGGAAAGGCAGGATCTGAACACAGGTCTTCTGACTTCAAAATGTGGTGCTCTTTCAATTGAAGCATTTTAACATTTTATTTTGTAGTTTTTTTAAACTATATGAGTCTTTTCTCTTTAGAAGGCATAATTATTTTTGTTTTAAAATTATTTTCATAATTTAAATCAATTTATTTTATTTTGCTACAACAGACAATTCCCAATATTCTACTACTCCCCCATCCCTTTAAAAAAATCATGAACTCCATAAATATATGCCTAGCAACAGAATATCTGAATCAAAATGGACATTTTAGTTATTTTATTTGCACAATTCCAAATTGTTTTCCATAATAGTTGTAATAATCTGCAGCTCCACCAACAATGCATTAGTACATGTTGTGCTAAAACAAAACAAACCAAAAAACTATTTCTAAAATGGTCACCACCATATTGATCCCATCACTAATTGAATAATTATTAGCAGAAAGGAAAAATGAGTCCTTTCCCTTTTATGATATGCTACTAATATTGACTAATGTAATTGACCTGAGTTTTGTTTGTCCTATATGGTTCTTACTAGTGGGAGTTGTTTGTATTCAAAGTGAGAATTGGGACAGGGATTTATCAAGAGACAATAACTTAACTGCATCCTTTAGTAGCTACGTTGGCAACATACTCTTTAATCATTTAACCCTTTTAATAAGCTGTATCCTATATCCCTGTCTCTATTCCATCTGCCTGCCTTCCAGCTTCTGTGATCTGATATGTGTGGGTGTTCTGACCTGTTAGAACAAGTCCATTAACCAATTCTGACCATCGTAGAATTAGCTTATCTGTGGTGTAACCTCTGTTTCCTAGAGTGAGAATTACACAGTCTGGAGGCAAAAGATGTGGATGGATAGGCTCCTCGATTTAGAGTGGAGACTTTGGGGACCATCAAGTCCAACCCCTTATTTTACAGATGGGGAAATTAAGGCACAAAGGAAGTTAAGTGATTTGCTTAGTGTCACACACCAAAGTGGGATTTGAACTCAGATCCTCTTGACTCCAAGTCCAGAGCCCTGTCTACCATCTTGTGTGGCTTCTCTGATAAGAGTTTTTATTTTGTAGGTTACTGATATTAGCTAATAGTATTATTATTAATCATTAATATTAATATTATTAATGGGATCAGCTAGGAGGTGCCGTGGATAGAGGGCTGGGCCTGAATTCAAGAAGACTTATCTTCCTGACTTCAAATCCAGTCTCAGACCCTTCCTAGCCGTGTGACCCCGGGCACGTCACTTAACCCTGTGTGCCTCAGTTTCTTTGTTTATAAAATGAGCCAGAGAAGGAAATGGGAAACCATTCTGGTATTTTTCCCAAGAAAATCCCAAAAGGAGTCATGATGAGTTGGACACAACAATATTATCAATTATTAGTTGTCGTTTAGTTGTTTTCTTCTCTTTGTGATCCCTTTTGAGATTTTCTCGACGAAGACCCTGGAGTAGTTTGCCATTTCCCTCTCCAGCTCATTTTACAGATGAGGAAACTGAGGCAGACAGGGTTGAGGGACCTGCCCAGAGTCACACAGCAAGTAAATGTCTGAGGCCAGATTTGAACTCAGGAAGATGAGTCTTCTGATTCCAGGCCCTGTGACCCATCTACTGCTCTACCCAAGACAAGGCAATTTTACTCATTTTGAGGATCCATGTCTTTAATCGTGTCACTGCCTCCTCACTCCAGCAGTGTGGCGCCCACACTGCGGTATATGCCCTAGGCGAAGGCTTCATTCCTGTGATGTCTAGCCCTCTGAGGGTGAACTAATCTCTGAACTCACCTAGGGCTCTCCTGGGATGAAATGATTCATGACCTCAGGATCCCTTCTGGTCCTAAATCCTATGATTCAGGTATTCCAGTTTCCAAAATCAGCATTCTATCTACTTTCCTCTGTGGTGCCTTGCAGGGAACTTAGCCTTCTCCTGGGTTGCCTCTGCAGTTAGAAGTGGGATAAAGCCAATCATATTATTTTTATTGAGAAAAGGGGTGGGGCAAGAAAGATATTTTGGCACTATGTCCGAGATATGCTTTGACTTTGTTTACCACGCTGTCCTCAGTAAAGGATGCATGTTCAAAGTAAATGACTAAAATGGCATTTTAGATGCTTGTGGATCAGTAGGGAGGAGGAGGGAGGTTGAAAGAGAAACTCTTCACAATACTAAATTAAGGAGCTTAAATGCCCTTTTTATGCTGGAGCTGCCCTGGCAACTGAAGACACTTGATGGGTCAGTTGTCTTGAAGCCTGACTTACTCTCTAGGGGGTTTGCAGCTGCTGCCACACCCCACTAATCATGGGCATTTTCAGCAAAGAGTAGGATGTGCCACCCCGCTCTATGGCCTTCCCCCCAACCCCCAGCCCAGATGGTAATTTTTCTATTCTTCAGAGAAATGAAAAGCAAATCTCCTAAAAGTTTTAGAGACTTATGCTTTAAGACCAATAATATTCACTTTCCTAGAGTCATTAGCAGCTAGCATTTAAATAGTGCTTTAAGATTTGCAAATGTCTCATTTTATCCTAATAATAATCCTGAGAGATAGGTGCCATTATTACCCCCATCCCCATTTTACAGATGAGGAAACTGAGGCACAGTGAAGTTAAGTGACTTGCCTGGGGTCACACAGCTAGTCAGTGTCTGAAGCTGGATTTGAATTCAGGTCATCCTGTCTAGATCTAGCATCCTAACCACCGTGCCACCTAGCTGCACCGAGGCCAAGGGAATTTGTATTTATGTTAGAACAAAAATGGAATTCACAAGCCTAGCCCAAAACCGATGGATCATAAATCTAGAGCCATAAAGAACCTTAGAGATTTCTTATCCAGCTCTTTCATTAGATTTCAAAGCCTAGGCCTGTTACAGTTACTTGGTTTGCCCAAAGATCACACGTGAAGTAAAGTTGGCAAAGCCAGAATTCGAACCTCTATCCTTCCTGTTCTGCATCTGAAGCTGGTCATTTCACTGAGTCGTTAGGCATTTCCATTCTCCTGATCATTTGCCAATTACCTTTATTAAGCAGCCTCCTGGGCTCAGAGCTGTGCCCAGTGGCCTTCAGAGAACAACAGAGGGGGTCTGTGATCGCTGGGGATGGGTTACAGTCATGTACACATATATGTCAAAGGCCCATATGATACATGGGTAGCTGAAATTTTTTTTAATTCCAGTAGTCCTGGTATTTACATGACATCAATCATGAATGGAAGGAGGGGGGGATTCTAGCTCATTTTCTTAACTATTGTCACAGACTTGAGAAATCACTAATTTCTGGAAACTTATTTGTGGGTGGAAGGCACTATGGTTATTGGTAAGGGCCCCAAGAAAGGGAAAGCATGAAGTGACAGAAAAAGATGGACAACTGCAGCTTATAATTCTTTTTTCTTCCTCCAAATTTCCCTGTTTCCGTTGAGGATGCCAGCATCTTTCTGTATCCTATTTACTCAGGTTCAAAACTCTAGAGCCATCCTCAACGCTTTCTTCTCCTTCTCCCTCTCTCCATTTTTGCATCCATCCTTTTCTCTTTACTCACACGACTGCCACCCAATTTCAGGTCTTCATCAGCTGGACTATTGCAATTGCCTTTAGATTGGTCTCTCTGCTTTGGCCTCTCTTTTCTCCAGTCTATGATCTGCTATGAAAATAATCTTCCTCAGATGTGTCACTTCCCTTCTCAAAAGCCATATGTAGCTGGCTGTTAGCACTAGGATAAAATACATACTCCTCAACCTCATACTTAAGGTTCCTCACCATCAGATTTCAACATGCGTTTCTGGATTTATTTCACATTATCCTCTTTTATGTGCTCTAGACTCCAGCCAACTAGGCTCTTCTGTGAATTCAACATTTCATCTCCCACCTGTGGGCATTATCATGAGTGGCCTTCCCTCAACCCCATCTCCCACTCCCATAGCTGGAGTGTACTCTCTCCTCACCTCTGTCTCATAATCCCTCATTTTCCCCCAAGGCTCAGCTTGGCTGTTACCTCCATCATGGAGTGTCCATCAAAGACTGTCTGCTTGTGTTCTCAATGACTAGCACATTGGAACTATGGAATAAATATGCCTTGAATAGAATCTACTTAATATAATCAAATATATTATATATAATAAATATAATATAAAAATAATCAAATAATAAAATCGAACCTAATATACTTAATCGTGTATATTTTGTGTTCTCCCAGTTGAACATAAACTCTCTTGAGACCCAGCATAGTGCCATATACAAAATAAACTCTTATTAAGTGTTGAATTAAATAATTCTGAGGAATAGATTCTCTCTCTGTGGTATATTTTAATTAATTAATTTTTAAAAGATTGTTTTTTCATTTAAATTTAATTTAAAAGAATATTTTTATTTTATTTTTTCTCAATTACATGTAAAAACAGCATTAATTTTTAATAATTTTTAGTTCCAAATTCCCTCCCTCCTGAGAAAGTAAAAACTTTGATATAAATTATTCATGTGCTGACAGTCATGCAAAACATAATTCCATATTAGCCATGTTGCAAAAGAGAACACAGACAGAAAAGAAAAGAAAAAAACTAAGAAAAATAAAGAAAATAAAAAATAGTATGCTTTGATCTGCATTCAGACTCCATCAGTTCTTTCTCTGGCGGAAGATAGCATTTTTCTCCTTAAGCCCTTTGGACTTGTCTTGAATCATTGTATTTCTGAGAATAGCCAAGTCATTCACAGTTGTTCATCATATAATATTGCTGTTACTGTGTACACTGTTCTCCTGGTTCTGCCCACTTCACTTTGCATCAGTCCATGTGAGTCTTCCTAGGTTTTTGTGAAAGCTTCCTGTTTATCATTTCTTATAGCACAATAGTATTCCATTACATAACCTTTTTCCTTTTTCTTTGGTCTCATTGGGATACAGACCTAGTAGTGATATTGCTGGGTCAAAGGGTATACAAGATTTTATAGCCCTTTACGCATAGTGCCCAATTGCTCTCCAAAATGGTGGATCAATTCTCAACTCCACCAACAGTGCATCAGTGGCTCAATTTTTTTCTGTGGTATATTAAAAAAAAATTTTGTGCCTTTTTTTTTCCATCACTTGACATCTGTTATTAATCCACACCAATCCTAACAGGATTCTCCAGGTATTACAAAGGCATTAACCTCAGCCTGAATATAATTGTCATCACCAAGCCTTAGCTGAGAGATCTTGAAGTAGATAGTAGGTGATATAGAAATGCTTATTCCCCCATCCCCACCATCCACAGAGGCCCCACCTCTAGTTTTGCCTGTGTAACTCTTGGGAGCCCACTCCATCCTAGTGTGTTCATTATGAGTAAGGGGACAGAGGTAGGTGCTACTGCTTGGGAGAACTGAATATTTCTATTAGCAAACACCTCAATTGTTCATCCTATTTGATTCTCAAAACTTGGTTTTAGTCAACAGATGTGTTGCAAACCCTTGTCTTCATGATGGGAAGTGCATTGTGGATTCTACTGCTCGTGGATATCGGTGTGTCTGCACCCCTTCGTGGCAAGGCGATGATTGCAGTGTGGGTAAGAGCCATGGCAGGGTCCTTCCTTCCTTCCTTCCTTCCTTCCTTCCTTCCTTCCTTCCTTCCTTCCTTCCTTCCTTCCTTCCTTCCTTCCTTCCTTCCTTCTCTCCTTCCTTCCTTCTCTCCTTCCTTCCTCTCTTTATATTGTGGTCTCTCTTTCCCTCTCTCTTCTCTCTCTGTCTCTACCTCTCTGACTCTGTCTCTTCATATCCTTCTGCTTCTGTCTGCCTGTCTGTTTTTCTTTCACATGACCCTTCCCCCCCAACAACCCCTGGAAGAACATCAGGAGGCTGGGACAACATGAGTTAAAGTCCTACCTTTGACACATACCAGCTGTGTGAGCCAGGACAAATCATTTAATGTCTCAGTACCCTAGGCAATTCTCTTAAGATTATTATTGCCTAAAGTTGTTAATCTGTATGGTTAGAGGGAATTTTCTTACTGGAAAGATTTCTATGAGAGGACCAATGAAATCACAAGTGTGTGTGTGTGTGTGTGTGTGTGTGTGTGTGTGTGTGTGTGTGTGTGTGTGTGCATGCACATGTGCTCGTGAGGGTGCACAAACACACACACATACACACACACGATTAGAAATACAGCAGTTGGAGAATCTAGCTCAAATACCAGTGGGTTTTTTGTTGTTGTTTTTTTTGTTTTGATAGAATGGCAGGATTGAAACTGTTGTTTAGATTTGGTCTTGAACATTGTCCTAAGGTTTTTAGATGAAAACAAGTACTGACCTTGATAAGGCAGCCTACACCAACACTGTAAGTGGGCATCTGCTTCATGCCATCATTTCACTTCCCACCCTCCAGGTAACATGCTCTTCCTGCCTTTTCTCTTCAGATGTGAATGAATGCCTATCAAACCCCTGCCCACCTCTGGCCATATGCAACAACACCCAGGGATCCTTTGTCTGCGGATGTCCTGTTGGGCACCAGTTAGAAAAAGGAATCTGCAACTTGGGTAAGAGAGTTAACAGCACTTGTTCATATCTTTACCCTGATTTGTTCTCTGGGGTGGCCAGGTGGTGTGGAGTGAGTAGAGTACCGGACCTTGAGACAGGAAAACCCAAGTTCAAATCCTGCCTCAGATACTTCCTAGCCAGTGGTGGGATTCAGCCAGTTCACACCTGTTCAGGGGAAACTGGTACCTAATTTTAGGTTGAGTTCCGTAAACTGGTTGTTAGGCGGGGCGGGGCCTGCGCCTGCCATGTCAGTGGTGGCAGTTGCACCTTGGCTTGGTTCTGTGGAGAACCAGTTGTTAATTTATTTGCATCCCACCACTGTTCCTAACTGTGCGACCTTTAGCAAGTCATTGACCTTCTTGGCGGTCTTTTAGGCCACTCTCTTAAGACTGTAAATTTCAAAGAAAGGACTGACTTGCATCGGTATAAGGAATTTCTGTACCCTCTAGTGTCCTATATTAATCAAACCATAGGTCTAGTTCCTGTTGGCATCCCCTTTGGGAAAAAGAAATTAACTTTGGAAATAAGAAAGAGTCAGATGCTCTTACAACCCAATTGAGCTTTTATAATTATAAGCATAGGGGCAGCTAGATGGCGCAGTGAATAGAATGCCAGGCCTGGAGTCCAGAAGACTCATCTTTCTGAGTTCAAATCTGGCCTCAGACACTTACTAGGTGTATAAGCCTGAGCAATTCACTTAACCTTGTTTGCCTCAGTTTCCTCGTCTGTAAAATGAGCTGGGGAAGGAAATGGCAAACTAAGTATCTTTGCCAAAGAAACCCCAAATGGGGTCACAAAGAATCAGATATGACTGAAAGACAACTGAAATCCTAAAGTAATTATAAAGATATATGGGTAAGCGGATCTGTGGGTAGGAGATAAAATATCACATAATCACAGAATATCAGTATCAGAAAGGACCTCATCAGCAATCCAGTCCAGCCCACACCTGAAAAAAAGAATCGTCAGTAACATATACACGAGAAATGGTCATCCAGCCAACTCCCTCCCTCCTAAATCTGTTTGTCCCACTCAGGGATAACTGTTACTGCTGGAAAGTGTTTTTTTTACCTCAAGCCAAAATTCCTTTGTCATTGTCATCCTTCCGCCCTTTACTCCTAATTTAGCCCTTTGGGACCAAACATCTAATCCCTTGTTCACACGATAGATAACCTTTCAAATACATGAGCATAGTTTTCATCTTCACTGATGAGTCTTTTCTTCTTGGTGCTAAACATCCGCAGTTCTTCACCGCCCTGATTGCGCTTCTCTAAGGCTTCCAGATAGAAGAGGCCAAAGGGCCCTATTGGTATTGTCTCTGAAAGCATATTCAAAATCTGAGGCCTTACGAATTTTGGAGCCCTTCTCTGATTTAAAGAGAGGTTTGAACACCTAGTGTTCCATCATACACTTTTTTCTACGATTGGCCTCTCGGCCAGAAACATGCATGTCCTTTGTGATCCCAAGGATAGGGATGGGCGTGGGGGAGAATAAATGCAGCTGATTATTGTTCCCGAGTTATGTATAATGGATGTACCACTGGTAACAATGGAATCTTAGGAGAGCCGCCCTATTACATTAGCAATCATCTTTCCATTTTCGAGTCATTTAACTCCATTGTTCTTAAACACAGCAGAGGAACATGCAAATTAGTGTGTGCCAAAGCGGGCTCCTTTGGTGGAGATTGTTTTCAGAGAGCTCCCTGCTGCTTGGAAAGCTGGCTCCGCTGAGCTGTAGGACAACCAAAGAGAGGAGGGATGCCTTAAAGAAGGATTAAGGGCTTCAGTCATTAAGTATAAGATATAAAATATTTTCCTGTCTAATTCCGGAGCCCTTCATTTTAGCTCAGCCCACGTGTTTTCCATGCAAGAGCAGCAGTATAGGTTTCTGCCTCCTTCCTCCCTCCTCCCTTTTTTTCTTATTTAGACAGAAATTTATAGCATGGCCTAATATCAAATGTTATCGCACTGATTCTCTGTCACTTGTTTATAAGTAAGAGGACGCTAACCAGAATTGTATTTCATGGGCAAAAGGTAATTGAGAACCATTCAGTATATTGGCATTTCCCACCTGTTCTACGTGTTCATCTTCCCTCTTTTCAAGGTATTATGGGATCATAGATTTTAGAGCTGAAAGGACCTCAGGGGCCAGCTAGGAAGGAGAAGGAAACTGAGAATCAGAGATACTGACTTGCCCAGAATCAGTAATGAAGCAGTATTTGAACCTAGGACTTCCTGACTCTAAATGCAGTACTCTACTAAAATGATATTCTCTTGCCCCAACCTCCCAAAATAGTAGGTCTTTTCTATGGATTGTTTGCATGATAAAGCTGATTTAACTGGAGACAGTAGCAACACAGTGGGCTCTACCAGAATTATCTAACATCTCTGTATAGCTCCTGCTTTTCCCAAGGCATACTAGCAAGGATGATGACCTAGTAATCCCTTTTTGCATGGCTGAAATTCCAGTGCAGACTTAATGCTTGTTGAAAGGTGCATGGGATTAGAAGAAGAATTGGAAAAATCCAGAAGGACTCATTGCCTAGTCAGAGAGATAAGGAATTTATTATCTTAAAGACTCAAGTTGGATTTTTATAAGGGCTTTCAGGGAAATATAGCTCTCCCCTCTGAAAAATAAAAAAAACCAAAAACCCCCAAAACAACATGGAAAGCCTTTTTTTCTTTAAACTAGTCTTGGGTGTACCCTGTTACCTATTCAGCATCTTCTTTTTCTTTCACATAAAGACTTTACTCTCATTTATCTTCTTGATTTAATTTCAATAGGGGAAAAAATGAGTGCCTATTCTATAATAGGGTACCATTCTAGGGTCAAAAGAGTTTTTTCTTTTTCTGTTTTCCCCTGATGCTCCAGCCGTATGTTGCATTTTCTTGTAGCTCTTCCATGTAGGTAGTCACCTAGCTATATGACTTAAGAATGGAACAGGATGGGGCAGCTCGGTGGCATAGTGGATAGAGCACCAGCCCTGGAATCAGGAGGACCTGAGTTCAAATCCAGCCTCAGACACTTATGAGCTATGTGACCCTGGGAAAGTCCCCTCGATTGCTGTCCCCCCCCCAAAAAATAAAAAGAGTGAGACAGGACTGTACCAATACTAGGCCTATACCCAAAAAAGAGGAAAAGGTCCTTTATGTACAAAAAATATTTAAAGCAGCTCTGTTTGTGGGGGCAAAAAACTGGAAACTAAAGAGACCTCCATCAATTAAGGGGATGGTTGAATAAGTTGTAGTATGCGAATATGATGGAATGCTATTGTCTTATAAGAATTGAGGAAATAGATAATTTCAAATAATACATGGAAAGATGGATATGAACTTGTGCAAGTTGAAGTGACAACCAGAGAAACAATTTATGCTATAATATCACTATTATAAAAGTGAAGAGTTTTGAGGATTTTTATAAATTGGTGAAATATGAAATGAGCAGAGCCAGGAGAAGAATTTATACTCTGATAACAATGATGAAAGACAAACAACTTTGAAAGCTGTGAGAACTATGATCAATGTAATGGCCATTCGTGATTGTAGAGGATCAATGATGAAACATTGTCCATAACAGAGAGGCATGGATTTAGGACGCAGAATGATAAATCTCTCTTTGCATTCAGCCATTGAGCAAATTTGTTTTGCTTGACGATCCATATTTGTCACAAGAAATTTGTTTTTCTCTTCTTCCCAATGGGATGGGAAGGGAGGAGGGAAAAATAGATTTCTGTTAATTTTTTTTTAATGGAGAGGTTATGGATGTGCTGCAGATACCACATGGCACGGTGGATAGAATGCAGGGTCTGTTACCAGAAGAACTCATTTCCCCGAGTTCAAATCTGGTATCAGACACTTAGTAGCTATGTGACCTTGGACAAGTCACTTAATCCTATTTGCCTCAGTTTCCCCATCTATAAAATGAGCTGGAGAAGGAAATGTCAGATCTCGCCAAATCTTTGCCAAAGAACAAAATGAAACAAAACAACCCAATGACAACCAAAATGGAGTCACAAAAAATTGGACACGACTGAAAAATGAGTGAACAACATGTGAAATATTGCACATTCTTTCAGATGTGGTCAAAGTGTTATTTTTAAGTTTATTTATTTGTTTATTTGTTTGTTTATTTATTTATTTTACAAATAACCTCTCACAAAGTAAGAGTAATCTGTAGATGTATGTAATATAAAACACATCAATTAAACCTAAAGAAATAGGTTAGGGCTGTTTGTAAGTTGGGCTAATGGCTAACTTTCATTCTTTCATTTTCAGTTAGAACATTTGTGACAGAAACTAAGTTAAGAAAAACTTTTGCAAATGCTACTGTTGAAAAGCATTCAGAACTGCGTCAAGTTGAGGATGAGATCATCAAAATGGTGAGTTTCCCAAGAGAGATCCCAGCGGTCTTGTCTGTGTCAGTCTTGGAACTGGAAGGGACCAAAGGGGTCGTCTAGTGAATCAATCCCCAGATCTCCTCATTTTACAGGTGAGGAAGGTGAGACACAGAGAAATGAAGTGTTTTTCCCAGGTTCACACACTTAGTAAGTATTTGAGGTAGAATTGTGAACTCAGGTCTTCCAGACTCCAAGCCCGTGGCCCTATTTGCTCTGCCATGCTGCCTCTCTGCCAAAAGAACACGTTTATTTTTGACCAGGGATCATCCCAGTGACCATGGGTTTGATTAGCCATGGCCCTTGCCTGTTACATGTTGAAAACAAACTTGTTGATAAATATGGACCCCATTTAAAATGTGAGGTTGGAATTTGGGGTGAGCATCAGAGTCACAGTTCACTTAGAATAGTGTCTGTGTGGCTCTGTCTTCCCTAGCTGGTCCTCACCTGCCCCACTGGGCTGTGCTTCCTACAAAGGGCAGAAATACAGTCACAGGGATATGTCCCTCACAGATGTGTTCAGAGGGATGAAATGTGCCAGTAAAAACTGTTATTAAAGCAAGAATGGAAACCAGAACATTCTAATTTTGGTTCTGTCATTGACTACTTGCCTTGTCTTGCCTCTCCTTGCTGTGGTGTCTTCATTAGGAAGAGATAGTATACCACTTCAGAGGGATGCTGCTAGGAATTATGAGGTCACCCTTGATTGGGAGGGAGAAACAGGGGCTAACTATTCATTGTCTAGATTATACAGAATAGTTTCCTTCCTCTTTTTCCGCCTACTCTTCAGCTATTTTTTTCTCTTTATAATTTAGTTCATGCACATCTAATATTTTATAGTTTACAAAGTACTTTTCCAGTGTGGTGTAATGAATAGAGGGCTAGGTTTGGAGTCAGGACCAAACCTAGGTTCAAATTTTGCCTTTGATACATACTAGCTGTGTGACCATGTTTCTTTTTCTGTAAAAATAAAGATATTAATATGTGTAGTGCCTACTTCATAGTGTCATTATAAAAATATAAAAAATATAAAAATCTATTTAAAATGTATAAAAATGTAAAAATTTATAAATAAATATAAATAAAACATATAAAAATATAAGTATATAAAAATATATAAAAATAAAAAGCTGTGTAAATGTCAGCTCTCATCTCTACTGTTATTATCATCCCCTTTTGTGGCTGGGTGAACTAACCATTGGAGTAGCTGGTCTTTTGACTCCATGTCTAGCCATCTCCTCCCGATACCATGAGACCTTTTTTGTGTTAGCCAAAAGAAGGTATAGAGAGATGAGAAAAAACCACTTGGTTTGATGGAAAAAGTAGTTGAAGTTGTTATCAATTAAAATGGGTTATAAGAACTGTCTCTAGTTTCCAGTTATCTGTATCGTCATATCATGATTAGAAGAGCAAGAATTGGTTTCATTTTGTGAATAAGAAACATGTTGGGTTTAATATGACTTGATGGTTTTGTAAAGTCATGAGTAAATGTTTACTTCAAAGGCAGCAAAATTTGGTGGTTGAATTCTGGGCTCTAAAAAGTTTCGTATTTCTTTAAAATCCTGAAAGAGTTTTACCCCTCATGAATCTTAGAATGTTGGGCCTAGAATGAATTTTAGAAAACCTCCAGTACAATCCTCATTATTTTCTAGATTGAAGAAACTACGGCTTTGTACCGAATCTTGATGTGTTGTTGACTGAGACGAGGCCCAGCCTTCTGTCAGGATCCCTAGCTTCTGCCTCCACCTTTCAGTGGTCTAACATGAGTGCTAGCTTCATCCCCATCTCTGTCTCCTCCTCCTGTTTCTGATGAGGAGTTGGTTCTGTCAGTTTGCTGTGACAGGCTGTCACTGGATATTGGAGCTTATGTTGGGCTAGAGCCTTTTG
Organism: Phalanger gymnotis; assembly: GCA_028646595.1. NCBI lineage: Eukaryota > Metazoa > Chordata > Mammalia > Diprotodontia > Phalangeridae > Phalanger > Phalanger gymnotis. Next base: position 542,541,276 of record CM053622.1, on the reverse strand, counting down.
GAAGGTCCTCCATCGCACAGGCTACCTGAGTACCGCATTGGCTCTGTCTACTGAAACAATTTAGGCCTCTTCAAATTCCCTGGGCCGTATATTCCTGCCCAGTGACCTCTCAGGGGCTATTTGTTCCACCACCGATGCTCCAACAAGATCCCAGTAGTGTGAGGTCCTGTTGACTAGAGCGTATATAGGCTTCCACCTTTCCAGTCTCATCCCTTTCCAAGCACCCATAGACTACTGGACCACTTCTTACAGAACTGTGGGTTAGATGGAGGAGCTCAATTGTGTTTCTCTTTGGCCTCCTTGATCATCGTTCTGTTACTGTTAATACTATTTAGCATTTATATAGCACTTGAAGGTTTGCCAGGTGCTTTACATGATCTCATTTTATCCATGCAACAACTGGGAGGTCAGTGCTATCATTACATCCATTTTATAGATGAGGAGGAAGCTGAGGCAGATGGAGCTTAAGCGACTTGCCCAAGATCACACGGCTTGTATGTAAGTGCCTGAGGTAGCATTTAGGTAGTACTTAGGTCTTCGTGACTCCAGGTCAAGCCCTCTGCCTACTGTCTCGCCTAGCTGCTGGAGCATTTGTGGGACATCTGGGCTTCCGTAGGACCTTTCACATTGCCACGTTGACCGAAGGTCTTCATAATCATTTAGCCTTTAACTAGACCATCAACTTGTTGTAAAAAGAGCTAGACTGATAGAAAAAAGGGGTTCTCTTTATCTAATAAAACAAAAAGATGTCCTTTGCCCATACTGCATGGGCTGGAAGTGACACTGGCTTGAGAAATTGGCTTAACCGTTAAGAGATTCTGCACTGGCAAAGATGCCAGAAGCTTCCTCTTTGAATGGAAATAGCCTCTCTGGGAATTTCTTTGAACTTAGTCGTGTGTGTGTGTGTGTGTGTGTGTGTGTGTGTGTGTGTGTGTGTGTGCTTTCTCTCTCATGTTATTTTAAAGCTTCAGAGAACTTGAATCCTGCCTTCTCTCAGAGCTCCAGGTAAACCTGAGGATGTTCACTCTTCCCGTGGATCTAACAAAAACCAATTAATCCAAATTTAATGTAATTTTCCATGAAATACATGTGAAAAGGACTTCGAGTCCACCCACCCATGCATTTCTTTGTTAGGAGTGGGGCTAATTTGGTACCATTTGCGATGACTCTCATTTCCCCAGTAGGGCACAACCTCTGATCAGGCAGGAGAAGCGGTCAGAAAGCCTATAATCTCCATGAAGATACTTTACTGTGTATAACCCAAATAAACAACTGATTCCAAGTCTTTTGAATCTTGGGGGCTTAGGAGCCTGCCACTCCTTTGAAGATGTCTGGCATCTCAGGGTGCACCACTGAGCATCGTTTCCTGCTGAGATATTCCCCATTGATGTGCTCTCTGCTTTTCTCTTTTGTACTCCGGGAAGAATAGGGCAAGAGTTGAAAAAACTCATTTGAAAGGAAGAAAAACAAAACAAAAATAAAGATTTTTCTTCTGTGCAAAGCTGCCTTGACCTATTATAGCACTGAATAGCAGACTGATGATGGGTTTAAAAGCTTTTGTCATTTGCAAATGATCAAGAGCTTACCTACATCCATTCTCTTTTCCAGCTAAACATATCTCTTTCGACATTACCTGGGTATGCCAGATCCACCGTCCAAGCCATCAGGTAAGTACAACACTTATAACTAGCTTAAGAGTCAGCCCCCAGAGAAGGAGAAGACACCCTCAACCCACCTCCTTGTGGAGGTGGGAGGTCCACAAGAAGTACACATTTGTTCTTAGATTTTTTTCAATTATTGACCCATAATTTTTTTTTTCCTTTCCAAAAAAAATACTATTTGTTACATTGGATGGCTCTATGGGAGGGGGAGGGGGAAAGATACTGGGGATAATTATGATGATATAAGAAATAGAAGACATTAACACAAACTTATTTTTTAAAATCAATTTCCACAAAGAGGGAAGGAAGAGCCATAGGGTAACCCATGGCCAATTCACTTATGGTTATGGCTCTACATTTCCCTCTCTGTGAAACAAAATGATGCATCTTTTTGGCAATCCCAGTCATCCTTAAATAGCAATCGCCAAGAATTGCTTCTGAGCCTTGTTAAGTCTATGAAGCATCCGTTTGTCTCCAGGGATTCTGGCACTGTGGTCGTCTCGCTGCAGACCACCTTCTCCTTGGCATCAAATGTGACGGTGTTTGATTTGGCCGAGAGGGTACAGAAATACACCAGCACCTGCACATCCCCGGTGGAGACCTGCCAATTCTTGAAGTCTCTGGGAAGGCTCTTTAGAGGTAAGTGTGAGATTGTTGTTTGACCCTGGGGGAAGTCTCTGCCCGCTTGTTTCAATTCCACAGCTGTTTATTAAACATCTACTACGTGTAGGGCAGTGTGCCAGATACTTGGGATACCAGGATGAAGCAGTACATAGATCCTACCCTCAAGCTAGGTGGTGCAGTAGACAGAGCACTGGGCCTGGAATCAGGAGAGACCTGAGTTCAGATCTGGCCTAAGACATTTCCTTGGTAGCTGTGTGACCATAACCAAGTCATCTAACTTGTGTTTGTCTCAGTTTCTTTTGTAAAATGATGATATAATAATAGCATCTTCTTCCCAGGATTGTTTGGAGAATCAAATGAGATTCTATTTGTAAGGCTCCAATGCCTAGCGCATAGTAGGTACTATGTACATGTTAGCTCTTGTTCTTGTTATTATGATGGAACTTACAGTGTGAGAGGGAGATAAGAGCAAAGTACAGATAACTATAATCAAAATTATAATAGGAGAGGTATTTGGAGAATTACAAGGCTTCTATGAACTGAGGTTAATTGAAATACATAGACCCAGGAAAACAACATAGAGGATGACTTCAACTGTATAAATCAGAAGAGCAACACCGACGAAAGAAAGAGGAAACTGAATCTAGGTAACTCTACTGACCAAGCTTGTATCTGAAAGAAGGGAAGAGGAAATCCATCTCCTTCTCTTTGTTGCAAAGGTGGGAGACCATGCATGTGTCAGATTCACTAGACATTTTGGTTAGTTTTTTTTTTGAATTTCTTTTTTCTCTTTCTTTTTCATTCCTTATGACAAGGGTAGGGAAAGACAAAAGTATATATTTGGAAGTAAAACTAATATAAGAAATAAAAATGAACTTTAAAAAATTGTAATAAGATAAGGACAGGCTTTTATCTCTGAGTTATGGAATGAAATAAATTCCAGAATATTGTTCCTTACCCCCATTCCCATTCAGATAAAAGAGACTCATTCCCATGACTTGCTTCTAAATGTTCAAAGTGGTTTTTGTTCAGTTCACTTTACCACAGAATTGGAGTGAGCTAAGGGGATGAAAACCACCCCTTTATCTTCCCATCTGGTTCCCAGATGCAAGAGATAAATTATGGGTATCAGCCTTCAGTGGTCCATATGTTAGTGGTTCTGGGAAATCTCAAGCGGGTCGGTTGATATCTGACTCCTGAGTCTGCAAAGGTTCCTTATTTGTGGACCTGGGGAACTGGTTAAGTTCTGGGACAAACAGGGATGGTTTGGCTCATTTGGACCCTGGCAAGGCACAAACACTTTTCCAAATTGAGTACTGATGACATTCGGCCTGACTGAGAATGAGTAAGACTCAGACCTCATCTTGTGTTTTAACTTTAGAGGACAGGGATGACACTCTTATTTTTACCCTGCTTGTCAGGGATTAGAAAGTTAACCTTTAAAAAAAAACCATGCTGATTCTCTGTCCTGAATTTGCTAATGGCGGGTACATTGCAATTGGCTCTCTCTGTCTCTCTCTCTGTCTCTCTCTCTGTCTCTCTGTCTCTGTCTCTCTCTCTCTCTTTCTGCCTCTGTCTCTCTGCCTCTGTCTCTCTCTGTCTCTGTCTCTGTCTCTCTCTCTCTCTTTCTGCCTCTGTCTCTCTGTCTCTCTGTCTCTCTCTCTCTCTCTCTTTTTCATTAGCGCAATGCCTGGTGCGTGCTAGGTACTGAACGAATGTTTGTCGATTGACTGAACAATTATGTAATATGTCCCGTTCATTCTTGCCTTGCAAAGAAAGTCCCCAGATATTTGGATCTGTGAGAACTTACCCCACTGAGATAGCTTGGTACAGAAGAGAGAACATGGGTTCTGTAGTTAGAAGACCTCCATTCAGGTTCTACTTCTGATATTTGTGACCTGGGTGACGTCAGGCCAATTACTTGACCTTCCTGGGCCATATTTTCCTCATCTGTAACATGAGGGCCTTGGACTAGGAACCTCTAAGTTGTCTTGCAGCTCTAAATCTGTGTTCCTTCCTCTACTTCCCTAATAATCTCTACTTTTCTCAAGTACTCTTGAGAATAGGGCATTTCTTTCCCTCAGCATGATATTCAAAGCTTACCTTCCAGGAAATTGCAGGGACTTTGACCTGGACCAAAGTCTTGGGCCTGTGGGAAGCCCTTCTGGCATTGTCCAGTCTTTGCTTTATACTTGGTTTTGTCTTCTGCTCTTTTGTATAAACTCATGTATCTGCATGTTGTCTCCCCTAATAGAATGTAAACTCCCTGAGAGCAGGGACTAATTCTGCTGTATTGAATTTAAAGTCCTTTCCTAGGTGTCCCCAGCCTATTTTTCTAGGTTTATTGTGTATTTTACTCTTCTTTATCCACTCTTCCTTTGTAAAATATGAATAATATAGCTAGGTCCCCATTAGTGCTGTCAGTACCCTGAAGTGGTTACCTGTATTTAAATTCATACAATTATGTAATTAAGTAAAAATATGGTTCCAGCCCAATGGAAACATGCAGTGGGAATGAACTCAAATGAGACCACTTCAGTACATTCACAGGTGCTTTTGTGCACCCTATTGTCGATATTATGAGGCTCTTTGGGCTTGTCTCCTAGGGGCTCCTAAGGACCTTACGTTGTCTCTGGTAGTTATAACCCGTGGCTCCCTTGCTAAGTCTCTTACTCCTTCTGCCTCATCTCCCCCTCCCTCACACATAGCTTGTGGCTCATCCTCATCGCAAAGGCCATGCAGGTTCTCCTGCTTGGCACATCCTGGACCCGTTCCCCTGGGTGAGACACAACACTGTGACTATTGCTTGTTGACTAGGGGATGACTCTACCTGGGAAAGATCATGGAGAGTGTACTCATACCAAGAAGTCATCAATGAAAAGTTGGTTTCCACTTGATTCCATGGGATATTTTCTTGTTTGCATCTGTCTCATCTCCCTTCTTTGCCCCACTGGCAAACCGGCTTTCTCTTTTTCCCACATGTGACTCTACATGTCAGCGTTAAGGACATTAATGCAGGATATGAAACGCTTTCTCATGAGCTGCTTTAAGAGGCAAACAAGAAAGAGACTGTTTCTGATCACATCTTCTGACTAAGCGGCTGGTAAATGAGCCCCCGCTAGAGTGTGTGAAGAGCTGCTGGTCATGGTTTACCCCATAAGACTAGAAGAGAGGATTGAAAATTCTTCCAAAGGATATTTATGCATGGCTATTTAGACTAGCAATCATATAGGCGTGTTCATCTCCCTGGTGCCAGCTCCATGGTGTTTGTGTGCAAAGATTTTTTTTTTTCTCCACTTAATGCAGCCTTCTCCAAGTAAACAAAGGAAATTCCATCACACACACACACACACACACACACACACACACACACACACACACACACACACACACACATATTTTCTGACTTAGAAATCCAATTTCTACTGATAAAGACAGGAAATTCAGAGTTAAGACCCAAAACCGTGTCCTGAATTCACCCTTTTTATGACCAGGCCCGACATCCTGATTCTGGGTTCTTTTATCTGGACTCAGAAGAAAATAGTTTTTTTTTTTCAGATATCACATAAAGTATGAGGCTGTGTTCTTTAATTTGACAGTCTATATTAGTTCAATTCAATAAATATTTATTAAGTTTTGCAGTGAGGGGCAGCATGGTATAAAAGATAGAGAGCTGGACTCGGGGTCTGGAAGACTTGGATCAGGACCTGCCTCAGATTTACTATCTGACCCTGAGCAAGTGGCTTCAGCTCTTATTGCCTCCAGATGATTCTCTATGATCTATCGTGAGTGGAAGAGTAGGTGCCAGGCTGTAGGAGGGAGTCTAGAAGAAGAAGGTTAGTCATCTGGAGTTCCCCCGCGTCCATTCCTCCCAGCCCCTACCCTACCCAGACGTATATGGCACTGTGCTAAGCACAGGAAATGCAGAGGTGAAAGATGCCATAGTCCTTCCTTCCGTGAAACTTGTGACCTATGAGGGTGAACATGCACACAAATATAATGTGATCATGGCAAAGGAGCGATCGAGAAGGAAGGAAGTCGGAGGAGTTTGAGGAATGGAAGCTGCTGCTGTTCAGTCATTTCAGTCGTGTCCAACCCTTCGTGATTCCCCACTTGTGGTCTCAGCAAAGACAGTAGAGCGATGTGCCGTTTCCTTCTCCTGCACGTTTTACAAATGAGAAAACTAAGGCAAACAGGGTTAATTGCCCAGGGTCACACAGCTATTACGTCCCTGAGGCTGGATTTGAACACACAACAACCCTAAGAGGTAGGTGCTATGATTATGCCCATTTCACAGATGAGGAAACTGAGGTAGAGATTAAGTTAAGGCTGTATCTCAGGACCTAGAAGGCCTTGAGGCCACAGGTTCCCTACCCTTGGATTAGAGACTAATTGGGAAGCTGGTGGAAGAGTTCAGGTGAGAGAGGATGAGAGAATTAACAATAGTTCACCTTTCTCTTCCTTGAACACCACTCTCCATCTCTCAACTTTGCACTGGCCATCCCCCATGCCCAGAATGCTCTCCTTCCTCACTTCTGCCTCATGACCTCCTTTAATAAGCAGCTCAAATCCTGCCTTCTACAAGAGATCTTTCTTGCCCCATCCCCCTTTGCTGTATGTTATCGTTGTTCAGTCATTTCAATCATATCCAACTCTTCGTGACCCCATTTGGGATTTTCTCGGCAAAGATACTAGAGGGGTTTGCCATTTCCTTCTTCAGCTCATTTTACAGCTGAGGAAACCGAGGAAAATAGTGTTGAGTGACTTGCCCAGGGTCACGCAAGCTAGTAAGTGTCTGAGGCCAGATTTGAACTCAAGAAGATGAGTCTTCCTGATTCCAAGCCCAGTGCTCCATCTGCTGCACCATCTAGCTGTCCTCTATTATACCATGTTGCCTCCATAAAGCAAGAAGGGGAAGCAAGAAAGTCAAGTGGAGATATTCAACAGGCATTTTGAATTATGGGGCCCCAGCTCAGGGGAAAGATTGGATGTGGAGTCATAAATTTAAGATCATTAAAACCATAAGAGTGAATGGGGTCACCATTGGAGAGAGCATGGTAAAAGAACCAAGGAGAGAGCCTTGGAAGGCACCCAATATTTAAGGGATAGGAAGAGGAGCCCATAAAGGAGCAGAAAACCATCAGAGGAGTGGGATAAGAACCAGTAGAATAGAGATAATTGTCTTTGTAAGAGGCCCCAGTGAATACCACCCACCCTCAATAGTTCAAAATGGCTATTGAACCAGCCTTCCCAAGACTGTATGGTGAGCGGTTAATGATGGCTTATCCCAGAAAGCTACAAGAGATTATTGAAGACTTTCTCCAAAGAATTTTTTGGCCAGCACTGTTTAGACGAGTAACAATAAAGGCACATTCACCTCCTTGGTGCCAGCTCCAGAGTAGAGGGTTTTTCATCCCTTAACACAAAGTTTTCTAAATAAACAAAGGAAGTTCTCATATATTCACACATATGGCCTTCTGATGTAGCACACCTCCTTCCGCTGATGAAGACAGGAAATTGCTTCTATAATGCCTTTTAATTATAATATAAAAATGGTTCAAGTCATTCACAATGTTGAGTGCTGCCCTGGCTCTCAAATCTGTTGGATGTGAGAGAAACCAGACAGTGGCTCAAATGTAGCCAAACTCTTGAAATGAGGTAACAGGACTGAAACAAAGTACAATTTTCTTTTTGGAGATAGACACAGCATCATATTGATCGCTGTGGCTAATCGCTAGCATCCTTCCTTCATGGCCGCCACCTGTGACTTGTGGCTGTAGTTTTGAAAAATTATATCATCGCCTCCTACCTCCAGTCTCGCACTCCTCATAATGACTATTCATGACCACCACACAGTCAAAAGCCAGTTTGTCCCAAATAAGCATTTCTTTATAGGCAGTGACAATGGACAGAACAACAAAAAGGCAGACAGTTATATATAGTTATAGAATATTTAGACTCCAGCTTAGGAGGTAAGCCTTACAGAGATTGCTTGTTCTAGGTCCCTCTGTCCAGTCTGCCAAGTCTCTTGTCTTTGTATCGTCGAGGCCCCATGCTTTGGCTCAGTATTGTTGTTCAGTATTGCATTGCAATGCTGTATTCTTGCTTTTCAGCCTGAGCTGAGCTTCCCTTCCTCCTGATGCCTGAGAATTCTGTATTTCATCTGAGTCCTAATCATCTGGCTTTCTCTTTTTCTTTAATTGCTATGAAAACCTGGGTTCTCATTGGTGTTATTTTTTCTAACCCAAGAAGAACTTGTCTTAGACTCTTTGGGGCAAGGCAGAGGCATCCCTTCACCCACAAACAAATGAACTAGCAGCCATCCAGCACAGAGGCACAGAAGACATTGTGTAATTTCAATAGACATAGTGTTCAGGTGCCTGCATGCATTGGGGTTGGGGAAGAACGAAGAGAGAGTTTATTATATCTCCTTACCCAGACACTTTTGATTCTGCGCATATTTTCTGGTTTTTTTTTGGAGGGGGCAGGGCAATTGGGGTTAAGTGACTTGCCCAAGGTCACGCAGCTAGTACATGTGTCAAGTGTCTGAGGCTGCATTTGAACTCAGGTCTTCCTGACTCCAGGGCCAGTGCTCAACTCACTGTGCCACCTAGCTGCCCCATTGTGTGTATTTTCTGAAGACAAATGCTTGCGTGCTCTTAATTTAGTGAAAGGAGGGGCCGGTAGAAGGAAGTGTTAGCAGGACACCAGTGGGTCAGATGGGCAGCTCGAAAAGAATGCTGAGCTCCCTAATGATTCTTGTATTTCAAAAATGTTTATTGATGTTCTTTCTTTTATGTCATTGGCACTTTCCAGTGATTCTCTTTCCCCGCTAGAACCTTCCCTCATAGCAAATGAGTACAATCAAGCAAAACAAATCAGCTTATTGACCACGCCTGTAACATTATCTTCATTTAACCCCTGCAGTCCACCGCCCATCTGCCAGGAGTTAAGAGGACATGGGTCATCATCAGTCCTCTGAAGAACCGGTTGGAGGGCGCAATGACCAGAGTTCCAAAGCTTCGCAACATTGTTTTCTTTTACATTATTGTGTTCATTGTGTAAATCGTTGCCCTGATTTCCAACATTTCACTCTGCAGCCAACCATACTAGTCTTCCTATTCTCAATGACTTTTGAAAACTGCTCACAAATAATTAAAAGTCCTCGCATGATACACAAGGCTACTTTAAATCTAAGTTAGTTACCCTTAAAATGATGAGGTCTTAATGGTCTCTCTGCCCCACTGACACTTTGTTTTTCTTTCATCAGCTGGTAGTTTATGTAAAAAGAAAAGTCCGGAATGTGATAAAGAGACCTCCATCTGCACTGATTTGGAAGGTGTTGCCCTGTGTCAATGCAAGGCTGGGTACTTCCAGTATAACAAGATGGATCATTCCTGCCGAGGTACAGTTCTTGACCCAAGCAGATTGGCCAGCTGGGAGTTCTGGGTGATGTTTCAGGGATGATTAAAACACTTTCTTTCTTTTGGAAGTTCACTGCACATCCCTGCTTTAGGGATAACTACTAAGAACTAGGGGGTATCAGTCCTGCTGTTTGTGCTGATGGCAGAGTGTTGTATATTGTCTTATTGCAATGATGATCTTACCTATCACAGGTGTCCACTGTGTCTGCTGATGGAGGGAAGGGATAAAACAAGAGATTGTAAGGAATATCTCTGGCTAAAAAAAAAATGAGTCACTTGTTTTGAAGGTTGGACAAAGCCAGGGCTGGACTTAGCTTGTTTAAAATGGAAGAAGCAAAAAAAAAGTCATTGTTTTTATTCACAAAGCTATCAGGTCATTTTTTTTATTCATTGGCCTTTACCCAATTGTAAAATAGGAGTTTTAGCCTATTCTGTTAAGTGAGTGAATGATTTTTTTAAAAAAATTAAGTGCTTACTGTGTGCTTGGCCCTAAATAAATAGCTTTTATATAAGGATTTCTTGAAGGGTAGATCAGCAGAAGTTTAATTCAAGCAAGATTGAGAAAAGCATTGATTTAAAATGAACATTGGTATCTGGAAGCAGGATAGCTCTCTAATATTGATAATAATAATAATAATAATAATAATAATACTGGGAATCACTGTGGTATAGACGATAAAAAGAGACCTGGCCTTGGTGACACGAAGTACTGCATTCTAGTACCTCTGACGATTGCTTGCTGTGTAACCCTGAGCAAGACATTTAACAACTCGGTACTCCTGGGCAACATGAATTGCAGTGTCATTGCTGATCTGCATTGGTACAGGGAGTTTCATCACCAGGATTTCCCTTCATCAGTGAAATCACAGGTTAGGACAAGAAAGAGATTAATTTTTTTAAAAATAAAAAGATTGCTTTTATATATAGCATTAATATTTAATTAAAATTAATAATTTTATTTATTTAATTTAATTAATAAATAAAATTAATAAAGTGTTTCCCTTACCTTATTGTTCTTTTCAACACTCCTGTAGAGTATTATCATCCATGTTTTATAGATTAGGAAATTTAGGCTGAGAGAGTTTAAGTGATTTGCTGAGGGTCATATACTTAGTATCAGAAGGGGGATTTGAACCCACATTCTCCTAACTCCAAGCTTAGCATGCTTTCCATTGTGCCATGTTTCTTCACTATCCATGCGGCTCCCAGTCTGTCTGCCTAACTCCAATATCAAACTGTTCATTGTCTGGTAGACATTTCCACAGCGATCATAGAATCATAACTTCATAAGTTGTCTAGTCCAGCTCTTCTGGTTAAACAAAACAAAACAAAACCACATAATAAGTAGCAAAGTTGGGATTTGAACCCTGATACTCAGACATCAAAACCAGCAGTCCTTCCACTGTACCACACTGCCTTTTCTGTCACGGCCTTCTCTAGTTGCCCTGATCTACATCTGGCCACTAGACCCAGATGGCTCCAGAGGAGAAAGCGAGGCTGGTGACCTTGCACAGCCCTCCCTCTCTTAAATCCAACTCACTTGCAAGTCATGGCATCACCTTCCTAATGTCATGGTCCTCTTTGAGAACAAAGGACAAAAAACAACAATTGACAACTGCCATTCCTATAGGATATAATACCAAGATAAACATAGGCCCAGAAGACCTGAAGACAAAGATAAAAGATTGGCCGGAGCAAGAGAAAACAGTGGCCTTTGTAAGAGTTTATAGTGTCAGTTACATTCTTGACCTGCATCAAGGAGTAAAGAGGAAAAATTAGTTGGTTAGGTAGGTCTAAGAAAAACTTCCTGACAGCTGGAGTTAAGCACTGATGGGTTGAAGAGATGGAATAATGCACTTCCCTCTTTTTTTTGAAGAGAGCAGCTAGGTGGCAGCAGTGGATAAAGGAGTAAGGAAAACTCACCTTTCTGAGTACAAATCTGGCCTCAGACACTGATTAGTGGTATGACCTGGAGCAAGTCACTTAACCCTGTGTGCCTCAGTTTCCTCATCTGTAAAATGAGCTGGAGAAAGAGCAAATCACTCCAGTAACTTTGCCAAGAAAACCCCAAAATAGGGTCATAAAGAGTCAGACACAACTCAACTACAACTCTTTGCAGAAGTGTGATGGATACAATGGATGAGGAACAGGCAAATAGTGTCATGCCTGGTCCAGCTTAATTTTGCTGACCTTCTTTCCTCTTTCTTTTTAAATTCCTTCTACAAGGGATGACTCATGGGGGAGGGTAAGAGTAAGAAGGTTATATTTGGACATGAAGGGGGTACTTAGAGAACCTGAGAGAATCAACTGAAAAATTAGTGAAATTATTAACAACTTTAGCCTTGATTAATTGGACCAATTCTTTAGCGAACAGTTCAGCTCCTGACATTCCTTTCTGTGCAATGATCAAGGACTTGTAAAAACCTCAAAAGTACCACGAATGGCAACTTATTCTGCTTAGTGAAAAAAAAAAAGTTCATGATGGTGTAGGACAGTTTTCCCTGATCAAGTAAATATTCTTGTGTTGCCATATGAAATCTGAATTAAAAGAAGACAGTGGTGAAAGGAGTTATCAGATATTTACCTACATAAGTGTAGCATTCCCTTTCTGAGAGATTCTTGGATTTAGAGTATTTAAATATATTCCAGAGCCATCCTGAGATGGCTTTAGGTCTTCAGGAAAGGGAGCTGTGTATGTGATCCTTGTTGTTATGTTTGTATGTAGAGCCCTTTTTAAATGTTAGAAATCATCTTTTCCTTCCAGGGTTGGAATACTAAGGTATGTATTTTGGCTAGGGCGCATTCAAAAGATAGCTGGGCAGGCCAACAGACTCTCCTTATGGTACAAAGCTATCTGCTGGCTTAGTCAGCAAGAGGGTAAACTGGGTCCAGTGGTGGACTAGTAGTCAGGAAGACCTGAGTTTGAATTCGGCCTCCAAAGATTATTTGCTGTATGACCCTGGGCAAAGTCACTTGGCCTTTGTCAGCACCACTTTCCTCATCTGTGAAATGGGGCTATGAATAGCTCTTGTCTCATATTTAGCAGACCCTGAAGCTCGCTATAATAGGTGATAGTTATTGCTACCATGTGAGATGTGTAGCTAGCTGGTTTATAATGGCTTCCCATGTCAGCCCAGACACGAGCAACCTATAGTGTGTGGGCATTATATTTCTCACCAGACCACCAGCTACATAAGAGACCTATACAAACTGTGAGAGGGAAAAGAAGGGGAGTGAGGAGAAAAGTTTCAGCTGGATGACAGATGGGCAATCCTTCCTTTTCCTAGTTCATCTGGCTGAATAAAAAAACATTTCCTGCGCCATGTAGAAAGGCTAGTTTCTCCATCAGGGTCTATATTGTGCCCTGTTTCAGAGGGTAAGTTGACCTCTCTTGGAACCTGTTTGCCTCAGAGGTTCCCAGCGGGCCAGAGGAAAGGAGGAGAAAGGACTGACCTCCCGCTCCTCAGGGAAGGCAGGGTCTGAACATGTTTGGTTCTGTTTCTGACAGCGTCATTAACCTATTCTAGTTTGGATCGCCATCGGCCATAACCGTTTTCTTCCAATTTAAAATGGGCCCTTCTCAAATCTCACCAGTCAGACCTTGGCCCCGAAAACAACAGAACAGTCAAATGATTACCAGGATTGTAAAAAGCAAGGCGCAGGCGACTCTGCAGAAACATGAAGGATGGGAGGGATCCTAGGGAAGGGACGGCTCATGTGAAACCTCCACCAGCTTCTTGTCTTGCTGCCGAGGCAATTGATGCGTCCCTTGAGCAACATCTTCAGTCCATAGTTATTAAATCTGCAGTCATCCTTTGATAATATTGTTCACTAATGGCATGCCGAGTTCGGAGCTACGACAGCCCAGTCCCGGGGAGAGCCTTTCAGCCTTGCTTTAGACGGATTTATAGCGACACCTTCTGGCCATCTGCGTGAAAAATTCATGGGCATTCCCAAAGCATCCCCTTGAGGGTGCTTCAGATCAGGGCTCGGAGATTGTTCCAAAGCGACGGTCAAAAGCCTTCCCCAGTCAGGATGATTTAAAATAAGGCGTTTAAACGTTTTAGAAGGCTCGCTGAAAAACAAAGTGCAGGACTCTCCAATTCTACACTTTGCGGAGTTTTCCAGTGGTTGCTCTGAGTTTGGAATTTTTTTTTTTTAAAGCAACAGTGGCCCCTCCTTTACGCTCTGTAATCCATCCCACCCATTCCCACCTCCTGTTGGGTCCCTGTACTTAGACGTGCCACTGCTCCACAGTTTAAGAAATAGACTCATTTTTTATCATTAACCCATTCAACATCAATGCCCAGAGTATATCAAAGGGATGGATTTGAAGTAAAAAGAACCGGGTTCGGACCCCAGCTCTGTCACATTAGAACTTGGACGAATCTCTTAATTTCTCTGGGCCTCAGTTTCCTCATCTGTAAAATGAAGGCGTTGGACTTCACAGGTTTAAATCTTCCAGCTCTAAATGTATGATTTTATAGTCTCATGATAGAGCAAAGATGACTATCTGGGAAATGGAATTTATAAGGAAAAAATTGCAGTATTTGACCTGAAGACCTATGCTGTTGTTGTTGAGTTGTTTTAGTCCTGCTTGAATCTTTGTGACCCCATTTGGGATTTTCTTGGCAAAGATACTGGAGTGGTTTGCCATTTCCTTCTCCAGCTCATTTTACAGATGAAAAAACTGAGGCAAACGGGTTAAGTGACTTGCCCAGGGTCACGCAGCTACCAAGTGTCTGAGGCCAGATTTGAATTCACGAAGATGAGTGATCCTGACTCCAGGCCCGGAGTTTTATCCACTGCTTTACCTAGCAGCCTTCTGAAGGCCTATAAGACAAAGGTAAACGATTTGGTCAGAACAAGAGAAAACAATTGCCTTTGTAAGAGTTATGTCAATTAAATTCTCAACCCGTATTGAGGAGTAAAGAGGAGAAATTAGGTAAGCAGGCTTAAGAAAAACTTCCTGACAGCTATAGTTAAGATTGATAAGTTGAACAGATGGAAAAATGCCCTTCCCTCTCTTTTTGCAGAAGTGGCATGGATACTCCGCATGAGGAACATGCAAATACAATCAGACCAGATCAATTCATTGCTAAGTTTTGCTGATTTTCTTTCTTTCTTTTTTTTTTTCTCGGTAAATTTTAAAACAAGGAAAGGAAAAAAAAAAAACATTGCCACGTACACAGCAGATCATAAAACAGGATTCATTATAAAACATTAAATTTCCATTTCAAGCAAACCTATATAATGAATATTATACATTGTTTTTCAAAGCTGCCCAGCTTTTTTTTACTTCCTTGTAGGTTTTCTTTTGTTCTCTGCTGTGTACTTTTTACTTTAATTTTCCCCTCCCTCTTCCTCTGTCCTGCCATAAAGGATATAATTAAGTGTAGATCTATATATGTATATCTATATATACACACATATACATAGATGTCTATAAACATACACATATATACTCATATACACACATGTAAGACCACACTATGCTTATTTCCATTCGTCATCTGTTTCTGTAAAAGTGGATAGCATCTTCCTTCATAGGTCCAAGTCTTTACATATTTATCTAAACCAACCAGCTCATCATTTCTTAAACCACAGCAATATTCCAACCCAATCACATCCTGAGAGATTATTTACAAATTTTTTTTCCCAGTTTTCTGTGTTCATTCTATTTTTGGCTACGTAGATTTTATTTATACAAGAAAATTTTAATTTAAAATAATTGAAGTTATCCATTTTATATTTCAACAATGCTCTCACCGTTCAATATAGTTTAAGGTCTGATGCTGCTGGCCAGCAATACCAAAAGGACAAGGACCTATTCGTACAAATATATATATATGTATATATATATACACATATGAGCAGATACAAAGTGAAATGAATAGAACCAGGAGCACATTGTACACAATAACTGCAATACTGTAGCTATAATTAACTGTAAAAGACTTAGCTATTCCAATCAATACGACGATCCATGACAATCCCAAAGGAATCGTTATAAAAAATTGCTATCCACCTCCAGAGAGAGAACTGATGAATTCTGAGTACAGATTAAAGCATATTTTTTCCACTTTTATTTTTCTTGCTTTAAAAAAAACATAACTAATGTGAAAATGTTCTATATGACTTCATATGTATAATAGGTATTATATTTCTTGCCTTTTCAGTGGGTGGGGGAAGGGGTAGAGGGAGTAAGAGAATTTGGAACTGAAAAGAAAAAAAAGAAAAAAGTCATAAAAAATAGAAGCTGCCATCTGTTCTTCAACTGCATAGAGGTTTTAAAAAATCATCTCTATTAGTGTTCCCCCCAGTTGCCTATGTGGATACCTGTGATTTATTTTTCTTTAGATCAGAGCATTTCTTTTTTATTGTTATTGTTATAGTAATACTATTTTATTGATTATGTACTGTGTCCCAAATGCTCTGGCAGCAAAGTGCTTTATAAGTAAAAAAAAAATCTAGAAGTGAAAAAAAGGAAATGAAAGTTGTATAAAAACAAAACAAAATATATCTGTAAAATTTTTTCGAAAGAAAAACTTTTAAAAGTCAATGGAGAACCATTGTGGTGTTAGAGTAATAAAGTCATCTCAAAACCCCTTTGGTCCTGAAGAGTCTGATTTTCTTGGGAACCTTCAGTCATAGAAAATTGCATTGTGTTCTGGTTTGGGCAAATAGTGAATAAATAAATGAATAATAAATCATGTTTAAGTTCTTACTGTGTGTCAAACAGTATGCTAAGTGCTAGGGATACAAATTTGAATAAGGGAGACAGTCTCTGTTCTCAAAGAACTTATATTCTAATGGTAAAAGATAACAGATAAAAGGCAGCTAGAAAAGAAGGGGGTTGGATATGGCTAAGAATCGGCATCATGACCTGGTTCTGGGGAAGATGATAATGCTCATGCGTCCCTCTCAGTGCTCCCTACCAGGGCCCCAACTGTAGCATTCAGGTGGTCCTAAAGGGAGAGGGCTAAGGACTACGTCCAGAGGGGTGCTGGTCAGCTGCTCATCAATTGTTTCCTCCTTTTTCAGCTTGTGAAGATGGATACAGACTTGAAAATGAAACCTGCATGAGGTAGGCGCAATACTCCTCTTAGATTTTGTTAAATTTGTTTCTTTAGAACATTCCTTAGATCATGGCTGCCCAAGCTCATCCTCCAAGGTCTAAACCAGTTTCTCTTTGTTGACTTGTAGTTGCCCATTTGGTCTCGGCGGTCTCAACTGTGGAAACCGTAAGTTTATAAAACTCTTTATTTCCTTTCTGGTGAGCTAGACGTCAGGTGGTTATATTGGATGCTTGGCCATAGCTAGGCCAGTAGTAGATGGTTACTGCTGATCTAAGCAAGTGCTTTGATTTTTTCAGTGAAGATTTTTTTTTAACAACAGCCCATTTTCACTATCTCATATTGTGAGCTTGTATGTTATTTACCCAAGGAAGGCCTTTACTTAGTCAACTCTAGAACTGCTCTACCTGTCATTGTGAAAACTCAGGGTACTTTACGTCAGAGCAGCTGAATCACTTGCTGGATGCAGAGATTCCAGTGCAGACATAGAACCTTAGAGTGGGGAGTTTGCAACATCCTTAAAAAATAATTCAATATTCATCCTTCATTTAAAGACCTCCAGTGATAAGGAAATCATTGCCTCCCAAGACAATCAGATCTATTGTTGGATAGCTCTAATATTTAGAGTTCTTTCTTCATTTAGGCTTGTTCTTTCTTGACAAAATCTACTTTCCTGAAACTCTCGTAAGTATTAGTTCTATTCTCCAGAGCCAAGCCAAGCAAGTCATTCAACTCCTTTGTTTCACGAGGCTTAACTATACCAAATGTTAGAGCTTTAATTCACATTAGGCATAATCATGGTATAAGAGAGGGAGCCCTGGATTGAGAGCCAAAAGCTCTGGGTTCAGTTGTGGCTGCACTGTTAACAAGTGGTATGATGTCTGTCAAGCTACTTCGACTAACTCTGGGCTCTCATTTTCATAACTGTAAAACGAAGGGGAGTGGTGTTGTATTATATGTTGTCAAAGATCTCTTTAAAACTGAATATTCTGATTCTTACTCAGTCTAGTTTTTTGTACATATAAGAGATCTCTTTCTGCCCACTATGGATTTTGGTCCTAATAATTTTATACCCTCAGGAAGTATTATCATTGTTTGTTAAACTGGCTTATTTATCCAAAAGGTTCATTACCATGCCACTAGTAACAGATATAATAAATGAGATCAAACTAGAAATTAAACCCAAGACTCCAATGAATTCTATACTTAATTGGGAATATCTTTTTAATGTGATCTTTTTTGTTGTTGTTGTTCAGAGGCCATAAGGGCAGGCTGGAGCCATAATCAAGCTAATTAGCATTTATTTTTCTAAAAATATTGATGTGATATGACATCAGATACTTCAGTAGAGTTGAAATGTGCTTCACCTTCCTGAATGACGCTTGAAAGAGCCTCCTCAAGTCCTGGCATGGTTTGCTTTGTCCTTATTTATTTCTTAACATTACATATTCCATTACACAAGAATTTCTCTCCTTTAAAAAAGTCTTTTGTTTTACTAATTACTGACATCCATTTATTTGGAGCATGATTTTTAGCTTGTTTTGTTTTCTCTTAAACTGGTGTTTTTTGTATCAGTTCATGCAGCTCTTTCCATGTTTCTCAGTATTCTTCATATTCAGAATTTTTTATGGCACAGTAATAGTTTATTACATGCATGAACTACAGTTTAATGATTACCCAATATAAGCATCTACCTTTTTTCCAATTTCTGTAACATTTCCTAAATTTTCAAAATTAATTCTTAATCTCCTTGGCTCGTGCATCATTGGGGTTACATATTTATACATGTTCACAGTTTTAAAAGGATTTCAGCCTATAGTTGTCATAAGGTGCTCTTCATTTCCTTCTAATTGAACACAATGTTCAAACCATTTGGAAGACAGCCACAAAACCAGCAGTAGAAGGGAAAGGGCCTCAGAGCATAAGTAAAACAGCTGTCAGCATGAATCTTGGAACCTTTCTCCAGCTAAAGCCTATGAACGTAGAATTTCCTGTAAAATTAGAGTTAGTGGTTTAACATGTTTGGCTCTTTATTTTCACCACATGAATTTCGTTTCTACCTAAATTAGCATGGGGAATAAGTTAGAAGTGTCAGGAAGTGAGGTAAAGGAGTGCTACTAGAAACATATATGTACCAGGAAGTGACAGATGTTATCCAGGGTAGAAACAGCAGGATCAGTCTTCAACGATAAAAGCACTGAAGTAGGGGGCCATTTAGTGAAGGGGCATATGGCCGTACATATTTAAGTAAGGGCTCCACTGATGCCTTAAAGGCCTCACTATATTACTGCCAAATATGGTAGATGAAGTTCATAATGATGACTGAATTATGAAGAATAATTTTAAATGTTTATACATATATACGTGCATATAATTAATGTTTTTGTTTTAAAAATTGTATTGCTATATAGTTTTTATACCACCTACATTTCCTAGAGTTTTCCTTCTGTGTCCCCATTCCCCTCCACAAGAGAACCACTCCTTGTAATGAAGAATAAAAAGGAGAGAGAAAAACAATTGAGCAAAACTAATTAACATTGAAAATATCTTTTATATAGGTTTACGTGGCCATAATCCCCCACCTTTGAAAAAAAAAGGGGGGGAGTGACATTTTCATATCTCTCTTTCATGGGGCAAGTTTAATCATAAGTATGTAATATTCATTTTTAATTTTTGTTGTTCTGTCCATTTACATTGTAGCTATTGTATATATTGGGCAGCTTGGTGGCACCATAGTGTACAGAGTGCTGGGCCTGGAGTCAGGAAGAGTCATCTTCCTGAGTTCAAATCCAGCCTTCAGCACTTACTGGCTGTGTGACTCTGGGCAAGTCACTTCACCCTATTTGCCTTAGTTTCCCTATCTGTCAAATGAGCTGGAGAAGGAAATGGCAAACTATCTTTGCTAAGAAAACCCCAAAAGGAGTCACAGTGAGTCAGACACAATGGAAAACGACTAAACAAAATTGTGTATATTCTTTTTTCTGGTTCTGCTTACATCACTTTGCAGAAGTTCCTTTATCTTCCTATGCTGCTCTGTATTCTTATGGGATAGTAATATTCCATTACATTAATGTACAACAATTTTTAGCTCCTGCCCAAATCTTTGGGCATCTATTTTGTTTCCAGTTTTCTGTTCCCACAAAAACTTCAGAAACATGAGGCTTTCTTTCTTTGGAAAAGAAAAGCAAGCCTTTGTTATGTTTGAGTGGTTTATGTTTTCCTTCTCACTATTGAATAACGTCACTGCCATCAATCTTTCCCATTGAAGATGGAGGTTTACCTTGAATGGGTCAACAGTGTAGGGTGGCCCTGGGTAACAAGCTACTATTAGAAAGCATATTTTTAAAGTGCCTAGCTGAGCCTTGTGCTCTGTGAGGATTTAGGATATGATTCTGATGATTAATGAAATAGTTTTCAGTTTTTCAAAGCACTTAGTAGGGGCTTATATTGTCTATACTCTGATAAATCTTTAGACCTCTAGGAAAGCCTTTGCTGGCTCCCGTTTTAAAGTTCATAAAGCAGATAACTTCTTACAGACCCCTGAGATTCCAGCAAATCAGTCATAATTGATTCTAACCTAGAGAACAGGATTGGGAACCAAGAATTCCAATGTTCTCTTTCTTTTCCCGGGAAAACTTGGATCTCCTCACTTAACCTTAAGCAAAGGACAGTGGTGTTCTCACAGGCCAGATTTTCCCCCAATGCAAAAAACAAAACAAAACAAAAAACCAAAAACCTACCAAGGAAGAAGAGATTTTCAAAAAGGGGAAGTTGGTTAATAATATTTACGAAATGTTACTTTAGTTAGTTCTCTAAGTTAGTACTTAGAGAAGACCACCAGATTTGACAAGAAGTTACAGGTGGGTTTGGAGAAGGCAATTTCACTGCAGTGGTAGGGTAGAAACCAAATCGTAAGGAAGTGGATGTTGGGCGTAGAATTGGGAGCGTTAACAATATGCCCCAAGTTCAAAAATTTGGGTGGCAAAAGAGGTTAGTGGGGTGGGGGTTGGGGTAGGAAGGATGAGATAAAAGATAGGGAGGGAAAAAAGAGCAAAGGAGGAAACAATAGCCAGGGGGTCTTAACCTGGGGTCTATGAACTTTAAAAAATATTTTTGTAACTATTTCAGTTTATAATTGGCTACCTATGTATTTCATTTTATGCATTTAAAAATATCACTCAGAGGAGTTCATAGGCTTCATCGGACTTCCTGGGCTTCCATGACAAACAAAAAGGGCTGGGACCTCCTATGAAAGCCAGAAGAAGCAGCAGATGCTAGCCCAGGGTTATGGTTAAGGTGGGGGAAATGGTGCCTTTTTGAAGCCAAAAGGGAAATGTGACCAGAGAGGGAAAAGGTGGTAATATTAGCTAACATTTATACAGCACTTTAAGGTTTAGAAAGCACTTTACATATATTATCTCACTTGATTTTCACTACACCACTGTGAGGGAGATGCTATTGTCACTCCTACTTTACAGATGAGGAAACTGAGGTTAGGACATGTTAAAGGGTCATACAGCTAGTAGATGCCTGAGGCAGGATTTGAACTCCTGTCTTTCTGGCTCCCAAGTCCAGCTGTACCTGTACCCATTACATCTCTCTAGTTCTAGGAGCAAGATCAGGCTGGGGATATAAAGCATGGATGAAGAAGGGAGGAGCCTTGGAGAGGTGAAATAACTTTTTCACCCGAGGCTAGAAAGGATGAGGGGAGTTGTAGATAGACATGTATTGAGGTAAAAAAAACTAGGAAGTTGCCCACTGACCTTAACCTTCTGGTGAACTAAAAAATAAGTTATCTGATGAAAGTGGAGGTGGATAGGTGGATGATGGAATTTTTTTTTTAATCAGAGATTTGGTCTGGTGTAAAACAACAGCTCTCACAGTATGGTCCAGGGACCAGTGAGGAACCCCAGTACTCTTTCAGGGTGATCGTGAGGTCAAGATTATTTTTATAATATTACTAAGATGTTATATTTCTAGGATATATATTTAGAAGTATATTTAAATACATTATAATAATATATTACATATACATATATTACTATATTATATGTAATATATCATATAATCTATAAATATATGTTGTATAATTATTATATAAATATAAAGTATCACTATGTTATATGTAATATACGATATTCTATAGTTATATATTAATGTTATAGAATATAATGTATAATTATATCATATGATATGTTAGATTCTAGAATATATTACATATAATCTGACATGTGATATATAATTATCATTATATTTTATTATTATACATGTATACTTACAAGTATATATAAATACATGCATATGTATCAATAGATGTGACCCACATAAAGAAAAGCTTTGGAGGGGGGATCCTCAATAATTTTAAAAGTTTAAAGTTCCCAAGGCCAAAAAGTTTGAGAACAGGTGTTACAAAAGAAAGTGCACTGGACTCATAAAAATCAAGAAGTCTGGATTCAAGTCCAAGCTAATTAGCAAAGTCTTGCAAATTGTGTGGCTGCCAGCAAGTCACTCCACCTCTCTGGGCCCCTGTCTCTTCATCAATAAAACAAGGTTAATAATGTTTCTGTATCAGACTCAGGGGCTCTTGTGACACTCCCATGAGATCAGGTATGTGTCACTCATCTGCACCCGAAAGGGACCTCCTGGGTTGTCTTTTAAGAATGAGGAAAGAAAGGGTCAGGGACCAGACCTATGATTCCCCTTGATATAAGGAGCTCCTGGGTGAGGAGTGCAGATAGGGGCCCTCTCTGCCACTTACAGCTGCAGAGAATTCCCCAGAGGGTTGAGAAGATAAGTATCTTGTCCAGGGTCACAGAGTCAGAACTGTGACTTGAACCAGGTCTTGCTTTGCCCAAATGAAACTAGTGCAGCCAAGATTAGAAGATAAGATAATCTGTTTTGGTTGGGTTTGGGGGGAGGGGAGGTAAGGAGAGAGTACAGAAATTCTTTGTAACAAATTTCCCTGATAAAGCTCTCATTGCTGAGTTATATAAGGAGCTATATAAGTTCTATATCAGATTTATAAGAATAAGAATCATTCCCCAGTTGACAGTCAAAAGAAATGGACAAAGAGTTCTTGAGAGAAGAAAAAAGAATATATGTATAAGTACATGTACATATAGATGTGTATAAGAGTAGATATACGCACACATACATATGTGTATATGTGTATATGTGTATGTATCCTTGATCCCATCTCTCTCAGATTCAGGGGTCTCCTACTACACTGCTACACCATGCTGCCTTCATTGGGGGAAAAAGTACACTTTGTAACATTTGTACTTTGTAGCTTTGTACTTCATAGGTGTCCTTTTTACTTTGTACACTTATAAAGCCCTGTTATTAGTATATTTATTGATTACATTGGATGTTTCCTATCTATTTAGCTTATCAGCTTATCACTGTGGTGATTGCAGCTGCTGGAGGTGGCCTCCTTCTCATCCTAGGAATTGCCCTGATTGTTACCTGCTGCCGGTGAGTATCCTTTGTTTTTGGACTATGACAATGGTGATGATGGCTTGGGTAGAAGATGGCACAAGGTTGTTAGCCACTATTGTCTAGGATAATTGCTCAGTCAGTTAATCAGTAAAATTTATTTATTTTTGTAAATTTATTTTTCTGTTTTTAGTTTACAACATTCAGTTCCATAGGTTTTTGGGTTCTAAATTTTCTCTCCCTTCCTGTCCTCTCCCCTCCCCTCCCCCACAAGATGGCATGTAATCCAGTGTAAGTTCTGCATTTACCTTCACATTGAACTTATTTACATAATAGACCAGTTGAATCAATAAAGTTTATTAAGTGACTCACTCCTGTGTGCTAGCCACTGTGCTAAGTGCTGGGGATACAAAAAGAGGCAAAAGACCATCCCTGCCCTCAAGGAGCTTATAGTCTAAAGGGGGAGACGACATGTACAAAATATATATGAAGCAAGCTATAGACAAGATAAATATGAAATAATTAACAGAGGGAAGGCATTAAGGAATTAAGAGAGGTTGGGGAAGACTTCCTGTAGAAAGACAGATTTTAGTTGGGATTTAAAGGAAGCCGAGGAAGTCAGTAGTTGGAGTGGAGGAGGGAGAGCATTCTGGGCATGGGGGACAGCCAGAGAAAATACCTGGGGCAGAAAGACAAGATTTTTATTCAAGGAAAGGGGAGGGTCAGGGGGAAGTCAGTGTCACTGGATTGAAGAGTAGGTGTAGGGGAATAAGAGGAATGGAGAGAAAATCCTGGCTTGAGATCTAGGGGGAAATCAAGGCAGGGAATATTAAGAATTTAAGAGAGTTTGGACCAACCAAGTACTTAGAAGTCTCCTTCCCACTTACTAGAATTTCCTGAGGGGGTTGGGGAGATCTCCACCAGCACTGCCAACCTGAGATTAGTCCCATCATTTCTTGGAAGCTTATCTAATACTTTCAGCCACTTGTCACTTTTTGCTAAACTCTTTCTTATGTCAGAGGTCACTTGGGTGAGTGGAAAAGAAAGATCTGGGAGAAGGATTGTGGGGCAGGGACCTGGAGAGATAAACATTGGCTACTCAAGAGGAAAATGAAACTTGTGTTTTAGAGAAGCATCATCATCCTTGAAAAAAAAAATTCCAACCCTCCCTTATTGAGAGGGAGGGTGGTTAATCATTGTGAGACTCAGGTTGCCCATCCCCAATGAAACAGTGACAGGGCTCAGGCTATGTTGGACATTGGGTTCAGTGAGCCAGTGTTTACTGCAGATTTCCAGGCCTTTCCCAGAATGGGAAATTAGACAGGAGTGAATTTCCACTCAAAGATCATTTAAACCCTCTAATCTTTACTCTAGGTCCCTTAGGTAGATTGTATCATGACCATGCTTAACTATCTATATGTTGGACATTGGGTTTTATGACCCAGGGTTCAATAAAGATTCCTTTCTGGGCCTCTCCCAGAATAGAAAAATGGACAGGAATGAACTTCTGCTCATAGATAAGTTAAACCCTCTAAATTTAGCTCTTAGGTAAGCTGAGTAAATGACCATGCTTAACAACTTCTTCTCAGTGAGGAAGATTCCAGGAATGCCTTAGCTGAGTTTTCCTGAGTAATAATGGTCAGGCCATTTCTCAGGCGAGCTAAATAAACATTCAGCTTTTACAGCTTTAGGTGATGTTAATTTTATTACTGGGAAGGTAAAATGAGGGGTTTGGACTAGATCATCTCTGAAATGCCTTCAGGTTTTTTTATTTCACACACCTTCTCCCAACCCCCAGCTATACTTAGCAAACAGCTGACATCATTTCCCAGCCTACCTACACTCTTATCTTAACTACCCCACTTGTAAAAAGGGGATAATGTCTGTCTTGCATACCTCAAAGGGTTGTTCTGAGATAGAGACTGTCCATTAATATAGGGAACCCATGTATAAAGAAATGTCTTCTACCGATAAAAGTTAGAACCTTCTCTGCAATTTATACTCTTACAGGGAGTTTGGAGGGACAAGAGGAGCAAGCATTTATTAAGTGCTTGCTGTGTGCCAGGCAGTGTGATAAGTACTTCACAAATATTGTTTCCTTTGATCCTCATAACAACCCTGGGAGGTTGGTGCTGTTATTAACCTCATTTTATAGTTGAGGAAATCAAGGCAGACAGAGGTTAAGTGACTTGCCCAAGATCACACAGCTAGGAAGTATACGAGGCTGAATTTGAACTCAGGTTTTCCCAACTCCAGGCTCTTTTCATTTTGCCACCTAGCTGCCTTGCTTAGAACTCTGAGAAGTTAACTGACTCGTCCAGGGTCACACATACAGAATCTATCAGAGGCAGGATTTGAACTCAGGTCTTCCTGACTCCAAGGCTGGCTCTCTGTGTACTATGTCAGGCTGCCTTTCTGTTCTGATATTCATTAGATACTCTGTGTGAAAGCACTTGGTGAACCATAGAGCACAATATTCATGTATGGCAGTATCATTGATGAAGCCGTGTGTCAGAGTAGAGAGACAATTGGCCTTGGGATTAGAAACATGTAGGTCTAAGCTCTGCCTCTGATACACATGGACTGTGTTGTTAGGGAATATTATATATGTTTAAAATCTCAAATTAGCATCTTTGTACTTTCATTTCTGAAATTGGATCAGTTAAGCAAATACGCTCCTTCATTTGCGATAATCAGAATATTGTTTGAAAAACAAATGGGTTCACTTCTCCAAAAAAAATATGGCAGCTTTCCACTCAATTTGTCCCACAAGTGGTGTCTGGTATTTTCATCTCAAAACTCCTTAAGCTGAGGTTATTTGACTTCATCCATGTTATCTTTTTCCTTGCACAGAAAGAATAAAAATGACATAAGCAAACTCATCTTCAAAAGTGGTGATTTCCAAATGTCCCCATACGCTGAGTACCCCAAGAACCCTCGATCACAGGAATGGGGCCGAGAGGCCATCGAGATGCACGAAAACGGAAGTACTAAGAATCTCCTCCAGATGACTGATGTCTATTACTCTGTGCGTATTCCCAAGCTGGGGACAAACTCGGGGCCACTAGTTGAGAGTGTTTGGGTCTGTCCTATGTCACCCCCTCGAGTGTTTTGGTTCTTTTGGTATATCTTTAGGCTCTATAATGTAAAAATATTATAATATGTTACAATATAAACATCACTGTTAGAAGAAGAGGAAGGAGAGAATGGCACCATGGGACTCACATTTGCATAACTTTAGAGTTGATTTGATTAAGGCTTATTTGTATAACATGGACTGTATTTGGAGATTGCAATGTGAAGGGGTTGTATATCTATCCAGCATATGCATTCGCAAGATAATGGCACTAGTGGAAATAACCTTCCCCCGAGAAGCCAGATTATGACTCCCTATGCCCCTCTGAAGACTGAGTTGGTTGGTTAGACGTTTTTTATTTCCATATTGGGGTCATTAAATTATAGATTTAGAGCTAGGAGGGACTTTAGAGGCTATTGAGAACAGTCTTCTCACTTGACAGGTAATGAAACTGAGGCCTAGAAAAGTCAAAGTGCCTTGACCAGGGTCACACAGGTGGGATTTGAACCCAGGTCTACCTGACTCCCAATTCAGCACTCTATCCACAACTAATGTCTTTCTTACCCACCATCTAAACGATGGCTATTTCCATTGCTTAAGTCAGCCTCTATTTGTACAGGCCGCTTATGAGATGTTAGCAAATACCTGTGTTATGTGACCATTCTGTGTTTGCTTCTCCAGAAAACTCCATCTCTGGGCTTAAGTGAGGAGGTTCCATATAGTATGGTTTAATGGAAAAGAACACTTGGAAGTAGGGAGAACTGCATTCTAGACCCAGCTCTGTCTCTGCTAGCTGTGTGACTTTAAAGAGGTCACGTATCTGAATTTCAGTCTGCTCTTCTGTTAAATTAGGGTTGGGGAATCAGTTATTTCTATGAGCCCTTCCAACTCTGTTACTGTATGCTATGTATAATACCGTGGAGCTGTTTAACAGGTAGCAATTTCATCATCCTATCCTGGCCCTCCCTACTTTACAGATGCATTCTCACACCCAGTTGAGTAGGTACAGTTTACTTTTTGTCATCCCCACTCAGTAAACTTCAGTGGCTTCCTGTTACCTCCACGATCAAATACAAAATGCTCTATTTGGCATTCAAAGCCCTTCATCACCCACCCTCCTCCTACCTTTCCAGCCTTCTTATATTTTAATGCCTGACATGTCCTCTTTGATGTAGTGACACCAGACTCTTGGCTGTTTCACTAACAAGACCCTCTGCCTCTGAGCTTCCAGCATTTTCTCTGGCTGTTACCCAGGCCTGGAATGCTGTCTTTCCTCTGCTCCAACTACTGACCCCTTGGCATCCTTTCAGCCCCAACAGGAAGCCTTCCCTAACTCTTCTTAATTCCAGTGCTTTCTTATTTTAATTATTTCCTATTTATCCTATTTATATAGCTTGCTTTGTATATATTTGTTTGCATGTTGACTCCACCATTAGACTGTAAGCTGCTGGAAGGCAGGAACTATTTTTTGCTTCTTTTTGTAGCCCCAGCCCTTAGCACAATGACTGGCATATAGTAGCACTTAATAAATGTTTATTGAATTGAATAATAAAAGGAATAAGGAAGGACATAAGCATTTATATGCTTTTCTATCTATCTGTCTGTCTATCTATCTATCTATCTATCTATCTATCTATCTATCTATCTATGCTTTTGGAGGCAATCAGGATTAAGTGATTTGCCTAGGGTCATATAGCTAGGATGGATTGGAACTCAGGTCCTGACATAACAAATAAGCATTTATTAAGCCCTTACCATGTGTTAGACACTCTACTAAGTGCTTTACAAACATTATCTCATTTGATACTCAAAATAACCCTAGGAGGTAGGTGCTATTATTATCCCCATTTTACAGTTGAGGAAACTGAGGCAAACAGGGTTAGGTGACTTCCCCAGGGTCACACAGCTAGAAAGTGTCTGAAACTGGATTTGAACTCAGGTTTTCCTGACTCCAGACCCAGTGCCCTATCCATTGTACTACCTAGCATCTACAGATAGATGATGAGGATGAGAGAAGGAGGAGGGAGAGAGAGAAAGAGAGAGAGAGAGAGAGAGAGAGAGAGAGAGAGAGAGAGAGAGAGAGAGAGAGAGAGAATGAGAGAGATAAATAGAATGAGAGAATGAGAGAGAGAATGAGAAAGAGATGAGAGAGAGAATGGGAGAGAGAATGAGAAATAGAATAAAGAATGAGAGAATGATAGAGAATGAATGAAAGAGAGAGAGAGATAAATAGAATGAGAGAGAAAATGAAAAAGAGAATGGGAGAGAGAATGAGAGAAAGAGAAGGAGAGAGAGAATGGGGAGAGAATGAGTGATAGAATGAAAGACAGAATGAGAGAGAATGAGAGGAGAGAATGAGAGAGGAGAAAGAGAGAATGAGAGAAAGAGAATGAGAGAGAGAATAGAGAAATAGAATGAGAGAATAAGAGAGAGAGGAGAGAGAGTTAGAAAATGAGAGAGAATGATAGAGATAAATAGGATGAGAGAGAAAGAATGAGAGACGGGGGAGAGAATGAGAAATAGAATGAAAGAGAGAATGAGAGAGAATGGGGGAGAGAATGAGAGATAGAATGAAAGAGAATGAGAGAGAATAATAGAATGAGAGAGGAGAGAGAAAGAGAATGAGAGAGAGAATGGGAGAGAGAGAGTGAGAGAGAAAATGAGAGAGAATGAGACAGAAAGAGAGAGAAGAAGCGGGGGAGAATGAGAGAGACAATGGGGGAGAGAATGAGAGATAGAATGAAAGAATGAGAGGAGAAAGAGAGAGAATGAGAGATAGAATGAGAATGAGAGAATGAAAGAAAATGAGAGAGAGAGAGAGAGAGAGAGAGAGAGAGAGAGAGAGAAGGGCTTAATTTTAGAGGAGGGTCACTTACTCCTGAGGGACTGGTACAGGAAGAAGATTCATATAGAAGGTGGCATTTAAACCTTGTCGTGAAGGGTTTCTAAGAGTTGGAAGTGAGCAGAGAATGTATTTCAGACATGGGCAGAACCACTGCAAAAGCATTGAGACTGAAAGACGTTATATGGTAAGAAGGCTAGTTTGACTTGGTGGGAAGTACAGCAAGGAAAATATTGTATCATAAAGCCAGAATGGCAGGTCAGGACCAGATTGCAAGGGCTTTAAATTCCAGAAGAATTCGCATTTGATCCAAGAGTCGATAGCCATTAGCATCTATTATTGAGCAGGGAAGTGACATGATAAGACCTACATTTCAGGAAGACCATTTAAGATCTGTGAAGTGTCATTTGGAGAGGAGAGAGGCTTGAGGCAGGGAAATCAATTAGGAGGCTGTCGTGGTAGTTTAGGTTGAGGGGTGAAGAGGGCCTAAACTACAATGGCAGCCACACGGGTGGAGAGAAGAGGAGGGCCAAAAGAGATACTGCTGTCCAGCCCCTTTCTTCTGAGGAAAACAAGGCTGAGAATATTGTCAAAAGCTACACTGGTAATAAGAGATAGAGCTAAAATTCATGCCTCTGACCTCTGAATCTGGTTTGCTTTTCATTGTACCATTCAGTATGAAGGGAAAGTCCTTCAGTAGAGTGACTTGTCCATCCCCCTATCTCTGGACAAGATGGTGTGAAAACTGTCCTAAAAAGATAGCAAGGCTCCCTTCCACTCGTGACTCTCCTTCATTCTAGTGCATGCTGTCCAAGGGTCATTTTGCATTGTACCGTGTGAAATAGGAAATAAATACACAGTCAGAGAGCACCAGAGCTGAAAATTAAATTCTGTGCATGGCATAGGACTCTTAGCTAGAGGTACAAGATAATAGTAATGAAACCTTGCCCCTCTGGGCTCTTAATGGTACCATTCTTATTTCAAAGGTCATAATCCTTTAGTTGCTATGGAAATAATGATGAGGATTCAGACTTTGGATGGGAGGGACTAATTCCCTGGAGCTAGAGGACTGTTTTGATGAATTATTTTTAAAAGTCAGAACTTAGCTGAGAGTGGAGGAGGGTGTTGATGGGGGAGGGGACAAATGGGGAGAAGTGGAATTCAGTGGTAGAATTATTTCTAGATTCCAAATTTCCTTTAACATTTTTCAAATAAATATTTTATTGACACTTAACAAAATTACTATCACTTCCCAACAAGAAGATATATAGAAATATATCTTCTTGAGATCAATTGATATATATTTATGTTGATATTTTTATGTTTATCTATGTACATATACATAGAAATATCTGTAGATATCTATAGATAATAGATCTATGTATATCTGTAGGTTAGATCGATAGATGGATTAGATAGATATGATGAGAGATAGACAATAGATAGATAGATAGATGTATGGATAGACAGACAGACATAATCTAATTCTGGAGGGGAGGTTACTCCTCAGGGGCATCTGGAAAGTCGTCACATAGAAAGTGGCTCTTGATCCTTCTCTTGAAGCAAACTAGAGATTCTAAGAGGTGGTGGGTAGGAAGGAATGTATTTAAGATATAGAACCATCACTTTTTAACAAATAAGTACAATTAGGGGAAATAATCTAATACATTGTCCAGATTGAACAGGACATGACTCATTCTTCATCTGTAGTTTACCTGTCCTTGATTGAAAGGATAGCAATATGTTTCACCATCAGTTCTCTGACATCACCATTAGTTATGTCATTGACTAGAGTTCTGACATATTTTAGTATGATTTAGTGTGACTTTTAGTGTGATTTTCTTGTACATTATTGGTCTCATTGTGTAAATTGTTAGGATCCGAATTATCTGATGAGTTTCTTTACATAGGACATTTCCCAAATTCATCGGAGGGCCTAATTCTTCTCTCAAAAACAAATGATTTTACAAAGACCCCACTTCATAAAAAAGATTTTCTTTCAACTAAACTTCTCTTCCTCCTTCTCCTCCTCTCCCTTCTCCTAATAATAATAATAACTATCATTTTTATAACACTTTTTTTTGCAAAGCACTATCTTTACAAAAGTTATCTCATTGAAGAAAACTTAGCTTTTTTTTGGTTTTACTTGTGTATTTGTGTGCTGCGGGCTCGCTCGCTATCTCTCTCTCTCTCTCTCTCTCTCTCTCTCTCTCTCTCTCTCTCTCTCTCTCTCCCCCCTTAGTGATTCTTTACCTGTGACTTACCTCAATAGTGTTCAAACAGCTTGATCATCATCGTCAGACAAAATTAGAACTAATTCATCTGCATGTTACCATGGGATTAGATTTAGAGTTGCTATAAACAGATTGTAAGCTTTAACAGTCAGAAATGTAAATGAACCTAAGTTTTCAGTCCTCTGCAGTTATCTTAGCAATGATAGAAACTTGAGCCATCTGAATAAAGCATAGTCAGTATCAGTCAGTCAGTAACACTTATTAAGAGCCTTCTCTGTGCCAGGCACTGTGCTAATAAGTGCTGGAGAGCCCTCAAAGAGCTCACAGGCTAATGAGGGAGACAGCATGCAAATACCTGTGTACAAACAAGCTATATGTAAGAGCTATATAGAATGTGGCAGTGACATCCAGTCCCCACATACAGGAAGTGCTTTGAAAGCTGAGATGGCTCACGTTTGAATGGTGCTAGTTCTCCTAGCATGGCATGGGCCATAAATATGAGGGGCAATCGTAGGGGTGATGCAATTGCTTATGGTAATACTCATGTTAATCTTGGATGAAGTCTACACTTTTTGGCTTCTAGCATGAATTAGTCATTTACATTGAATGTTCCTTATCGTCTCCTCAAATAGAGAACCAGCTTCCTGACTCATTCTGGGGAGATAATTTGCAGTGGCAAAAAAAAAAAGAAAAAGGAGAGGGAGCAGAGGTGGTAAGAATATTAGTCTCTGTGATCTTTGACCTCACCTAAATAGGATGGTAAAAGAAAGCCTAAAAATCACTAGTTCATTAAAAAAGAAACACCAGTCTCCCTCTTGGCTTTTGGTCCTATCTCTACCACTTAATAATTGTGAACACTTCATTTATTTGTGTCTCAGTTTCTCCTTCTGGAGTGTGGAAAAAAATCTGTATCCTAAATGCCAGAAAGTGGGTAGCATGCATTGTACTCCCCCAGTAGAAAAGAGCTCTGTGAATTTAAGATATTCCTATATGAAGAAAGGCAACATGACAGAGTGGATAGAGAGCAAGCCAGGAAGATGTGAGTTTAAATCTCACCTCTAATACATTCTGCGTGACCCTGGGTGTGTCCCCTTACTTCTTGGTGCCCCAGGCAACTCTCTTAAGACTTCGAGTTGTGGAGAAAGGGCTGTCTTATACATTGGTAGAAAGAGTTTCCTTACCTGGGAGTTCCTTAGACCAACAAAATCACGGGCCCAGCCCCTAGCCTAGATGTGGTGCCATTGTCACACCTGTCTACACCAGTGCTTTTCCTAAAGGTACTTTGCCAACATTAGTTGTGTTTAAGGATGCTAATGTTATTGTCGCCTCAATATTATCAGGAGAGCTGCATGGTGTACCAGGAGAACAGTGCGGTATAGTGGGGAAGCTCTGGATTTGGAGTCAGAAGACCTGGATTTGAGTCCCACCTCTACCGCTAACTAGCCATGGGACCTTGGGCAAGTCTCTTAAACCCTGTGAGCCTCAGTTTCCTCGTCACTAAACTGGCTAGAATGCTATCTGCACTAACTAAATCACAGGATTATCATGAGGGTCATTTGAGATAAATACATAATATATATGTATACATGAAAGCACTTATTAACTTGTAAAATGCTGGGTCAATGTAAGGCATAACTCCATTTTAAAAATGGAAGAGCTGAGACCTGGAGAGAGGAGACATCTTGTCAGAGATGTTGGCTTTGGGGAGATAGTAGTGGCAGATTTAGGAAGAATCCCCACTTCTAGCCCCTTGCCCTGCACGTTGCTACCTTGTCTCCCCACTGAATTTCATAAAGTGCAAAATTAAGTGTTTGGAATAATTTGATTATTGAATGTAAATTCAAGAATAAGAAATTGATTCCTCTTTCTTCTCCCAATTTTTTTCCTTCAATCTCTCTCTCTCTCTCTCTCTCTCTCTCTCTCTCTCTCTCTCTCTCTCTCTCTCCCTCTCTTTGGTGACCTAGCCTACGAATGTCAGGAACCCAGAACTTGAACGAAATGGCCTCTACCCTACCTACACTGGCTTGCCAGGATCTCGGCATTCTTGCATCTTTCCCGGACAGTATAACCCTTCTTTCATCAGTGATGAAAGCCGGAGAAGAGACTACTTTTAACAGCACAGGACAGTGCACAGCCACTGTCATTCTGTGTTATTTACACATGAATTCTATCTACTCAAGGAATGGAACCAGGAAGACCCCTCCCTCCCCTGCCGGAACGCTTGCTGCTTCACAGACCGTTCGAAGCTGAAGGTTACATGGCAGGCAGACAAGGGATGGGACAGAAGATTTAAGGATGGCGAAGACTGAAAAGAGTCG
The DNA here is from genome assembly GCA_028646595.1 of Phalanger gymnotis. Classification (NCBI taxonomy): domain Eukaryota; kingdom Metazoa; phylum Chordata; class Mammalia; order Diprotodontia; family Phalangeridae; genus Phalanger; species Phalanger gymnotis. The sequence continues at coordinate 542,507,586 of CM053622.1, read as the reverse complement.
CTCAGTTACGGGCTGCTCATTCTTTACTCTTCAGTGTTCGTATGTGTTACTGTGAAACGTGGCAATGGGTCAGTAAGAATAGATTTGCTTCTGAGTGACATGTCATGGATGCTACCACTAGGGAGGAGTGTAGATGTTTGGTGCCATTTCAGAGACCCACTTTAGCTCACTTTAGGCTTTAGTGATTGGGGTTTGTTTGTTTGTTTTTTAAATACACTTTACCAAGCTCAACTTGAGACTGCTCCAGAATGGAATCCTGGCTACTTTGGACAGCTCTTTTGGATACGGTTATTGGATGGCCATGTTGCAGCAAAGTATGGACTGTTTGTTTTGAACTTATTTATCTCCATAATTAGTCTTCCTCAGTACCTATGCGCTGAATAATGAGTGTATTCTGATCACACTCAGTAAATGCCCTGAGGCACTAGAGAAATTTTGGTGTAATGTATAATCTTCTAATATGCTTCTAGATCTTATTCTGTAGTTTCGAGCCAAACAGAAAATGAGCTGTGAGCCCAGGATTTACTGTATCACAGAAGATGACAGGAAGTGAGGTTGTGAAGTGCCACAAATTGTTAGATGAAACGTAAGAGTTGTTCCCCCAGTATATTTTTTTTTTATCACAGCAATGTCCCTTTTCAAAAAAAATATTTCCCTCTTTATTGAGTTTAAGAATTCCTTCCAACAAACTGGGATCAAGGCAATATCTTGTAGAGATAGTTTCAGTTATAGTGGCTCATGGAACCATCTTTGAAGTCAAAGTATCAATTCATCTGCCCTTCATTTACAGTTGGGGCCAATGGATATAATTTGGGGCTCACAGTAGCATGGCTCCCAAGAAGAGGAGTATGCGGATCTAGAAGCCTCTGGTAACCATCTCCTGCCTACTCCCAGTCTGCGAAAATGGAGTGGTGCAAAACCATCTATTTTGTGCCCACTGGCTTTGCCCTGGGCTCGTGTTCATGACAGATCTCTGCTGAGAGAAGATCTTGTTTATGGGTTATAAGGAATTTTTAAAGGCAGGGGTGGAGTGGAATGTGTGTGTGTGTGTGTGTGTGTGTGTGTGTGTGTGTGTGTGTGTGTGTGTGTGTGTGTGTGTGATTTGGGTTTGAACTGAGTATTTCATTGCTTTGGGGAAAGAAGCTGGAAACAACTGTCTTTTGTAATTGGATATTGGCAGTTGCTGGAGAAATTGGCTGAATAAGCAAGCTAGATTTCACCGAAATGGCCATGCCATTAGCAGCCATACCGGCCCTTCAGAAAAGAGTAGGGAGGCCTAATGGTGCCATATGTAAGTTCTCCTTACATGTCTGTGCCGACTGCATCAGTAATCTTGTCCATAGGGCTCAGTGTTAGAGAGGTGATCATTGAAAGCTGTTTCTTCATTGAAGAAGTAACATGTAAATTGTTTTCTCTTGTCCATCAGTCTACCCTTTGTTGAACTACTATGTAGTTCCCATGAAACTTGGTAATATTTCAGGAATGTTATCAGACAACTAAGGCTTTTTAAACAAGTAAAGACTTCAGTGTCTGCCTTTTGGAAAAGAATGTCGTATACATCTATTTATTATGTCCATGATTTAGGGCTTGCATCGGTCACCTGAACAGCACTCAGTGTCTGGAACTAATACCTGTGAAACTATGTTGAGTCTACTTCGCAGATACCATCCTGGTGTCCAGATAAGGTGAAGAAAGAACAAATTGGGAAACTGTTGCCAGCACAGAAGGCTAAGTCTTACTGGCAGCATAGTTTTCTGGAAATAGCTTAAACACTTTGGGAGCAGTTATTTCTGCTTAATAGAGGAATGGCTACTTCTGGATTATCTCAGCTCTTCAAAATGCAATATGATAGGACAGGCCATTTAAAACACTTTCATTAAAAAAAATTTTAAAAAACCACTTTCATTCAAGCATGACATTATTCTAATAGCACTGTTTGGATGAATGCACGTGTTTTTCCATTGGTCCCCAGAGGCTTGCTCTCTCATAATTACAGCTCTGCTATTGCAGAGAATGCTCGTTGGGTGCAATGCACCTTAGTAGTTAAAACAAATTGGCCCTCACCTCACAGGATGCAATCAGGATTCAAGTATCACTGATGGATACTATATTTTTTTAAAAAGGCATTAAAAACTTCCTTCTGAATCATGGGTAAGGTCTTCTATGACTTTGTTAGAATCTAGTAATGATTCTTGCCTCACTCTCTCCTATCCTGCTGACTAGCTTAGAGTTATTACTACCCACTGTTTGTGTTGCTCTATTCCAGTCCAAGGCCTATTATCTCTATGATTGGAATGAGCAAAAGAAGCCAATTAGTAAGGGGCACAGAAGTGGGGGGGGGGGCTCCACTAGAGCTTACACAATTACAAGAACAGCCTGCTGCTTCTGGGCAATCTGGTGATCTTAATGGCCTCTGACAAATGGAGCAAACCATCACTTCCTGGGGTAGGGCAATGAGCTAGGTATTCTTCCAAATGGTGACCTTGTCTCATCTCAGAATCATTCTCGAGAAGGGTCTGGGAATGTGTTTGAGCTTAAGTCTAAAAGAGAGAACCACGTGACTTCAGAGATTTTTGTCTTCACTGGCAGGACTTTATAGAGGAAGATGTTTCATGTGAAAATGAGGGGTTTCAGAAAGTGTGCTTAGCATAGTATCTTCATATATCTCCAAGTGATCTAAGGAGGCAAGTAGGTTTAAAGAAATTTACTCCAAGTATGAATTGTGTGGCGAGAAGTGTGTCTGTGAACAGCGGAGCTCAGGTCTCCAGTTTAAGCATAGGCATGTAGCTTTAGAACCGAAAGGGACCTTAGAGGAGGCCATTTAATCCATTTTCTCATTTTACAGAGATGGAAACTGAGGTACAAAGGAGATTAAGCGACTTACCCAGGGTCACCCAGGTATCAAGTGAGAAGGGAAGAGAGAACATCTGCCAAACTCTCTAGTCATGGAGGCAAAAACTCAAATACTGATTATTTGCCCACTGTGTGCAAGACACTAGGGGTGGAAAATGGGGGCGGTCTGGTACTTCTACATTTTACTGACCCAGATCATGCAAGGTTGGATAATAATAGTTTACATTCTTGCAATGTGGTTTTCCAAACCAGGGTGAGGCTGTATTGGGACGAACAGTCAGTCCCTTGTAAAGGTGCTTGACTGGTGAATAAAATGGGTGGTGAAGCACTGCCTGGACTGCCCTCAATGTCACTCCCCTAGGCCTGAGTCTGTGACTCATGTTGGGAGAAGTGGGGAGGGAATGAGAGGAGGAAGTTATCAGCAGGCACATGAGAGGAAAAAAAAGGGATCTTAATCTGTGCCTATGATGCATCTATAAGGCGAGATCTGGATTACACGGGATCATAAGTCTTTAGGGTGAAACTGACCAACAGGTCAGCAAAGCATTAGTCCGGCAAAGAGGCTTCCCTTCTTTCTGTGGCCCCCAGGCCTGCCTGGGAATGTCATCCTTCATGCCATCTGATTTTCATGGGCCTTTCCTTGTTTACTCAGAAGAGATGAGACTAAGGCAGCTAAATACGTTCGTTGGCAGAATGCCTACCTTCTTGGTTTCATTTTCAAAGAGGGTAATTATGGCATTCAAGTAAAAAGGAAGTCATTACCAAGAAATTAATAGGAGCGATCTTGAAATACTTTTAATAACTGCAGTGTGTTATTGGCATTCTACCTAGCAATAACCAAATGATTGTTTTTAGGAATAAAAAAGTTAAGCAATAGTCATGTTCCATAAGGTATTTTAAAATTTGAGGGTTTTTTCTTGTTTGTTTGTTTTTTTTTGTCATTTGAGGCCATTATGAAAACAGAAGCCAAAGTCATCCCTACCCAGTGAACATATTGGCACATAGCTTTATTTGTCAGTGTTATGCTGTTTTGTTTTTTAACAAACATAAACCTCTACAACCGAATGAGTGGAGTCCCCTTTAAAGTAGTCACCTTGGGAGGGTGTATACTTATTCCAATGTTATTGCCAGGAACTCCTTTCTGAATTGCCTTGAGAGCTTACAGCGCATTCTTAGGACTGGTCCCAGTGGTGGCAAATATTCATCCTTCAAGGATGGGTTTAACTTTTGAAAACAACCACATTCTTGTGAATTACAATCTAGTGAATAAAATGGGTGGTCATGCTGGGTAGTACCAACATGAGTGAAAAAGTGTAGTGTGACTATGAAATAATAAAACTGGCTTTCTGGGGTGACTCATGAGCTGACTCTGAAAATAGTCCCCAAATATGTTCAGTATGAGTTTGAACAATGGTAATAGCATTAGAATAAATGTACACTCTCAGGGTGACTACTTTGAAGGGGATACAACTCATTAGGCATAGAACTCTGGCCATGTTAAGAATAAAAATCAGCCTTATTATTTAGAGGTATAACTTATGTTATGCAACCTTGGCATTCCCCTTGTGTGACCGTGCCCATTGGTGAGGTATACACATGGCCTCTGGGACCTTGGCTCAGCCAAACCAGGAGAAGTCAACATTACACAGTTCAGGTGTTCTTGGCTTATCTTAGCCCAAGGCAGACACTCAGCAACAGGACCACTGGCGCATTATTAAAATTATTAAATTATTGAAATGACACCTAAAATTTTGGTGAGGACAGCTCAATGAAGTGCTCAAACTGCAAAATAGAAGCCAGATTCCAATCATTCAAGCAATACTTCCTCTTCATTGAGCTGATATGCTAGGGCTAGGCCCTACTGGGGGACGGATGAGTATACTTCAGATTTCCAGGAAGACAGTGGGTGAATTCTCTGAGCTTCCCTCTCATTATGTCCTATCCCTTCCCAAATATGCAGGACTTGGGACATCTGAGGACCACCTGATTCAGCCACTGGTCTCTTATTTAGCTTTCTACATCAACTGTTCACTGCAAAATCCTTTCTTGTGTGACGGGTGTATATATGTTTGTGTATGTGTGTTGATTTTGAGATTTGAGCTCTTATGAATGTGAATTTCAATGCCAAATGCTTCTTTTATTTGCCCTATAAATGACATCTCCCTTCCCTTCCCATATTACAACAGCTTTCAGTAGGAAAAACGACATTTCCTTTCTTCTTCCATCTTAATAAACCATTCCTCCAGGAGGAGATAGTGATGAGATGTGTGTGTATAATATATATGTATATATGTGAAATACACACATATGTAGAGAGAGAAAAGAAGGGAGAAAGAGAGAAAAAGAAATAGTGAAAGATACATATCCATACTCTGGGTTTTGTGTGTCCTGATATGATATGCAACTGTGTTCATTTATTTTTGCTCTCTGATCTCCCAAAGAAATAGGATGCAATAACCTATAAAAGTCATAGATATTGATTAATTTGTTTAATTAAAACAAACTTTTCTTTCGATGGGCTCACAATTTGTCATCCAGGGATAAGTGTCTCAACCCAGAGTGTAGATGTGTCAAGCGATAACTTGGATGGGGAGAGATGGTTGTGGGGCTCTGATTTCAAAAATAGCATTGACATCTGGAGCCCCCAGTTAGATTTTTGTTCTCTCTCCCCATGCACACCTGTCATTCATGTCCATACCCCACCTCCCTATCTCCACCTCTCCAGATCTCACCTTCCCTCCTCCATGATTGTACATTTTATAGGGATATGATGTAATAATCTCTGGGTTGACATGAATTTTGTGTTTCATTACCTTTCCAGTTAAATTAAGCAAACAATTAGCAGGTGTGCTTTGGGGAGTTCATCCTCACAACCCTGCCTCCCCTTTGCAGACCAATGAATTTTGAGCACCTGGTTTGTCATTTTGAAAGCCTTCCCTGAGGATATTTGTTATTTAATGTTGTGTCATAATTGCAACCTCCACTAATAATTCAGTACTGTAGCAGAAAAGTGTGATTTGTAAGAATTGGTTATTTTTATACTTCTATCCACTATGTCTGGCGTTCTAGTCAGTAATATGATATAATAAAAAAATTATCACCTTCAATGTTAACTCTTGTGTGTTGGATAGATACATCACCTCTTGGGGTGTGTCTGTCATTTCATCTGTATGGGGATACTCCCTTCATTGACATAGAGCCTTCAGAGCCATAAGGAACTTTCAAGGTCATCTAATGCAAGCCCCTTATTTCACAGAAAAGGAAACTGAGTCCTGAAAAGGTCATGTGACTTGCCTAAGGTCACATCATAGTGGGAGTAAAAGGCTAGAGCCAGGATTCAAGATAAGGTCTTCTGACTTGAAATTCACTGCTTCTTCTATTGCCCCAAGCTACCTCTACTGATCACAGCTTCTGTCTGATTTCTGTCCATGCCTTTCTTTTTTAAAAAAGAATTATTTAATTATTAATTTATGGAATAAAACAAGCATTTCCATAACGTAGTATAATAAAAAGATGATTGCACATGAAACTGCATATCTATTATGTACAACTTGCTATTCCTCTTAAATATGTAATAAAGTTATCATGTAAGGTTTCTTCCTTTTTTTTTCTTCCCTGTCTCTCTCTGCCCTTCCCCCGCTCCCCTGTGGCTGCCATTAGACACAAATATGTGTGTATATTTATGTAAAATCTTTCTACACATACTTCTATTTATCAGTTCCTTCTCTGGATGCAGATAACATCTTCCTTCATAGGTCCTTTGTAGTTAATTTTAATTTAGCCTATTTGTAGTTAATCCATGTCTTTGCAAAGATCTTCCATAGAGGTATAACCCTTACTCTGTGTCTCTGCATGTGTCCTTGTAGCATCTAGCCTGTGTATAACTAGGAACAGTATAGATATGAGTATAAATTTAGGCTAGAAGAAACCTTAGAGACAATTGAACCCTCCCCCCTCATTTTTACAAACCATTTCTCCTCTAGAGTTCTCTGGTACCTTTAAGGAGATTGGGAAGGGAGTGTCTAGGCTTTCTGCAAATGGCTCCAGCCTCTACCAGTGGTGGTCCCTAAAGTGTAGAAAGGGCTTCCATGTTCCCCAACATTATTTAACCACTGAGAATTGTATGAGCATTGACAAAGGCATGTTGACTTCAGGAGGTATGATCACAAATATACAAACTTACTCCCTCAGCATGTAAGTGGCTTAATTCTCTCCCCTTCCGCCTCCTCATTCCCTCATTTGTACTCCTCAGTCTCTGGCAAGGGGAAGAGAATTAAGTTCTTGGCTTGGCTCAATTTCTAGAGAGCACATAGCCTGGTGCATAGCTAATTGGTAAATTAAATTATAACAAAATCACTTCAGAGCTGGAAGGGATCGTAGAAGACATTTAGGTCAAACTTTTTATTTTATGGGCAGGGAAACCTGCCCATACAAGAAGTATTAAGTGATTTACCCAAAGTTGCACAGTTTAACGGCAGAACAGGTTCCATGTGCTTGTCATTCATTTGCAGCCCTTTGGTAAAGCATGATCGATGGATTCATAGTATGTAGCTCTGGGATGGTTACAGTGTTCATTTCCACCTGGTCTCTTCCAGGGATGGGGACAGGGTCAGGACCTGCCAAAGAGGGGTACCTGGATGATCTTTGTGAAGAGGGAGGGAGGAAGGGGAGGGAGGCAGAGGAGGTACAAGACATGTCCATATAGAGCCATGGGTCACCAGAGATCAACCAGCAGCTTTATGAGCCCCTAGTTCACAAGACAACAACTCAGTAGCTTTATATACTAATAAACTGGATGCTTTACAACTTACAGAACACCCTGAAAATAACCGCTATTGTCATCGTTGTCATCGTCATCATGGCATTTATATAGCACTTTACAAAATTATTATTTCATTTCATCCTTGAAACAACCCGGGAGGTTGGTGCTATTTTCATCCCCACTTTATTAATGAGGAAGCTGAATCTAAGGGAGTGAAGGGTCCTACCTGGGGTCACACAGCTAGTCCTTCTCCAGAGTCAGATTTGAACTTAGATCCCCCTGACTCCAGGGTTAGTGTTCTCCCACTGAACCACCCAGCCACTCTTAACAAAGGAGGACAATGAGATTCAGAAAGGCCAGGGGCCACAAAGTTCAGTCCCAAAGTTCACCAAGTGCCTTGAATGGGACTCAAACTCAATCCATCAATAAACATTTATTAAACACCTAGGACAGGACAGGCCCTGGGCTGTAATAAAAAGGCAAGCATGAAATAGTCCCTGTCCCCTTGGAGTTTAGAGTCAAAGACAGCACATACACAGTGAAGTAGTTATAGAATAAATACAGCCTAATTTCTAGGAAAAGACACCAGCATCTGGGGGCATCAGGAAAGGCCACAATCAGGAAGCAACTGAAATAAGCCAGGTGAGAGTTAATGATGGCCTGAACTAAGGCAAAGGTGCTGGGAGTGATGGGATGAGACTGACACAACAAGCTCAGTTTTTATCAAGTTTCATTTGAGTTATGTTAAGTCAATAATAAAACAAGATCAAAGGGCAGAATTTATTGAGTTTGGAAAATTCCCAGGATACTGCTCATACCCTGGTGGTTATTAATAGATTTGATTTCATCATAGGATCATAACTTTAGAGCAAATGGGAACCTTAGAAATCATCCGGCACCCCCTCAATCTACACCTGGGAGAACCAGTCCCTAGAGAGATGAAGTTATTTGCACAAGGTAACACGGTAAATCAGTGATGGTCAGGATTGAAGCCTGGATCCTCACACTCCAAAGGCAGGACCTTTTCCACTGTGCCATGCTATTGCAAACAGCACTGGATGCAGGGTTCTGTGAGCCCATGACTCACAATGACACAGTGACCCTGGCTCCATTAGCCCATGGTTCAGTACCCGATGGTGACTCTTGCTCTGGGGACTCAGGGTGCCCAGCTCGGTGTTGGCTGGTGCATAATTAAACGCTAGCTTAGAGCTTTTGAAGCATTTTCTCTGGTCATAGGGCATCCTCCTCATCTCATCGATACAGCTGATAGTTATATTCTTAAAGCACAGATTTGACCATGTCCCTGTCTTGCTCAATAAATTCCATTGATTCTCTATTACATCTAAGATCAAGTATAAACTCCTTTAAGTGGAATTTAAAGCTATTCATGTCCTGGCTCCCACCTACCTTTCTAGACTTATATGTTATTTCCCTTCATGCATTCTTTGATCCAGTTAAACTGGTCAACTTCGCTGAGTCTCACATATGATATTCAATCTCCTGACTACATGCCAATTTGTACAGGCTCTTCTCCATGTCTGGAAAGCATTACCTCCCTACCTTTACCATCTTGAACTCTCTAGGTTCTCTCAAAGCTTGATTCGAATCCAGCCTTCTATATGAAGCTTCTCTTCATCCCACTAGTTGCTACTGCCTCCCTCAAAATTGTCTTTATGTATTCCATAAATACTTTATCCATGCTAAAATGCATACATGCTGTCTATACCAGAGAGGTCAAAGATGAGTCATACAGTACACAACACTGCTGAATAAAACCTGAACCTGAATAATGTACAAATGGGAAATATTTAACAAAATAAATAAAAATCTAATAAAACAGATATCACTACATTTTAAAAGTAAGTCAATATGTGACCTGCAGGGATCCTTACGTATGAATTCATGGTCCTTGTTTCTATTTGTGTTTGACACCACTGGTCTGCACCAATAGAACATAAGCTCCTTGAGGGTGGGACTGTTTCTTTTTTGTCTTTATGTCACCAGTATCTAGCATAGGACCTGGCACGTGGTAGGTGCTTAGTAAATGTTGGGATAGTTGACAGAGAGAAGTGGAGGGGCCTTCAGGATCGGAAAGACCTGAGTTTGAGTCCTGCCTTTGAAATACGCTGGCTGTTACCTTGGGCAAGTCACTTCATCTTCTCCATCTCTCGGTTTCTCGTGTGTGAAATGAGAGAATTAGACCAGATGACCCCTACAGTTGCTTCTCACTCCAATCGATGGTTTTCTGGAGGAGAGGGCACTGAGAACGAGAGAGTGGTCAACAGCACAAAGGCTTTGGAGAGGAGAAGAGGCCATTATATCAGGCGAGGAGGTCATTTGCGGCATTAAAGAAAACTGTTTCAGTGGCTTTCAGAGGACTAAAGCAAGAACACAAGAGTCTGAGGAATGAGTGGTAGAGAGTAAGGTAAAGTAACAAATGTGGGCTACTTTTCTAAAAGTTTAGTAGTGAAAGGAATGAGAAAGATGACCTCAAGTCGTTGAAGTCATAACAGAGTTTGTTTGGATTTTGTTTTTTGTTTTAGTTTTATTATAGGTGAAGACCAAACATTTTTATAGGCAGAAGGGGGAGGAACCACTAGAGAAGGAAATACTGAAAATAGGAGCCGTGCCCAGTGGTGGGGCTAGGCCTTGGCTATGGTGGAAGAAGATCCTATCACGAGAGGTGGAAGGGTTATCTGTGGCTAGAAGGGGTGGAGGGGCAAGAGAGAGGCTACCTTGTCCTTTAAGGCTGGAAGAAAGGAGGAGAGGATGAACGAAAACATCTGTTTGAAAGTGTGGAGGTGGGGACGTGAGAGAGCACACTGGTCACCACTTTCTTCCTCTATAAAACAAGAGGGAAAACCCCAGAGTGGTGTTGCACTAGATGACCTCAATGGTTCCTTCTTGATCTAACATTCTATAGTTCTCATTGAATTGTGGACTGCCAAGCAACCCATATTTAGTAACCTAATCAGAATTTACCCTGTTGTTAAAGAACAAGGTTCATCATTGATTAGTCTCCACACCTACCACCAGCCACTTAAGAATCGCCATTTTCACTTCCTTGTATACTTAATCCTGTCTCACATTTTTCAGTGTATTTATTTTTATGTACCCCCCAAAAATGGGACATTTTCATATACACAACAGAACGAAACAAAGTGCATCAAACTGCAGATTATGCATAGATCGATATACGTATGTAGATATGTATGCATATATGTATATATGTGTACACACGTGCATATACAGATACATGTACATACACACACGTGTTTACATACACATACATATATGTTGCTTTTCTTTTAAAATTATATAATATAGAATAAAGCTGTCATCCTTAACTGTGATTCTTTTGGATCTTCCTTCGGTTCTTAGGTGCATTTAAAAATAAAGATGCATCAAAGATGCTCTTTTCTTTCCTTCCTTCCTTCCTTCTTTCTTTCTTTCTTTCCTTCCTTCCTTTCTTCCTTCCTTCCCTCCTCTCCTTCCTTCCTTCCTTCCTTCCTTCCTTCCTTCCTTCCTTCCTTCCTTCCTTCCTTCCTTCCTTCCTTCCTTCCTTCCTTCCTTCCTGCCTTCCTTCCTTCCTTCCTGCCTTCCTTCCTTCCTTCCTTCCTTCCTTCCTTCCTTCCTTCCTTCCTTCCTTCCTTCCCTCCTTCCTTCCTTCCCTCCCTCCTTCCTTCCTTCCTTCCCAGTAGGACAGAAAGCTATCATATTAAAGAACCCAGGCTGCTCCTGTAAGCTTAGGAGGAACAGACATTAAAGACTCCCCAAAGAAATCAGCCTGAAGATTTCAAAAGCATGCCTGGAACTACCCTTGGTCATTTACCTCTTCAAATGTACTATAGATTTGATAAGGATATTGTTAGCATGATCAGAGACTGGAGTGGGTACCACAAAACAGGAAAGAGAGGATGGAGAAAATGGAGACCTTCTTCACACTGTTGCTGGCACTGCCCAGAGAGTGGGTCAGCCATGAAAAGAGTTCACTTGGGATCTGGGAAGGCCTTGAGACACCACCTCCACTGGCATGGCCAGTATTTACCTTCATGGTGCTATAGGTGGCTTTCACATGAATCTCTAATTTCAATAGTCTATCCTGATCAAGAGTTATCGTACCAGGGGACAGATATCCAATCTCCACCTTCTTCCTTCTCCCTGCCCAAATGTTTAGCCTCAGTTGCTGACTCAGGGACAAGGCAGTCTTTTTATTCCTTCCTTATTGGTTCCCTATTACAAGCCCCACAGAAGCTAGTCCAAACTTCCTTTTCTCTTTTCCACTCACTCCTTTCTCTCACCCCAATTCCTTTTTAAGCTGAGGACCTGGTCTCTTACTTTATTGAAAAAAATCAAGACTGAACCCCGCCACGTGACCAGCAAGATCAAGGACAAGAAATTTTCTCTGATCCTTCTGAGCTCTTAGAATATCCCAAAATAAAAATTATGCGCAAGAGGTAAAGGAGTTGCACTTGTCTCCACAGGCCAAGAAACAGACAAAATAACCTAAAGAATTAACATTAGATCGTTGTAGTTCGTCCCTTTTTTTTTTCAAAGAGAACCAATGACATCACAGGGTGATGTCTTGACTTGTGCTGAATTGGACTTAAGCGAGACAGAGTTGCACAAAGTCATCAGCCTTACTCTTTCTTTCAGAGTCATCAGAGTCCAGTGGCAAGACAAAAGTAAGGATGACTGGTGATGGCCCCCATGCAGTGGATAACTTTGCCGTCTTTGATCTTTGACCAATTTCTAAGCACTCCACAGCACCTACTTCAGCTGCTTTCATGACCATTGGAACAAATTATTCTTATCTACCCATTCCACTGGGGTGGGGTGGGGGAGTCTTCACATGCTTGGGGTAGACATGCCCCAATTCACCAATGGGTTTGAGGCCTGTCGTTTATCCTCAGCCTGGTTTAGCTCATCTGCTGAGATGTTTTTACCAGATTGTGGCTGCTGCCCATGCTACAGCTTCCTGGAGCCACAGGTGAGAGTTGTGTGAGAGGCAGACACCAAAGGTGGATGAACAGCCCTGAAAAGGGCTCAGCAGCCCTCATACTGGAGTAGGCTAAGACAAAATCCCTAATGTTCTCTCTCTGAAACATCTCCCTACAAATCCCCAACATTCTTGGCAGGATTGTGCTCTGGGATGCTTTTAGCAATTTCTTCGATGCAGCTGTAGACTCTGCCAGTCCACCTTGCCCCTGCCCTCAGCCTACCATGCTGTGGAACAAGCAGCAGAAAGTAACTCGCACTACCACCTTTGGTGGAGGAGGTGGAGGTATAGGAAAGCAGAATCAAACTCAGCTCTTCCCTGTGGTGTGATGTTATAGCAGCACTACCTACAGAACTAAAATAAATCAGAGGTCATTGAGCAGGTCACCAGAATACAGGGATGGGGTTGGGGGAGCTGCTGTGCCAGACCTGAAGGAAAGGCAACTGGTATCAATCTGGGGCCAATAACATCCCCTCAGAACTCACCTGGGACAAGAACTAGGGATGGTAAAAAGTGAACTTTCCACTGTGGAAGGAGGCTGAGACAGCTTTGAAGTCCAATCCTAGGGGCCTCTACCATAAGAATGGTAATGAAAGAAGTCAGAAGGTGAACAATAGGGGCAATATAAAATTACCAAAGATGTCAAGAGGAAGGAAATTCAGTTAAAATCATTGAGCACAAGCAGATAAATCAGAAGGAAAGATAGTAAGACAGAAGAGAAGGTATCCACTTCTGAATAAAGATTGCAACACAAAGGAAATTGGGCCAAAACATGAGGGGCAGGGAACCCTGTGGATTCTGAAGAGAGGATGGAGTCACAGCAGGATCTTCCTGAATGACTCAAGAGAGAAATAAGAATCATGAAGGTTGAATTTATGGTCGGCACAGCAGCAAATAATTGGCAGAACAGAAAAACTTTATTCCAAAGTGGGGTGTCCCTCCACAGAAGCAAAAGAGAGAACATTTGATTAGGAACACAAATATACAGAAATGAAGAACAATCTGTAAGAAGAGAAACAAAAGCACTGTTAAAAGAACATTATCTCTATACAAGCAAAATATATTTATCTTGAAAGCAGAATATGCGCAGGTATAACTTAAGGATCCTGGGTCTGCCAGAACAGGACAAGTGAAAAAATAAAACAAACAAACAACTCTGAACATCATAATTCAAGAAATAATATAAGGCCCTGAACATCACAATTTATAATACAATAAAACTGCCCAGAACTTCTAAATAAAGAAAACAAAGTGCTGATTGAAAGAATTCACAGATTGCTTATGGGTGAAAAAAAAAACCCACTATGCTGAAAATTCCAAGAAATGTAGCTTTTCCACCTCAAAAAGAACTAGAAATATTTTTGTATATCTTTAGTTAGAGTTTATTTTGTTTAAGACTAATCTTTCTCTTAATCTATCCTCCTTCTAATTCTCCTTTCCCCGTCCTTCTTCCTCTTTTCCTCCTATTTCCCTGTTGAGTCAAATGTATTTCTGTACCTTAATCTGTATGTTTATTCTTCCCTCCTTCAACCAATTCAGATGAAAGTGAGGGTCAAGAGTCAACTGTTTCCACTGAATCTATCTTGTTCATATAGACTTTATAGTTCTTTATTTGTATAGACTTCTACTTGTGTGTCCTGACTATGAGATAATTCTCCCTCACCTTTCTTTACCTCCTCCCTAACGTATTCCTCTTTCCACATCTTTCCAATCTTCTCTTAAGATCATCAAGACAAGGGGCAGCTAGGTAGCGCAGTGAGTAGAGCACCAGCCCTGGAGTCAGGAGGACCTGAGTTCAAATCCGGCCTTAGACGCTTGATACACTTACGAGCTGTGTGACCTTGGGCAAGTCACTTAACCCCAATTGCCCTGCCTTCCCCTCTCCAAAAAAAAAAAAAAAAGATCATCAAGACATAACAGAACCACTCCAAGACCTTGTCTAATTACACACCCCTATGATCCCTGATGATGATAGGGTTCAGGGGAGTCACATGTATCATTTCCCTCTATTAGAATGTAAAGTTTATCCTTGCTTAGTCCTCTATGATTTTTCATTTGTACTTATCTTTTTCATGTTTCTCTTAACTCCTGAGCTTGAAATTAAGTTTCTATGTAGTTCTGGTCTTTTCATCAGCGATGGTTAGAAGTCTTCTATTTTGATAAAGATCCATTTCTCCCCCTGCCCCCCACTGTGGTATTATATTCAGTTTCGATAGGTAAGTAATTCTTGACTGTAATCCTTTATCTTTTCCTTTCTAGAATATCATATTCCAAGCTTTCCATTCCTTTACATGGCAGCTACTGAATTATATGTAATCTTGTGGTTCCTTGATTCTTTCTTTTTCTTTCTTTGTTTCTTTCTTTTTCTTTGTTTCTTTTTCTTTCTTTCTTTCTTTCTTTCTTTCTTTCTTTCTTTCTTTCTTTCTTTCTTTCTTTCTTTCTTTCTTTCTTTCTTTCTTTCTTTCTTTCTTTCTTTCTTCCTTCCTTCCTTCCTTCCTTCCTTCCTTCCTTCCTTCCTTCCTTCCTTCCTTCCTGACTGCTTGTAGTACTTTTCTTTGTCCTGGAAGCTCTGAATTTTAGCTATAATGTTATAAGCAGTTTTTATTTTGAGGTTTCTTTCAGGAGATGACTGGGAGATTTTTTTTTCTATTTTTACTTTGCCTTTTATTTCTAAGAGATCTGGGAAGTTTTTGCATATGATGTATTGAAATAGGAGGTCTAAACTTTTTTTTGTCATGGTGTTCAGGTAGCATAGCGATTCTTAAAATTTTTTCTTATCTATTGTTTTTGTAAGATGCGTTACATTTTCTTCTATTTTCCAGTCTTTTGATTTTGTTTTAATATTTCTTGTTATCCCATGGCTTCCCTTTGCTCCATTCCGTTACAGGGAGTTTATTGCACCTCTTATGCCAAGCTGTTAATTCCCTTTCCACATCTTTCTTCCATAGCTTTCATTTCTTTTCCATTTTTTTTTCCTTTAACTTCACATTCCATTTGTTAAAAAATGAACTCTTTTCTTTGAATTTTTCCTTCATCTCTTCCAGGAATTCTAGTTGAATTTGTGCCCAGGCTGTGTTTTTCTTTGAGGCTTTGCTTCTCTTCCTTGCAGTTTGTTTCTCAGGCATGTCTGTCATTATAGTAGCTTTTTGATGGCAAGGCTTTTTTTTTATTTGTTCATTCTTCCAGCTTCTATCTTGACTTTGGACTTGATGTTAAAGTTGGGTTCTGTACACTTCTGGAAGGATGGTCTGGGCTGGTCCTGTTTCTGTCTTCTTGGGGTGTTATTCCAGATTTTCAAGAAGAGATTAGGATGGAGATCTGCAAGTATTCAGTGTAGTAGTCCAATCTAGGGCTAAGTCTGATTACTGCCCCCCTAGTTTGATCTCTGCTAGTTCCTGACCTGGGTTTTGGTCTGAGTAACAGTAGACTGCTGCTGGGATAAGCTCTTATCGGTCAGCTGGGAATCTCTGTTGGTTCAGAGAGATAGAACTGCAGGATCCCCTTTGGTCTGGGATCCCTGCCCTGATTATTCCTCTGCAGGCTTCAGATTGAGCTGGAACCTAGAAATGAGACTCTGCTCTACTCCTGAGAACTGAGGCTTCGGGTGCTGTTTGCTTCTGAACTTGCTTCTTAGCACACAGCCTAGGATGTGCTTATGCTCCTCACCACAGAATACCACCCCTAGGCACAAGCGCCCTCTCAGTCTTCCCTGAATCTGTGACTTGGAACTGAGTAGTGGGTGTCAAAACTGCCAGTTGGCAAATGTTCCCATTTTTATGCCTCAGAATAGGCCTGGCACCTCCACATGCCCTGATGCACATTCTTTCTCTGTATTTGAATGTTCCATACAACATGACCCTGGCCAAACCCCATCCCTAGGATCTGCAGACTTCTCTCTTTGTCTCCTTATGCCAACCAAGGCTGGAAAAATGAATCAATCTGACTTTTTCTTGGATTTTCCTATCAGCATACAATCTGGTGCATTTTGTTGATCTGTTTAGATACTTTTCTTTCTTTCCTGTTGTATGCATACCTGCCACTTTGGCTCCCCGAAGGTTGTTTTGATTCGTATTTCTCTTATTAGTTCAGATTTGGAGCATTCTTTCACAGGGTTGTAAATGCTTGTAATTCTTCTTTTGACATCACTCATTCATATCCTTTGACCACCATTATTGAAAAATGACTTTTGGTGAGTTGTCTATGTGTCCTAGATGTTGTTCAGTTGTTTCAGTTGTGACTGCCTCTTCGTGACTCCAGTTGGGGTTTTCTTGGCAAAGATACTGGAATGGTTTGTCATTTCCTTCTCCAGCTCATTTACATATAAGAAAACTGAGGCAAACAGGGTTAAGTGACTTGCCCAGGGTCACACAGCTACAAGTGTCTGAGGCCAGATTTGAACTTAGGAAGATGAGTCTTCCTCACTCCAGTCTTGGTGCTCTATCTGTTGTATCACCTAATATATCTTAGCTATGGGGCACTTATTTGAGGTGTCTCACACAAGATTTCTTCCCAGTGGACCACTTCCCTTTTTATCATAGTTGCATTCATTGTGTTCATGTAAAACCTTCTCAATTTCATTTCTGTTAATAAGCCTTAATTATTATAGATTAGCTATGTGTCAGACTCTATGCTGAGTAAGGAGGATACAAAAAAGGGCAAAAACATCTCTGACTTTGATGACTACACATGCCAATATAATAAAAATCAACTATTTTGTCTTGTTATTAAGTCTTCTAATACATGCAGCAAAAGCCTTCTCTTTTACATCTTGATGTTTAATGTAGCAAAGATATTGGGCAAGATATTTCTATTTCTTCATCCTTTGGTTCAATGTGATTCATTTTCAAAACCTTCAGCCTATCTTTTTTGGGAAAAATGTTTATAATTTTATACTTTATTGATTGGTTTTACTGATTCTCCTCCTCCCTTTTCCTCTTTTTCTTTAAAAAATATCCTTTGTTATATGAGATGGTTCTCTGGGATAGGGAGAAGAAAAGGAAAAGATAATTAGAGAAATTTAAATTATATAAACCAAAAAATGTAAATGAAAATTTATTTTTTAAGAAAGAGGCTTACCATTCATTGAGCCCAAATGACATTCTGATATCATTGGAAAAAGATTCCATGAGATAAGAGGGCTGTTTAATGTGTTGTTTTGTTTTAATGGAGCCATATAACTTGGAGCCATAAAACTTTGTTTTAATGGAGCCAATAATACCCATATTAATCAAGCGATTAATAAGATATTTCAGTTTAGTTTAATTTGGAAGCAATACTTTAGTTAAATTTAAGAGGGATGATAATGGATTTGAGGGTAGGCAGGATCACAATAGGCTTAAATTATTTCCCTGAAAGCTGCCATGGAGTTTTTTTGTTTGTTTGTTCTTGATGTGATTGTGTTAATGGCATGTTTTAAATAGAGAGCAGTTTTGCGTGAGTATATAAAATGTTTTAGTGTTCCCTCTACATTTGGGTCTATTTTACATATTTTCAGTATATGAATAAGCCATGGGTGTGGAACAGAGTCAAAGGCTTAGCAATTATCAACAATTAAATGCCATGACTCAATAAGTTACCTTGTTCAATAATTACGGGACTTTTGGGCACACACTTTTTGATTCTCAATCATTATATTGCTTGTTAAGTGTTTGCACAATTATTTTTTAGTGATACAAGCTGTAAATGCTTGTAAAACTGGCTTATATTTGGATGGGTAGGTAGTGTTCTCATATTTTGGCAACAGATATGAGATGTGACACCTTCTATAAAGAAAACTGGGATCAGGCTTGCATCTAAAAAAAAAAACAACCTTTGCCTAGTAATTCATGTGGCACTGTGAAGCATTTGAAGCAATAATTATGGCACTTAACTGGTCTTGCCACTTTCTGACTTTGCAGAGGAGTTATAATTTCAGTCATCTCCCTTTATGTAATTGTTCTGATACTTACCATGTTTGTGGTGTGAAATTTTTTGTTTCTCATTTGATCCTGCTTGCATTTTCACAGTGTTGGCCTTTTTGTGACCATATATTTGTGACCAGAAATTTTTCATCTCCTCCTACAGGGTTTCTCTCTTGCTTCTGATTTCTTTACTTCTCAAGTCCCTGTAGCAAAAATTTTGAGTGTTGCTGAATTGCTTATTTTGTTCTTTGGGCTGCTTTGACTCCTCAGATGACCTTAATTTTTTTTTTATTTTTGCTTTCAATTGCTTGTTAAGGGAATCTAGAATTTTGACGTGATTTTATTTTCCAAATTCTTTATTTCCTGGTTCTTTTTGTTGACACTCCGTAATTGGACAACATAGTGTGCAAGTTTTCTATTTTCTATCAGCCAAATATTGATGTAATGTTCTAATTCCCTTCTGTAAACCTTCATTGCCTCTCTCAGATCAGGCTCCTGGTTTTTTTTCCAGCAGTTTCCATTGCTCCACGTACAGCCACGTACAGGTATTGAAATGTTTTTAAACATGTCATCTAACCGAATGTGGTGATACATGCTTGTAGCTTCTTTTATTAGGGGAGGATGAAGCTAGTGAATCACTTGAGTTTGGGAGTTCTAAGTTGTAGTATGCGTAATGTACAAGTATCTGCTCTAAATCTGGTATCCACATGGTGAAACTCTTTGGGAGCAGAGGGCCACCAAGCTGCCTGAGGAGGAGCAAACTGGCCCAACATAGAAACATGTAGCAGGTTAAAGTTTCCCTACTGACCAGTAGTGGGATAAGCATGGACTGCCCTTTCAGCCTGGGCAAGATAGGGGGATCTGGTGTCAGAAACAACAGTCAATATATTTTTTTTAAAAATGCTAATACTTTGTGATAAACAGTATAACAAATGGATATAGCAAATACTAGCTTTTAAAAACTATTGTTTTTAGGGCAACTAGGTGGCCCAGTGAGTAGAGCACTGGCCCTGGAGTCAGGAGGACCTGAGTTCAGATCTGGCCTCAGACACTTGACACACTTTACTAGCTGTGTGACCTTAGGCAAGTCACTTAACCCCAATTGCCCTACCTTCACCCTCCAAAAAAATAAATTACTGTTTTGGCCTAGTTGTTCTGCCAGTTAGATCTATCAACCTTTAGGAGCTGTTTAGAATTTCAGTCTAATTATGCCCATCTCCTTTCAAAATAATTTGAGATATTGGTGGTATTTTTGTCATGTTCCATTATTATTATATGTAATATATTACATATATAATATTTAAAACATATGTAATAATGTGATAATATTGTATTATATTATATATTTATATATTAGGTATAATTTATGGAGTTTGCATTAAGTGGAGATTTGCAAAAAATTTAAGAGTTTTCAACTTTTCCCTCTTCAAATGTTCAAATTGCATCTCTTATTTCATCACATCTAGGCTTACTGATGAAGTTTTTAAAAATGATTCCTCTAGACTGGTTAGTCATTGAGTCAGTCAACAGACATTGATTAAGCCCCTAATATGTGCCAGACATTGGGCTAAATACTGAGGACACAAAAAGAGGCAAAAAGTTTCCGCCTTCAAGGAGCTCACAGTCTCATGGGGGAGACCACAAACAAGCTATAAACAAGAAAAAATAGGAGGGAAAGTGTTAGAATTAAGAGGAGTTGGGAAAGGCTTCCTGTAGAAGGTGTTAGTTGGGACTTGAAGGAAAACAGAAAAGATGGAGACGAGGAGGGAGAGCATTATAGGTATGGTCAACAACACATTGCTGTGAGACTAGTAGCTGAGGGTACCATTAGGAAAAAAATGTAGTGGGATGCCTTTGCCTATAGCTGGCAAGATCTGTTTCCAATTTTTTGTTCTGATAAAGCTATGACACGTAATGAAAGTATTCATGCCTTCGGTCTTCTTCATGTTCACTTGCTACTTTCTCGCTTTAGTGGTCAGAACCATCTGCACTGAAGCATTTCTAGCA
The DNA here is from genome assembly GCA_028646595.1 of Phalanger gymnotis. Taxonomy (NCBI): domain Eukaryota; kingdom Metazoa; phylum Chordata; class Mammalia; order Diprotodontia; family Phalangeridae; genus Phalanger; species Phalanger gymnotis. The sequence continues at coordinate 542,487,065 of CM053622.1, read as the reverse complement.
GGCTAAACATTGGAATCTTTCCTTCTTTTATTTGGAATGGGAATTTTTTGTTATAAGGTATCAAGGGTAGGGAACCTACAGCTTGGAATGGGGCTTAGCCAGGTCTGATGCTCAATAAGGGTACGTGTATGTGTGTGTGTGTGTGTGTGTGTGTGTGTGTGTGTGTGTATCCATTGTAATTGGTCACAATTTGTGTTCCCTGTTCCCAATTTAACAATTAGATAGCTGAATGCTGATATTTCAAGAACCTATAAAATCAAAGGGCTTTTTAAAAGTCAGTCTGGAATTGATTTTTATTTTTCCATGGGCATGTGGTCTTCATTACTGTATATATCTTCTCTTCTCTACTGAAGTATTAGGCTCCATGAAGGCATTAGAACGGAAAGCTAATGTGATCTCAGGCTTCACTCGAAGGCATGATATCCACAGTGAGGGATGTGATAGCTCTGTTTGGACACCACCTGGAATGTTGTGTTCCAGTATGGTGCTACATTTTAGGACGGATAATTCATAAGCTGGATAGCAGCCAGAGGATGACAAAGGACCTTGTGAACGTGTCATGTGAGAATCCTTTGAAAGAACGAGATGTTTATCCTCAAGAACAAGATGCTATCCACCTACAAAAATATCAGAGGGATGTCACAGGGAAGAGAGATCAGACTTGGTGAGCTCTGGTCCAGAAGGCAGAAATGGGAAAAATGCACAGAAGTTACAAAGAGGCAAAGTTAAGCTTAATGTAAGGAAAAACTTCCTAACATGTATCTAGTTCTGGAGGAGAATATGGAAGAATCTTGGTATTCATGTGGCGTCCTGCCTGCCACTAACCTGCAGGTTAGGAATTGTTAAGGCACTTCACCCCTAAGCCCTTCACTTTCCCAATAAACGCTTCTCTACCCAGTGTTGACCAAACGAAAAAGAAAGTAGTGAATCTAAAGCACATGGCTAAGTGTACCTGTCCCTAAGAAGTGACTCTGACAATATCCAAAAAGGCTTTTCTCAGGATTTTATATCAATTTGGCCTTATAGTTAGACCAAAGGCTGGAGAAGAGCCCAATGTGCCTTGCTAGGTTAGGCTCTACCACATAGGACCTCTCATTCCTGTCCTGCAGAAACGAGCAGAGGGCCATGTCCTTGGCTAAGCCATTGCAGCAGGATATCTTGGCTAGATAGCTCACTGTCCGCTTGGCTGAAGAGGCAGGGAAAAACATGGCAGGAGTGCAGCACTGTGTAGTGGGGCCCCATTGTAGAGGGCAGAGGCCAGCTGCTGAAGCTCTAGCTTGTAGTACTGGCCCACCAGCTCTGCCAGCCCCCAAGGAGAAGAAAAGAACAATGCAGTAGCTCGATCCTGGGAGGTCGGCAATCTTGACATATGTCCAACTGAGCAAAGGCCCCCAAAACATCCCCACACCAAACCACTCCATAATCTTTATGGGCTCTGGGTTGAAGTAGCACCGGAGCCTCTTGGGATGATAAAGCTTCAGGTAAAGGGCATTTCTGAGGTTTGGCTCAGAGAATCTAGTTTCTAGGAGGATGTGCTCTTTGGGAATGGTATCATCTTCCACCATCAGTATATATTCCAGGTTGTAGTTCTGCAGGGATTTCTCCAGGGAATAGGCATAGTTCTGCTTCTCTTTCTCAAATGCATTTCTGAAGACACTTCTAATGTTCACCCCCTGGTGCTTGTGAATTGGCTGGTCATAGGGATAAAATCAGCCAGCATCTTGGCATCCTGGCATCTGGAACTTACATCCACATCACACAAGAAGAGCTGGTGACTCAGGCATGGCTGACCACACTGCTGAAGGAAGAGATGGAACTGTGATGCCACCTTTGGGTAGGGTGACACTGAGGGCCTGGAGTGCTTTAAAGTAGTAGAGTGAGCCTCCCCCTCTCCAGAAACTCCTCATTCATCTGGTTCAGGTGCCAGTGATATATGCAGAAGAGTGGAGGAGGTGGTGGCAGGTGAGAGGGGCCAAAATACCAAATGTTACTATCATCAAGGAGAAGAAATGGAGAGCAGGGCTGGACCAGGAGAGTAGCCATGGCTTACAGAAAAGCATCATGGCAGAAGGAATGGTTGCTCTGGTTTAGTCTCATTTCTGCTGCTGCTTCTGGTCCCAGAAGAATCTGATCAAGAAAAAGATGGTGTCATGTGAACTAGAACTATTTCTAACCCCCATTTTACAGATGAAGAAACTGAGGCTCATACCTGATTAATTCTCTTGGGCACAGCACATTGATGACATCAGTGGAACTGGACTCATGACTCTGCTAAAGCTGCCTACTATTCTAGATGAAAGTTATTTGCCCACTGTAAAATGAATACCCTGTATCTGCCATGTTATTCAATAGATCTCCTTATGAGCAGTATCAGAAAACTACCGCAATCCAATCTCTGTTAAGCTGTTCTGAATATCAGGTAACAAGAGCTGGGACACACCCACCCCTGGGATGCTCATTCCACTTCCAAGGTGGCTCCTTCCCAGAGCAGGGGTCATGTCACAAATGCTGTTCTCTAGTTGCCAGATCTCATCCTCTCCTCCTGGCCCCACCCACCTGCCAGCTGACTGGAAAGAGCTAAAGTTGGGCTTTGCTCCTGGGGTGGAGGGGCCACTGTCCTAAGCTTCAGATTTTTTATGCTGCTGTTTTCAGAACTAGTAAGCTTTTCAGTTCTTCCAAGGTTGTGTGATCTGAGGAGAAGTGTGGTCACTGCTTTTCTGACCTGTGCTCTGGTCTATGAGTGACCACAAGCACTCTTTTGTATCCTGGAACTGTGACCAGGGACTCTGCTCCTGCTAGTACTCCTCCATGCCTTGCGACTGTGAGCTGGAACCATGTATGGGCAATGCAGCTGAGTCATGTACCCACTGCCAGAAAAGGGTTGCCTGTAATCTCCTGACCAATTGTCCGACCCCCTTGTCTTCTGTGGGCTGAAAGCTCTGGAAGCTACCTATTTGGCAGCCCCCAAGACCTGCTGTTAGCTTTCAGGGTGTGGCCTGCACTGGACTGTCCCAGTAAGACAGAAATTCCCAGCTGACCTTCTAAGTTATCTTGGGCTGGAAAATTGTTTCACTCCATCCTTTTATTGGTTCTACTGCTCCAGAATTCATTTTGAGGTATTATTTTAAAGTTGTTTGGAGGGGAATTTGGGACAGGGCAGGCAAGACTTCCCTTTACTCTGCCATCTTCATTCTCACCGCACATACCCAATGAGCTCTCAAATCTTGCTATTTCTACCTTCTCAATATCACTTGTGTCCAACTTCTTCTCTCCACCTATAAAACTACCACCTTAGTTCAAGCCCTCATTTCCTCTCACCTAGATTATTGCAAGAGCCTCCCAATTGGTCTCCTTGCCTCAAGTCCTTGACCTTTCCAGTCCTTCCTACGCACTACTGTCAAAGTAATTTTCCTTAAAAAACAAAACAAAACATCACTCCCTTCATAATCAACTCTGGTGGCTCCCTGGATTATAAAGCCTTTTGTTTGTCTTTTAAAGCCACATACAATCACTCAAGTATACGTTTACAACCTCATTAGACATTACTTCCGCTTGTCACCTTCCTACATGTTGTGATTTAACCAAATTGGTCTGCTCCTGACTCATAATACTCCACCTCCCATCCTTGTGCTTTTGCATTGTCCTTCTCCCCCACTGCCCTGAAATCGGTACCCCTTCCTTATCTCCACCTCATTCCTTTAAGAGGCAACTCAAGCCCATCCTCTTCTCACAGTCTTCTTTAATCTCCCCTCATCTGCTAGGACACTCCCATCATACTTTGTATGTAACTACTTGGCTTAGATACGTATATACAAAGGTATATGTATGTATGTATGTGTGTATTTATTAACTTTCTATTTATACTGTCCATATTTTTATGCGTACTTTTTGCTATAGAATGTAAGTTCATTGTGAAGAGAAATTATTTCATTCATTATAATCATATCTCTAGCACCTGGCACACAGCAGGTACTTAATAAATACTTGATTGATTGATCAATAACTCAAATAGTCTCAGAACACACAATCCCTCCTGTAAATCACTTCGTCTGGTATTTCCTTCCTTTGCTATAGCCTGTCCCCATTCCCACAACATGGATGAGGAGATGGGCCTTGAGGGGTTGTTATTATTATTATTGTCATTATAGTATTATTTTATTCCTGGTAACCCCAATTTACTTGGCATACAGTAGGTATTCAAAAATGCTTGTTGACTCATTGAACTTATAATCATCTATAATAATGTATTATATATAATACATAATAAAATAATATAATAATATATTAATATTCCAGACTGCTGCTTCATTGCACTGCTTGGTTTATATACATGTACACAAAGATATATGTATGTATGTGGGTATTTATTAACTTTATATTTATACTGTATGTATTTTTATATGTACTTCTTGTTCTAGAATGTATAAAATCCACTTAACTTCTTTTGGCCATGATTTCCCATTTAAAAGAAGGAGCATAATGATATTGGCGACTCTTAACTTATTGAAGCTGAGTTACTTGATGTAATTGGTCAATAGGAAAGGTATAAACTCAAGCACATCTCTTTCGTCTCTCAGTTCCAAGGCAATTCTGTGCTCAATGGCTAAACACTAATCAGAAATTGGCTTTTTCGAGTTTGATGAGTTTGACGTCAGTTAACAACCAGACTTTGGACCCGGACAGCCCTGTAAAAGCAAGCGAAGGTTGAGAGAAGCATCATTTCCTTCTAGGATTGCCAAAGGAAAGTATCCAAAATGAAACTTTTCTTCTTACTCTCCTGCCTGCTCCTTTTCACGGCTCTTGGTAAGAAACTTCATTTTTCTTTAAGGACTTTTAGCCATTGTTGGAAATGGACTAAGTAGCTTTGGTTGGCATTGGTGTGTCCAGAGTAAATGAGAGTGGCCTAACATGGCAGACGGATAGGAATTGAGATCTAGAGAAGAATTGCAATGTTTACCATCCTAGACCCTAACACAGAATATTTTGATCTGTGACAAAGAGGGTTATTCAAGGTGGCGGCAGAACTGATTTTTTTATCTAGAATTATGGAATTTAGCAAACTAGGATTCATCATGGAGACTGTCCAAAGCAAACAGCTGAATAGCCCCTTCCATGCTTCTAATATCTCCATACCAGATCTCGGGACAGCTCCTTGAATGATAATAACAACAGAGCTCATGCTAATATAGTATTTTAAGGTTATAAAGTACTTTCCTTACAAAAATCCTGTGAAGTGTATAGCATAAAGTTTGTTATCCTGTTTTACAGATAAGCAAACAAACTCAGAGAGATTGTGACTTGCCTGTAGCCAAACGATAATGATGATGATGATAACTAATATATAACCCATTAAGGTCTTCAAAGTGCTTTATATGTTATCTCATTGGATCCTTACAACTACACTGTGAGATAGGAACTATTATTATCCCCCATTTCACAGATGAGGAAGCTGAGGCTTATAAAACATAGACAACTTGTTCATGGTCACAAAGCTGGTGTGGCAGGATTTGAATTCAGATTTTCCTGATTTCGAATCCAGTTCTCTGTCCACCGTGTCACCTAATATACAGGTACTAGGTGTCAGTCTTTTCCTGACTTCAGTTCTAGGGAACTTTCTGCCCTAATAATAATCAGAGTGAATCTATTATAGTGGGTAAAAACTCTCCTCCCTAAATTACATGTGGATTTCACACAACAAGTATAGTCAATCTAACTATTAACAGGCTTAAAAAAACAGGAACACCATTAGGCACAGCTCATCACATAAAAAACTGTGATAAAGGAGGAGGAGAATGACCAATTATTTTAACAGTTAAGATTTTGCAGGTTCATTGGTAAGTTTGGTAATATGTTAATGACAAAGCAGAAAAAACATATTGCATAACATAAAGAGTATGCTTATCTTCTTGTTGACTGAGGCAGGCATAATTGTAATGTAAATTAGATGTGCTGATGTTTTATTAAGCTAATTTGAGTAGAAAGCCTGGGTGTGTGACCTTAGAGGCAGTAGGTGGTGTCATGGAAAGTACACATGATTTGGAGTAAGAGGACCTGGGTCTGATTATTAGCTCTGCTTTTCAATCCTAAGTCCTATCTATGATTGGTTCAGGGAAATCTAGAAATTGTTTCAAAGAAACATGAAGTTTGATAAGATGTGAAAAGAACTAACACCTATTTTCGAGAAGCTAGAGGTGAGGGCAGAATGTATGACTGTAAGGAGCAAACATTGGAAAAGCACTGAAAACTGGAGTGGAAAGGGAAGTCTAATAGTTTAGAGTAGCTGGTGGGCTGAGAAAGCCATGAAGGTTGAAGTTGGCTGAACATGACATCAGGAAATATTACCCTTTTATATATTAACATTACAGTATATAACATAATTATTAACTTTGAACTCAAGAGTAAGGCATGGACAACCCACAGAATAAAGATTTTACTTCCTCATGACCTAGAGATCCTGAAAAAAAAAAGGATCATAGAATTTAGAGCCTATGGACCCCAAAGATCCTACCCTCTTATTCTATAAATAAGAAAACTCAGATTGAGAGGTGAAAAAAAAAACTTGTCCAAGTTAACAAAGATAAACTGGGCTGGGGCTTAAAAGCAAAGCCAGAACTAAGAAGTGAAACTGACAATTCTTGTCATAGCCTGACTCCTACGATAGTTAAGTTGAGCCATGTCTACCATCATACCTAATTTTTTTTCTGGCTTGAGTACCCTAGACTATGTGTTTGTAATATATACTGAAGTTCATTTTGTGTTGATTCCTCCCTCCTTAAGAGGCAGTAAAGCAGCATCTCACTCCATCTAGCTGACAGAGCAGGTATTAGGAAGGCAAGACACATGGCAGACAAGTCCTGGATAGAAGTCGAGGACATAGTCCTGAAGGTGTAATCCTAGGTTCATAGCATCATCTGTCTACCTAGACATGGAAGGGACCTCAGAGGCCGTCTGGTCCGATCCCCTCATTTTACAGATGAGAGAACTGATGTCCAAATAGGGCAAGTCATTTTCCCAAGATCAAACAGTTAGTAAGTGGTGCTCTTTTCACTGTGTCATGATATTTCATGATCCTTCCTAGAAGAGACAATAAAAAAAAAAAAAAACAAAAAACTTCCAAGGTTCCTTGGATACTGGTGGTGGTGAAAGGTCTCCAAATGTTGAAATGCAAAGCATATAATCTTATCATTGGAAAAAATATGGGAGAGTCAATGCCATAGCTGTCATTGATCAACAAGCATTTATTAAGTGCATACTGTGTTTCAGGAGCTATGCTAGGTTCTGGGGATACAAAGACAAAGAAAAGAAAAAATCCCTGCCCACAAGGAATTTATAATATTATGCAAAATATAGACAAAATTATTTTATTAACTTGTTTTTGGAGGAGGGAAGAAATAACTCGGAGGCAGGGTAGGGAAGGTTCCATGAAGAAGGTGATGTTTGGGCTGAACTCTGAAGAAAAGCAGGAATTCTAAAAGGTCTGGCACAGTTCCTGACACATAGTAGGTGCTTAATAAATATCGACTGATTGAGAAAAAAATACGTTACAGGCATGAGACAAAGCCTCTGCAGAGGCACTGAGATGGGAGATGAAGTGTCATGTATGCGGAACAGCTAGGGGAATAATTTGGCTGGATCATAGAAAGTAAGAATGAGACGAATGAAAAATAAGATTGGGAAGGTAGGGTGGAATCTGGTTGTGGAGGGTTTTAAAAGCCAGAGTCTACACTGAATTCTAGAGGTAGTAGGGTGCCATTGGACTTTTGCTTTAGGAAAAACGTTTTGGCAGCTACGTGGAGAATAGATTGGAGGTGGGAGAAGATTGAGGTAGGGAGGTCAGTTAGGAGGCTACTGTCCATGTGAGAGGCAATTAGGGCCTCCACTAAGTTGGTAGATTTGTGAATGGGAAGAAGGGAATGGATACAAGAGGTGATGGAGCAGTAGAGAGAAGACTTGGCAACTGATTGAATGTGCGTGGTGAGGGAAAGGAAGGAGCCAAGGAGGACGCTAAGACCACAAATCCAACAGACTGGAAGAATGATAGTGAATGCAAGAGGGGCAATGCTGGGGGTTCTGCCATTTGGGAGTTGCCTTGGGCCCGTTTTTGTTTTCATACCTACCTTGAGCAATTTATTTTCAAACCAAAGGACGTAGTTATATTTGAGATCAAAAAAAAAGTTTTTGTTGTAGAATGAATTCTACAGATTTTTATCATGTCTGAAGAAGGAAGCAGTTGACTTGGGCTTCAGAAATATACTCCTGAACCTTATAATAGTAATAAAATACATACTGAGAGGAGTTCACCCTTCTCTAGCACTTAGAGGCTTACAAAGCTCTTTTATCACAATGATCCTGTGGGAGAGGAGGTGGAAGTATGATAACATTTCAGTCAGAAGGAAACGTGATGCCATCTAGTGAAGTCCGTACCTGAATAGCAACCTTATCTATATCCAACTTCCTCTAGAGAAACAGGGGAGAAGGGTGTTGGGGGGGTACTGGCGACACGGAGTGGGGGTGAGGGGTAGGGACTATTTTACTCAATATTAATACTTGGCCTAATTCTCATAGGCAAAGATTTAATCGGATGGCTCTATTCTATTTTTTAAAATTAAATACATTTTTAAATAGTTGAACATTGCCATAATTTCTTATAAAAAAGTTATTTTCCATTTGACTGATTTATTAAGTACCTACCAGGAGTGGGGCCTCAAGGCCAGTTGCTGGGGATACAAAAAGAAAAAGAAAACAGTCCCATTCTTCCAAGAGGTTCTTCCCTAAAGTTTGGAAGTAAGGGGTATCTTTTAATTAATTTATTTATTTTTAATTTTAATTTCAAAATTCACTTCTGTAAGCTTTTGAGTTTTACATTTTCTCGGCCTTCCTCTCCTCCTGAAAATGGCATGCAATCTGATATAGGCTCTACATATACATTCATATTAAACATATTTTCACATTAGTCATGTTGTAAAGATGATTAGAACCAAAGGGAGGAAGCATGAGAAAGAAGAAACAAAACAACATTACAACAACAAAAAAGAGAGCAAATCGTCTGCGTTCAGACTTCATAGTTCTTTCTCTGGATGTGAATAGCATTTTCCATCATGAATCTTTTGGGATCGTCTTAGATCTTTGCATTGCTGTGTGTAGTAGGAAGGCCGAATTTATAATCTCAAATATAATCATGTATATGTTTGAATGGTTCGAAATCGCAAGGTATGAGAGATTCTCTAAGTAGAATGCAACAAAACATTTATTTAGGCCCCACCTAAATAAATTCAGCAGCAGATTTGTGAACCAGCATCCCCATTCCAACATCTTGACAAAAAGACTCCAGGCCCAGAAAGCCCGCCTCACAAGAGTAACCAGGAGGCCACAGAAAAACATGATAGTATTTAGCCAAATCATATTTACTGGCCTCAAGTCCTTGCTCGCACTCCTGGGTCTACACACGGGTCAGCTCTGCTTCTGCAGCTTCCTGCTTCTGCTGTAGTTGTCTCTTGGCTTGCCTTTCCTCGCAGCTGAGCCTCTGGCATTCTCAAGCCCCGCCTCAACGACCAGAGACCATTGGTTCCCTAGTTGGCCCCTCTTAAGTCATTAATCTACACCCACACAGGTTTCACACCTGATAGGGCTTTGGGTCTGGGGCTTAGCACTTAACAGCTGAAAGTACTTTCACTCAAAGTAAACAAAAGCCAAACTCCTGAAGTGCTGAGGAGCCCATTCTAAGGAGTCCATTTTGCCTTACCGACACGCTGCGAAGAGCCAAATCTATGAAAGTCAGTCATTCATCACATAATGTGGCTGTTACTGTGTACAATGTTCTCTTGGTTCTGCTCACTTTACTCAGCGTCAGTTCATATAAGTCTTTCTAGGTTTTTCCGAAGTCTGTCTGCTCATCATTTCTTATGGAACAACAGTATTCCATTACATTCATATGCCACAAGTTGTTCAGCCATTCCCCGATTGATGGGCATCCTCTCAATTTCCAATTCTTGGCCACCACAAAAGAGCTGCTATAAATATTTTTGTACACGTAGGTCCTTTTCCCACTTTTATGATCATTGAGGAATATTTTTAAGATTTTCCTTTTTCAATAACAGCAAAATCCTAACTTCTTTCACCAAGTGTCACATCTCATTTGACGGAGAAAAAAATATTTCTGCTTTCCATCTTGAAGCTTTTTAGCATATTGTTACTGATGGACCCCATCCCCTGTTCCCATGTTGTATTTTTGCAACTATGGACATGTATGGTATCGACTCTTGGTCTTTGCTGCAGAGGCTGAATATAATTATTCTGAATGGCTGATTTGCTTGAGGAACCAGCCTTTCCAATTCTAAGGGTTAAAATATTCAAACAAAAGCAGAACCTCTCCGGGACTATCTCAGCTAAAATCACCTAACTTCCACCCTCTAGGTCCTGGTTTGCATAAAAACACACCTTTGTCATGTTCTCTTCACAACATCCAAAATATCTTCCCCTTAAGAACTTAACCAAGTTCTGGATTGGGCAAATTCACGAAGGGGAATCATAAGCAGGTCCTATTAGGAAAGGAAATATGAACAAAGAGTCAGGACAAATGAGGCCATGTGGAAGTGGGGTGGTGGTGCTGGCATGATTCAGAGTTGTAATAAAATTTAGAGGAAGTGGCAGTCATCAGAGTCTTCTGAGAATGGAATCAATGCTATTGAAATGAAGCTAATAAAGATCCTACTGCTTAAGAGGAGGTTAGGGGCTGTGTTAATTGGGAAGAGGCAGATGGACCAGCCAGGATACTATTGCTATTGGCTCTGCCTGGAGATGATGCCAGATTAAGCCAGGAAAAAGAGATAAGCTATGCAAGAAAAGCAACTAAACCATCCATCCCCTTTGACCTCAAAAGGTCAAAAACAGAAACAAAGGTCCTATGTTCACTTTTTGTGGAAGCAAAGAACTGGAAACGAAGTGGATGCCCACTGAGTGAGGGAATCATATATGAAAATAAGGGAATATTATTGTGTGGTGAGGAGTGATGAATGTGAAGAATCTGGGAGAAGGCTGGGGGGGATTGCCATGAATTGATGCGTGGCAAAATAAGCAGAACTAAGAGAGTGATATGCAGAATGACTACAACAATGTAAAAAGAGATCATTAAAAGCCAGTCGAGTACCTGAAAACCCAATAAAGGTCCCAGAGGGTAAATAAGAAAACATACACTATACACTCCCCTAGCATCAGACAGAGAAGGGACTCCTTGGACAGGCTGTTAGATACCAGACAGATATTATTACTGCATTTCATATTGCTTTGTCCAATTGTTTCTCTTTTTCACAGAGGAGAGTTCAGGCTGAGGTAGGGCCTGAAATAAATTTTTTAAAAAAAGGAAACAGAGGATAAGAAGTTGTCCAAATCAAACACCTTCCCACTACATGATATGAGGAAATGCAAGTCACACTAAGTAGGCATCTTCCCCTTCTCCTTCACAAAAATGTGCCTGTCTTGGGAGTTTCCAAGGAGCAGAGATCCCTGTATAAATTCCGTTCAACTAGTGTCCAGTAATTTGTATTAACTAAATTACTTCTCTGATGTCTATCTTCTGAATTCAAATTTGCTATTTCTGTTTCATCAGGCGGTGGTCAGACTGAGGCCAACACACTCCAAGGCTCTACTTCGAGCACAATTGCGGCATCCACACAGAGCCCAGACCAGACCGCGGCCCCGGCCTCAGCCTCCACAGAAGCCGCCGCGCAGGAGACGGGCCCGGCCACAGCCTCCACAGCAGCCTCCACGCAGGAGACGGACCCGGCCACAGCCTCCACAGCAGCCGCCACGCAGGAGACGGACCCGGCCACAGCCTCCACAGCAGCCGCCACGCAGGGGCCGGACCCGGCCACAGCCTCCACAGCAGCCGCCCCGGGGCCGGACCCGGCCACAGCCTCCACAGCAGCCGCCACGCAGGGGCCGGACCCGGCCACAGCCTCCACAGCAGCCGCCCCGGGGCCGGACCCGGCCACAGCCTCCACAGCAGCCGCCTCGCAGGGGCCGCACCTGACCACGGCCGCCGTGCCAGTATCAAAAACTACCCAAGTTGCCACTCAAACTCCAACAATTTCTGGTAATAATCCCACAGCAGTTAAGAAAATTACCCTCCTCATGCCGGTCAACAGCAAAGAATAGTCTCTGAGTAACCACGAAAGCCTTGAGGAGGTTGTAGGTTGCCGGACTAAGGAGCTTTCTCTCAAGGAGTAAAATAGCAGCGCAGCAGTAAACGGAAAAGCCCTGGAGGATGCTTCCCTCTGTCCACTCAAGTGCTCGCTATAGCTTTCTTGTTCCCTCGCCGCCTGTACACCTCCTCTCACTGCCTAAGCTTCTTCTAGCTCCGCCAAAGTCCCATCTCCATTCAGAGGGAGCGAACGTTTGTGGGCTTACATTTTGGGAAGAAATAAGCATTTATTAAGTGCTTGCTGCGTGCCAGGCACTGTGCTAAATGTTTTCCTAACATCATCTCACGCGATGCTCACAGTAACTCTGTGAGGGAGTTGCTCTGATTCCCATTTTGCAGCTGAGGAAATCGAGGCAGTCAGATTTAGTGACTAGCCCAGGGTCACACAGCTGATAAGTATCTGAGGCTGGATTAGAGGTGAACCCGGAGAGGTTAGAGGGAGGGGAAAGAAAGATGCCTCTCTGCCCTTGCCTCTTTCCCCCAGCTCTCTCTATGAGCATGGGGCCTTCATGGTAACCATTTCAGTTTCAGAGAAGGCCTGAACAGGCCCAGCAGGCAAACTGGTCATAGTCCTGCCGAACCTGGCCTGCCACTTTCACCTTGTGCCAGCAGGTCACAGGCCGTGCCATGAGATTTGGGTTTGGGGGGAAAACTGTGCAGTCCCCTGACAGAACCTTTGTCTCTAGCTCAGATGCTTTGGAGACACCATCTAACGTGTCTTTCTAGTTGTTTTTCAGTCATTTTTTTCAGTCTGATCCTTCTTTAACCCATTTGGGTTTTTTTTTGGCAGGGATGCTGGAATGGTTTGTCATTTCCTTCTCCAGGGTTAAGTGACTTGCCTAGGGTCACGCAGCTACTAAGCATCTGAAGCCAGATTTGAACTCAGGTCTTCCTGACTCCAGGCCTAGCGCTCTATCCATCTCACACCTAGCTACCCTGAAGTTCAGAGGCCTGGCTTCTAATTCTGGCTCAGTAGCTGATCTGCTGTATGACCTTGGGCAAATCACCTAAAGTCTCTGAGCCATCCTTCTGAAGGTTTGATGGGGCTCGCCCTGAGAGCTGGGGCGGAAGACATATGGTTAGAAACAGAGAATTAAAGTACGGGGGCGGGGGTCATCTAGTTCAATCAATTTATTTTCCAAGAGAGAAAGGCAAGGCCCAGAGAAGTCAAGCAACTTGTCCAAAGATACACAGTATCACCTCAAGTCAGAGCAGGGGCTAGAACTCAGGTCCTCCCCACTTTATACTGATGTAATGCTTTGGGATCACTTTTGAGGACTCCTACCTACCTTCTCTCCAATAGATGTAGAGCTAGAAAGAATTTAGATGCCATCAAATCCAAACCTCTCATGTGGGAGAAGCTTGATGGCTTGTCCAGGGTCCCACAGGCACTAAGTATCTGAGGCAGAATTCAAACTGAAGCGTTCTGACACCAAGCCCTGCGCCCTATCCACTGGGCCACCTGACCGCCTTTATACCCCCAAGTGCTTTCGTTACATTTTTTTTTCAGGGCCCAGAGGACAGAGTCATTGACCTGCACAGATTTAGAACTGGAAAGGACCACAAAAGACACCTAGTGACTAGATTCTATTCCAACCTCCTCATTGTATGGTTGAGAAAACTGAGGCCTGAGGCGTTGTGACTGGACCAAAGTCACACCTCTATAGTTCTATGAATCTAGACCCTGGAATACCACCTCACTCTTCTTCCACCTCCAGGCCCCGATGGTCCCCACCTTGCATATACTTCCTCATTTCTTTAGCCAACACCAGGAGAAAAAAAAAAAGAAAAGTCACTAATAGTCTCATAGGATTTTAGTGATCAGGATGCCTATCAGTTAGCCTGTCCTTTGGCCTGTAATAAGTGTAATTTTTCAGCATATACCCAGATAGACATAGAGAAAAAGACAGACAGACAGAAATACAGAAACCGAGAGAAAGATGGAGAGAGAAAAGAAGAACATTTATTTTTATTCCTTCAAAGATCTGAATTGGATAAAATTTTACCCAGTGGTTTGAATGAAATCTGCCTAGAAGTAGAGGGAAAAGCAAGAAGGCCCTTCCCATTCAAAGATTCCTGGCAGGGATCAGAAACAGAAATTATTTTATTCTTTATTACATCTAGGCCCAGTCTACTAATTCCTGAAGCTAACTGGCAACAAGGAATTTGGGGTCATCAGGAAAAATAAAGTGGGTGGGTAAAAACTGTCAGCAAAGCCTTGTATGTGTTGCTTTCCCTTCTGAGAGGTAAGATGCTAAGGCATTGAAGACATGGGTCCAAGACATGTATACAGATGCAGGAGGGCACAGTTATTGCAATGTCTAACTCTTAACTTCCTTAACCTTGGGTAATAGTGAGTCCTTCAGCTCTTCCATTTTCTATCCTAGTTCTCGATGAAACTTGTACAGAGGAGACGTGTCATGGTTTCTCTAGCTGTATAAATCTGTACACCAAGTCCTTTTGCCTGTGTCCAGAAGGGTATTACTATAAGGACTCCAGTTGTAACCCAGGTATGTTTGTACCCCATGCTGCCAGTAATGGAAAAACCAAATCTTGTTAAAAGAAGCACACACACGCACACACACACACTCTCCTCTGATTTAACCAGTATAGTGAACTCGCTCCACCAATGTAGTTTTTTTTTCCCAATTCATTTGTAGCTTTTATATGATTTTAGCAAGTTTTCTAGGATATGGAGAAGCTCAGCGACTTTTGTCCGTGGTCACACAAGTAGTATGTGGAGAGGTAGGATTTGAACCCCGGTCTTCCTGTCTTAAAGAGGGCTTCATTTCCTCTACCATACCCACGCTGCTGTTTCCTTGTCCCTCGGCCACTGAGGCAAAAAATAATTCATGAATTCAAGTAATTATGGGAAAATATAAGTAGTACCTTCTGTTACTGAATTATCAAAGAAGAGTAAAAGAGTATCTTCTTTGGACTAACCAGGCAAATCAAGGACCAGGACAAAATAATTATTTATTTAACTTCAGAGAATATATAGCTCTCTGTCACTAAGTCAAGACAGCTGGACATTTCTATTGTATTAATCTGCCTTAACAAGGTAATTTTTTTAAACTGACTTTTAAAAGTAAGAGCCCAAGGAAATTTTCCCTTGAAACCAGAGCAGAAATAGAAGGAAATTGAGAGACTATTGAATTCGGCCATATGAGGCAACTGAGTCCTGAAGAAATGACTAAGGCTGCGTGGCTTATTAGTAACAGTGTTGGGTTTAGAACTCAGATCTCTTGACTCCTAGTCCAAGAGTCTCTCAGATGTGCCTTAACCCAACTCTTCCTTGGCCTAGTCTACAATTTTCTGTTGAACTAGAGTTTAGATTTCTTTTCAGTGTACTTTATACTATTGATGTTGTTGTTGCCGGACACTTCATGACCCATTTGGGGTTTTCTTGGCAAAGAAACTAGACTGGTTTGCCTTTTTCCTTCTCCAGCTCCTTTTACAGATGAGGAAACTGAGGCAAACAGCGTTAAGTGACTTGTCCAGGGTCACACAGCTTAGTGATCATTTGAGGCCAGAGTTAAACTCAGGGAGATGAGCCTTCTTGGCTCCAGGCTCAGCACTCTATCTACCATGCTACCTAGCTGCTCCTGTAAGATAAAATGGGGCAGGTTCAAAGAATGAATCCAGGCAGAGTGCTATGAGAACTTTGAGGAAGGAGAAATCACTTTCCCTTTGGGGGCTTGATGGGGGGATGTGTGTATGAGAAGTCAGAGAAGGGTTCATGAAAGGTGACCCTTAAAATGGACCTAAAAAAAGGTAAAGGCTTTGCTAGAGAGAATTAAGAGTAAGAAGAGCCCTTCCCAGGCAGAGAAACAAAGAATGAGGACAGTGGGAGGGAAGACTCCCAGGAAGGACAATCTGGCCAGAGTATGTGAAAGGAAGTAAGCATCAGGGAAGAAGGCTGGAAGTAGATTATGGAGGCCCTCCCATATCAAAATGTGGAATTCATACATGCTGCCCCACAGGCAATGGGGGAGCCACTGAAAATTTCTGGGTACATTTTTGGTGTGACCTTTGCATTAGGAAGGTGATTCAGGTGGCAGCACATAGAATGGTTTAGAGGGGATAGACTGGCCCCAAAAAGACTAGTTAGGGGCAGCTAAAAGAGTTTAATTCCTCTTTCACCTGACAGTTCTTCAAAGGCTTGAAGAGGCCTACCATGTGCCCCCTAATCTTCTCTACTTGATGTTAAACCCCACTTTGGGGAAGATTAAAAAACTCTTTACCTGAGTAATACGTCATCCATACATTTATTTTCAGGAAGAACATTCCCTGGGATAATTGAACTGACATGGGAATTATCAGGCCTGGATGACAAAACCTCCCTAAACTATCAGCAGTTACATTTCAAAATAGTAGGTTTGGTAAGTTTTATTTTAATCTTCATAAATATTCTTAGAGGTCTTCACGTGGATTTTGTCCTTGTAATGGTAATAATAACTCACAATTTTGTCTGGTCTTTTAAGGATTTTGAAGCAATCTAATATTCATAGTCTCATTTGATCCTTACAAAAGCCCTTTGAGGCAGGTGGCCCAGAGAGGTTTATATCCTTGCCCAGAGACACACAACTATTAAGTGGCTGTGATTGAACCAAGGTTCACCTGACTTAAGTCCAGCAATTTAGTTGCTACACCCTGTTGCCTTGGGGGAAACGAAGCCCGATTGAGAAAATCATTAAAAAATGGATGGAGGAACAATTAGATGATATTTTAAAAATTAAATGATTTAATGATTTTGAAAAGACAGCCTCCCACCCCCCAAAAGGCAACCAAAAAATCATACTACATTTTCTTTTTAAGTTCTAAAAGTTGTCATTTTCCATTTCTCAGTTTCATTGTAACTCATCTTGGACGGAAATAGAATTTGAATTTGTGAATTCATGTAATTCAATATAAGCACAAGATGTATTTTTTAATCTGAATTGGTTATGGTTTCATTCTATAAGGATGACTAGCCAAGGTGAGAAGAAGCACTGGTTAGTGGAAAGAGTGTTTGACTTGGAATTAAAAACCTTCCAGGCCGTAGTTCTAACCCTTATTGCTAATTTGGTGTAATGTACTCTCTTTTTTCTTTCTTTTTTTTTTTTTTGAGGCAGTTGGGTTTAAGTGACTTGCCCAGGCTCGCAGAACTAGTTTGAACTCAGGTCCTCTGGATTCCAGAGTTGGTACTCTAACCACTGTGCCACCTCGCTGCCCCGATGTAGTGCACTCTTAAGAATAATCATTAGGGATCTAGGGTCTCCCAATATAGACATTTTCTAAATGGTAACTTCGAGTTGCAAACCCATACTCTTAGACTAGTATTTAATTGGGTTACGTTTTCTAGAGCATGCCACTCTACTAAAAATAAGGCCACTAAACTATTATGTTTAATTCATTCATTTAATAAGCATTTGTTGAGTGCAAACTAGTGGGTACACTGACAAGAGCTGTGTGCTTCACTGTTTCTGCTGAGGGTATTATCACCTTTCCAGACACGAGGTTGACAATCAGGGTGCCATCCTTGATTCTTCACTCTCCCTTACCCAGGAGGACACTGGTAAATGTTTAATGACCAGCTCTGGGACACATTAAAAAATGTCATCTGTGTAGTTAACATCTTTTCTATCCTTTTCTAAGACTACTGCAATAGCCTCTTATTTGTTCTCCCTCTCTGCCTTGTCTCCCCACTCCTATCCAGCTGCAAAAGGGATTTTGGTAAAAAGCAGGTTAGACCAGGTCATTCCCTCATTTAATAAACTCGGGGCACTCTCTGTTACCTTGAGGATCAAATGGAAACTCCTTTGTTTGGCATTTAAAATCCCTCACACTCTGGCCTTATTAGCATACATCATTTCCCTTTACATGCTAAAGGATTGAGCCAAATTAACCTTTGATTATTCTTCAAATATCACCCTCCATTTCCTATCCCATACTTGAAATATAACACCTCCATGCCTGTGCTTTCTCCCATTCCTAGAATGCATTCCCTTTTCGCCTCTACTTCTCAGACTCCCTATCGTCCTTTGAAATTCAGATCAAGTGCTACCTTTTATAGGAGTTCTTTTCTAATCCCCCCAACCCAACACACACACACACAATTGCTAATATCTTCCCCCTCAAAATCACCTTAAATTAATTTTGTTTATGTAGTGTATGTTTGTGTGTGTATACATACACAAAAGTGAAATGATCCCTATCCTCAAGGAGGTTACAGAGACAATATGTGTATGTATAATGTGTGTATATACATGCATGTATATATATATATATGTGTGTGTGTGTATGGAGAGACAGACACACACACACAGACAGAGAGACAGAGAGGGAGAGGGAGAGAGAGAGAGAGAGAGAGAGAGAGAGAGAGAGAGAGAGAGAGAGAAAGAGAGAGAGAGAAAGAGAATTTAATTTTTTTTTTAAATCTCCAGGGCCTAGCCCTCTACATAGCACTTAATGAATGCTTGTCAATTAAAGAAACAGAAAACAATGTCCATGAACTCCACGAGTTGAAATTTTTCTTGGAGAAACACAATATGTAGCCTAGGAACAATAAAAGAATAAATAAAAAGACATGCATGAGCAAGTTGTTTGTCACTGTGGAAGTGTGTGTGTGTGTATTTGCACTGATTGGGACACAGTACTGGGGCATAATCAGGGTAGGGTAAGGTTAAAGGAAGGTTTCTTGAAGAAAATACATCTGGAACACAAATGAGCAGAAAGGAGGCATTTTCCCTGGTAGGAACAGCACAAGCATAGGCTTAAAAACAGAGAAGTAAAGGCCACGGTACCGATTTGGTTATTGTGAAAATGGTAAAAGTAAAAAATTGGAATTTTAAATTGTAAACCATACCTAGTGGTCAGGGGCTGTGGGTGTGGCTTTATGGAGCAGCCAACATATTATGATCCAATCTTTTCTCCTACATCTCTCCTCCATGCACCCAACTGCCCAGCCAAATGGACCATTTACCATTCCTTACCATTGCCTTGTAATTTTCACATTTCCGTGCCTTTGTTCACACTGTTTCCTCTGCCTGGGATGCTTCCTGTGTGCATGTGCACAGATCTGTGTGCAAGTCACACACACACACACACACACACACACACACACACATTGGGTGTACACCTCCCTCATTTCTATCCTGCTCATCCTTTATGTCCCAACTCAAATGCAAACTCTCCCATGAAGTCTTTCCCAATTGCCTTAAGATGGAAGTGATCTCTCCTTTATCTGAACACGTAGCTCCTTAAGGGAGCGTTGGATTCTCTCTCTTCTAATGCTAAAAGCATCCTACCTGGAATTATAATTATTTGTATACAGATACAAATACCGCCTACTAGATTGTAAACTCCCTGAGGCCAGAATCTTCCTCTGACCCATCTTTTCCATCCTGTGTAGTACGTATTCCAGCTCTGTAAACACAGAAGATGCTCAATAAATGTTTATTTAATGAATTAATAAATATAAGATAAACTATAAAGAACTATTACACATAGAAATGTTTGACAAATGTATACTATCCTGTGCATTTGAAACTGGAAAAACAAATTTAGTTGAATTAATTACTTTATTTCTCTAATTATATTTTTATCTGTGTAGATGCCTTGAGATAAAGTATCCATTAGAAAATCATAGAAATGAGAGGATCTTGGAAATTATCTAACTCCCTCATTTTACTGGTGAGGAAACTAAGATGGAGTGATTTGCCCAAGATTACATAGTGAGTTTGAGGCAGAGCTGTCACCGTAACTCAGGTTTCCTGACTTCAAAATTCAATGCCCTTTTAAATGAAGCATGTTGCTTCTCTCTCCCTGAATCAATTATATTAGTTCGCATATATATACATGTATATATATGTATATATACGCACACACATATATGTATATGTGTGTATATATGTACGTATGTAAACGTATACATACATATACATACATGCATATACATAAATATGTGTATATTGTGGTTGTGGTTTGTCCTTTGCTTTTGAAGAGGACCATGACATCAGGGAGATGATAATATGACTTGCAATTGACTTCGATTTGAGTGACCGAGGGCTGTGCAAGGTCACCAGCCTCGCTTTCTCCTCCAGAGTCATCTGGGTCCAGTGGCCTGATATCAATCAGGATGACTGGAGTTGCCCCAGATGTACCTTGGCCCTTTTTAGCTAAGGTCTTTTTAAGTTTTCACTCTATGTGAGGCAATGCCCATTCAGTGAATAGGACTCTTTAAGAAGTGCATAAAGGGATGGCCCTTTTAATAAAAAAAAAAAAAGGAATCAAACTTGGGGGAGGACCCTCAGGGTTGCTGGCCTCTCCCCTTCTCCCTTCCCCTCTCATGCCCTTCCCTCTTCTCCCCTTACATGAGAGTGCTCTGTTCAAAGGAACGGAAATTTTAATGGCCCAAAGCTACCAAGTTAACTTCAGGTTTACTGGCTAGATTTCCTTCTCAAAGATTAAGCCTTAAACCAATTCACTCTGTCTCATGGATTGGACAGCAATAGGTCCCTTCCCAAGCACCACTTAATGGTTATTCCTGACTCAGAGTGAATGTCAATAATATGTATATATACACACACATACACATATAATTTCATTTGAGCTTTACTCTGACTCTCCAAAGTACTTGCTATTATCTACTTTTTACAGATAAAGAAACTGAGGCCCAGACAGGTTAAGTTATTTGCCTTTGGTTATGCGACTCTTAGGTATCTGAAGCAGGATTTGAACCCAGGTTCTTCTGACTTCAGGTTAAGAACTCTAGCCACTATCTCATGCTGGATAATAAAGACAACAGAAATATAACTAGTATTTACATGGTACCTATTGTGTGACAGACGCTGCGCTAAATACTTTACAAATATTATCTCATATTATCCTTACAACAACTCTGAGAGGTAGGTGCTGTTACTTATCTCCATTTAAAGTCAAGGAAACTGAGGCAAACAGAAGATAAATGACTTTCCTGGGGCCACTTACCAAGGAAAATGACTGAGGCCAGATTGGAACTTGGCTTTTTCTGACTCCAAACCCAAGGCTCTGTCCACCGCACTACCTAGTACTGCATAGAAGAGAAGTAGCGATAAAAGTGTACCATAAGGGAAAAAAACTGCATAAATGTCTATATGGTGACAAATGATGTCAAGCTCGTTTCGGTTGGTACTTAAATTTCACTTTTATACGATCATAATCATGATCGAAATTATTCTTCTCTTTTATAGATTGGATCTGCCTTCGCCAATGACTCTACATTTGGACAAGCAGTAATTCTCAGGCTACAGTAAGTTGGGGGTCGCTTCTGTCCTAGTTTCCCCCAAAGGTCTGTGCTGCTTCATTTCTCTGTCATTCTTGCCACAAAACATCGTTTTTAATCTTTGCTTAATGCCACGGCCTGGATGTGGGGAAATGGGAAAAACAACTTCCTTTAAAAACTCTTTCTAAAAAAGGGGGCCAAGATTTGTTCTGCACACTGTAAGGAACAGATTTTCTGATTCAGGGCTTCCTGACCAAACAAACAAAAATAATTTTTAAATTACTGCTTCTCCTCCCTACTTCTCCCTTGAAAACAAGACTTTTTTGTTGTTCGGTTGTTCTACTTGTGTTCAACTCCTTGTGACTTCCTTTGGAGTTTTCTTGGCGGGGATACTTGAGTGGTTCACTATTTCCTTCTACAGCTCATTTTACAGATGAAGGGTTAGGTGACTTGCCCAACGTCACACAGCTAGTAAGTTTCTGAGGCCAGATTGGAACTCATGAAGTTGACTCTTCCTTACTTCAGTCCTGGCACTCTGTCCACTGGGACACTTCAGGCCTAGGGGTGATAGCACATACTTGTTGGTAATGAAAGCCTGGAAAGCAGTAATTTTTTTTTTTTATCATTTTTTATAGTACTTTGAGGCTTGCATAGCACTTTACAAATTTATCTCATTTTGTCCTTATAACGATCCTGGGAGGTAGGTGCTATTATTTTCTCCATTTTATAGATGAGGAAACTGAGACAGAGATTAATTGACTTGCCCAGGGTCACACAACTAGTTTTTTCTGAGGCTGGATTTGAACTCAGGTCTCCCTGACTCTAGGTCCAGTGCTCTATCCACTGTGACAGCAAACTGCCTCCCAAGGGATCATTGGCTAACTCTGATTTCATTGGGAAAGTGGACAGATTCCCTCCAATGTGAGTTAGGTAATTCCATGTCTGGCTAAACTAAGGAGTTTAGGTTTGATTGAATAGAACAAAGGTTCCCAAACTTATTTGGCCTACTACCCCCTTTAAAAAAAAATTACTCAGCATTCCTCTGGAAATCTATTTTCTTTTACCCTTAAATGGGTTGTAGGTTTTTTTGGAAATGCGCATCATTTCAAAAAATGTAAAATGAATGTTCTTTAAAATGACACATCTTAAATTTAATAATTCATTGTAAATTTGTGCTTTTTTCCTGCATTGAAATTTTGATGATGCAATATTGAGTCATGTAAGTATTATATCATAAACAAGTCATTACAGGCACATATCCCTGCTGATGCATGCAGGACTTCCCAACAATGGGCCACATCCTTGCCTGCCAATACTTGATTGTTAAGACCTGTCAGTGGACTTGACTGGTGATCCGTTATAACTTGCATTTTGTGTGTTTATTTGGAAAATAATGTAATCACTATGACTTTAACTCTGTTACACAACAGATGAAACATGTATGAACGGTTTTTCAAAATTTTCTTATCTTCCCTCCTTTCTTTATACTTCTTTATTTTTATTCACTGTCCCCCAATTACACCTGAGGCTACTACAACCCCCCCTTCCTGCCCCCCATCATTCCAGTGCCCTCCAGAGGGGAACATCGCCTACTTTAGGAACTTTCTATCAGAAAGTCGAGTTAGATTTCAGGACTGGGGGTAGTAACTTTCCCTAAGGACCCTCAAGCATGATCTGTGATTGACTTGGTATTTATCCTCCTCATTTCTTTCCAGAACATCTGAAGTACCCAGATCTGAAATGCGCAGCAGCTATGGCCAAGTTGATGTAACAGTCACAAGCATATTTAGCAAAAGTTCAACCATAACCTCAAATGAGGTCACTGAAGCTATTAGTAATCAAGCAGACGAAGGTATTTCTTACAAAGGTAAGATTGGCATAATTTCATTTAAAATTCACTGAAAGATCTGCCAATTTGCAAATCCAATTGAGAGCCACATTTGCATGAAATGGGAAAGTCAGCTTTTCAAAGAAAGCCCTAAAAACTAAATCCACAGAGAATGTCCATGTTTCATTTTAGCCAATCACCCCTTTTCCTTCTATTCTTTGAATCTTCCCAGTTTCCCAGAAAGAATCAAAATGACAAACTGAATTTTCTTCTTTGATTCTTGAACCCAGGTTCCCATTGCAAGAGTGAAAAGTGGCCAGGGGACAGGGAAATAAAAAAAAAAAATGAGATGACCATTCCCAGATAGATACGTAGCTTTCTAAAGGAGCGAAAAAGCAGATTGAGATTTTTGCCAACTTGGGTTCCTTTCTGTCCTGAGCTTAGATATATGGCACAAATATAATACATTTCTATTGTCACTGACATGGCTTGTGAAAAATAATGCTGATAGAAACTTTGAAAGATCCACTTTGAATAATAATATAGACACTTTGAAAGATCCACTTTGAATAATATTAATATTAATTTTTGTTGTTCAGTTGTGTCCTACTCTTCTTAACTCCATTTTGGGGTTTTCTTTGCAAAGATACTAGATTGGTTTGCTGTTTCCTTACCCACCTCATTATTTTTACAAATGAGGAAACTGAGGCAAACAAAGGTTAAGTGAATTGGCCAAGGTCATACAGCTAGAAAGTGTCTGAGGCCAGATTTAAACTGAGGTTTTCCTGACTCTAGACCTAGGGCTTTACACACGGTGCCACCTAATCTATTTTAAGATCATACCTTCCATAAGGTACTTTTCGATGCAGTGGCAAACAGAGAAAAATTCCTCACGTATATTTTTTAAAATAAAATTTTATTGATATATTTTGTTTATATGTCACCTACAAATTTCCCAGTGTATCTTTTCTCCTCCTCCTCCCAGAGAGTCATCCCTTACAAAGAACAAAAAGGAGAAAATAAAACCTGTTTAGTGAAACTAACCAATACTTTGACTAAGTCTGACGTTGCAGTATGCAGCTGGCCACACTCTCAGTTCCTCAACTCTCCATAGAAGAAGGGGATGTACCTTCTCAAATGTCTTCTCTAAGGCCAAGCTTGGTCATTATAATTTCATAGCATTCATTTTCTATTGTGATGTTATAGGTATTTTTCCCCCAACAATTAATCAGCAAGCATTTGTTAGGCACCTACATGCACCGGGCGCTGTGCTAAGCCATGATGATACAAAGACAGAAGTGAAGCAGTCTCTGTCCTCAAAGAGTTTATATTATAATAGAGAAAGACAACATATACCATTAAAGGCATGATATAATAACATTATAATAATAAGCATGATATAACATTATAAGCATTTTATATACAATATAATATTATATAATATAATATATAATATAAGGTAGTTAAGGATGAGAGGGAATTAATAGCTCAGGGAATCAGCAAAGACTTTGTGTAGAAGGTAATGATTGAACTGACTTTTGAGGGAAACCAGACATATTGAGAGGAGGAAGTAAAGAAATTGATTCCAGGCACAGAGTGCAAAAGCATGGAGGTGGGAAGATGGAGCATTGTGGGTGCAAACAGCAAATAGGTCCATATAGTTGGATTTTATATTTTGTGGAACAGTGTGAAGAGATTTCATTGCCAAACAAAGGAGTTTTGCTTTGATCTTGAGGTAAGAAGGAACCACTGGAATTTATTGAAGGGGTGGGGGCAGGGTTTAAGAATGACGTGGACAGACCAGTGCTTTAGAAAAAAACACTTTGGTAGCCAAGAGGAGGCTGGGATGGAGAAGGAGGGGTCTTGAGACAGGGAGACCAAATAAAATTGGTAACTGATGGGATAGATGAAAATGAGAAGTTGAGAATGATATCAAGTTTACAAACCTGGGAAACTGGAAGGATGGTTGTGCCTCAGCAGCAATTGTCAAGTTCATTAAATGGATGGGTTTAGAGCAATGATAAAAAAATTCTATTGGACATACTGAGTTTGAGATGCCTACAAGACATTTGGTTCAAAACATCCAGCAAACGTTTGGTGATGTGAAACTGGAGTTCAGGAAGAAGAGTGGGAGGCATTGGCGTAAGGATGGTAATTGAACCCAGGGCAGTTGCTGAGGTCACCAAGCAAGTGTGTAGAGAGAAAAGAGTAGGGCTCACTACACAGCTTTATGGACCACTCAGAGTTAGCGATGTGGATGATGAATAAGAACAAACTAAGAAGGAATGGTCGGATAGGCAGGAGGAGAACCAGGAGAAGAACCAGGAGAGGGTAGTGTCATAAATATGCAGGAGGAGAGAAGGTGGCCAAGAACATTCCTGTCATGATGATGTGTATTGTTTTCCTGGTTCTGCTTTCTTCATTCTGCATCAAGTTCTTATAAGACTTCCCATGCTTCTCTGTTCACATTAAATTAAACATCTTGAGAGAAATTATTATTTTTCTATTAACAACCAATTATTAAACTAGGATTGAAGGTTTTTTCCCCTTTCTATTTCTTTATTCAGGGACCAGTCCTTGTAGGTCAGCCAGTCTCTGAAAGACAGGGCTGATGACGAGATTGGCCTAATCCTCGGGGAACATTCTCCTCAATCTTCCCACTAAACTGAGACAGTTTACTTCGGACCAAAATGTAAACAGAATCTAACCTTAGGTGAATTCCAGTCCTAGAAGCATTAGGCTTATGCCCTTGAAATGCTTCTTCCCCCCCCCCCCCCCCCCCCCCCCCCCCCTCCATTTTTCAATTTAAGCAGTCTTGGTGGAGATGTAAATCTTTGTCTAGATAGCTGGAGACACAGGAGTCTTAATCCTAGTTCTCAAAAGGAGCAGCTGAAGGCTTTCAGCCTACTTCCTTGTCCCTCCTGCCTTCCCCCACGCCTTATTAATTATTCACCAATCAGGGTTGATCTCTGCCTGTCAGGGGCACCTTCTTTTCCAAAGGTGTTTAAGCATTCGGGGATCTCCAAAGTTTTGTCTTTGGTTACTGAGAGACCACTGACCATCAATTTATTGATTATTTACTAGCCTATAAATAAATAGATGATTAATTACCCAGAAACTCTACTTCTCAGGCTTTCCATTCATCTCAGTTTCTTACCACAGAGTAATAACATTTTAATTAATTAATAATTCACATGCAGCAACTTGTTTAGCCATTCTCCAACAGATGGACACATTATTCACTTTCCAGTTCATTCCTGCTATGAGAAGTTCAACCATCTATTATTTATTTATTTATTTTACTAAGAAGATATTTGTTTTTTATTTCCTTAGTAACATTTAAACAATGCATCCCTACATATTTCCTTTCAATTATACAAATATGTGAACCTTTTTATGTTTCTTTTGCAGTCTGCATTTACATTTCAAAATGTGTACTCACTTCTGGTCTTTTTATCAAGAAGGTTATTTCCCACCCTCCTTGTAGGATTATACTTAATTTTGTCAGAAAGGTTACACTTGGTTATTAACCTCTATGTCTCACTTTCTGGAATGTTATATTCCAAGATCTCTTCTCCCTTAGAGTGGCAGCTGCTCAGTCTTATGCGATCCTTCATTGTGGCTCCTTGGTACTGAAACTCCTTTTCAGAGTTTTACTTGTAGTATTTTTTATTTGACCTGGAAACTCCCTTTTAAGAAATTAAGTAACTTACTTTTAGTTTACAACATTCAGTTTCACAGGCTTTTGAGTTTTAAATTTTCTCCTCCTCCTTCCCCTCTCCCCTCCCTAAGATGGCATGCAATCAGATATAGGCTCTGCATATACATTCACATTAAACATTTTCACACTAGTCACTCAACCATGTATTTTTAATAACATGACAATTTGCCTATGCCCTACAAAGGGCTGCTTTTGACATAAAAGAGAGGTCTGTACCCTCAGGAGATGAACACCACCAACTTCCTGAATAAGTTCTGATTTGTTCAACTTTCCTCATTTAGGAGTGGATCCATGTGAATTAAGTGGCTGCAAAGAGACCAGTGAGGATTGCTCAGATGGTTTCCAATGTGAATGCGAAACAGGGTTAGAAAGACCCTATCTTTTGTCTTTTTGCTCAGGTAAAATAACAGCTATTTTTCTATTGTTAATCTCCTTTCATGTTTGCGCTGCCATCTGTACTGCTATTGCTGTCTATTTTTAGTTTTAGATTTAGATGTTGAAACCATGGATGCAGGGGTGAGGAACCTGTGGCCTCGAGGCCATATGTGGCCTTCCTTCTAGGTCCTTGGGTACGGCCTTTTGACTGAGTCCAAGTTTTGACTTTTGACTGAATTCAGTCAGAGGGCTGCACTTGAGGACCTAGAGGGCCACATGTGGCCTTCCTTCTAGGTCCTCAGGTATGGCCTTTTGACTAAGTCCAAGTTTTACAGAACAGATCCCTTTATTAAGGGGATTTGTTCTAGATTCAATCAAAGGGCTGCACTTGAGGACCTAGAGGGCCACATATGGCCACGGAGGCTGTAGGTTCCCCATTCCTGGAGTGGATAAGGCATTAGATTCAGAATGAGGAAGACCTGAGTTCAAATTCTGCCTCACACATTTACAAGCTATGTGATCCTGGACAAATCCTTTTGCCTCAGTTTCTTCACCTGAATGGGAGGCATCAGCATCACAATGGCTAGCATCAACATAGGACATTAAGGTTTGCAAAGTCTCCCCTGTAAGTGTAGGTACTACTATTACCTCATTTTCGAGATGAGGAAACTGAGGCTGAAGAAGATTGAGTGACTTGCCAAAAGGTCACACATCTAGGCTGAGGTGGGGATTTCGGCTCAGGTCACCAAGCTGCCTTTTCCTAGTGTACAGACTGCTGGCCCCAGACTCAGGAAAGTCTGGTTCAAGTTACAATTCTGACACATACTGACTATGTGACCCTGAGCAAGTCACCTCTCAGTGATCTAGGAAGCTCTATAAGAAAAAGACCAAACAGCAAACTAGCATGCATGTTTATTACAAAAATCTTTGCTTTGTTTTGTTTTTAATATGAGGAGGAGGAAGAAGAGAAAAACTGTTTATTAATTGAAAAAAAATTAAGACCAAAAAAGAAAGAAATTTTCTAAGACAAGGATTCCCAACTTTTTTTTTTTGGTCACTATACCCTGTAGCTTTTTAATAAACTTTCTCATTCTTTATCCTTAATATGAAAGGGAATAAATTGTAGCATTTCACACATATATGCATCCAAGAATTAGAATAAAGATGTTGGTGAATTTTTCTTTTCCAAGGATACACCAAAATTTTTGTAACATCATTGACTAGAAATCGATTCGGAGTTTCTGGGATATCTAAATAAGATGAATGTCCCTTAGGTTGGAAGGCTTGCTTTAAGAATGCCCCTCAGAGAGGGTAGAGCCAAGATGGTGGCTGGAAAGCAGGGACTGGCATGAGCTCCGGGCCGAGTCCCTCCAAAAACCTATGAAAAATGGCTCTGAACCAATTCTAGAACTGCAGAACCCACAAAACAGCAGAGGGAAGCAGGACACTAGCCCAGGACAGCCTGGAGGGTCTCTGGGTTAGGTCTATCCCACACAGAGCTAAGAGCGGAGCAGAGCCCAGCGTGGGTGAGTGAGCTGTGGCAGTTACCAGACTTCTCAATCCACAAACACCAAAGACAACAGAGA
>CM053622.1:542435378-542457612 GCA_028646595.1 Phalanger gymnotis | reverse complement strand
TAATCCTAGCTCCATTGACCTCTGGAGTATAGTATTCCAAGCCCTTCCATCTCTTGGTGTAGAAGCTGCTAGATCTTGGGTTATTCTGATTGTGTTTCCACAATACTCAAATTGTTTCTTTCTGGCTGCTTGAAGTATTTTCTCCTTGACCTGGAAATTCTGGAATTTGGCAACAATATTCCTAGGAGATTTCTTTTTGGGATCTATTTGAGGAGGTGATCTGTGGATTCTTTCAATTTCTGTTTTGCCCTGTGGCTCTAGAATATCAGGGCAGTTCTTCTTGATAATTTCTTGAAAGATGATATCTAGGCTCTTTTTTTGATCATGGCTTTCAGGTAGTCCAATGATTTTTAAATTATCTCTCTTGGAACTATTTTCCAGGTCAGTGTTTTTCCAATGAGATATTTCACATTGTCTTCCATTTTTGCATTCCTTTGGTTCTGTTTTATAATTTCTTGATTTCTCATCAAGTCACTAGCTTCCACTTGCTCCAATCTAATTTTTAAGGTAGTATTTTCTTCAGTGGTCTTTTGGACCTCCTTTTCCATTTGGCTAATTCTGCCTTTCAAGGCATTCTTCTCCTCATTGGCTTTTTGGAGCTCTTTTGCCATTTCAATTAGTCTGTTTTTTAAGGTGTTGTTTGAGTCAGCACTATTTTGAAGGCACACAGGAATGAATTTTAAAGATATTTAAAGATATTGCAAAGTGTAGAAAATT
Source organism: Phalanger gymnotis (assembly GCA_028646595.1). NCBI lineage: Eukaryota > Metazoa > Chordata > Mammalia > Diprotodontia > Phalangeridae > Phalanger > Phalanger gymnotis. Next base: position 542,456,895 of record CM053622.1, on the reverse strand, counting down.
CCAAAAGAATAATGGATTGTAAACTCCTTGAGGGCAAATGTATTGGTAATTAAGGTGGGACTTTTTTTTTTTTTACTGTTTTAGAATGCTAAATTAATTAAGTGTCTTTGATTAAGTCATACTAGGTGCAAAGCTCCGGGCAAACACCCTTTTGCTAACTATATGTAAAGCCCTAGGCTCACAGCCGTTTGCTGATTAGGTGTGAATCCTTCCAGCCCTGAACAGAGTCTAAAAACTCAGAAGTTAGCATTTTGTCTGGGGCTCTTACTCACTGGAAGAGTGCATGGCACTCTGGGCAGCCATTTTTAAGAGCCCCCTGGCTTGTAATGCAGATAGATGTTGATGCTTTCCTGGCAACTATGAATTGTGAACAGATATACTTTTGTTTGCCGTTTTATCAATTTTGGAAATCTGAATAGTCTTCCTTCTTTTGGTGTATTTTTGGGGTACTTTCTTAGTATGTGCCATATGAGGAAGTAGAAATCATGCCTCAACACACCTGCAGGAAACAACCCCCTGAAAGCAGATAGTCCTAAACATTAAGGTCGTCAATCTAGAAGAGACCTCAGAGGCTGTCTAGTTAACTTCCCTCATTTTATAGATGAGGAAACACTGCTGAGGGAAGTTAAATTCATGCAGGAATGAACACGAGGGGCAGCACTTGAGCGCAAGGTCCTCTGATTCCCAGGTCAGTGTTTTTGACCCTGTACCATATTGCCTCTAGGTTCTAAATTCTATTTCAAACTTTGGAGAGACTCAACTTTAAGGTTCCACCATCAGTTTAGTTTTGCTGAGGTTCTGCCCTACTAATCCACCTTTCGTCATAGCTCCATGATCCTGTTTGGAGGCCATCTCCAGTCATCCTGATCTAAATCTTGCCACTGGACTCAGATGGCTTTGGAAGACAGAGTGAGGCTGGTGACTTTGCAGGGCTCTGCTTCACTTAAATCCAGTTCACTTGCAAGTCATGGCCCCACCTCCCTGATGTCATGGTCCTCTTTGAGAATGAAGGACAAACAACAACCTCTGAGTAGTTGTAACTGCCCCACTGGGGACCCAACTGGCCGGTTCCAATTGGGCAATACAATTCTCTTCCTTCCTTCCTTCCTTCCTTCCTTCCTTCCTTCCTTCCTTCCTTCCTTCCTTCCTTCCTTCCTTCCTTCCTTCCTTCTTTCCTTACTTCTTTCCTTTCTTCTTTCCTTCCTTCTTTCCTTCCTTCCTTCCTTCCTTCCTTCCTTCCTTCCTTCCTTCCTTCCTTCTTTTTCTCCTCTCCCACCCTCCCTCTCTCCTCTCCCTCTGTCCACATAGGGTATCATACCCTTACCTGCTCAAGCTCTGCCCAAAGGAATGTAAATTTTGGCCATTGCTGAAATTTACAAGATAACTTGGGATTTACAGGCTAGATTTCTTTCTTAAGGACTGTGCCTTAAATCCACATCACTCTGGCTTTCATAGATTGGGTCCTTATGGCTCAGAGTGAATATAAATAGCAATTGTTTTTGTTTTGGCCAGAAACCCTGAGAGTCTTCCCCTCTCAGATTGATTTTTTTTTGACCAGATAAAAGAGGCCTAAGATCTCTCACTGCATCCCTGGGCCATCTCCAGTTGTCCTGATCTATATCTTGCCACTGGACCCAGATGGCTCTGGAGGAGATAGTGAGGCTGGTGACCTTGCAAAGCCCCAACTCACTTAAATCCAGTTCACTTGCAAGTTATGGCATTACCTTCCTGAAGTCATGGTCCTTTTTGAGAATGGACAAACATCATTGATCTTGCTTGCCAGTTTCATTGCTTTGTGTGAAAGCAGCTTACTCAGACTACCTCCCTCTCTCCTCCTCTCCCATCTCCTTCCCTCCTCTCCTCCCTTTCCCTCTCCTCCTATCCCCTCTTCTCCTTCCCTCCCTTTCTCTCTCTTCACCTCCTCCCCTCACCTCTCTTCCCTTCCCCTCTCCTCCTTTTCCCTTTCCCTCTCCTCCCCTCTTTACCTCTTCACCTCCTCTCTCCTCTTCTCTCTTTTCCTCTCCTCTCCTCCTCTATCATCTCCTTTCCTCTCCCCTTTCCCTCTTTCTCTTGTCTTCACCTCCTCCCCTCCCCTCATCTCCTCTCTCCTCTGCTCCCTTCTTCGCCTCCTCTCTTCTTCTTCCCTCCCCTCTCCTCCCTTGACCTGCTCTCTCCTCCCTTCCTCTCTTCTCTTTCCCTTTCCTCTCCTTACCCCCTCCTCCCCTCTAATCTCCTTATTATTGAAAAGGGGCCTCAAGTTACCATTTTGTTTTTTATTTGGCTTCAACAAAGTACAGTATGAATAATAGGGGAGGTTGGAGGACTATGGTTTTCTATTAGTAACATTCCTGACAAGAAAAACTTTCACCTGACCTTTTATAATGAAATGATCTTTTCTTTTGCTAAGTTGTTTCTCCTAGAGTGGGGTCTCTGAGTCATTTACTCTCACATTTAATAGGATGGTCTATTTGCTTTCTCATTAATAACATTGCTTTGGTTTTGAATGATTGTGAAAGCAGATTTTCTTCACTTGTATTGAAATCGAAATACAGAAATAGGCTGGTTGTGGAGCCAGATCTAGGGCTGAAATGTTCAGCTCTTCAACCATATTTTGAATCTCTAAAATTTACAGAGCCTTCTCATTCAATGATTTAGTATGGTGTTTTTTTAAAGGATGGTACATAAGCAAATATAATTTCTATAGATGGAATAAATGATATGCATATTATACATATATACATACATATATATGTATAACACATGGCCAACCAAAAGCATTTTATTCTTCATTTTCATTAAGCAGGCAATGAGACAGAAGAATATGGGTGGGTGGAATGAATCAGCTGGCCAGGTTCGACTGTAGAGACAGGTAAGGAAACCTCTGTGAAAATTTTTAAAAGATATGAACAATCTCTCTCTCTCTCTCTCTCTCTCTCTCTCTCTCTCTCTCTCTCTCTCCCCCTCCCCTCCCCTCCCCTCCTCTCCCCTCCTCTCCTCTCCTCTCCTCTCTTCTCCTCTCCTCCCTTTCCTTCTCTTCTCTTCCCTTCTCTTCTCTTCTCCTCTCCTCTCTTCCCTTCTCCTCTCCTCTCTTCTCTTCTCTTCTCTTCTCTTCTCTTCTCTTCTCTTCTCTTCTCTTCTCTTCTCTTCTCTCCTCTCCTCTTCTCTCCTCCATCTCCCCTTCCCTCTGTCCCTATGTCTCTACCTCTCAATCTCTGTCTCACTATCTCTGTTTCTCTCTACATCTGTCTTTAACTCTATCTCTCTTTGTCTGTGTATCTGTATGTCTCTCTGATTCTCTACTCCATCTCTTCTTTTTCTCTCTCCCCCACTTTGAGGCTTTAACTGCTGTAATAACAGCAAAACACGTTATCATACTCAGCCCAGATAACGAGTAGGCTTCCTTGCAATCAAATTTCAGGGTTCCCTTGGTGAAAATGCAAGAAATGACTGCTGTCATTGTAAGAGCGGGGATGAAGGTCACCCTCCATCATGCGATGAGATTATTTCATTTCCCTTCTTTGGCAGGGAGTGGGAAATTCCTGAAAACCCTGATTTCTTGACAGAAGTGAAGCTAAGCTGAGAACTCAAATTTTAATGAAAATGGTACTAACCACTGAAGGGTAAAGATTTCAGACCTTTTCTCCAATTGGTTGAATATGACTTGTTAGTTTTAATGTTGTATCTTTAATGTGAATTAGTATGTATTCCTTTGAATATACATGTGTATTTCTACATGAATATTCCTTTAAATTCCACATGAAGTTGGGAAGGAGATAAGAATCGATGGGCATGGAACCATTTCAATAAAGTTGTGAAAAGCCACATAAGTTATTATAAGCACTGAACCTACCTGGGCCTGTTTCCTCATCAGTAAAAGATAAGGGTTTAACTAGATGGCCCATTAAGGTTCCTTCCAATTCTGAATCTGTGATCCTAAGAATCTATGTCTTTTTCATTTTAAACCTTAAGCTAAAAGAGAAGAGCTAAAAGCTGAGTCAGGACATTCAGAGCCTGGGAGCTGTTCCCAGGATGGTTCCCACCAGTGCAGCAGGATGTACACAGCACCAAGGTTGGAAGCTGCTGCAGACTCACATGGGGTCCTGTCTCTTGTGTTTGGTGGGTTAGGAGGGCATTTTATTTTTGCCCATGCATGGAGGGGCTAAAGGGCAACCTAAGCGAGTTAAGCTTGGAGCGCACCCTGGTGGCTCTCTCAGAGATTGCATTTCGAATAGCCATTTGAGCCCTACCACATCCAGCATTTAGTAAGCACTTCCTATTATATGCCAGGCAAGGTGCTGAGAGCTGGAAACACAAATACAAACAAAATAAAGACAATCTCAACATCAGGGTTCTTAGAGTCTAATGGGAAAGACACCATACGAAAAGGAGCTGAAAAGGGGGGTGGGGTAGTGTATTAGCAAGGCAATAATCACAAAAGATCTTCAAATCGAAATCACCATAACAGGTGGGAATATGTGGAGAGTCAGGAGTGGAGCAGACAGAGGAAGGAAGGAGGGATCGGGCTAACCTGGGCACTTCCTCAGGTGAGGGATTTGTAGGGGAGGAAGTGTCTTCCAGGGTGAGAAGGCTGCTAGAAAATGGTGAAGGAGTTTGATGCCCAGGAGAGTCAATGCCCAGGCCAGATAGGTCCTTCTGTGGAGAGGAGCAACCTTGTACCTTATACATATATTACTATTTTTCAAATGTGTGAAAATATTGGTGTGAGTCGTGAAAAAGCATCACCGAATTCATAATGAATTTTTGTCATCAAATATATTCTCAATTAATGGAAAATAATAATAAAATATTATCCCCTGGGGAAGGGTCTGCAAAATACTTGAAAACTTTGGGAAGCACTGATAGAAATTCTCATTGATAGCTGCAAATGACAGAGGGACCACTAATCTAGCTAGAGCTGGAGCACAGAACCAAAGAGTAAGGAAAGCCTTTGATAGGTTCGTCAGGTGTTACCTACTCAGGTAAGGTGGGCAGAGTTCTGCGGCAAGCCCCGTTCCCCTTTTGGAAATGGCACATTTCCTTACAACTCGTTTGACTTATAAATTTGGACGATGATTTCACAGAGTGTCACAAACTGTCTGTCCCCATTTTTGAAGGCTTTTCTTACTTACTTCAGCCTGGATGTCTTTACCTTCTACCCATTCCCAGTCCAGGGTGCCTTGTGGGGCCCCCTGAGAATCTGCACTGCCCTTCTGTCAATCTAGACCGCTAGGTGGTACAGGGGATAGAACCCTGGACTGGGAGTCCTGCCTCCTCCACTGGACGACCCTGGGCATGTCGTGTAAACTTTTTCAGCCTCAATTTCCTCATTTGTAAAGTGGGGGAAATAAGCTATCTCACAAAGTTATTGTGAGAATCAAATGAGATAATACATGTAAAGCACTTTGCAAACTATACAATGCTAAACAAATGTTAGCTATTATTATTCAATGTCTCTTGATCGTCTAGAACTTTTTGCCAAATTTTCTTTATAATTGAACTTTGCTTTCAAATGTCCTCTCTCCATCCTTGGCATATGGCCCCATTTTTCTTTTTCTTTTTTCATTATGAACTAGATTTTAAGCAATTGTTTTTTTTAGTCAACTATGCTCTCAAAAATGAATTTCAAAGTACAGATTGACCATGTTCCTTTCTCTTGTCTTTTTTATCCACTCATACCCTTCATCTGCTAAATTTGAGCCCACAATTTCAAGAGACCAAGGTAGAATAATAAGAGAGAGTGTACCCTGGAGTGTTGGTGGTGGGGGTGATGTTTATACTTTTGTTATTATGTCTTCGAGGTAAATATCCTGAGGGCAATGGATGGAGTTCCAGGCCTAGAGTCAGGAAGACTTATCTTTGTGAGTTCAAATCTGGCCCTAGATACTTACTAGTTGTGTGACCCTGGACAAGTCACCTAACCCATTTTACCTCAGTTTCTTCATCTGTAAAATGAACTAGAGAAGGCAATGGCAAATCACTCCAGTATCTTTGCCAAGAAAGCCTCAAATGGGGTCACAAAGAGTCAGACATAACTGAAACAACTGAACAAAATATGCCTATGTAAAAGCTAGTAGAATTTAAATGATTAAATGGTACTAGACTGCTTGTCACTGGCACTAGAAGTGAGAGAAATACGGCTGGTGAGGGTAGGAGCTAATAATAATCTTTTTAGTTTTTTTTTAATAGACATCCTCCAATCCATCGGGCTGCTCTAGAATGCTGAGGCGGCTGATGTAGTAGGCCACTCTCTAGGAAAGTGAGACCAGAACATACTTTCCACATATATGAGTCACCTGTTTTTAATTTTATGACTTTGATTGGTTTTTCTTTTTTTCTAAATAAATTTTTTTCCTAAAGCACTTTGGCCAGTGTGTTGTAAGTGGAGAGGGTGTGCCAACTTTCTAGGTTATTTAGTTGAGTGATTTCTCCAAGTTCTTGGATATTTCTAACCTTGAACCAAGAGAAAGTCACACTCTCAAGAAATAAATTGTGATCTTTTGCTTTATAGCCATCTCTGTCTGACCTAAGAGGGAGTTATAGGACTTTATTTATTTATTTTTAAAGGGGGAAGTGGGTGAAGACTTGTGATTTTGTTAGTGCAAAAGAACTAGTTTAAAAACTCCCTCCAGGAAGATGTGAGAAAATAGATACGCTTAACACACTGTTGGAGCTATGAATTAGTCCAACCATTCTGGAAAACAGTTTGGAATTATGCCCAAGGGCCTACATAACTGTGCAAACCCATTGACCTAGCAATACTGCTACTAGGTCTATGCCCCAAGGAAAACAAAGAAAGAATACTCATATGTACAAAATATTTATAGTAACTCTTTTTGTGGTGGCAAAGAATTGAAAACTGAGGGGATTCCTATCAACTGAGGAATGGATGAGCAAGTTATAGAATGTGAATCAGATGCAATATTATTGTGCTATAAGAAATGATGAAAAGGATGGTTTCAAGAAAAACCTGGGAAGACTTCTATGAAGTGATGCAAAGTGAAGTGAGCAGAACCATCTACATAGTAACAGAAGTATCATAATCAGCGGTGAAGGACTTAGTAACTCTGGGGAATACAATGAGCCACCACAGTTCCACAGGATTCATGATATAAAATACTATCTACCACCAGGTAGAGAACTGATGGACTCAAGAGTATAGATTGAAGCATATTTTTTTAATTTATATTTTTTGCTTTACCTCCCTGATTATCCCCAACATGGCTAATATGGAAATCGGTTTTGCATGACTTCATATGTTTAATGGAGTATTGTATTTCTTGCCTTCTCAATGGGTGGGAGAGGGTTTGGAAGGAGGGAGAAAATTTGTAAGTGCAAATTGAAAAAAAACCCTCCAGTAATGCATTATGGAAACTATTCTGCAATTTAAAGTCTTCAAAACACAATTATGGATATCTTTTGTGTTTATATCACCTTAATTTCCTAATATATTTCCTACTATATTTGTCCCCACTCCTGAGAAAGCCATCCCAGGGGTTAGAAAACAACAGGTCCATAGGCCAAGTTCAAAAGCAGGTAGTAGACTGCATTTGGCCCACAGTCCATAGTTTGCCACGTCCTGCTCTATAAATAATACTAAATAATAATCATAACTACTATTACAAGCAATAATAATAAATTAATAAAGAATAAAAAGAGAGAAAAGCAGTTTGGAAAAAAAAATCAACTAAGTCTGATAATATATACAGTGTTCCATACCCACAGACTTCCATTTCTACAAAGAGAGGTACATTCTTGTATCTCTTCTTCAAGGTCAAGTCTGATCATAATAGTTACCCAGCTTTCTATTTTTTTAAAAAAATTTTTGTTTGTAATGGGATAGAAGTACATTCTTATATCTCTTCTTCAAGGCCAAGTTAATTTTTGTTTGTAATGGATGGGGGAGGAGGGCAACAGGAGCTGATTCTGTTCAGCTAACTTCCTGAGACAGATTGTTCATTGGCAGTGCAACCAGACCTGGGGAATATTCAACAATCACTAGTCAGTCAGGGCTAGTCTATTGGTTCTGGTTTTTTCCTGCCTGGCATGTTGAAATGAAAGGCAAGGACTGGGTTAAGTACAGTAGGATTCTGCTGTTGCTTCTGTCAATGTTGTGTCTTATTCTTCCTAATTTTAGGTGGAAAAGATGAGAGATGGCTCTGATACTGTGAGCTTTGAAAAGTCAGAAAAGTGAAATACCGGAAATCTTGGAGTTGGAGTCCATGCCGAGATTTGCTAGAAGCTGGAAGCTAGACAGTGAGAAGCAAAGCCGTGATTGACCTGCCCTGTTCAGTCTAGCAGTAGCAAAGATGCAGATTCATCCATCTATCAGCTATGCTGCATTTAGAAGTGAACTTGGTTAGGCAAATGCTTTGTAGGAACTGAATTAAGTCTGAACCCACTCTTCAGGGGCAGAGACAGTGTAGGATTACATATGCACTCAGATGGGGTTTTGGGGCAGGGAGGAATATTTGTATTTTTGTTCTTGCTTTCCTGGTAGTAATGTCTTTGTGTAAGAGCCAATCGTGAATTAACTAGTCCCATTTGGAACTAGGGCTCTAATCACACTAGAATATAGGCTTGAGCCAACATCATTAGAAAAAGACATCCTCAATACTTCAAGACTACTCTTAGAACCTTGAGGGAACATTGTAACCAACCATGGTTGCTCTGGGAGAGCAGGACCAGGGTATCACATATTACTGTAGACATTGTGTAAATTGTTTTCCTGGTTCTGCTTACTCTTCTTTTGTATCAGTTTATATGTCTTCCCATGTTTCTCTGTATTTATCATACTCATCATAACCTACAGTTCCGTAATATTGTTACATTTGTGTACCACAATTTGTATAGCCATTGCCTAGCAATGAACAATTTGTTTCCAGGTCTTACTACTACAAAAAAAATATTGCTATAAATCTTTTGGTATATATGGGATCTTTCTGTCTTTTCCATTGCTATTCTTGGAGTATGTGCTTAGCAGAAGGATCTCTGGGTTAAAGGATATACATATTTTAATCACGTCTTTAGCGTAACTCCAACTTTCCCGAATGGCTGGATCCATTATTCACAGCTCCTCCAACGGTGTATTCATGTACCTGTCTTTCTATGACCCATCCGCCATTGACTATTGCCTTCTTTTATCATCTTAGCCTATCTCCAGGGTGTGAGAGGACACCTCAAAGTTATACCAAGTTAATGTCTTATAGACCCAATCCGGAATGGAATAGAGAGTTCACCTTGGAGTCAGGAAATGCTTTGTTAGAATTCTGCCTCTGACATTGGCTGTATAACCATAGACAAGTCTCAGTGCCCATAGGTGACTGAGGTTAGTGGATGAAATTCCAGATAACTAGCTAGCCAGTGAACTGGTGAACTTCCCTGCCCTCTTGTTGTAGAAGATAGGAAAACCAGATGGAGCACTTCCCCCATTAACTCATCATGTTTTCACACTCGTTTCAAAACAAAGTGTTGTTCTACAGCCCTAATAGGCTCCTTTCACTTCGTCCAGGGGATCTGTGTACCTCTCAAACATTTGTTAATGTTGTACCTGCCACCTAAATGTAATTTTCAAATTTAAATCTCTCCTGTCCTGACCATATGTCTTGGCTGTACTAAGGGAAGCCTGGTGGTTGAAGAAGGGCATGCCTCATAGGTACTTGTTAAGTATTTATGGAATAGAATGGGGTTGGGGGAAAAGGAGTTGCTATAGGGCTTTCCATAAATTTGTAACTTGGTTTTTTGGCTTTAAGTAAGATGATATGTGCAACATCCAAGTTCAAAACGGGAACCAGCATTCTTTGATAGAAACATTTTGATACACAAACACACAGTGTTTCCCTTTCATAGTTACCTTAGAACAAGTTCTTTACTTCCTGAAACAAGGTAATGAATAGAGAAGCTTCAGAATAGTAACTAGGGTAAGGCAGTCAGAGCTTTCTCCCAGTGTCAAAATTTAGAGGGGGCTCTGATAGTATGGGTACTACTTCAGCAGTTAGAAATACTCGAATTGGCACTTAGTAGCACAGATACTTGGTTAAAATAGGAAGCTACAAGGTGGCCTGCTTTCTCCCTTGGCATTTGTACCTCAGGAGAGCTCCACCCCAAATGCATTTCTTGGTCCTTCTTAATTCTAGTGACTTCCCTCTATTGATTATTTCCAATTTATCTTACATATAGCTTGTTTGTATATTGTTGTTTGCATATTGTCTCCCTCTTTAGACTGTGAACCCTTTGAGAGCTCTCTTTGTATCCTCAGTGTTTAGCAAGTGTTGGCACATAGTAGGTGCTTAATAAATATTTTTTGACTGACTGTCTTATTCTTTCTCCTCCCATGTCCTAGGGTTGCAACTTATGGGCTCTCTTCCTTCTGATTCTACTACCTCTCTTCAGAGGGTGATGTCTCAGTTTCACTCATCAACTGAATTTGTCTCACTGCTCACGCAGAGTAGATGGGTTTGGTGATAGTTTAGCCAGGCACAAATGTAGCACAGAATGTTAAAGCAGTAGGAACCAATGCTCTGTATCAAAGACATTTTATTATGTTCTGGGGCACAAAAAACAGCCTAAAAAAGGAGTTGTCATCTTATTTTCAGTCCCCTTGCACCTTGATTTTCAATAAGACTTCCAGGATCTCCTTTTCAATATGAAAGGAAATAAAGTCTAGAGCTTACCATGCATATGTACATAAGAAAAACCTTCCCAGATTGCCTATTCAATATGAAAGGAAATAAATTCTAGAGTTCACCAAACATATACAGACAAGCAAAACAATGAGATTAAATTCTGAAAGGTCATAATTTATCGCACTCCCTATACTCTACTTGGCAAGCTTCTTACACCTCCTGGGGGCATGCGTTCCCCAGTTTGGGAGCCCCAGATGTAGAATTCCATCTGCCATAATAAAAACTAAAGCAATATACTGAGGTTGTTTTCATTATCTGCTTTTTCAACATGGCATCTCCTCGTGGCCTCCTTACCTAGCAATTCCCCTAAGACAGCATAATGGACTTGTCACTATGAGGTCGAAGACCCCAAAGAGCACCTCTCTCACAGGAGAGAACAGAGCCATGCATCAAAGTGGGACAAGAATGATGGTATGCAAAGGACTCTCACTTCTGAGGCACAGCCAGGAAGGGTCCCTTAGCAGGTCTGACTGTGCCCCTAATTTGTACTGGTTTCAAAAACAACCACCACAACAGTAGCCTTACAATACTCAATAACTTCTGCATATTTAGTGAGTAAATAAATAATAGTCATTTCAACCAGTTGTAGCTTCTAAATAGTAGAAATCTCAGGCAAAGATAAGCTCTGCATCCAGTCTCTTCATGTGCCATCTCTTTCCCTAGTAGATGTCAGGTGGATCATCCCAGAACTCAAAATCCGGGCCACAGTTCATTGATGAATGGTTGTAGGCTTCTGGTTTTTATTAGCCTGAATTAAATGAAGGAGGGGAGGAAAGCAAATATAGTTCAATCTGACATTGATTAAGTAGCTATGTTACATAGAGTTCTATGCCAGAAGTCAGTGGAGGTAACAAGCTTCTACCAGGCAGGGCCTCTGTCCTTTAAGACCTGAAATATTATGGAGGAAGCATGATAGAAGTATATGTTTGCTGCATGGCTGAAGGAATAAATGCTCAAATGAATAAATTTCTGTCGATTGCCTGGTTCATGATCTAAAGACTCCTGAACAGAAAGGCCAGTGATAGCTAGCTGGGATGCCTATGTCTCAGTGAGGAGGAGAGGCAAGGTATTGTTCAGCTAATTCCACTCACCCCTGGATAAGACATAACTACACATGCCTTGACTTTTGCTCTAATTTCTGTTTTACCAGAGATTGGCTTCTTTTAGTTCTTACAGTTCTTTCCTTGAGTCAAGAGAAGTCACATACCATCTGTTGCAAGTTCCCTCTGGCCCCAGCCTCCTCCTGAGTTCTGCCCTAGGGGATGCCACAAGGGCACTGACAGTATTTTTCCACCCAGTTCCCCTTTTAGTGACTTTTACCCCTTTTGTCTCAGAGGGCCCCAAGTCTCTCATTATGTGGTGTGGGGGTCCTAGGTGCTGCCCACATATTGCAGTTATTTATGGGGCCTGACTTAGAGGGAAGGGTACCCTGAAATCAGGAGTCTGGAAGTACTGATGATTCAGGGTCTGTGATAGTTGAATATACTAGTAGTGTAAAAGGACTCTGGATAATATCTACTCCTATGAATCCTTCTAATAATTAGTCAATAAGCATTTATAAGGACCTTCTATTGCCAAGCATTGGAGACACAAATTCAGAAGTCAGACAGTGTCTGTCTTCAAGGAGCTTACATTCTTAATGATGGTAATACAACTTATTCATGGTCAAATTAATAAAGTATATATATATATGTATATTATATATAACACACATGCACATATATACATACACATATGTGTGTGTTTTATACGCATGCATGTATATATATGCATATATATGTTCATATATACACACACATATATCAATATATCTCACAGTAATAGCTAGAGGAAGCACTAACAACTGGAGGAATCAGGAGGGCCTTTGAAGGAGGGGGTGTCTGAGCTGAGCCTTAAAAGGAGTTAGTATTTCTAATGGTAATGGGATATGAAGATCTTCCCTGCCCATTAATAGCCTCATGTGGAGCCCAGTAAGGGAAGCTTGCTTAGAGGAGGCTTACTTACAGGAAGGCTTTCATACCTTTTGGTACTAAGTTGATTAGGCACTGAGTCACAAGGGGTTGTGACGCCTTTTGGCTCTGAGAAGTATATATATATATATATATGTATATATATTTACATATATACATATATATATATACACTCTCTGAATTGGTATTTTGCTTTGGGGTTCACTTATGAGAAGGACCTTTTGATTTCCTGGTCGAGACTCAGAGTAGCTATATGTTCAGAGCTCCTGAACTGCTCAGATGTAAAGGCTCTCTCGATCCAGTGATGTATGTAAAGTGTATAGCAATATTGCTTTGATCAGGCAGTTAAGAGCCCTGTCTGTTGGTCTTTATGCTAATTTCTCTGCTGGTATCTTCTCTGCTTGTATTTTCTCTGACATTCAGGGGCCAACTTTTCCCCTGAATGTAATTAAAGAAGACTGTTGACCCCTTTAAAGTTGCTTTCCTTTAAAAGCAGATTAAAGAAACTGTTCTAGCAGGCTAACCTGGGTATGCTAGGGTACTTGCTGCTACAGTATTCCAAGAAGTAGACATGAGGAGAGAGTCTTACGGGGATGGTGGATTGCCTGAGCAAATTCACAGCTGGGACATAAAATGTTGTTTATGGAGAATATCGTGGAGATCAGTTTGGCTGGAGCAAAGAGTGAAGGGCAGAAAAGAAAAGAATTTGTGTTTTACCCTAAGGATAACGAGGATCCACAAAGATCAGTGGGTATAGAGGTAACATAGTGTACCTGTGATTTAAGAATATTGGTTTGACAGCTGTGTGGAGGATAAATTGGTGAAGGGAAGAATGGATGCAGTGAACCTAGTTAAGAGGCTACTGTAATTGTCCAGGCAAGAGGTGATGAGAGCCTGGATGAGGATGGTCGAGGTGTAAACAGAGAGAAGAGGATAGATTTGAGAGATGTCAGTAAGATGGAATTGACAAGACTTGACGCCTTATTGAATAATGGCAGAGGGAGTGAAGAGTAGAAGACAATTCCTTGCTTATAAGCTTGAATAGCTAGAAGAATGATCGCATGCTTTCGAAAGAAATAGGGAAGTTAGAGAGAGGGTGTATTTTGGGGGGGGCAGATAATGAGTTCTGTTTTGGATATGTTGAGTTTGAGAAGTTAATGGGACACACACTCTTCCTGGATCACTGCCTCGTCATGGCGGATGGGCGTGAGTAGTTCAATGAAACAATGAGCTATGGACAGGTTATAGTGGAGAGTTCTGACAAAAAGTGATCCGCTGGAGAAGGAAATGGCAAACTACTCCAGTATCTTTGCCAAGAAAATCCCATGGACAGAATTAAAATGAAAAAACATCTGACACCAGAAGATGAGCCCCTTAGGTCAGAAGTTGTCCAATACATTATTGGGGAAGACCACAGGACAACAACAAGTAGCTGCAGAATGAGTGTCTGGGCCAAAGCCGAAAAGAAGTTCAGCTATAGAAGCGTCTGGTGAGAAAAGGTAAGTCTGATGTTGAAAGATAAATGTTGCATAGCAACCTGTAAGATCTATGAACCAAGGTAAACTGGACGTGGCTCAAAGATCACTGCAGATGGTGAGCACAGCCATAAAATTACAAGAGGTTTGCTCCTTGGAAGCAAAGCTATGGCAAATCTGGATAGCATACTAAAAAACAGAGACATTACTTTGCTAACAAAGGTCCATATAGTCCAAGCTATGGTTTTTGTAGTAATAATGTATAGCTGTGAGAGTTGGACTATAAGGAAAGCTGAGCACTGCAGAATTGAAGCTTTCAAATTGTGGTGCTGGAGAGGTAATTCAGACTACTCATTGGAAGGACAAATCCTGAAGTTGAAGCTTAAATATTTTGGCCACATAATGAAAAGACAAGATTCATTGGAAAAGGTCCTGATGTTGGGAAAGATCAAGAGCAAAAGGATGAGACAGCAGAGGATGAGATGAATAGATAGTGTCAGGAAAGCAATGAAAATGAGCTTGTCTAGACTTTGGGAACTATTGGAGGATAGAAGAGTCTGTTGTGCTACGGCCCATAGGGTGTCAAAAGAGTCAAACGTGACTGAATGAACAACAACAATAAAAATGTGGAGATATCAAAGAGGCAATTGGAAATGTGAGACTAGAAGTCAGGAAACAGAGGCTGGGGTTGGAGAAATACATCTGCAAGTCACCTGCATGGAAATGATCATCGAATCCAGTGAAGGTCATGAGATCACCAAGAGAGAACCCCAAAACAGAGAGAGCCCGGGCGGTGTGCCCTCACATAGAAAATGGGGACATGAGAGAAGAGATTGAAAAGGATACCAAGAAGGAATGTCTTCACAGGAAGGAAGAGAACTATAACAAAGCTATGTCACAAAAATATAGAGAGAAGAGGGAATGTGTTTAACACTACCAAATGCTGCAGAGAGGTCAAGAAGGATGCGGACAGAGTGGCTATGAGTCTTGATAAGAAAGAGATAACTGGTGACCTGAGAGAGAGCAGTTTCAGTTGAGTGGTAAGGATGGAGAATAGATTTCAAGAGGTGAAGAAGTAAGTAGGAAGTAAAAAGGTGAAATCAATGAATTAAACAGGTTGCATTTGTTTTATTTGAATCTGTTCTATTTTATTCGGACTTTGGCTAGGAAAGGAAGGAAAGATTCAAGATGAGAACTTGAGGGCACAGTGGGACCAACGTGAAGGCTTTTTAAGAATCGAGGAGACCTGGCCCTGTTTATTGGTCATGGATAATAAAAAGTCGAAAATTAGGGAGATAAAAGGGATGCTTAAATGTGGTAAGCTCTAGGAGCTAATGGGAGGGGATGAATTAAGGACACAAATAGAGTGACTGGTGTTGGCAAGAAGGGCCCTCACCTCTCAGACTGAAGGAAAGGAGAGGAGTCCAGTGTAGGGGCCATGTTTGATGCTGGGGTAATAAACCTTACTTACCTCTATAACTGTAAATCTTTCATAGAGTTGCTTCCCATATCTCTTGATTAGAACCTGAACACCAATAAGCTTATGTATCGCACTAAAACTGTGTAAATAGTAGGCTGTGACAAGAGGAAGTCACCTAATTAAATGCATTCAACCATCCCCTATTTTTTGTCTCTCTCTGTTTCTGCCTCTGTGTGTGTGTGTCTGTCTGTGTGTCTGTCTCTGTCTCTCTGTTTCTGCCTCTGTGTGTGTGTGTGTGTCTGTCTGTCTGTCTGTCTGTTTCTGTCTCTCTGTTTCTGCGTCTGTGTGTGTGTGTCTGTCTGTCTGTCTGTCTCTGTCTCTGTTTCTCTCTGTCTCCTCCCCCGCCCCACACTTTACTCTGAAAAGCCAAACAGGAATGTCAAATGCTTACCTAATAATCTCGTGCAGGCATAGACCTTGGGAAATTCGAATCCGCATAGGGATTACTTCTCATACTGCTTTGGATCCTGGACATTAGAGGAGGCTTGACCTTGGGGAAGAGGCTCCCATTGGAGAAGCGGCTCCCATTGGAGAAGGCTGGGTTGCTGAACCCTGTGGTCTCCAGTCTTATATCATTGAAGTCTCTACTCATCAGACTGTCCTCTTCTCCACTCTTCTTCCTTCTGTTTGAACTGCAATGAGAAATCTACCCTTAGGGATTTTGGAAAGTATGGTATAACAATAATGTAAACGGGGGGAAAAAAGAACATTGAAAGACTTCTGGGGTCTATGTAATAGGTGGCAGAGATGGCATATGATGCCAGATCCTTTCCCCCCCGGGCTAGGTCTGTTACCACCACACCATTTTACCTAGTGATCTTAGGACCCCAGTTATTTAGTGAGATATTTCATGCAGCACAAGAGGTACTGTCTACTTCAATATTTCGAACATCTGTAATTTCCCCAGTGTAGACACTGCCTCCATTTCCATAGATATGCCCCTATATAACCTAGTGGACGGTCTTCAAGAGTTACTGCTTTTCAAAAACCCACCATTCTGTGGTAGATGACTGAACGATGAGCTTCTCTAGATTTAGCCAGGCTAGTCCTTGGACCAGAGCCATAACTAGGAGTTTCTGTGCCAAGGGCAAGTACTCCGATCTATATTCAGGGCAAGTGGTAGGAAGCGCACCAGGAGGAGGCCACTGGGAATAGTAGGGAGGAGGAGCAGCTGTGGAAGGAGGTGCTTGCCCCATTCCACCATTACTATTTAAATTAATTATTATTGCCAACTAGGCAGATAAAGCATTTGTTCCAGGCACTCTGCCAAATTCTTATGCCTACCCTGATGAAAATTACTGGTGCTGTCAGGACTCTCTAAATTCAGTGCTCTGGGCCAAAACCCCAGCTGCCCTGTTCTCCCTTGCAGCAGCAGGCATTTGGAACTAGGCTAGTTGGCTTTTCAGATTCTTGAATGAGGCACTCCAGGTGTGTTCCAGAGATGCTGGGGTAAAGGAAGCAGCACCTACCTTGGGCCCAATAGACATTATAGATCAATAATCAAATGCTTTCCATGCAATGGCACAAATATTCATATGCTGGCCTGCCTGTATACAGGTTTGTACTTAAATGTGACATTTTCAAAATTGAGATTCTTGGTACTTGTGAATATTGGGAGAAGACCCAAGAATCTTGCAACAGTGATTGGCCAGCTCAGGAGAAAATCCTGGCAATGGAGGCATTAAAATACTGTCATCAAAGTCACATGGCCTTGACCAGCCTCTTAGAGAGGAAACCCAAGAAGTTTCCATTGTTCCTTTAGGGTGAGAATAGATGCAAGAATTTTCTTCCTCCCTCCAAAAGGAACAAGTGTCCCCACCAAAACACACATGTTTTCAAAACTACATTAAACATTTTTAAATGAAGAATGAGTGAATATTTTTTCATTTTCCCTAAAGTAGGGGATGCATGTGCTTAAAATCATGGCAGTGAAAGTGTGGAATTCACCATTTTATATTTAAAGATGATTTTGCAAAGGAAATATGCTCTGTATG
Source organism: Phalanger gymnotis (assembly GCA_028646595.1). Classification (NCBI taxonomy): domain Eukaryota; kingdom Metazoa; phylum Chordata; class Mammalia; order Diprotodontia; family Phalangeridae; genus Phalanger; species Phalanger gymnotis. The sequence continues at coordinate 542,439,294 of CM053622.1, read as the reverse complement.
TTTCTGTTCCCTTAGAAGGTACAGAAGGCTAAGAAAGCCAGAAAGGGCCCTTGTTTGGCTGAGACTAGATTGTTTGCCATGGGAAACAGGGAGCCATTGTAGAGTCTTGAGTGAGGGAAAGAAAGATGGAGCTAGAAATTCTGCTAGGGGTCATATAGGCACATTCCCCTCTGAGCTCAGGATAGGCTTTCTTTGTTAACTCAATGGAAATGCCAACAAATATTGTGACATTTTAGTGTAGTGGGAAGGAATACAGGGCTTAGAATCAAGATTTCAAACCCTGGCTCTGATTATCTTGTGGCTCATTTGACCCCATCTGAAAAAACGAGGAAAATAATAATTATACTGCCTACTTCACTCAGTAGGTTTGAGAAGGTATGAGGAAATGCTCAGACCAATGGAAAGAGCACAAGCTCTGCAGCCTGAGGACTAGTGTTTAAATCACACCTTTCATGTTTACTGTGTGACCTTGAGTAAATTATTTAACCTTTCTGAGCCTGGGCATGGGGTTTAGTGGTAAAATGAGAGGGATGAGCTGGATGGCTCCTGAGATCCCTTTCTGGCTCTATGATTTGAAAGCAATAAATCAACCCAAGGTATTAATTGTTACAGAAGTGGAAAGGAACAGTTTTGTACCTGCATGAGACAATCAGTCCAATTATGGAGGCCACGAAGAGGACCCCGAGAATGACACACACCACCGTGAGGATCAGTATATAGTCTGAAAGACAGAGAGACAACACCATTAGTAAACACCTTTGACCCACGGATTCATTTCTCTTCAGCTCACTCCTCTACCCCACGACGGATGTTTGTGCAGAGAACATCTACATCCTCCATGCCCCAGAAAAGCCAAACTCAAGTTAGTAGACACATAGCAGTATCACTTCTGACACCTAATGCCATAGAATAGAATTATTCCAAAATGGTTTCTGTAAGTAATCTGTGGTTTTTATAAATAGAATTCCTCAATAATGTCTTGGGAGGATAGACTTAGAACAAGAAGGGCACGTAGAGATCTCCTGCTCTACCTCCCTTGTTTTAGACATGACAATACTGAGACTTGGAAAAGTTAACATGGCTATCCGGGGTTATACAGCAGGGAAGGAACAAAGCTAAAACTTGAACCCAGCTCCTCTGCTTCTAAATCCAATGCTCTTTCTACCACACCATACCACTTCTCTTGCTCCTAGTCAAGCCCTTTCTGTTTCTAATAGACTGCTAGGGAGTAATGATGGAAGTAGACTGCTTGTGGGGCAGACTTCTCTTGTCCCCAAAGGAAAAGTCACACTGACGCTGAACTCTTGTCTCCACTACAGGATACTCAGCACGACTTGTTCTAGAGATATTGTTTGTTGGGACTCTTTCAGGGGTTCTCTTGGCAAACATACTAGAGTGCTTTGCCATTTCCTTCTCCAGCTCATTTTACAGATGAAGAGACTGAGGCAAACAGGGTTAACTGACTTGCCCAGGCCACACATCTAGTAAGTGTCTGAGGCCGGCTTAGAACTCAAGAAGAAGTCTTCCTGATTCTAGACCCAGTGTTCTAACCACTGCACCACCTAGCTGCTGAGATTCTGGGAATATTCACCCTTAATCTGTCTTTTTCATGGCAACCACAATAGTCTTCCTCAGCCACAGTACTGATCACGTTATTCTCCCATTCAAAAAACCTTTTTTATCTCCTCGTTATCAAAATTAGCTCCAGCCTATTTTCTTGCTTTATCTCCCATGAGCCTCTTACATGACGACTTCACTGAATAGACTGCCTCTGGTAACTTTGCTCATGTTGTTCCTTGGCCCTGGAATGTCCCCTACCATCTCTACCCCAAATTCCAACCATCCTTCATTGCTCTTTTATGAGTCTGATTTCCCCCAAATGGATAGGATGTCTCCCTCCTCAGAACCTTCACTCTTTCTTTATGCCTCTAATACTGCTCTATATTACCTCCATCATAACTGTTTATATTTGACTATAAGCTCCTTGGGGACAGCTAGGTGGCACAACGGATACAGCGCTGGGCTTCAGTGCAAGTCAAGAAAACTTAATTTCAAATAAACCTCAGACACTAGCTGTTGTGACCCTGTTTGCCTCAGTTTCCTCATCTGTAAAATGAACTGGAGAAGGAAATGGCAAACTGCTGCAGTATCTCTGCCAAGAAAACCCCAAATGGGGTCATGGAGAGTCAGATATGACTGAAACAACTGAACAACAGCAAAATAAGCTCCTTGAAGGCAGGTGATGCATATTATCCAATCAATCAACTAATATTTACTAAGTACCTACTATGTGCTAAGCATTAGGGATACAAAGAAATTTTTTTTAAAGTCACTTGCTTTCGAGAGGCTTATAGTCTAATGGGGAGACAATATGCAAACAACTATGCACAACCAACATATATGCAGGATGAAATGGAGGGTAGTCAGTGGCTTTCCCAGAGGGAGGGCACTAAGATTATTAATCTTTTATCTCCTGCTTTTCATTGTGCCTTGCTCAGTACTCATTTTGCTGAACTGTGTTTAATTGCTAAGCACCTGCTGGAAGCCTGTAGAGGCCAGTCTCCAAGAGGGTGCACTGTGATCATTTCCTACATGATAAATACTAGAATGAATTATACTCACTGTCCTTGCACTCTACTCCACTGTATCCAAAGGCACACCTAAACAGGAATAAATAATAGGAAACCGAGTTAAAAGGCTTCTGGAGTTAGTCATGTCAAAGTTCTCCCCCATCCCTCCCTCTATGTAGCCCACCTGCTCTCTGCACTTCTGACTAAAGAACCCAATCACCCTACTATCCCCAAACCCCAGAGAAGGAACTCCTCATCTTTAGAGCAAGAGATTCATAGAACAGTGGAAAGCCAGAGCTTGGATCTTTGTGCTTTGCTAGTCCTTTGTGCAGTGGAGGACCAGAGGACATGATCTTCGAGCCAAGGTCACACAACAGAGTTGGGCCTGGAACCCAAGTCTCCTGAGTCTTAGACTCATGCTTCACACGGCTATCTTCAGTCCATGATCTTCTGCGTCTATCAGTCAGTGCCAACTCGACTCACCCCTCTTTTACCCACTTCTGGTAAAATAGCCGAAAGTTACTCTACTTACTTTTGACAGGTTCCTTCCTTGGTGGTGATATAGTCAGGTAGGCATTGGCACTCTGGAAGCAGGGAGTCAGAGTCCTTAATACATTGTTTATTGTTTTTTTCATTACACTCAGAGGAACAAACTGTAGAGGGTTTTGAAAAAAAAAAAAACAAGATTTCAACAATAAAATCAGTAACTGCAGCTTTGTCCTTAAGGCACCCAGCAGTTTGGGTTTGCTTGTTTGTTTTTGGTCAGGACCAGTGACTCCAGGCAACTTCCAAGGAAGATATACTTACCTGTCAAAGCAGATTTGAGGGGCATTCTTTTTTTTTAATTATTTAATATATTTAGTTTTCAGCATTGATTTTCACAAGAGTTTGAATTACAAATTTTCTCCCCATTTCTACCCTCCCCCCAACTCCAAGATGGCCTATGTTCTGCTTGCCCTGTTCCCCAGTCTGCCCTCCCTTCTATCACCCCAGTCCCCTCCCATCCCCTTTTTCCTTCCTTTCCTGTAGGGCAAGATAAATTTCTACGCCCCATTGCCTGTATATCTTATTTTCTAGTTGCATGCAAAAAAACTTTTTTTTTTTGTTTTTGAACATCTGTTTTTAAAACTTCGAGTTCTAAATTGTCTCCCCTCTTCCCTTCACACCCTCCCACCCTCCCTAAGAAGTCAAGCAATTCAACATGGGCCACATGCGTATCATTATGTATAACTCTTCCACAATACTCATGTTGTGAAAGACTAACTATATTTTGCTTCTTCCTAACCAATCCCCCTTTACTGAATTTTCTCCCTTGACCCTGTCCCTTTTCAAAAGTGTTTGTTTTT
>CM053622.1:542416402-542434878 GCA_028646595.1 Phalanger gymnotis | reverse complement strand
CACAAAAGCTGTTGGGAAAATTGGAAAATGGTAGGGCAGAAACTGGGCATAGACCAATAGCTTACGCCATATACCAAAATAAAGTCAAAATGGGTTCATGATTTAGGAGTAAAGGCTGATACTATAAGTAATTTAGGAGAGCAAGGAATCCACATTCACTTCTAACCCATCTCAGGCCCCTGACTCTCAGGACTACTTGTTCACCTAACACCTTGCACCCTTGAGGATACCTTTCCCCTGTCTCCTCTCCCACTTTTCCATTTCCTTTTATGTATTCTTTCCCCTTACTAGAATGTAAACTCCTTGAGGGCGGATTATATTTTCAGCACTTGGCACTGTGCCTGGCACACAGTAAACTTAATAAATGCTTTATCTAATCTAATCTAATCTTTACTATGTTCATTCCTTCCTTCTATAGCAAGGATATCATATATCTGGATCTGTATCCCTATTATTACCAGCTTGGCTTCTGGCCACCCTAATGCTAACCCTTGCTTGGAGAAGATGGTCTTTATTTTGCCCCTTCTGCACAGATGAAAAAAGGCCCCAGTCACTCACCACAGACATATTTAGTTGTGCTGGAACCAATTTGAACCTGCTCAGTAGAGCTAATTGTTAAATTTTCAGCAAGAGCATTTATACCTCAAAAACTGGGAAATGCTACAAATCAGGGCTTGATTTTTGCTTTGTTGATTGTCTAGACTTAAAGAAAGTGATGGAAAAATATTAATAATGCAGATTAAACTTAAAAGTGTGTCATGGATTCGTCATTACTTTCAGAGATCCTCTTGTTAAACATTTACCAGCACACCACTGGATACACCTTCTTACTTCCCACTCAAGGGAATGTTCTCTCATGCTACTTTTTCTTCTCCTCTTCTAGTGCTAAACTTACCTTCCATCTCACACCCACCTCTCTCATTCCCTTTCCTCCTGTCTTACTATTCGGTCCCCTCCCTACCTGAAGACTTTCCCCTCTGTTCACTTCCGGGATGAATCAAATGAGATAATACATCATCATCATCATCATCATCATCATTATCTTTAGCTCCCCTCTTTCTCCTTGAGTGACTCTTCTCTTCTTGCTTGAGTGACTTCTCACTATTACCTCCCCCCCACCCAAAAGATATTGGTATTCTTCTTAATAAGTAAAATTGAGTTAGGTCACTTCTTAAAACCAAGATGGAACTTGAATAATAATGAAAGAAGCTACATTTTCATAAACATTTATAATATTTATAAAGTACATCAATCAAATACATACATAACCATATGCTATACTGTGAGCATTTATGTTCACATTTACTACAAATTACCAAATGACAGAGAGGACAATGGTCTTTTTGCATTTAGTAGGATTTAGCAACAGCCAAATAAAAATGAGGCAAAAGTTTAAAATATGCATTTGTACAAAACTGAAATGGCTACTTCGAGCCAGTATGGTATCCACCGGAATGAAAGGTTTGCAGAACAATATAAAGTGAAGTTCGTTTGGCACTTTATGTTCTTCAGAAATCCACATTGTTAAATGTCCAGTGCCTGAGCAAACAGTTATTAAAACATCAACATATATAAATCCCTGTGTTTAACATATCTTTCTTGTTCATTTATAAAAATTTAGATGAGGACAATACACTTTCCCAAAGGGTTCAAGTCTCTTAGACAATAATTTTTATCTTACTGCCAGGTGTGCCTTATCACGTTCAGTTCTAGAAACCACACATAAGTAAAGACATCGATAAATCTAGGAGCGTCCAAAGGAGTGTGACCAATGCATTAAAGGGCCTCAAGGTCATGTTACACAAGGATCAGTCAAATCCATTGGGGATATTTAGCATGGAGAACACATAGGGGGAACTGAATACCTGCCTTCAAGTAATAGAAAGGTTGCAACATGGAAGAAACTTTTGCTTCATCCAACCACAATAAGATTAGAAGTTATAGAGAATCACATTTCATTTCAATGTAAAGTTAAATATCTCCTCTGGGGCTATTTCCCCAACTCACATTTATTCTGAGGGGCCAGGCCCCCTGAAGACCCTGTTACTCAAGAATCTAGGGGTGAGGTTTTAATACCCTCATTCATGAGCCCCCATTACTGTGCTCCCAATCAATAATCAATTAGTTGACTCCATTAAATTTTAGATAATGGATTTACTAAAAAGGGCAGTTGATTCAAAACATTTCTTCCCCTCCCACTGCCAAAGTATACTCTGTAGCATTCTCTCTACAAATTCATAAAACTTCCATAGAGTAGACACTAACTTGAGTTACACATGTAAATAATACTTGTGGCAAAGGGGTACCTCCAAATTCCTGTCCCCAGAAGTCCTAGGTTCCTTTTGGGGAACCTCATGAAGTTTGCTGCATGGCAGGACATTGGTGATGGATGAGTTACTTTGCTGCTCAGTTGGGCTAGTTCCTTTCAAAGAATGACCTGTTTGCTGGACAGGTGGATCGATGACTAGGCTGAACCACTCTGCTACTGCTGGCCCAGGCTGCTATGCTGTGGCTGGTGCTCTCTCTCCTGCTTATTCTTGAGCTTTGGAGGGAAGAGAAAGTGCCAGCTGCCCCCTTGCAAATCTCTTCAGATCTTGCAGTACCCACAAGGTTGCTCCCTGAGCATATCCATCTCATAGTCACTGCTCAGTCACTTAATAAGGCGACAGAACACAAAGGAGACCAAAGCAGTCATGTACTTACAGCGACCTTTGACACTGTGGGAGACAAGGCAGGCCCTTCCCCGACTTGGTTCTGGGGAGGCAATTCAAAGCAGTCCTATCTCCTCAAAATGCAGAGTGACGAAGGGATGCGTAGCTCCTTTTGGATACCCTCTCAGTTCTAGCTCAGCAAGTCCTGAGTAATCAGTTCTAGCTCCACAGCCAATTAGAAGCCTTTTTATCATCACAGAGTGTTGTTCAGTCATTTTCAGTTGTGCCCGACTCTTCATGACCCCATTTGGGGTGTCCTTGGCAAAGACACTGGAGTGATTTGTCATTTCTTTCTCATCACAGTACCAGCTCCTGATTTACCCCTGACCAGAAACCAGCTCACCCCAAGTTTCCACACAGTTGCTTGGACTGAAATCAGGCAGGGAATATCTGTACATGACTTTGACTGGTCCCCCCATGAAAAAAAGAAAAGCTTCAATAACAAGAGCTATTCAAACAAGTAAAAGGGTGCAATGAAAGACAATGGTTCCCCTCTCACTGGAAGCCCCTAAAGGCTGTGTCATTACTTCTTGGGAGAGGATGTATTCATATATGCTTTGGCCTAGGATCTCTGAAATCTCTACTAACTCTGAAATTTCAAAGTTGCCTGCACCTAAAAGTGGTATTCTTTGGCTTAAAAGATGTTAACATACAAGACACAACTTAACATAAAATAATAACCCTTTGGAGGAAGTGTATAAGGCATTAAGAATTTCTAATTCCTTGATTGAAAAAAAGATAATATTATAAAGCCATTACTCTCCTTTATGCTACTGACCAAACCATTTCAGCTTTCATTTTAATTTCAGTGCATTCATCTATAAAAGTTTTAAACAATAGATACTAGCCTTCCTCAATCTTACCCTCTATTTTTCTGAAAATTGAGTTTTATGTATTCATGGTCATGAATTAATAGTTTGTTTTCAATAGAACAATAAAAGAATTTCTTTACATGAGATATATTATGCTCACCTACTCATAAAAACACTACATCATAATTAAGTCAGAACCTCTATCTTACCCCCTGTTTCTCTGAAAATTGAGTTTTATTTATTTATACTGATGAATTAATATTTTATTTTTCATAGAAAAATGACAAAATTTTCCTACTTACATGAGATATGCTGTGGTCACCTACTCATAAAACACTACATCATAATTAAGTCAAAACTTAGATCTTACCCTCTATTTCTCTGAAAATTGAGTTTTATTTATTCACACCGATGAACTAATATTTTATTTTCAATATAACAATAACAGAATCTTCCTACTTACGTGAGCTACATTATGCTCACATACTCATAAAGCACAACATCATAATTAAGTCAGAACCAAAATAATGTAATCTTGAACAAACTTATTTGAAATAACTGAAAAAAGTATGAATGCTTTAAGCTTTTTAAAAACAAGCTACTATATTGAAGAGTATGTCTGCTTTGAAATAACTTATTTCAGTCTATCACCATTAGGTTAGCAAAAGCAGTCTGATGCTAGGCTTGTGAAATTAATGTTTGGTTGTAAAGAATAACAGATAAATGCTCCTTTTGATTCTATTTATCGTTCCAAGTAGACAGTCCTGTCCATTCACAGCATCGACAAGTCAAACCAAAATAAAATCATAAGCAATTAGACATACTGACTTTTGGAGTGCACACTTGGTGTTTTCTTCCCTGAGTGATAACTTTTGTGGGTTGTATGATAAGATGGTATCGAGTATCTGTAGCGATCGCTTTTCTCCTTACAGCAAAAAACACAGCAGAATATTGTCCCTCCAGCAACGAGGAGCAGTGCTGTGACCCAGCCTATATAGAGGGCTTCTCCTAATTCTCGTTTTTGAGCTGCATTCACTATTGGGTTGTAGAAATCTCTGATGATCGCGTTGGCAACCCAGCACACCGGGACCAGAACGACAATCCCTGTGAGGATGAAGAGGATCCCAGCTGTCAGCAAAATAAAACCTTTGACTTGTTCATTGTTCCCAGTGCATATAACACATTTCATTCCAAGGATGGCAATCATGAAAGCAAGAAAGGAGAGCACAGAGGCTGTACACATCAGTCCCCTGGAGGCCTGCAGGTCTGGAGTGAGAGCAAGCAGGGAGTCATAGATTTTGCATTGCATCCTGATGTTGGCATGTCTCATGCAACTCATCCACAGGCCTTCCCAGAGGTTTTCAAAAACTATAATGTTGCTTCCGATGAAAGCAGAAACTCTCCACTGAGGCATGATAGTGACGGCCACTGTTCCCACCATGCCGACTCCTCCTAGTATTAGTCCAGCTATTTGCAGACCATAGTAAGCCATTTTGTCTGGAAATGTGTATACCTGTGTCAGACCAGGAGAAATTAAATAAATGAAGCAGGTCAGTAGGCATGCAATACTGAGCAGCTGACGTTTTCTTGTGTTAATGTCCTCAGGAGCCCAATGGTTTTTTTTTTTTCAGATATGTTCTGCTCGGCTACTTTCAACTAAGTTAAATCCAGTGTTGGCTGGCTGGGGTACCTTTACTGACTGGAACATGTGAGCTCACCAATCCGGTGTGTCTACTTTCTTGTCCAATAAGAAGGGGACAGAGGCACTGGTGTATTTAAATTGTTCATTCTTTGTGCTTCACTTTTTTTTTTCTAAAAAGGCAAACAGCATGTTTACCTGTAACTGTGAATGTCCGTGCAAATATATAAATGTATCAATTCCCTGTAGAAAGAAGTACATCTCATACAGATGATGGTGGAACTTTTAGAATTGTAAATTAATGAAGGCCAACGAATAGTTAGAATCTGTGGGGCCCAAGCTTGGGCTGGAACACTGGACCCTCTCCTTGCTTAAGGGGCTCTTTCCTTCTGGATCCACACAAACTCTTTGGGTTAGATTTAGTCCTGTGGAAGTCTGGACTTCTAAAAACCGTCAGACTCCTTTGCTCACAATCTGGTTCATTACACTCCCGAGCTATTGCTGGGGAGTGGGGGTGGGGAAATACTTAAAGCTTAGGTTTGGCCCATGTCTATAATTGTTATTTGGTCAAATTATTTGACTCTTTGCGACTCCATTTGGGGTTTTCTTGGCAAAGATACTGGAGTGGTTTGCCATTTCCTTCACCAGCTCATTTTACAGATGAGGAAACTGAGACAAACAGGATTAAGTGATTTGCCCAGGGTCGCACAGTAAGTATCTGAGTTCACATTTGAACTCAGGTCTTCCTGACTCCAGACCCAGCACTCTATCCACTGTATCACCTAGCCTATTGGCCCATACCTAGGATCTCCCTATAGGAAGGAGTAGAAAAGTATTCAACGTACAATGTAAAGCTAATATTGGGGGTGGGGCGAGGAAGGAAGGAAATAAATAGTTATACAGCACCTACTACGTGTGGGGTGCTGTGCTAAGCACTTTACAAATGTCGTGTCACCTGACCCTCGCAATAACCCCAGTATAGGACAGGTATTCATTAAAATACATAAAACCTACAAACATGTATTGACAGAAAGAAAGAAAACAAGATTCAATAACCTAGAACTACTGTTATAAAGTGTAAATTCCTTGGGATTGTTTTATTCAAATTTCTATGCCTAGGGTCCAGCATACTTTGCATATAGTTGGAACTTAATAAATACTTGTCGATTGATGGCTTGCCATACTAAGTACACATTGTCAGAAAAAAATATATAAATTAACAAACAATTAGCTTAGGAAAATAAGTAGTAGTAATAAGTACTGTCATGCTCTCCAGGAGGCTAAGACTTAAACTTCTGAATACAAGTTTGTGGGACTGTTGAAAAACCACTACACATTTCACCTCACTTCTGCACTCTCTCTCAATCTCTCTTATCTTCTGACCAACCAGGCCAAAGGTTGAACTCATGTTGCAGCTGGTAGTCATCTTCTCTAAGAGTGCTGGATTAGATTCCGGGGACTCCTCCCAAAGTTCAGCCAGGACCTAGTAAGGATCCAGGATCTCCAAACCCTTTGAACTTACATTTCCTCTAATCCTGGACATATGCATCTTGGGAATCATGGTTTGGTCACATATTAAAGAAAGAACAATCACTGAAGAGGTGGCCCAAAACCCAGACTCAGGCTCAGGCTCAGGTTCAGGTTCAGGCATTCCTAATTAGGATATATGCTTAGCTACCCTGTGATAACACTTTGATATCTCTGCTGGAGTCAGAGGACGTGCCCTTTCCCTACCCCTCACAGGAGTATTACTTGCCACATAGAGATTTGAGGAAGAAGAGAGACAGGAGCAGAATCACTTTCTTTTTTAAAGATACAAAATCATTGGTTTCTTCTCATTGGCCAATAAGGGATGCTTTGCCACCATTCCCAAAATGCCCGAGTCCTTCCCAAAGCCACATACAGGGAACAGGAAGCTGCTGAAAGATTTAAAATCCCAAAGTACCTAAAAGCTGTAGTAAAAACTCCAGTTGTCTAGAAGCAGCCAAAACAGCCCTTCCATGCCCGGTTACGTATACAATAAAATATCTACTTTAGGCATCTGCTTGGACTGTCAGAGTGCCGAAGTGAAAGGAGAGAAGGGGAGAGACAGATCACTTTTACCTGGGAAACGACATTCTTTGAGATTCATTTGATTCAAGGGACTGACAAAATTTGACTGCAACTTCAAAGCAAGCACTCTCTGGAATGAAACTGAGGAATGGGTAATACAAAAAAAGGAGAAAAAAAGGTAAAACAAAAAAAAAAAGCAAAGTTGGTCTTAGCACATACAAAACAAGTATGGTTGCCTAGCGCCTTAAGGCAAGGCTTCTACTTTCCTAACCCTTAACTGCTAATGTTCTTCTTCTCTACCATATACATATATATACGTATATATGTATATACATTTATATATATATATTTATATATATAAATCGATTCTCTATTTACTTCTTCTAGATATTCTTACATGTGAACATGTATCCTCCGGTAGAAGGCAATCTCCTTGCATGTAGGGATCATCTCATTCTTTGTATTTGCATCCCCAGGGCCTAGCACAGCAATTGGCACATAGTAGGTACGTAATAAAAGCTTGTAGGTCGATTGATTCTTTCCTTTGTTTGACTGACTGATTGATTCTTTCCTCCCAACCATGAAGAGGAATGTACGTATCTCGGACTCTCTTTAAGGAAATTCGATATATTATAAGGTGGATTTAACAAAAAGAGAAATTAGAATTACTTGAAATAGAAAGCATGAATTGTTGTGTGATAAATTCATTTATAGGGAACACGTCAAAGAACACATGGGTTGCATGAAGCAATTTTTAGACAAATGGAAAGGGGGAGGGGCAAATATACTGCTCAGTGAGCACGTAGCAAGTCAGTTAAAAGTTATTTTCAGGTACATCAGGGATGAGCTAGAGCCAGCTCCTCTGGGCTTGTTAAATTTTCAGTGTAAACATTTATACCTCAGAAGTTGGCAAACAAAACAAAGCAGGACTTGATTTATTGTTTTATTGTCTGTCCTAGATTGAAGAAACTTATTAATGTTAAAGTTAATAATGCAGATATATCATACATACATTTTCCTCCAGAGAACTGGGTTTTTTTTAACATCTACTAGCACACCCCTGGGTCTATTCCTAATAGATTTTGTAGTCTGGGCTTATACCCTAGATAGTTGGGCAGGGGGAATTGGGATTTACCTGTTACCTTGGGGATCCAGTGTCTATTGGTGGTTGTAGGCGAAAGGAAAGAAGTGGGTGTTTGTCCTTTGTCCTCAAAGAAGACTAATGACATCAGGTGGGTGATGTCTTGATTTGTGAGTGAATTGGATTTAAGTGAGGCAGGGCTGTGCAAAGTGATCAGCCTCACTCTTCTCCAGAGTCATTGGAGTCCAGTGGCAAGACATAGGTCAAGGCAACTGGAGATGGTCCAGGTCGCAGTGGGAGACCTTGGCCTTTTTAAGCTAAGGCCTTTCCCAGGTTTCAGTTTGTCTGAGGCAACGTCCATTCAGTGATTAAAGGCCAGGTAAAAATTGAGGTTAAAAAGTGGCCTAGTTTGCCTTCACAAAAGAATCGGTCTGGGAGGAGAAGACCCTTAGAGTTTCTGGCCAGAACAGAAACCATTGCTTTTTATACCAATCCCTTTAGAAATGATTCCTTTGGGGATTGGGAGTGCTGGAAAGGAGAGGAAATGTATTTAATTTTAAAAACTAAAATGAAAGAAACTGTTGCTATCTTCTTAGGGGTGTTTCTCCGCATTGATCCTATTTTCCAGTATCCAGAAGACCTCACTGTCCAGAGGCTAGTCATATTGGTGCTGAACTTAATGTGGACAACTGACTGGTTTTAACCCAACTCTAACACAGAAGTCCTGAGCTCTCGGTCACCCCCAGCTACAGGGATGCCCAGACAGCCCATGTCCTTTAGCTTCTGTGTACTCAATTATCATATTCCTGGGATAGGAAAAAGATATCAGCTTCCCTTTTTACTTTCTAGAAAGAAGCTCCAAGGTTCCTGACTTAGTCGATGGGGAAAAGAGCAAAAGGGCAAAATCTTCTAAGATCTACGGAGTTGGTTATCCCTGGCATAGTGACCAATCCTCTGTGATGCAGCTTTGATTCTGGGCTGCCGTGCTCTCCCCCACTTCAGCTACCACTGAGTGGAGGACCACCAGGGGCTTGCTGCATCATCACAGAATGCCCAAATCGTTCAGCACCGGGCCATACTGCCATTTATATGGCACTTTGAGGTTCGCAAAATTCTTCACGTATTTAATTTGATTTCATCCTTACAGTCGTCCTGAGGGTAGTGTTCTTCTTATGCACATTTCATAGATGAGAAAACTGAGTCTGAGAGAAGTAAAGTTACTTGCCCAGTTTCACACAACTATTAAGAGCTAGAGGCAGAATTTGAACTCGGATATTTCTGATTCTATATCCACTCCTCACCTGGCCCCCATCTACTATCAAAAACTACTCAACTGGAAAATAGGTTGAGGAGAAATCATTTAAGAATCAATAAAACCTCTATTTCAAGAAATCATAAAAGAAAACTGTCCAGATCCACTTGAACCAGAAAGCATAGTGAAAATAGAATCCACTAATCATCTCCTGAAAGAAACTCCAAATTTAAAACCTAGAAAGGTCAAACCAAAATCAAGAGCTTCCAGTTCAAAGAAGACATATCACCAGCAGTCGAAGAATCTACCTAGAGAGCTGCAGGCCTTCCTCTCCTTTCATTTGCTGGTTAGCCCAGGAGTCCCAATGTATTACTGTTGTCTCACGTTCTCATTACATGACAGACTTATTGTAGGAGGTCAATAATTCATAAAATGCTTTGGAGATCAGTATATGGCTAAATTTTTGTCACGTTTCAATGAAAATAATTTTCTGTTTCCTTTATTTATATTTGTGTACCTTTGTAACACAAGCAATGTTGGAAAGGACTTCTAATAATCCCTCCATGCCTACCTGACACATTGTAGGGTTTCCCATGATATATGGATGAGCGAGGCAGACACTTAGGGGCCTGTGGGTCCTTTGGTATAAATGATTGTTCAATACAACTTCTTATTTAAGCTAAGGAGGACGAGCATGTTGTTATTGTTGTTGTCCGGTCATTCAGTTATGTCCAACTCTTCTTGGTCTCACAGACCATAGCAAGTGAGGCCTTTCCGTCCTCCACTGTCTCCTCAAGTCTGTCCATGGGGTTTTCTTGGCAAACACGCTGGAGTGGTTTGCCATTTCCTTCTCCCGTGGATCCCTTTTGTTAGAACTCTCCATGTGACCTGTCTGTCTTGTATAACTCTGCACAGCATAGCTCACAGGTCCACTGAGCTACGTAAGCCCCTCTACCATGACAGGGCACTGATCCAAGAGGGGAAAAATTATGAGTGAAATGTTAAAAAAAAAATAAAGCGTTCTCTTCTAGACAAACCAAGGAGAACAAGTAGAAAAGAAATGGTTTTTTCCATGTGGCATTAGAATAACAAACAGCAAATGAGGAAAGTAATTAACTGGGCAAACAGAGCTAAAGCCATGTTACTGATTAGTTTATAAAACATTTTATTCTGTCTTCAAAATTTAAGTTGAGATTTTCTCTGCATTAGGCAACAATTGTTTGTAAATTTAATAAGTTTAGGCATTGTTCATCTTACTTACAAGCCTCCAGATCAAGTTAAAAGGAAAATTATCTAAGTAGCTATAACACAGGAGAAAGGGAGAGAAAGTGACACAATCTATTGCAACATGCCAAGCATGCTCTGTTATTTTTTGTAATCATAAGATGAAAAATATAAGTTGTGCAAACAGCAGTTTCGAATATAAATATATCAAACATAAACAGCAATTATTTGTTGCTGGGCGAGTTTTGGTGTTGGCGTCTTATAAAAATGCCCTCAGCGCCCTTGACATAAAATCATAATGGAAAGAATGCTGCTCTTGCATTGAGGCAAACTATCTGCTCTCTCTTTTTTTTTTTTCCTTATTTTTTGCTTTCATTTCTCCTTTCTCATGATTCATTCTATTGGTTACAATTCTTCTTTACAACTGGACTATTATGTAAATAAGTTCAATGTGAAGGTATATGTTGAACCTACATTGGATTACATGCCGTCTTGGTGGGGACGGGGAGGAGAGGGAGGGAGAGAAAATTTGGAGCCCCAAAATTTATGGAACTGGATGTTGTAAACTAAAAATAAAAAATAAATTTATATCTATCTATGTCTATCTATCATTTCTCTCTCTCTCTCTCTCTCTCTCTCTCTCTCTCTCTCTCTCTCTCTCTCTCTCTCTCTCTCCCTCTCTGTCTGCCCATGACATGTAAAACCCCTTATGACTTCAGCCTCAAATCTAAGATTCTATCTTCTTAATTCTATTAAGCTAGTTAACTGAAATACCTATGCAAATGTTTTTCTCAAAAACATGTTTTCAGACGTGGATTATGTGGGAATTTGCTTTGCCAGACTACGTAGATATGTATTGAAAGATTTCTCCTTCGGGTGTTGGGTTTTTGTTTTTTGATTGGCTCCGTGTAGGGGCAGGGGAAACTGAAAGGGACAGATTAACTTAAAAAAATTTAATACTTGAAAAATAAACACAAACTATTAAAAATTTTAAAGGGAAATATTTTTCTCTGTAAAACAATAATGTTCACATACAGTAGGAGGTTACCTTTGCCCTTGTACGCCTGCCAGTCTACATTCCCTTGCCCCTTTGGTCTGTATTTACCACAACAAAACCATAGCCATGACAAAACTGAATCTACTGCATTCCTTATTGTTGGCGACACTAAGAGGCCGCCTCTTTCCAGGGCCAGGTCTATCTACAGCTTAGGGATCTTTTGCAGCGATTGGCAATAGGATAGTTGGTAGGCTGAAACCTGCTGAAACCCGCTGAAAAGCTAATTTTAAGAGTGCAGGAAGGAGGGAAAGAGAGACAGAGACATGGAGACACAGGGATGAAAGAGACAGAGATAGAAACTGAGAGACACAGAGAGATAGAAACAGAGACAGTAACAGATGCACATGAATTATTGAGGAAAATTCTAGCTTGATAATGAACATGCAAACATGTCTAAATGACTTTAATATGTAAAGAATGTATTCCATACATTCTTCATCACTGAATTCAAGAGCCACCTTCTCCAAGGAACCATTCCCAGGTTCCCAACTGCTAGAGCCTCCCATTGGAGACTACTTTCCATCTGCTTGTATGCACTTATTTATAGTATTTATTGTCACCCCCATTAGACTGTAAACTCCTTGAGGGCAGAGGCTACATTTGCCCTTCTTTGTAGCCCTAGCACTTGGTACAGTGACAGGCACTTTATAAGCATTTAATAAATGCTTGCTGATTGATCGTTTGAACGAAAACAATTGCTATCGTTGAGTCATTGATCCCTGTCTGACTCTTCGTGAACCCATGGGCCATAGTAGTGTCCATGGGGTTTTCTTGGCAAAGATACTGTAGTGGTTTGCCATTTCCTTCTCCCGTATGCTATGGTAAACAGAGGTTAAGTGACTTGCTCAGGGTCGAATACCTAGTAATTATCTAAGGTCAGGTTTGTACTCAGACCTTTGAGACTCCAAGCCCAGCGTTCCATCCACTGAGCCACCTAGCTACCTCTATGAAAACAATAACCCTAAAGCTACGAAACACGGGACTTTTCTGAAAGAAGAATGGAGATGAGTCACCAATTCTACCTGGCCCAACCCTCTGCTCTACCCCCACCCATCTTCCAGGTTTACTATGAAGCTTCTAGATAATATTGAAAGGGCCAAAGAATGTCTTTTTGGATATCAAGAAGAGAAAGGCACCAAAAGAACATTGCTTCCTCGATGGATATGAAGGGGACAGAGGAGAAGAGCAGAGTTCTAAGTTTTTTTTAAGCTCCACCCACTAGTCCCATTCTACTCAGATTACATGCCACTAGAAACATTGCTTCTTGGTCTTCTGGCTCCTCAGCTCCCCCAACCCTTCCTTTGAAGGTTGGAAAAGACACATACGGCTACTTCCATACTGACACGCTGTGGAGCAGTGGAGGTAGTGTTACTCATCCCATTTTCAAAGAATGAGTCTTGGAATCAAGAAATCCATATTCTCCAACTCATCACCGTGACTCATCAAGCCTTCCCAGTTCTCTTTTTGAGAACACCATCTAAGTCTTTCCCCTGTGAGTAGATCCCAAGGTTCTGTCCGAGACTCTCTTGCTTTTCTTCTGTCTTGGGGACTTTGTCAGCTCCCAAGAGTTCAATAATCTCTGTGCAGATGGTTCCTAGATCTGTCTATAGCCCTGGCATCTCTCCTGAGGTCTAGTCCCATGTCACCATATAAATATTAGACATTTCAAACTGGATATTCTATAGGTATCTCAAACTCAATATTTCCAAAATAGAATCCATTATTATTATCAAAAATCCCATCTTCTTCCCAACTTCACCCTTCCAGTGACTTATATGTTTTTATTGTTGTTCACTCATTTCTGTTATGTCTGACTCTTTATGACCCCATTTTGGGTTTTCTTGGCAAAGACACTGGAGTGGTTTGCCATTTCCTTCTCCAGCTAATTTTACAGATGAGGAACTGAGGCAAACAGGGTTAAGTGACTTACCCAGGGTCACACAGCTAGTTAGCATCTGAAGCCAGATTTGAACTCATGAACTTGAGTCTTTCTGATTCTTAGCTCAGTACTCCATCTACTATGCCACCTAACTGCCCTATGACTAAGGTATACAACCTCAGGATATTCCTTGGTATCTTATCTTCATTCCTCCTACATATCCAATTGGTTGCCAAGTCTTATTAATTCTGCCTCCACAAAACCTTTCATATTTATCCCTTTTCTTCATTCACAGGGTCACTACTCTAGCTCAAATCCTCCTCACTTTTCACCTAGACTACTGTGATAGCCTTCTAATTAGTCTTGCTGCTGCAAGAGGCAGTGGAGAGATAGATTGCTGAATTTGGATTCAGGAAGACCTGGATTCAAATCCTGCTTCAGATACTTAATAGCTGCATGATCCTGGGCAAGTCAACTACTCTGTGCCTTGCTTTCCTCATCAGTAAAATAGACTAATGGTTTCTAAGGTTGCTTCTGGCTCTAAATCTGAAATTCCATGAATCTTTCTCCTCTCCAATCCATCCTCCTCCACATAGCTGCCAAAATGATATTCCTACATCATAGGTCTGACCATTTTACCCTCCTGGTCTATAAGTTTCAGTGACTCCCTACGGCCTTCAGGATCCAATTAAATCTCCTTTATTTGGCATATTTAAAGGCTTTCCCAAGCTGGTTCTTTTTCAGGTTTGCTGCACCTCACTCCCCTTCACCATCTCTATAGTCCAGTCAAATTGGTCTTTTTATTGTTGCTTAATAAATACTTACAGACTAAACATCGTAAAAACAAGCAACTTGGAAGGACTTAAGAGCTCATGGACCGACCACGATCCCGGAGGACCGATGATGAAGCATGCAGCCCGCCTTCTGAGAGAGAGGTGAAGGATTCAACATGCAGAAGGAGATATATTTTGTTGGACATTGTTTTGCTTGACTATGTAGCAAACTTTGGAGGAAGGCATCAGCAGCAAAATTTATTTCTTCTTACCTATTCACACATTTTCTCCCCCAGTATCACATTAGATCCTTAAAGACAGGACTATTTCATCTTGTCTTTTCATTCTCAACATCTAGCACAGCACCTGGCACATAGTAGGCACTTAATAAATGCTTGCTTATTGATCACTTAGGTTGTACCTATTAATTTTCTGGAGTCAAGACTAGGAGAGGAAAGGGTCTTTTTTTCTTTTCTTTTCTCCCACATTCTAAATAGTTTGGAAGTAACTCAGTGTCAGAATTATGAAATCGCTAAGTATGGCTTAGACAACCAAGCTTCTTACAAGGTGGAACACAAGCTAAGATATTTTCAATCTTAAGGTGCTATGAGATTCTACCTAAGTTTTCCTAGGTTCTTTTGCTTTTAATGTCTTTGATATGACCAGGAGCATCATTCTGTTTCCAGCTATCATCTCTACTGCTTACCTTTACAGGGTAAGAGGCGCTACTTTTTTGATAAAATTGTGACCTGCTCACAAAAAGCATAAGCATATTTTAACTAATACCATATTAGGGTTATGAGTCACAAGCCTTACATTTCTCTTGCAGAATCGTTATTTCTCTCACTACTTACTGGAGAAAAATTCCCTCTAAGTGGAAATATTTATGATGTAGTTGAAATAAAAGGGGTTTGTAAGAAGATGCTTATTTTGTCCATTTTTATTGGAGAATTTTGGCCATTTAATGGAAGATTTAATGGAGAAAAAACCTGGATAAGGATTGCAGTATAAGACACAAAAAGGTGTATGTGGTCTACACTAGTGAAGTATTATTCATATTAAGGGGATTACGGATCCAACGAAGTAAGTTGTTTAAAATGAATTATTGCCAGGTGTGGTGGCACTAGCCTTTTACTTCTGCTACTGCAGAAGGCTGAGACTGATGGAAAACTTGAAAGTAGGAGTTCTGAGCTGCAGTAGTACTCAAGCAAATCAGATATTCAGCACCAATACGGTGGACTCCAGGGAGGCCTCTACCTCCATATGGAGGAGCAAATTGGCCCACATGGAGAAAAGGGAACAAATTAAAGCTTGCATGCTGATCAGTAGTGGGATAACTGGTCAAAGTACTAGCAGCCTGGGAAAGATCTGGGAGACTCAGCTTCATAAACAAACGATCAATGAATGAATAAATAAAATAGATATGTAGATAGATTGATAAATGGATAGGTAAGTAGATAAACTAATGAATGAATACATAACTAAGTAAATAAATTAGGTGGATAAATGAATAAATAAATGAGTAAATGAATGAACTAATTAATGTGATTTGTTGTTAGGAAAAATTTAAATTTCTTGTCTATTTTGCATAAATTTAAATAGTGATTAAAACATCCTCCTCTAAAGCAACTTTTCCACTACTTTCCCCTGTGAGGTCAGTCAGTATGATTTGACTCACTGTACATGGCAAATGCCATAAACCTAAGTGCTTACTAAGGAGTTTGTGCTTCACGAGAAGGCTCACAAAAAGGAGGGATTCCCTCTGGAAAGAGATTAATTTATTTTGCAATAATATTGAGCAGAAAAACCAAAGTCCCCCCCCCAAATGGCCACCTTCTCCAGAATATAGGCTGTTTATTCCAGCTCAGATGGCCATAGCTATGATTGAGGTAAGCAATCCTCGTAGAGAAAAGTCACCATGGTACCACACGCCAATTGTGGAACTACTGACTAGCAGTGAGAGGCATACACCCAAGCAGCTTGGCCAGAGCAGTACCTTTCAGACTACTGGCTCTTCTCTGCCTTCCCCCACAGCCAATGTGTAAGGAAGCAGCCCTGGTGGAGATTTGATCTGCAGGTTCCCTGTCCAAGTAATGCAAGCACAGCTACTAAAGACACTGAAAAGAAAGTTCTTGATACCAAAGTTCTTGGTACTATCAAATGGCTCAACATCAAAAATGGATATGATTTTATAAATGGGAATGACACGGAAGAAGATGCATTACCATCTGCCTTTCCTTAAGGACCACAAGACATTTTCATTTGACTGGCAACTAAAACCCGCTCTATATGCTGCCTCTTCCTATTAGAAGGTGAGCTCTTTAAGAGCAAGGACTGTCTTAGTTTCCTAATTTTAAACCCAGCACTTCAGCACAGTGCTGTGCACTTAATTTTTTCACTCATCAAGGAATATCCTTTCTTTGGCTGAAATATGAAAGACCCCAAATTTAAGCTAAGCACACAGAACAAAATAATGACTCAATTACACACACACACACACACACACACACACACACACACACACACACACACACACACATAACTTCTGAAAAGAAAATTCACAATTTCTGATCTTAGACTCTTTATTGTTCTACGGCTTCTACTATCCCTTATTTCTTTAACATATTCCCTAGATCCCACTCTATAGATACATGTTGGATTCTGAATACCGAATGACAAGAATAGACACCTCTCTTTCCACTTATCATTACGGAATAGCCAAACTAATACAAATCTTTGGAACTCTTCAGGTGAAATTTCCATTTAACAGAAGGACTAGGAAAGGCGATTCCTCCATCTTCTTTCTATCAGTTCTCTCAATCTCTTTCCAGATGGGATAGGAAAACAGTATCTTTGGCTTCTCTCAAGCCATCCTCTTGAGCAGTCACTCTCCAGACTCACTCATAAAATTCTCCTTGTACTGTTTCTTCATAAAATAATGGTTATGAAAGTTCTAGCTGGAAAGAAGTTTCTTCTCACCTTCTTTCTCTTTCTCAAACTCTTCATAGGTCAAAGAGGCTTTTAAAAACGTGTTTCATATGGAATCCCTGATGAGTCAGCATTCAATCTTTGCTTGAAGACTTCAAAAGTCTTTTGTTCTCCCTTTCTTTCTCTCTCTTTCTCTTTCCTTCTTTCTTTTCTTTCTTTCTCCTTTCATGCCTTCCTTCTTCCTTAAAGAGGACTTTTAACTTATTATTTATTTTAAACTTATCTTTTTAAATTTTGAGTTCCAGATTCTCTCCCTCCTTCCCATCCCTCCCCTATCCATTGAAAAGGCAAATAATATGATATCAATTATGCATGTGAAATCATGCAAAACATATTTACATATTGTTTAGTCGTTTCAGTTGTATCCAACTTTTTGTGACCTCATTTGGAATTTTCTTGGCAAAGATACTGGAATACTTTGTTATTCCTTCTTCAGCTAATTTCATAGATGAGAAAACTGAGGCAAAGAGGCTTAAGTGACTTCCCTAAGGTCACACAGCTAGTAAGTGTCTGAAGCCAGATTTGAACTCAGGTCTTCCTGACTCCAGGCCCTGTGCTCTATCCATTGCACCACCTAGCTGCCCCTGTGCAGTCTGCAGAGATCCTTCTATAGAATTTAGTGGCCCCCAATTCTATCTGAGTTTGGCACAGTTGCTCTAGCTACACCATCAATCTGTGTGGTGTTGGGTAGTGGAAAGAGATCTAAAACTAAAGTCTTCCTGACTTCAAGCCCGGCACTCTACCACTGTGTCACCCAGTTCTGGCTAATTCACAGAAAGAAGGAAGGAAGGAAAAGAAGGAAGGAAGGAAGGAAGAAGGAAGGAAGAAAGAAGGAAGAAAGAAGGAAAGAAGGAAGAAAGAAGGAAGGAAGGAAGGAAAAGGGAAGGAAGGAAGAAGGAAGGAAGGAAAAGGGAAGGAAGGAAGAAGGAAGGAAAAGGGAAGGAAGGAAGAAGGAAGGAAGGAAGGAAGAAAGAAGGAAGGAAGAAAGAAGGAAGGAAGAAAGAAGGA
>CM053622.1:542378672-542415902 GCA_028646595.1 Phalanger gymnotis | reverse complement strand
AGAGTGAAATAGAAATTGAAAGAATCCACCTATCACCTCCTGAAAAAGATCCCAAAAAGAAAACTCCTAGGAATATTGTTGCCAAATTCCAGAGTTTCCAGGTCAAGGAGAAAATAGTGCAAGCAGCCAGAAAGAAATAATTTGAATATTGTGGAAACACAATCAGAATAACACAAGATCTAGCAGCTTTTACATTAAGGGATTGAAGGGCTTGGAATATGATATTCTGGAGGTCAAAGGAGCTAGGATTAAAACCAAGAATCACCTACTCAGCAAAACTGAGTAACATGCTCCAAGGCAAAATTTCAATTGGATTTTCAATAAAATAGAGGACTTTCAAGCTTTCTCAATGAAAAGACCAGAGCTCAATAGAAAATTTGACTTTCAAATTCAAGAATGAAGAGAAGCATGAAAAGGTAAATAAGAAAGAGAATTCATACGGGACTTACTAAAGTTGAACTGTTATGTCTACATCCCTACATGGTAAGATGATGTGTGTAATTCAGGAGACCTTTCTCAGTATTAGAGGAGTTGACAGGAATATAGACAGAGGGCACAGGGTGAGTTGAATATGAAGGGATGATATGTAAAAAATGAAATAAATTTAAAGGGTGAGAGAGGATTATATTGAGAGAGGGAGAAAGGGAGAGATAGAATGGGGTAAATTATCTCACATAAAAATGGCAAGAAAAAGCAGTTCTGTTGGAACAGAAGAGGGGGCAGGTGAGGGGGAATGAGCAAATCTTACTCTCATCGGATTCAACTTGAGGAGGGAATAACATACACACTCAATTGGGAATCTTACTCCACAGGAAAGTGAGGGGAAGGGGACAAAAAAGGGGGGATGATAGAAGCGAGGGCAGATAGGGGGAGGAGATAATCAAAAGCAAACACATTTGAAAAGGGACAGGGTCAAGGGAGAAAATTGAATAAAGGAGAACAGGATAGGATGGAAGGAAGTATAGTTAGCCTTTCACAGCATGAGCATTGTGGAAGTGTCTTGCATAATGATACATGTGATCTGTGTTGAATTGCTTGCTTTCCTATGGAGGGTAGGAAGGGAAGAGGGGGGAGAATGTGGAACTCAAAGTTTTAAAAGCAGATGCTTAAAAAATTGAAAAAAAATTTTTTTTGCATGCAGCTGGGAAATAAGATATATAGGGAATGGGGCATAGAAATCTATCCTGCCCTGCAAGAAAGTAAGGGGAAAGGGGATGGGGGTGGGGAATGGGGTGAAAAGGGGGAGGGCTGACTAGGGAATGAGGCAATTAGAATATATGCCATCTTAGAATGGGGGGAGGGTAGAAATGGGGAGAAAATTTGTAACTCAAAATCTCGTGGAAATCGATGTTGAAAACTAAAATATTAAATAAAATATATACAGAGGAAAAAATTTTAAAAAAAAGAAAGTTCCTGAGGCTGTGAGGTAAAAGTTTGACATTTCTTAAGGCTAGTCTGCTTCCTGACAGAGCTACCCCAAGGCCCACTGTTCACTCAGTCCAAACCTCAGGCCCTGGAGGCCCAGTCTTTTCTGAAGTCCTCTCAAGTTGTCTTAGGAGGACAACTGCTTCACCCTTTTATTTTTGCTGGTCTACATTCATTTCATGGCAATTTTCTGTTTATGGAGGAAATCTGGAGAGCCTGGAAATTTCTAACCTACTCTGGCATCTTCCCAGATCTCTTCCTTAAGATTGTGTATGTCTTTTTCCAGTTGGTTAACTTTCTTTTCATAATTTTCTTGGATTGCTTTTATTTTTTCTTAATTTTTCCTTCATCTCTCTTATTTGGTTTTCTGAACAAGTAGAGATGTGAGAAAACTGGGGGACAGGGTGGGAGAGGGACTTTTAGAGGGGTGTGCAGATTGGGATTTGGAAGGGTGGGGAAGAGGATGGGGAAGGGAATTTTGGAGGGGTGTGTGGATTGGGATTAGGAGGGTATGGGGAGAGGATGGAGTACTCTTGAAGGGGTGGGTGGGATAGGGAATGGGAAAGTGGGGGAGAAGATAAGGTAGCAGATTGAGTAAAAAGAGAGGCTGAGAAAGAAAATAGTGAGTAAAAATCAGATGGAAGGGGTGGCTAGGTGGCGCAGTGAGTAGAGCACTGGCCCTGGAATCAGGAGGACCTGAGATCAAATCCGGCATCAGACACTTGACACACTTACTGGCTGTGTGACCTTGGGCAAGTCACTTTAACCCAATTGCCCTGCCTTCCCCCCTGCAAAAGAAAAAAAAATAGAAAAAAAATCAGATGGAGGAAAATTCATAAATAGTAATTATAACTTTGAATGTGAATGGGATATTTATAGCAGATCTCTTTGTGGTGGCAAAAAATTGAAAATTGCAAGGACCTCCATCAACTGGGGAATGGCTGAACAAGTTGTGGTGTATGGTTATGATGGAATACTATAGTGCTATAAGAAATGATGAGCTCAATGATCTTAGAAAGGCACAGAATGGCTTACATGAAATGGTAAAGAGGAAAATGAGCAGAACCAAGAGAGCTTTATATACAGTAACAGCAACATTGTTTTAAGAATGACTTTAAGCAGCTAAGTCATTTTGATTATTATAAATACAGAAATTAAAAATAAAAGATACATAGAGAAAGACGCTATCTGCATCCAGAGGAAGAACTGATAAATAGCAGTATATATGGAATTATATATGTTTGTGTGTAAGTGTGTGTGTGTATGTGTCTAATTGTAGACATCTCCAGGGTGGGAGGAGAGAGAAAAAGGAAAAAAAGAAATTTATGTGATGACTTTATTATATATTTAAAAGGAATAAGTTGTGCATAATAGATTTGTAGTTTCATGTGCAATCATCTTTTTATTATACTATGTTATGGAAATGTATGTTTTATTGCATAAATTTTTTAAAAAACTGATGGAGTAAAGACCCTAGTCTCAGTTCCATGGCAGAAAGGAGTGCTAGCTCTTTTGTCTTCAAGAGAGTAGGGGCCTTGGTCACAGTTACAGGGACAAGAGGATATGAGGGAATAAAGTGCCTTCCTTGGTAAAGAGCATTGCACAGACCAGGAGAGCAATGACCACATCTCTTCTTAGATCATACCATCTTGGAAGCACCAAAAACTTACAGACCCCCAGAACTAGCTCTAAATACAGCAGAAAAAAACACCTGAAGCTTGGGAGAGTGCCCCTTCACCCCAGGAGCAGAGTTTAACGTGAAGTTAAAAATGAAGAAATAGGCTGGGAAAATGAGCAAACAACAAAAAAAGATCCTGACTATGAAGAGTTACTATGGTGACAGGGAAGATTCAGACACAAACCCAGAAAACAATAATGTCAAAACAGCTACAAGCAAAGCCATAAAGGAAAAAAAAAAGTGAATTGGACACAAGCCTAAGAAAAAGAGCTCAGAAAGGATTTTCAAAATCAAATAAGAGAGGGAGAGGAAAAATGGGGAAAAGAAATGAGAGCAATGCAAGAAAAGTTCAGAGTCAACATCTTGCTAAAAGAGGCACAAATAGTACTAAAGAAAATAACACCTTAAAAAATAAAATCGGCCAAATATAACACCTTAAAAAATAAAATCGGCCAAATGGTCTAAAAGGCACAAAAATCAATTGTAGAGAAGAACTCCTTCAAATAGTAGAATTGGCCAAGTGGAAAAAGAGGCACAAAAATTCACTAAAGAAAAATATTCCTTAAAAATTAGAATTGGCCAAACAGAAAAAGAGGTACAAAAGCTTACTGAAGAAAATAATTCCTTAAATAGTAGAAGTTGGCAAATGGAAGCTAATGACTCCATAGGCCATCAAGAAACAATAAAGGCAAGTTTCTCTGATAAAGGCCTCACTTCTCAAATATATAGAGAACTGAGTCTAATTCAAAGAATATGAGTTATTAACCCAATCGGCAAATGGTCAAAGGATATGAACAGGCAGTTTTCAGGGGAAGAAATCAAAGATAACAATAGTCATATAAAAATGCCCTAAATCACCATTGGTTAGAGAAAAGCAAAAGAAGGGAGGGAGAGAATTTGGAACTCAAAATTTTAAAAAATGAATGTTAAAATTTTTTTACATGTAATTAAGAAATATTTAATGAAATTAACAAAATGTATTCGGGGGGAGTGAATGTTGCAAAAATTACAAAGAACAAGCATGGCCCCAAAGAAGAGAATTAAGACAATCCTTCTCCTCCTTTGCAAAGGTGAGAGGTCTGTAAGTGTTGTACACTGCATATATTTTCAAACTTATTCAATTTTTTAATTGGTCTTGTTGATTTTTTTGTCTTCTTCCTCTTTTTATTTGTCTTTTCTACCTAAAATACTATTTATTATACGCAGTGGCTCTCTGGGGAAGGTGAGATGGAGGGATGCTGGGAGAGATTCTGGTGATGTAAAAAACAAAAGATATCCATAAAAATTTTATTTTGAGGGGCTGTGTTTTTTTCTACCTACATTTGTATTCCCAATACTTAGCACAATGCCTGGTACATAGTAAATACTTACTAAATGCTTTTTGAGTCTTTTTCTGGTCTGTGCCTTAATATCAATCAACCAGTTGACATAAAATAGCTTTTATAAAAGAGAATTTACTGAGAAGTCACAGCAAGAACAGGAATTATAAAACAATCTCCCCAAACTGATTTCCCTTTATGTGTGAAACAGAAGGCCTTTTGGAAGAGTAGGCTTAAACTTTAAAGTACCATACTACTGAGACTCACACATAGAGAACCTGGGGACTGATAGGTACTTTGTGACTTCTGACCTTGGGAGTCCTTTTCTTCCTTCGAGGTGTCTCCAAAATGTTCATTCTGGGGAGTGGCAAAGACAATACATGTCCTTGTTCAACGGACAGGTCAGTCCTCTGCTGGGCTGAGTGAAGCAGATTGATTAGTTGCTGCATTGGTCTTGCACTGGACTTGACTGCTGCTGCTACCATCTCTAGGACTCTGGTTGTCTGTAAGCCCTTTGGGGGTTTCGATGGATCTCCTAGTCTCACCAGTCATGTCAGTGTTTCCACAGTAGATACTCATTCACCTGTGATCAACAAAGAATAAACACAAAAGGAACAAAGTCCCTGTGTGTTCATGGGCACGTGGCAGCTGGCCGGAAGGCTTCCTGCTGTGGCTCCTCTCTCACCTGGCAGCTCACGGCGATCACCCTCACTCAGAAGTACCTGGTATGAGACTGTCCATTCAAACTTTTTGTTTGTGAATGTAATTCTGGCTCCATCACAGTCTGAGTCCTTCTGACTGCTCGGTTAGTCGGTCAATAAACATGTAAGTTTATTCTGTATGCCAAGTAGAGTGTGCTAAGTTCTAGAGATACAAAGACAAAGGCATAGTGCTTGCTCTCAAGGAGTTCAGTCTAATGAGGGAGATAATATGAAGACAAGTATGTATACAAACAAGATGTATAATATATATGTATATATGTGTGTATATATCACACACACACACTAAACTGGAGATAGTCAGCAGAGGGAAGGCACTAGCATTAAGGAAGATCAGAAAAGACTTCTTGTATCGGTGAGATTTTAGCTGAGACTTCAAGAAGCCAAGAGGCAAAGATGAGGAAGGAGAATATAATTCCCGGAGTCTAGAGATGGAATGTCTACTTTGAGGAACAGTAAGGAGGCCAATGTCACAGGATTACAAAGGACATTAGGGGAGGGGATGGAAGAGAGGAGTGAGGTGTAAGAAGGCCCTTCATTGTTCCACAATATGAGCCCCTCAGTTATTCATGACTGCAAGACAGCTCAGCCAGTCTCTACATGTGGGAACTGAAACCAAGCAAGAAATACTACACATACTATGAAGTGGAAGGAAGGGCCCCTTCTGATCATACTCAGAAGCAAACCTAGCCCAAGGTTCCATGTACTTGCCTGGAAAGTCATTTCAACATGCTGTAAAGGGGACAGACAAGGGATGGTGGTGGTGGTGAGGGTTCTGCATTGGTTTTAGAGCCAAGCTCTCCATCCACTATGCCTTGATGCCCCCACATAGATTTTTTAAAAGTCCTTTAGTCTTTAGATTCATCTACAACCTGAGCCTCCCTAAGCTTCAGCATCCAGACCCTATTCTTACAGGAACATGCCACTATTTTGCATTCTTTCTCTGTTACCAGCTCTTAGTTCCATCTTCTACAGATTTAAAAAAAAATCTGAATTTGTCAGTCAAGTCCCTGTGTATCCATGGCAGTTTCTTTAGGTAACTCTCAATTTATTCCTCAACAGAATCACTTTCTTTCTCATCAGATTCATTCTTTCTATTGTCATTCAAGGCGGCGTGGTGGTATGGTGGGAATGAGGAACTTGGCGTGAGGAAGTTGCTGTTCAATCATTTCAGTCGTGTATGACTCTTCATGACCCCATTTGGGATTTTCTTGGCAAAGATAGTGGAATGATTTGTCATTTCCTTTTCCAGCTCATTTTACAGGGGAGGAAACTGAGGCAAACAGAGTTTAAGTGACTTGCCCAGGGTCATGCAGCTAGGAATTGTCTGAGGACAGATTTGAATTCAGGAAGACAAGTTGTCCTGACTCCAGGCCCAGCACTCTACCTACTGTACCACCTAGCTGCCCCTGGAGTAAAGAAGACTTGAATTCAAATCCCGCTTTATACACTGACTATCTGCATGACTCTGGGCAGGTCACTTACTCTCTCAGTCTGTTTCCTCATGTGTAAAATTGAGGTAATAGTATCTACCACATAGGGTTACTATGAGGATGAAGTGAGATAATATATGTAAAGCCCTTTCATACTTTAAAGTACAATATAAGTGTTAACTATTATTAATACTTTTCGTTGTTATCAATAAGAGCTTCCCAATCCTCCTCTGCCAACTTCCTTTGAATAATTTTAGTCTGTGAGATACTAAATAATCTGTCTCTGATCTCTTTTTTTCTTCCCAAGCTCCGTTCTTGATTCTCTGAACTTTCTCTACTATGCTATAGTAGCCTCTCGACCTTGGAAGTTCTCTGCCCTGGGGCCTTCTGACACTGAAAGTATGAGATCTTGGCCCCTTTGGCCCCTTCCTTTGGTTGGCCGATTCCTTCCAGAACCTCCATTTTTAAAGAAAGTGCCCTGGCCAGTGCGGTTTTCATCTCAGCTCTTCAGATTTTCACTACTTCTGCCTCAGCTCCAACCCCCATCCTCAGTGTTCAGCTTTCTTCTATGTTTTCTTTCCCCATTAAAAGGTAAGCTCTTTGAGGGCAGAGACTGTATTTCTTTCTACTTATATTTGTATTCGCGGTACTTAGCACAGCACCTGATACATAGCGAACACTTGCTGAATGCTTACTCACTTGAAATCTCTCCACAAAATCTAAGTATGTGCACACTATGCTTCACTTCCCTCACCTTCTTGGTCACGACTTCTGAAATGGAAGAGTCACTTCCTCCCAAGGTTCCCATCATTTCTACTTCCACAACCAGTTCCTCTTTTCTGGTCAGAATCTGGTCCAGAACGGACTGTTCCTCTAATTGTTTCCGTCACGTCAGGCACTTGGTGTTTGTTGAGTTGAATTGAATGAAATTGTCATTAAGGAAAGTGAAGGAATTATCCTCAGCTTTGCTTTCATCCCAGAGAAAGTTCCAGCAAAGGTTTCAATAATTAGCATCCACCATCACCACAATCGCGTTCTTCTGAGCCAGGTTGGTGAATCGCTTCCCAAATTCCTGAAAAATTTCTCTCTTCCAGCCAGGTAGTCTTTGTCTATAATAACATTATTTCTGTTTCTCCCTCCCTTGATCCTTACTCATATACTCCCCTCAATGTCTCCCATTCACATCCCACTGACCCTATTCCTGAATTTCCCTTCAAGTTTATCTCCTTGATATACAAAAGGAAAAAAAATATGTTATTCTACCGCCTACATTATCTCACTGGTGCCTTTTTAATAAGGCATGCCATTTCTTTTTTTGCCCACCTTTACTTATTTTATTTTTAATTTATGGAATAAAACAAGCATTTCCATAACATAGTATTATAAAAAGATGACTGCACATGAAACTGCAAATCTATTATGTACAACTTGCTATTACCTTTACGTATATAATAAAGTTAATAATAATAATAAATTTATTTTTTCTTCTCCTCCGCCCTAGAGATGGCTAGCATTAGACATAAATACGTGGGTGTGTGTGTATGTGTCTATGTATGTAAAATTATTCTAAACAAACTTCTATTTATCAGTTCTTTCTCTGTATGCAGATAGTATATTAAAAACTGCCTATACCCTTTGACCTGGCAATACCACCACTAGGTCTATTTCCAAAGATGAGTAGAAAAAAAGGAAAAGAGCCTATTATATGTTCTAAAATATTCCTAGGACATGTCACTTCAAAGCCATATTCTGGGCACAAGATTCATTCTACCAATTCCCAGTTGTGTCTTTGAGCCTGGACTTCAGTCCTTTTGTTAAGATTGCTGATTTGCCGTATTTCTCTTACTTTGTGCATTTAGAATTATAGGATCATAGATTTGTATCTGGAAGCTTCCTTACAAGTCACATAGTCCAATTCTTTAATTTTACGGATAAACTGAGGCTTTAGAAGGGTTAAGTGACTTACTCGTGTTCTCACTGGTAATAAGATGGAGAGACTGCTGATTTTAGTCCTCATTCTTTCTGAGAAGATTCACAAAAATTCATCCTCCTCTTTTGTGTTTGTCTGTGATCTTATGTTCCTCCTTCCAGAAACATACTTGGGAAGGGGGATGGGGCTTTGCCTCAGTGTACCAACATCCTTCCTGAGGTGACCACTGCGGCCCCCTACTGGCCCAAGCCAATGCACAGAACAATTACCCTCTGGACTGCCAGAGATTTGAAGATTTGAACCCAGTTTCTTCACTCCATAGCCAGAGGTCTTTCCACTATGCCATGCTGCCTGTCTGCCATTTGAATATACACGTCTGAGACAATGCCTTTTATAATTCACTCACCTCTTGGATATTATCTTCTGTGAATTTTTATCACTCCCTAGTTGTAATCTTCTTAGGTTGCACTTGCTACTCTAATGTCAATCAATGCCCCCGTGGTTCCACTGATCGTTCCTGTGACTTCCTAAACCAAGGCACATCTCTCTGGCCACCACACTGCTTAAGTGTTGTCTCCTCAATTAGGATATAAGCTTTTTGAGGGCAGGAACATTACCACCTTGGTATTTGTATTTCCAACATGTTGTGTGGTGCTTGGTACATGATAAATATTTAAGAAATGCTTTTTAATTCATGAGTATATTCATTTCTTTGTTCATAACCAGCAGTTTTTGCTATCTTGTAAGGTTTGGAGGTTGAATAGAAAGTCAGAATAAAAGGAAATGGTAACCACTGTTCTGTGACCTCTCTCCACAAGAATCTAGGTAGGATGAGTCATTCCCCAATTGATAAGTGGTCAAAGAATATGAGCAGGTGGTTTTTTGATGAAGAAATAAAATACCACATATAGTCATATGAAAAAAGTCTCTAAATCATTATTAATTAGAGAAATGCAAATTAAAACAACTTTGAGATATCATCTCACACCTATGAAAGTGACTAAAATTATAGAAAGGGAAAATAACAAATATTGGAAGGGATGTGGAAAAATTGGGACATTGATATACTGTTGGCGGAACTGTGAACTGCTCCAACAATTTTGGAGAGCAATCTGGAATTATGCCCAGAGTTATAAAACTGCATATACCCTTTGACCCAGCAATACCCCTATTAGGTCTGTTTCCCAAGAGGATCGGGGAAAAAAGAAAGAACCTATATGTTCTAAAATGTTTATAGCAGCTCTCTTTGTGGTGGCAAAGAACTAGAAATGGAGGGGATGCCTGTCAATTAGGGAATGGATGAACAAGTTGGGATACGTGACTGTGATGGAATACTACTGTGCTATAAGAAATGATGAGCTGGATTGATTTTAGACAAATATAGAAAGACTCATATAAAATAATTAAAAAATGAAGGGAACAGAACCAAGACAATATTGTATACGATAACAGCAATATTGTACAAGGAATAATTGTGAAAACCAAGGTATACTGAGTACTCTAAATACTCAAATCAACTAGAAAGGACCTACAAAGGAAGATGCAATCCACCTACAGAGAAAGAACTGATAAATAGAAGTCATACATAGTATGGTTTTATTTATATTTATAAATCTGTGTCAAATGATGGCCTTCTCTAGCATAGGGTGGTTAAGGGAGGGAGAGAGGGATGTAATGTAATAAAAATAAATTTATTGAATTTATTATATTATTTAATTTTTAATTATTAAATTAAAATTAATTAAATTTTAAAAATAACCTAGGTAAGACAATTCTTTTCAGACCACACCTCCTTTTCTTCCACTGGGTAGCCCAGGAGATGTAACCTCTTGGTCCATGCTGAATCCTGCCTTCAATACACTTTGGAAACCAGACCTTCCCTGTGCTCTGAGCTACCTGAATTTATTCCACCAGTGACTCCATTAACCTAAGGGTATAACTGTCCTGAGTCGCATGATTTATCTATATATATATATATATATTTATATGCTATAATAAATAGCATATAAATCTGGTATTTAGAACCTACAAAAATTACTAATAAAATCAACTAACTCATTCCTTCCTCTCCAGCCACCCATCCATCATAAAACTCAATCTTGTGATCTTAATCATAGTTTACATTATAGCCTACAGAACTTCAAATCCCATTAAGCATTCCTTCTTGTTTTTGAGGTACTAAGGTTATACATTCATCTGTCTTGACAAACATATGTTTATTTCCTGGGGAACAGACCCGAATGGATTAATCCAAAGAGGAAAATCTACCCTAAGAGTTCTGAACAAACTCTAAAAGCCTTTAATATTTTAATCTCTGGTTCAACTATCTGAGAGATCTAGTCATTTAATCACCAAGCAGCCTACAGCTAAATATTCTGCCCACAGCCCAATCCCCAGTAACCTGACCCACTTTTATTGTTTTTGCCACTGAATGTGGATACCCTGATCCCAGCACCCAATCTCATTTTTCCTTCTCTGCTTTGCCACACACTTTCAAAAGACCAAGTATGCTTCTAGAATGTATTCACAAAAAAAAGTAATTATAGAAATGGTGTTATGGGATTACAGATACTCAAAGGTACCTAAAAGGAAATCTGTCCATTTCGATCTGGACAGTTCTCCAGTTTCCTAACTCTAACCAGCTATCTATTCCTTCTCACAATTGTAGAGGTATCAAGCCCTATGCCATGTGATACATGTTAGGATGGAAATGATGAGGGAAAAGGGGTCTAAAGATATAGAGAAATTAAGTTTGTGTGATTAGTTAGGTCGTCATTGGTTCTAGTGAAATTAGCATTATTCATTTTAAAAGTTGATACAGTTTATATATGAGTGAAAAATTGTGTCATTAGTGTTTCAAGCTACAGGGAAATGCAGGCTGTACAGAAGACAAAACAAAGAAGAACCAAGTGCTGTCGCGATGAAGATCACTGTGGACTCGCCCAGTCAGAAAGGGCCATGAATCAAAGTAATGATCCCCGTTTGAGTGTTATGAGTCAGCGTACAGGCGCTCACGAAACTTGGACTACAGCGAGTTAGTCGTAAGCAGCTATTGTGGGATACCTTGCTGCTGAATTAAAGACGAGGGCTTCCTAGGGTTGGGAGTATCATGGTGGAAGGGCCTCAGAAGTTATACAGAGTCTTTCGAGGTCTTGGGAGGGGAGAGGAACTAATTCAATTCTATGTAAGGCCTACATAACATATTTCTCTTGTAGAGTGCTGCTCCCCATGGACAATAAACCATTGTGATACCCAATTGGATACCCAATGATGTGTGTGTGTGTGTGTGTGTGCTGGGAGATGGAGAACGTAGCCAAGAGTGATAGGATGACTGTATAAGTATATAACTTTTGGGTAAGAAGGTCCCAGGACATTTTGTATATTTGCCATTTTCTCAGTCTTTTCTCACTAAATCCTCTTGGTTTTAACGTTTCTTCTGCCTTGGATTGGCCGTGCCCAACTTCCTAAATTGATCTATTATTCAGTTTTACAATTTGCACCAAGCTCTTGGCCAATCATAAATTACCACCCCTATTTGGCGGACCTCCAGTCTGGATCCACAGAACGCTACATGAGCATTAACTAATTTTTTCCTCCTTCTTCAGCCAAGGGGGAGTATGGGGTAAGAGAACCATTATTATGTAGTTTTACACACTACCAAGTATTAAATAGACACATCTCTCCATCATCTAAACCAGAATAATTGGTCCCAAACGTTTACAAAGATACACCTCATTGACTATGGTTTTTCTTGTGTGAAATATTTATTTTTTATTGTTGATTTTTCCAATTAACAAGCATTTATTTCTAGCATGCCCTTATGTCCCAATGAAGAAAGAAAAACAAAATTCTTGTAACAAATGTGCATATTCAAGCACAAAAAACACCAACAAATGATCCATGATGGCCACGTCCAAAAATGCATGTCTCATTCAGCATCTGGTGATCGTTGCTTCTCTGTCGGGGGGTGGGGAACATACCCTGGTCCCTGGGAATCACAGAATTTTTAAGTCTATCAAAGTTGTTTGGATTTATAATGTTGTTTTTATATACTTGATTCATTGTGCTGACAGAAACTGGAAAAGGGGAGATAATTGAATTCTATTTAACAAACTTTTATTAAGTACCTACTACATCTAAGGCTCTGGCTGAGTGTTGAGGATAAAATCATCTCTGCCCTCAAGGAACTCGTTTCTTTCTGCCGGGGAAAGATAACCTGTATACAGTAATTAGGTAAATATGACAAAAGAGGGATCTTGGGGCAAAGTAGAGAAGCAGAGAAATTGCCCAAGAAATATTAGAAAAGAGAGAGAACACCCTCATCTGGGGAGATCAGAGAAGACTTTATGGAGAAGGTGGCAGAGAATCTTGAGAACCAGTAGTAGTCCAATTTGGCTGGAATGCAAAGAGCATGAAAAGGCACAATATGAAACAATTGGAAAGCTAGGCTGAGGACAGATTGTGTAAGGCCTTAAAAGCCAGGCTACCAAGTTTGCGTTTTATCTTAGAGAAATTGGGCAGCTACTCAAGGTTTCTGAGCAGGAGAGTGACACAATTTTGAAGTGATGACAGAACATCTAAGTAGAGATGTTGGGTACTTGAATACTCAAATGGACACAGGTCTACCTTGGAGATATGGCAGGTTCAGTTCCAGATGACTGCAATAAAGCAAATATTGCACTAAAGAAAATCATTCAAATATTTTTGGTTTCCTAGTAGATATAAAAGTTATGCTGACACTGTACTGTAGTCTATTAAGTGTGCAATAGTATTGCATCTAAAAACACAATGCACATATATTAATTTAAAAATATTGCTAAAAAAAATGTTATCACTTAAGCCTCCAGCAAATCATAATCTTTGTGCTGGTGGAGTGTCTTATCTCCAAGTTGGTGGTTGCTGACTGATCAGGTTGATGGCTGCTGAAGTTGGGGTGGTTGTGGCAATTTCTTAAAATAAGACAACTGTGAAGTTTGCTGCATTGATTGAGTCTTCCTTTCACTTGGACACTTAGAGGCCACTGTAGGGTTATTCATTGGCTTAATTTCAATTTTGTTGTATCTCAGAGAATAGGGAGGCCCAAGGAAGGGAAGATAGGTGGGGCGTGGCAAGTCAGTGGAGCAGTCAGAACACACACAACATTTATCGATTAAGTTCACTATCTTATATGCGAGTGTATATATCATCATGTTCCAAAACAATTACAACAGTAACGTCAAAAATCACCAACTGATCACCATAAAAGATATAATAATAATAATAATAATAATGCTTGGAATATTGGGAGAATTACCAAAATGTGACACAGAAATATAATTCGAGCACATGCTGTTGGAAAAATGGCATCGATAGACTTGTTTAACACAGGATTGTTACAAACCTTCAATTTGTAAAAAGTGACATTATCTGCAAAGCACAATAAAGCGAAGCCCAATAAAATGAGTTATGTCTGTACACAACACTATCGATGTAGATATTCCCTTTGCAGCAGGGACCATTTCTCTCTCTCCAATCTCCCCATAGAACATCTTTAGTCATCATTCCTAAAAGCTAGGGAGGAGGGAGCAGCTTTTAGTCATATATAATTTATTACTGAGAGGCTTGAAATAGGAGAGGATGAATTGTTTCCCCACCTCTAGCTGCTGAGCTAGAGCAGTCGATAACTCAGGGGATGTCCAGATAGGATCAAGCTGTCCCTTTACCTCTCCTTTCTGGATGAAAGCCTCTGAGATGTTTTGAGAGTTGGTCAGGGAAGGAGCAATTTCCCCTCTTACCTATCAAGCCTCCATGGGGCCACAAGCATATGTCTTATCTAGACAAGCTTTCTCCTGTGAACCTGGTTTCTTTTGCCCCCTTTGTGCTTATCCTTTCCTTGTCTTAGATGAACAAGTAGCCCATGGTAGAAGTGTACAAGATTAGAAGTGACCTTGTGAGTTTCAAAACATCTGGAGGCCTCAGGTCTCATCAGATTAGAGCTTGCTGGTGCCAGAGGAAGCATCTGCTTTAAAGACGTTGGCCACCGACAGGAAGATTGGCCAAACATAGCCATTTAACCAACAAAGTTGTACAGACAGTGCCAGTCCAAGGTAAAATGTAAAGTGTTTATCAGTTCTTAAAATTGTTTTATGTTCTGTAACTAGAGAAAAGAAAAAATAGTATTAAAAATAAAATAAAAAGAGAAGATGCCCCAATTCTTCCCCTTTTCTGGGTTGGACAGAGAAGTAGAAATTTGGCTGTGCTCTCCTTATTTTCTCTAACTTCTTTTTTCGGTTTCTCTACTAGAAAAGTCAAAGTGGAAGTTTATCCCACTGGGCCAAGGAGAGATAATACAGTGCAATTTTCTGCCAAAAATAATTATGTGATTTAGATTTCTAGCATAATCATTAAGGATTCTATTTTAATTATATAGGAGCCACATTTAATAAATTAGTATGTTCATTACTGAACTAATAATCCATTTAATGTATATGTGTATACATTTATGTATATATGTGTGTATGTCTGTTCACTATCCCCACCACTAAATAAATCTATCTCTGGAACAAAAAAAAATTGTTTTATGCTCTAGTGATGTTTAAAGCCTCCTGGAAGACCGTAACAGTTGTCATAAATTAAGTTACTGAATTCTGTTCTAATCATTTTGTTAATACATGCACGTGAATCCTTTATACTTAGCATTGTTTGTGTATAGGGATAAATTACCTATCCCATACCCAGATTCATATTTTGTATTAAAAACCACCTTTACTTCTCCATTCTTGGGAACTGCTAGACTCATGAGCCATAATCTAGTTTACTAAAATTAAAAGTGTCCTTGAGATCCCCAAGGTGGGAGATTTAATGATACAATGTGTGTAAGAAAAGAGATCCCCCTATCACCAGAGTCCAGGCTCCCTAGACTGAAGTCATTCCAAATCACATGGCTGAGGGTAGAATAGGGATGAGCAAGTGGTTCAGCTCCTGTGAGCCCAGCCTAAAAGTCTCTTAATGATGGAACTCCAACAATCAAAATCAAAACCCATCCATTCCTGATAGTCTGGTGTGACTATTGTCCTCAGCCTCTCATAAATTCACCATAGATGATGCATCCAACATGGGAATCAGGGGATCTCTCCTTTGGACATCACAAGGACACCAGCAGAGCACACAGCCTGTCCGTGGAAGCTGGAAATACAGAATTGGGGAAAAAGGTAGGGCTGGAGATGTAGATTTGGAAATTAGAGAATCAAAATTGGAAGAGTCTTGCCAGAATGCTCAGCCCACCTACTTCATTTCAAAGAGGAGGAGACTGAGGATCCCAGAAATTAAATGGCTCGCCCAAAGTTACATAGCTATCCAAGGTAGCATTGTCAGCCCTAGAACCTATTATGACCACTAATCCTGTGATCTTTCCATCACAATATATTGTCTCTCAGACCCCAGCAAAAAAAGACATAACTGAAGACATGACTTCACTAGCTTTCTGATGGAGAAGAAAGAGAGAAAAAAGGAAAGAGGGAGAAAGTCAGGATAGAAATTTAAATGCAACTACAGTTAAGATCATAACACCATAAATGTGGAGGTTGGAAGAACTTTCGAAGGTCATCTAAGGTGACAGGTGGGTGGCATAGTGGACAGAGATCTGGACTTGGAGTCAGAAAGATTTTAGTATGCCCACTTCTCTCCTCTGACACTGCCACCATTCTGGGGCTGGCTGTCACCACCTCACACTTAGAGCATTGTCATAGCTGGCTGGTGGGTCTGCCTGCCTCAGGATTCTCCCAATTCCAGTCCAGCCTCTCCTAAGCTTCCAAAGTGATCTTCCTACAGCACAAATCTGACCATATCACTCCCTGTACTCAGTAAACTCCAGTGGTTCCCTGTCCCCTCCGTGATCAAATATAAAATTCCCTATTTGGCTTTGGAAGCCTTTCATAATCTGGCCCCCTCCTACCTTTCAGGTCTTCTTATACCTTACACACCACCACATACTTTTTCAACCAGTGACACTGGCCTCCTCACTCTTCCTTCCATAAGATACTTCTCCAGACTCTGGGCATATTCATTGGTTGCCTCACATTCCTGGAATGCTTTCCTTCCTCATCTTCACCTCCTGGCTTTCCTGGATTCCTTCAGGTCCTCTGTAAAATCTCATCTTCTACAGGAAACCTTTCCCAATTCCCATTGATTCTTGGGCCTTCCCTCAGCTGATTATTTACAATTTATTCTGTATATTGCTTGTTTGCACAGTTGTCTTCCCCATTTGACTATGAACTCCTTGAGAGCAAGATTGTCTTTTGCCTTTCTTTGTATCCCCAGCGCAGCAAGTACTTAATAAACCTCTCTCAAGCCTCAATTTATCATCTGAAAAATGTGTATAAAAATTTCATCTATTTCACAGAATTTTTGTGAGGCTCAAATGAGCCTAAATGAGTATGTGCAAACTGCATAAATGCCAGCTATCTATTCCGTCCTCCTTGACAGATGAGGAAAATTCAGTCCCGGAGAAAGAAAATGACTTGCTCATGGTCACGAAGATAAAAGAGGCAGACCCAGGATTTTCTGACTCCAAATATGACATTCACTCCACCACACTATGCAGTAGCATGAGGAGGAAGAGAAACCAGAAAAGAAGAAACATAGAAGAGCGACGTAGAATAGTAGAGGATCTTGGAAGTCATAGTACTAGACTGGAAGTGGTTAATATTTCTGGATGCCACAGGAGTCAAGAAGAATGAGGAAAACTAGCTGGTTTACCCAGGTGTTTCCACAAAACTTAGAGTTGAAAAACACAAGTAGAAAAGATGGAGGTGAGGAGAGGTCTCTTGAGCCTGAGGCAAAACCAGGGAGGGGTGGGGTGGCTCACGTCTTAGAAAGCTCAAGTTGGGTTTAGGGGAGAAGGTGGACGAAAGTAGAAAAGACAAAAGAATCAGGAGAAAGGGTGAAGTCAAAACCCAGGAAATATGCAGACTTACACATAATTTTTTCTGGATAGATTTTTGTTTGACGATTCTCTCCTGTTGACAGCATTCAAGAATCATAGCATGCAACACTGCAATGATCGACTATGATAGACTTAGCTCTTCTCAGCAATGCAATGATCCAAGACAATTCCAAAAGACTTATGATGGAAAATGCTATCCACCTCCAGAGAAAGAACTATGGAGTCTGAATGCAGATCGAAGCAGACTATTTTCTCTCTCTTCTTTTTTTTCTTTCTCATGGTATTTTTCTTTTATTCTGATTCTTCTTTCACAACATGACTAATGTGGAAATATGTTTAACATTATTGTACACATATGACCTATATCAGAGGTCTTGCTGTCTTAGGAAGAGGGGAGGGGAGCAGGGAGGGAGAAAAATTTGGAACCCAAAATCTTATAAATATGAATGTTGAAAATTATCTTTATATATAATAGGAAAAAATAAAATACTATTAAGTGCAAAAAATAGAATCATAGAACGCATGCTAGACCTCCAAAATCATTTAGTCCAATTACTAATTTTAGAGATGAGAGAAGTGAAATCTAGAGAAAGTAACTAGCTTAAGGTGGTTAAGTGATACAACCGTGACTTCAATCCAGGTTTTCAGCTGGAGACAGCTAGGTGATGCAATGGAGAGACCTCTAGGCCTGGAGTCAGGAACACCTGATTTCAAATCCAGCCTCAGACACTTAACATCTGTGTGACCCTGGGCAAATCACTTAATGTTTCTGTTTGCCTCAGTTTCCTTATCTGTAAAATGGGGAGTAAGACTATTAGCCCCCATCCCAAAGCCCATTGGTATGAGATAGTCTCCTTATTGGTGGAAACGAATGCCCTGCCCTGTATGAGAAGTAGGGCAGAGTTGGTGAGAGGAGAAACAGCTCCAACCTTCTCCAGTCCCTTCCAGGACTCTCCAAGCATCCTTTGGGCCTCCCTTCAGGATTCTTTAGGGTCAGTTCCCCTTTAGGACTCGTCAAGATTCAAGTCTTCTTTGAGTGTTAAGTCACTTCAGGAGCTTCTGGCTTCCAGTTTCAAGAGAGAAGATGGAGAGGCAAACCACATTTCAGGTTGCTGAAGAAAAAGACCCTGGGAAGACATGAGAGGAGCAGGCAGTCTCTATCGTATCCCTGCCCCCAGCTTACAATTCTAGAGACTTCAAGGAGTTTCCCCTTGGGTGAGATCTAGGACCCTCTCTATTGGTTGAGCTGAGTTATCTTCTTCCCAACGTGAGGATTCCTTCACTCTGTATTTTCTGGTATATATTCTCCTAGCTATATTTTCTTTGATTTCTGTTTTGCTATGATTTTGATAAATGGGTTTCTTTGCTGTTTCTGTGTGTTCTCCTTGTAGAACTGGCATTAGATAGGGGAAGGGTCAAGTCTTTGATATAGAGCTTGCCCCTCCACACCCAAAAGACACGGTGATCAAAAGTTAGAACTCAATTGTATCCCCTAAAGGAACAATATTTAATGGAACAAATAGATATACTTCTAGCCTGGTAGCCCCTCTTTTTTTAAATAGTATTTTTTTCTCCAGTTACATGTCCCCAACAAAATCTTTAGCATTCATTTTTATAAGATTTTGAGTTCCAAATTTTTCTCCCTCCCTCCCTCCCCTCTCTTCTTCTGAAAACTCTAGGCAGTTTGATATAGTTTATATGTGTGCTATCATATAAAACGTGTTTCCATATTAGTCACAGTTGTGAAAGAAAAACAGAACAAAAGGGGAAAAAACCATGAAAAAGAATAAATCGAGAACATGTTTCAATCTGCATTCAGAGTCCATCAGTTCTTTATCTGGATGCGAATAGCATTTTCCTACATGAGTGCTTTGTACTTGTTTCGGATCATTGTGTTGTTGAGAAGAGGTGAGTTGTTCACAGCTGATCATCCCACAATGTTGCTTGTGTTGTGTACAATGTTTCCCTGGTTCTGCTCATTTCATTTTGCATCAATTCATACAAGTCTTTCCAGGTTTTTCTGAAATCTGTCTGTTCATCATTTCTTATTGCACAATAGTATTCCATTACATTCATGTACTAGAGCTTGTTCAGCCATTTCCCCTTTCAGGAATGAAAGTCTCCCTTAAAGAAAGGTAGGGAAAGAAGAGGCTAGAAATATCTATTCTGCATCCCTTTGAGCAACACATCAGCCCTCCCTACTCACAAGACTCTATTTTGCTGCATAATAATAATAACCCCTACCTAGGATTGTTGTGAGGATAATATTTATGCCTGACACATAAGTAGCTGTGCATAGCACAGTGGATAGAGTGTGTCAGGAAGACTCATCTTCCTGAGTTCAAATCTGGCCTCAGACACTTCCTAGTTGTGTGACCCTGGGCAAATTATTAACTTTGTTTGCCCCACTTTCTTTATCTAGAAACTGAGCTGGAGAAGGAAATGACAAATCACTTCAGTGTCTTTGCCAAGAAACTCCCAAATGGGATCACAAAGACTCAGACACTATTGAAATGAAATGAAAAAGTAGGTGCTTAATAAATCCTTGTTTCCTTCTTTCCTTTCAATTTCAAGTCCACTTGATCTTTGTATGACAGGAGACCTCCTTTAATGGCCCTAATATGTCTATATTCGATTCCTACTGGAGACCCCTCACTGCAACCCAGCATAAATGCCATATTCATTTTTGGGTGTCACATATTAAAACACATTAGCACAATGTCTGGCACATAGTAAGCATTTAATAAATGTTTATTGACTGACATTGAAAAAATGGAGTGTATCTAGACTAGGGAAACAGAGAATGAATAACCAAGCAGGATCAGTCTCTTCCTCCCCCTGCCCTGCTCCACAGCCTATTCACAGTCTTCCTGCCAATGCCCTCTTCCCATTTTTTCCTCCTGACTGGACACTAACTTCGCTTCCCCTGTCCCTGATTTGATAGGAATGTCCAGAATTCCCATTCCATTCTGGTGCTTAGGTGTACTCATCTTCTTTCCTAGTGGTGCCGGGCCATTCCTGTGGAGCAGAAACTCCAAAGCATTCTAAGAACACTGGGGACATTTCTATCTGCCCTTCAATGGAACTCTCCTTCACATATTGCCTTCTCCAAGTAGAGGACAATCTCCTCAAGAACAGACCCATCACTTGCAGCTCTTAGCGTAAGCTGGGCATGTAATAAGTCCTTAATAAAGGCTTTCTCATTCATTTGTTTTGAAGGACTAGGATAGTTTTTCTGAGCTTTTTTCTGTATCATGGGACCACTTTGGCAGTGAAGCCTATGATGAAGCTTATAGACCCTTCTTAGAATATTTTTAAATAAATAAACCATAACATATAGTATAACCAAGGAAACATTTATTGTGAACTATAGTTATCACATATTTCAAAAACAAAACAAAACAAAAGTCGAGTTTTCAGACCTTAGATTAAGAATGCCTGGTCTACAGGAATGTTTCAAAGTACACATGAGTAGTTACATATTTCTGGGATTTTCCTGGTTTGGGGCATCTATCTTCTGCTTGGTATTTCTGTCTCCTGTTGTATCTGGTTTGAGTGGCTTCTTTTGACTTCTGGTCTCATTTGCTCCACCTATATTCTTTTGGGCAGCCAAGTGGTACAGTGGTTAGAGTGCCAGACCTGGACTCAGGGAGACTCATCTTTCTGAGTTCAAATCTGGCCTCAGACACTTATTAGCTGTGTGACCCTGTGCAAGTCATTTAATCCATTTTGCCTGTTTCCTCATCTGTAAAATGAGCTGGACAAGGAAATGGGAAAGCACTCCAGTATCTTTGCCAAAAAAACTCCCAGTGGGATCATGGAAGTTGGAAATGACTGAAACAAATCTACAACATTTTTTTTTTGACTTACCAATTCTGGCTCCCCTCTCCATGTCTGGATCTACTGT
The DNA here is from genome assembly GCA_028646595.1 of Phalanger gymnotis. NCBI lineage: Eukaryota > Metazoa > Chordata > Mammalia > Diprotodontia > Phalangeridae > Phalanger > Phalanger gymnotis. Next base: position 542,394,568 of record CM053622.1, on the reverse strand, counting down.
TGCTGATGTGGCATTTACTAATTAGTTGTTGTCTGACCTTTCTTCTTGAAGAAGACCAGTGGCACCAGAGGGTGACATCTTGACTTGCAAGCGAACTGGATTTAAGTGAGGCAGAGCTGTGTACAAAGTCATCAGCCTCACTCTCTCCTCCAGAATCATCTGAGTCCAGTGGCAAGACAAAAGTCAGGATGACTGGTGATGGCCCCGGATGCAGTGGGAGGACTTGGCCTTTTTAAACTAAGGTTTTTTCCCAGCTCTCAGTTTGTCTGAGGCAATACCCATTCAGTGATTAATGGCTAGGTAAGAAATGAGGCAAAAGATGGCCTAATTTGTCTTCATAAAAGAATCATTCTAGAAGGGGAAAAACCTCAGAGTTTTTACTACTAAAAAGAAAAGATGAGCCAAATATGACATTTTAACATTTTTCAGACTGACATATGGAAAAGTTATTTAACTTTCTTTGTTATTCCAATAATTTAGAAAATGGAAGATATAAAGAAATATAATTTAATTTAGTTCAGTATAAGGGAAAATATTATGATTATTAAAATTATTCAAAAATAAAACAGACTGCCTTGGAACAAGATTGATGGAAATCAGAGGCTGGATGACCCATTACCAGGCAGAGCAATTATAAGGAGGATTATTGCATTCTAGAGGGGCAGAGAAGTCTGGACCAAATGTCCTCTAACTCCAAAATTTTGTCTACTTGTCTTTTGCTAATATTTGTCTTTAATCTCTAAATAACAAAGTCTTGCTACTTCTCCCTTTATAATATTGTCTTGTGACTGTCTTCTTTCTTCCAATTCCTACATAAATTGTTTTCTTTAATTATTGCAATAACTTCCTAACTCATCTTGTGGTTCATCCTACACACTTTTGCCAAATTAATTTTCTGAAAAGTCTTCTTCGCACTCATTCAATAAACATTTATTAAGGGCCTATGTGCAGTATTTTAGAGGATAGCTAGGTGGCTCAGTGGATAGAGGGCTGGGCCTGCAGTCAGGAAGACTTATCTTCCTGAGATCAAATCTGGCCTCAGATACTTACTAACTGTGTGACCCTGGACAAGCCACTTTACCCTGTTTGCCTCAGTTTCCTCATCTGTAAAATGAGCTAGAGAAGGAAATGGCAACTTGCTTGAGGATCTTTGCCAAGAAAACCCCAAATGGGGTCATGAAGCGTTGGATATGAAACAACAACAACAACTACAACCACAATTTAGACCCTGGCAGAGACATAAAGAAGAGTTCAATGTAGTTGCAAACCTCAAAGAATTTAACAGTAGAATACTGCAGTTTGAAATGTTTTTCTATGCCTTCTCTGGTCTCTAGTTACCTACAGTAGCAACCTCACCCTCAAGCTTATGCTTGTTTAAAGTTCATGGTACTATTCTCTTTGTGATTTCATTCCAAAAAGTGTATGTAGGTGGCAAAGTGGATAAAGCATTCAACCTGAAGTCAAGAAGATTTGAGGTCAATCTCGCCTCTGCCGCTTCCTAGACGTTTGACCCTGGGCAAATTAGTCAGCCTCTTTCCACCTCAGTTTTCTTATCCGTAAAATGGGGTTAAAGATAGCACCTAGCTCCCTTGTATAATAATCAGGACACCTGAGTCTTGTGGATGCAAAGATGAAGAATGATACAGCTCCTACTGTCAAGGAGCTGGCTTTGCTTTGATACACCGATAAACCAGGAATCTCATTGGTGTGGAAATTCTTACCTCCTGTATAGATTGAGAAGCTTCTATACTTTTCCATCTTGAACAAATTTTTGTCCATGCCCTTGTGTTAATCTTCCCCAGACAGTCCACTAGCACTCCACGTAGTACCCCTCTCCTCATCTTTCACAGAAAGCTATTCCATATGACAAATGCTATTTTTAAAGAAAATGAAAAGATAAAAAATAAGAAAACTGATTGATAAATAGGTGCAATCCATCGAACTCATGAACTTTTGACCTCTGCAAAACAAGTGGGGTAAGGATGGCTTTCCATCTCTCTTCTTTGGAGTCATGCTTTATTGTGCACTCCTTTCAGTTGTGTCAGACTCTTTATGGCCCCATTTAGGGTTTCCTTGCAAAGATACTAGAACAGTTTGCCATTCCTTCAGCTCATTTTACAGATGAGGATACTGAGGCAAACAGGGTTAAGCGACTTGCCCAGGGGTTAGTAAGTGTTTGAGGCCAGATTTGAACTCACAAAGATGTGTCTTCCTGACTTCAGGCCCTGGTGCTCTGTGCACTATGGCACCACCTCGAGGCCCCTTGGAGCCATACCAGTTCTTTGTAATTTTGCACTTTCCTTTTACATTGCAGTCATTGTTTATACTCTTTTCTCTCTCTGATTTCTTCACTGTGCATCAGTTCATGTAAATCTTTCTAAACTTCTGAGTATTGACCTTATTCATTATTTCTTGGAGCTCAGTAATATTCCATTCCATTTATGTTCCACAATTTGTTTAGCCACTCTCTCCCTCCTTACACTGGCCTCCACGTATTCCTTGATTCTCCTAACAGTTCCTCCCCTTCCATACTTTGTATATATTTTCTATGTAGTTACCTGTGCACATGCTATCTCCCTTTCCACCTCTACCTCAAAATGTAAGCTCCCTGAGGGTAGGGACTGCTTTATCTTTGTCATAATATTCATATCACAGTGTCTGACAGATAAGGTGCTTATTAAATTATTTAGTGAATGAATGAATGTGAAGAGAAGTAACTTGAAATAAGGTTGGAAAGTTAGGCTAGAGTAATATTGTGGAGGACCTCAGATGACAAGTTGAGAAACTGATTATCTTAAAGGCAATAGAGATATTTTTGAGTCTGAGAATGACTGGGTCATTTTTAAATTATCTTTATAAACCCAGTGCCTTGAAGAGAGGAAGAGGTTATTTTTGTAGTTGCGTATAAGGAATTGGAGATGAAAGAGATGAAAGAAAGGGAGATTAGTTAGGAGGACTTTACAATAAGGGCCCGAACCTGGGAAGGGGCAACAGGAGTATAGGAACACAGGGTAGATACAAGGAGGTAGAATTGAAAATGTTTGACAGCTGATGATGTGAGGATTGTGGGAGAAAGAAGAGTCAGTTAAGGATCTCTTATCTACAGAAAAAAAAAAACTTGAAATCTGCATTTAAAATCTTCTAAAATCAGCCACCCAAACCCTTTCCTAACCAGTGGCTCAGAATAAGTCCTCAATAAAGGCTTTTTTCATTCATTCCTTTGTAATAGGGGAGTAGCCAATGGGTGTTCCCGTCTAAGAACTTGCTTTGAGGGGCCTGATGACTCTTTCCAGAAATGCATGATTGAGGGGCTTTTTCCTTCCCCCATTCAGAGCACATGCAGCTATCCTAACTATTTCCAGTCAGCTTAACGTGCAGTGGGCAAAGCCCTTTTAATTGACTGCTGAGCCAGAGCTGAGTGTGTGTATAAAAAGTTTTAACAGAGGAAATCTCTCTCTCTTTTCTAATGGCCGTGGAGAGAACCTTCTGGTAGAGAGAGAGTGAGTAGCAGCTGCTGCTGCCTTATCTGGCTAGGCAGGGCCTCCATGTGGCCATAAATGCATGGTCACCTCTGGTTTTTTTTGTCTCTGTCCCTGTGTTTATTCTGCCTTGATCTTAAGTGAAAGAATATTAGGGCCTGTATCATTCTTCATCTTTGCATCCCCAAGGCTCGGGTGTCTTGATTATTATACATGGGAGCTAGGTGCTATCTTTATGGCCATTTTATAGAATGAGATGGAACCAATTGGTTATGACCTTGTAAACTTCAAAATATTGGAAGAGCCACCAAAGGTCCAATAATTAGAGTTCCTGGTAGAACCTGTTGGTAAGTTAAGTCTAATGAGAGCCAACCGACTTGCTTGACTTGGTGCACAGCAATGAAATAACTTGGCGGCATAAATTATGTTCTTTAAGCAAGGGAGTGACTCATCCAGCTGCTATGCCACACTGAGAAGGGAACTCTGTAGGTAGAATGTTGGTAGTCAGTCATCATTTTAAATCTGAATCCACTCGCCACATGGACTGAAGTGGTTCTGGTTTCTGAGATTGTCGTACAGCTGTCGTACAGCTGTTCTAACGGGATGTTCTGAGTAAATATCCCTTTGTAAAATCTAATTGATGTTAATCTGTTAATTTGGAGGAGAGAAGAAATTGATCAAATAGGTATTGGGGAAGATGATAACTTGTCAAATGATATCATTTGCCACCAGCTCCTCTATTTGGTTTAGACACCACCGTCATCATCCTCATGCCCCCTTTTCAGATTCCTTTTATGTATTGTCTTCTCTCATTAGATTGTAGGGCAGCTAGGTGGCACAATGGACCAGGACTGAGGAAGACCCATCTTCCTGAGTGTAAATCTAGCCTCAGACACTTCCTAGCTTGTCCCTGAGCAAGTCACTTAACCCTGTTTGCCTCCATTTCCTCATCTGTAAAATGAGCTGGAGAAGGAAATGGCAAACCCCTCCAGTATCTTTGCCAAGAAAACCCCAAATGGGGTTATGAAGAGTCTGTCACAACTAAAAATTAGATTGTAAGCTGCTTGAAAGCAAGAACTGTCTTTTTTTCTCATTTGTATCCCCAGTTTGCCTGACACACAGTAGGTGCCTAATAAATGTTTATTATATCATATATTGGGACACTGCACTGGACATGGGTTTGTGAGTGATAATATAAGAGAATTCCCAAATCTCTTGGGTAATCCCTAGAACTCTGAGTGGGGAGAAGTATCCTTGCTCTGGGGAATTCCCTGCTATTTACATTGGTATTTGGCAGATTGAGTTCAGAGCCTGTATGCTACATGTTAAGTATTCATTCATTCAGTTCAGAAAGCTATGAGTTTAGAAAGATTAGAGCAGAGCTAAAAGAGATATGTCAGGGCAGTCTCAGGAAAAGTATGAAGAAGTTGATAGTTGACTGTCAGATATGGCAGGTTTGAGGATGAAGACTGAGTAAAGCCCATAGTATTTAGTAAATGGTCACTGGTGACCTCTGGGTGCAATTTCAGTTAAGCAGTGAGTCAGAAGCCAGGTTGTAAAGGGTCATAGAGACAGTGAGTTGAGAGGGAGCAGTCCCTTTTTAGAAGTCTGAGTAAAATTCAATGATCATAAGCTTACTATGTGCAAGGCATTTTGCTGGGTGCTGGGGATTCAGAGGGAAAAAAAAAAACACCTTTGCTTGCTCTCAAGGATCTTATATTCCTATTAGGGTGAGGTATGGCATATATAGTTGTTCAGCTGTGTCTGATTCTTTCTGCCCCTATTTGAGGTTTTCTTTAGCAAAGTTACTGGAGTGGCTTGCCATTTCCTTCTCCAGGTCATTTTACAGGTGAGTAAACTGAGGCAAACAAGGTGAAGTGTCAAGGTCACAAAACTAGGAAGTATCTAAGGCCAGATTTGTACCACCTAGCTGTCCCCCCCCCCCCCCCCCCATATACAGACAACAATAATAGAAGGTGGAGAGGTTAATAATAGAACGTGAGAAGGTTTAGACAAAGAAAACTAACAAGAGTTGAGAGATATGAGAGACAGGATAATAACTTAGGAGATGCTAGGATTGATAGAGGGTTGGTTTTGTTTTTTTGTCTTAAGTAGAGGAAACCCAAGCAGTGGGGAAGGAGCCAGTTCATCCACTGCTTGGTTCAAATGTTTGGTGTCATTAAGTGGAAACTCAAGGAAGGAGAGGATGGAGGGCAAGAGACAAATGAAGTTGAGGCACTCATTATGCAGTGTTGAATGAGCAGAAGGCAAAATGAAAAAGCAGGACAGTTATGATCTTGGACTGAAACTGCAGAGTAAGGAAACTGATTTCACAAGCTATTGGGAAAAAGTGTTCTTATTACTTAATAGTCATGCCTGAGGTCTCCTGGGATAGTGCAAAGGAGCCCTTCGCTTGCTTTTAGCTCAGCACTGAGATGTACTAACTAGTTGACGTCTCAGCCTTCCTTACAACCTCAGTCTCCTCTTCTGGAAAATGGGCCAGATAATACAGACTTGTGTTTGCTTCAAGAATCAGGGCTGAATTATGTTCCGATGCTACAGTGGAATCACTCACTGTACCTGTCACTAAGTTGACCTTAAACAAATGCTTGTTTATTGGTTGATCCACTGCTCCTATGAGTTCATAAAGTTTGCCCCAAGTGGTTACATGTGTTCGGGTGCAGAAACTCGACCTAGCTGTAAACTATTACGAATATCATTCCAGTGAAGCTCTTTGATCTGTAAGCATTGCCAAACCTTTGGTAAAAAGCAAAATAATCTGACCTATAAATGCAGCTATACCCCTCCCATACTGCAGCAATGTTTTTAGGCAAACTAAGTTTGAATTCAACTTTGGGGCTCCGATATCCTACTCGAGTTTGTTTAAAAGACATCCTATAATAAAAAGAAACTGAATGTTGCATAAACCAAACTTGGCCCTAGAGATGAGTTAAGAAAATAAACCTTTCTTCTTTCATTGCAAAAGTAGGGGGTTGGGGGACACGGGTGCGGTAATCATCTACTCTCGGGTTGGTTTTGCAGATTACTCCCCCCCTCTCCTTTCTTTTCAAATGTTTCTTATATGGGAAAGCTCGCTGAATGGAAGGGGGGAAGGGATACTTTCGCGAACTGATGTGATGTTAAAAACAAAAGGCGTCAGTTTTTAAATGTGTGTGTGTGGGGGGGGTGGGGGTGGGGCGTGTAGTAGGAGGGGGGTCTCACTTGTGAATAAGTTCCCGACGGGTGCTGCGGGGCTAAGCAGGGCTGGCTGGGTTGTTGAACTCGCCCCGCCTCGCACTTAGCTGGCTGAGTGTCAGCTCAGGCGGGGCCAGAGAAGGGAAAAGTAGGGGAGGAGGGAAAGCAGAGGAGAAAGGGAGGAAATCGGACGAGGCTAGTTGGCTGGGGAGGCTGGCCGGCTGGCCGGCAGGGAGGGAGGAAGGGGAGGGAAGGGGAGGAGAGAACAGAAGAGAAGCCGAAATAGAAGAGGGAAGAAGAGTGTGCTGGCGCGCGAGGGAGCTGCGGGATAGAGCTGGTTCTGCAGCTACAGAAGTTGAGTCCCCGGGGTGCAGAGCCAGCCCACCCACCTCTACTCTTCGAGGAGTCCTAGTTCAGGGCCAGGCCTGGCCTGCTGGGGAAGACTGAGCCGTAATAGCCTGCGGCACTATAACTTAGCTCGCCTGGCCCCACCGGTGCTGAGGGGTGGCCGGCGGCGGCGGCTGAGACTGAGTGAGCGGTGCGGTGGCTCGTGCTCTCCATGCAACAGGGCAGCCTTAGGAAGGGATGGTAGCAGCCGAGCCCGGGCCATTGCAATCACAGCAGCTGCGGCGGCAGCAGCACCCTTCCCCCTCCTCTGCCTTGGTCTAGGCTGCGAGTTTGCTGGGTCCCGTACGGTGAGAATGAGGCTTGGTCTCCCTGGACTGGTCCTCTGCACTTCGGCTCTGGCAGTCCAGTCCTGACCCCCCAGTCACAAGAGCAGGCACAGCTCGGCTCTCCAGCTCCGCTGTTGAGAGCGCATCTGGGTCTCTCAGCGTGGTCGGCGTCCCTCCACTGGAGAGGTCTCTAGCCTAGCCCAGCCGGGCCCCGGGAACCGGGCACCCCGGGTCGTCCCTGTCGCGCCCCTCACCATGTTCCGAAGGCTGTGGCCTCTTTCTGCCTGCCTCCTGGTGTTCTGCACCCTCCTTCCTCAGAGCCCAGGTAAGTCCCAGCGGCAACCCAGGAGCTGCAAGCAGAAACTTTGCAGGGCAAAGCTCGGGCCCTAGGACTCCGGGAAGGAGGTTAAGGAATAAGTGGGTGGGAGAAAGAGACTCTGGGACTAAGGGCATCTTCTTGTTGCCTTTAGGTGGGAGGGTAGGGGCGGGAAACGGGTTGAATTGCTTGCCTCTTCTGTAGCGCACAACTTGGTGGTTCTAGCCCAGCTGCGCAGCCCCAGTCAGAGTGGATGTTGTCCTGTCTTTCCTCTCCTCCTCTGGAGGAGCCTTCTCTTCCTGAGTAAACAGCGACTTCATCTGTTGACTGAGCCCGTGGTGTGTGCTCGGAGGTGCCCACAGAGACTGAGGAGGGAGAGTGAGCGAGAGGGAGCTGGGCTTCTCCATACCCTCGGGCACAAAAGAAGTCTCTGTGGATGGATTTGGGCAGAGCTTTTGGGGAGTGTGCGAGCCATGCGGACGATGTCCTTGGCCAGGAGAAAGCTTATTGCCAGAAGTCTGAGTTTTCCTTGTGAACTGGAGGGCGGAGCCTGTAAACTCAGGCAGAAAGGGTTTGTCTCCCTTGGCGATATCCAAGAATCTTTGAATGTCCGATCTGGAAGGGACCTGGAAGCAGTTCAGCCCAACTCTATTCATTTTGCTGACGAGGAAGCTTAAAGCGTCGACTGTCACGAATCAGTCAAGAGATAGTCATGGAATAGGACCCAGGTGCCAGGCCATGCTCCCCATGCCCTGCTAGCCAGCCTTATATTTAGTTCAAGAAGAGAAAAGCCCCAGGTTTAAAGTAGCCACCCAACTTATCTGTAATATTCCCTATCGTGGGGACTACTCTCAGAGAATCCGGAGAAGGACCAGTTTAGTCTAACTTTGGAAGGGGTAGGGGGGTGTGCTTGTGGGTGGGTGGGTGGTGATTTCACTGTGATTTGTTTGGTGCCAAGAACTCCGGAAGACTCCTACCAAAGCAGATACACAGCTAATTGGTCTGCACCTTACAGTCTTAGAAAGTCCTGCCTGAGGGCGCTGAGAATTTAAGTGACTTGTTCTGGGTCAGAGAAGAGGCTTGAACCCAGACCCTGCTGTTTCTCTTTCCACTAGCCCCAAATGCTCTCTTGAGAGTTTTAGGGCTCCGACTTTATGACCTTGTAGCTTGGGGGAAGGATTAGTACTTTTCATAAGTGAGGCCCCGGAATAAAGACGCTATTAAGCTGATGGGCAAATCAACTTTTGCAATGAGATGTTATACTCCCCCCCCCCCCATAATGCTATGGGAAAAGAGCGAATAATAAGCATCCACATACACCCGTTCCCTAGGGATTTGGGGGAGTTTTTAAATTCACTGTGCATTGTTAGCAAGTTGTCACTTGTCCACCTCATCATTCTTAGAAGCCTGGAGGGATGATTATGTCCTCCTCCACACTGTTTTACTCCTGAACTTCACTTAAAAGAAGTAAGCATGGTGGGGCGGGGGTGAGAGCTAGAGTGAGAGAGGGGAGGAAAGAGGAAGAGGGAGAGGGAGAGAGAGAGAGAGAGGGGAGAGAGGAGAGAGAGAGAGAGGAGAGGAGGAGAAGAGGAGAAGGAAGAAGGAGGAGCAGGAGAGATCGAGATGGAGACCGACTGAGAGAAAGTGGTTCTGGGCAAATAGGAAAGGTTTCTTTGTAATTCGGTTTTTAATATAATAACAAGTTTTCTTTCATTGAAGTAAATATCCCAGAGCTAGAACTAAATGACCTCTAAAGTCCACTGGAGGTCTTCAGCTAGCAATTGCTGTTGGTGGTGGTCTTTTCTGTTTGCTTGTTTTGTGTTTTGATTGGAGTTTCTCTTTCCCCAGGGCAAAAAACACTATTGATTGGACCTTTCTCCTAGACAAAGCAGGGCTTAGGAAAAACTGGTAGAAAGTTCTGTATGAATGGGCTCCAATTACCTTTTTGTGGTTTTCCTCAGGGCTGAGCTACCTAGTTGCTCTGTCATCTTTTGCCATCTCCTTCAAAAGTACTTAGCCAGCTTCCAGAAGGGTCAAAGTCTGTGCTAACAGGAAGTTTGTCCTTCCCATCTTAGTGGATTGGAACTTCCAGAAATTTAGAGCTGAAAAGGACTTGAAAGATATAGTTCATTTAATCCATTTACCCAAATATTGAGTGACAACTCTGGATAAGCTTTTGTAATAATTGCTGAGGGAGATACAGTGTGCAAAGAATGTATGGGAAATTATAGGCCTAAATAATTTAAGTGACTGGCCGAAGGCAACTGAGTTAGTTAGTGACTAAAGGAGAAACTAAAACCCAGATCCCAGTGTCCTGAGTCTTGTTGCCCAGTCTGATGTTTATCTTAAGAAAAGAAGCTCTAGGTTATAATATCAATTCTCTCCAGCAGGCTGCACAGAGCGTTTTATGGAGTGCGCACCTTAGATGGAGAAAACTGATTCCTAGAGCCCAGAGATCTTAACTATAGTAAAAATTGAAACTATATATTCTACCTTAGGAAAATACACCCAAGAAGGATTGAGGTTTGGCCATAGTTACACAGGTTATAGATTTTGAACTGTGAAGGAACTCTAAGTCACCCAGTTCAACACTTTCATTTTCCAGATGAGGAAACTGAGATGAAAAGAAGCTAAGTGATTTACCCAAGGTCATAAAGGTGGTAACTGGCAGAGGGGGAAGGGAACCCAGGCTCCCTGAGACTTGATCTGACAGTTTTCCATTACACTGTGCAGGCTTGGGAGGGCTCCAATTTTATTTCTCCCGATTTCTCAATAATGTCAAAAGCCCTTTTTTTTTGCCTGTGTCCCCCGCTTCCACTTCACCCTCCCCCCCTTTAAAGCAGATCAAGTGCTTTCAAGGTCTTAATTGTGCTTGAAAGGGAAAATCTAATTGTAGGGTAGAGAGAAGCAGGATTATAAGACCATGCCCTTTTTTCAATTTATAATATACCTTTTCCCACCACAACCTTATATGGCAGATAATACAGGGATTATTAATCTCATTTGACAGATGAAGAAAACTGGGGCCTAGAGAGGTATGACTTGTATAATGTCATATAACTAATAAGTATAGTGGCTGAGGCAGGAACCCAGGTCTTCTGGCTCCAAAGCTTAGAGAAAATCATGCTACTGAAACCTTCATTCCATTCCCCCCTTTCCAGCCTTGGTTCTTAATGTCCACCTTAGGACTGTGGTATCAACTTTTTAAAGAACTTCACTTCCAGCCCTTTGCTTTGCAATGGCTACCTTAACACCTTGAGAGCTTATCTAAGACATTTCATAAAATGAAATATCTTGCAAACAGAATGGGGGATGGTGGAACCTCATTGTTGAGACATTTCAGTATGTCTTGGTTAGACTTAGAATCAAGAAGAACTGGGTTCAAATCCCTCTGACCAGAGGTGTGCTGGCTGGCAAGATTAGACTTGGGGTGAGGAGGACCTGAGTTCAAAGTCAGCCTCAGATACTTCCTGTGTAACCTAGCTGTGTCTCTTCACCCTGTTGCCTCAGTTTCCTCACCTGTAAAATGAGCTGGAGAAAGAAATGGCAAACCACTCCAGTATCTTCCACCAAGAAAACTCCCAATGGGGTCATGAAGAGTTGGACACGACTTAACAAAACAGGAGACATATACAGTATAAATGGAAAGCAATCTCAGAGAAAAAGCACTAATAATGGGGGTGGAGGAGGGGAGGGGATGGAGAAAGGCCTCCAAAGGAAGCAACAGTCAGGAACAGCTGTATTCAAGACCTACCTCTGACACATACAGACTGTGTGACCCTGGGCAAGACACTTAACCTCTCAATGTCCCAGGCAGCTCCCTGAAATCCTAAATTTAGGAGGTGCTGATTTTCATTGCTAGAAGGAGTTTCTTTACTACGAGTTCCTTAACCTAATGAAATGACAGTTCTGAGCTCCCAAAGACGGTTCCATCATGAGAAAATTTATTTTAAGTACTTTGAAAACTTTGAAGTACTCTGACTCTCAATTAATTTATTTAAAAAAGCAAAACCGTGCCCATTTTCTTAATGAACACTCTAAGAATTAGATTTCACAGAGTCCAGGAAAAGCCTATCCATTCCTCTATGATACTAGACCCTTTGACAGCTCCCTTCCCCCTCTCCACGTTTTCCATACATAGGATGGTGAGAAAGTTGGGAATTGGTGGTGAGTGTGCATTCTCTCTTCAGCCAGCCTAATGCCAGGAATAGACATGAGCGGAGTTCTGTTTGCTCCTTGGGTTTACATTTTAGCTCAGTTGAACCTGAACCAAGGATTTCTATGAAGGATTTTGTGGCAGAAGAGGGAAGGGGCTAATTAATTCTGATTAGTATTCCTCTCTGGCTTGTCCTCCATGCTGATTTAGCTATTGAGGCAACTGAGAATAAAATATCTACTGAACTTGGCAATGGGCCCTTTGTACTTGTTTGCCACAGGAGCTAATTTTTCTTCTTCAGACTGGTCATGGAAATATTCTCCTGAGGGCTCAAACATATTAATAACTCAGGACGGTCACACAGTTCACAGACAATATAAGCCCTTCAGAATGGGACTGTGTGTATCGGCGCTAATAGGAGGGTAGATGTTTGCAAAGGCATTTATCTTTCGGCTGGGGTTCAGTAATTGGGAACTAATGTCTTGGAGTAGTTTGTTCCCTTCTCCTCCCTCCACCCCCTCCCACGTGGAATTGCATTAGTGGCTTTATAAATATAAAGGAGCTGTTTATTTATTGGCCCTGTTTGTTGCAGTTCCCTTGTCCACTTTGGTCAGTACCCTGGGTGTGTGTGTGTGTGTTTTTTTTTAAATTCCCCCAGCATGCAACATGGGGAAAGGTTTGATGTGCAGGCTGTGGGTATGCAGGGATGAGGCAAACATTGGCAAATGTGATTAGGAAGCTGGGGATGCTGGTCCTACCCATCCCCATCCCTTCGTACTCACTTGACCATCATCGTAGCTACCTTATAGGTAACAACGGGTGAGTTCATGTCAGCACTGACAGCAGAATTAGATGTTACTTGAGCAGTAGTCTGAAATAGAGATTTTGTGGCTCTCCTCAAACTCTCCTAGAAGTGATAGAGGCTGAATCTTTAAGGGAAGTGGGGATAGGGATGGGCAGAGGAAATAACCTGAGAGAAATTTAAAAAAAAAACCACCCAGCTGTTCTCCAATTTCCTTGCAGGAGCTGGTGGAGAGAACGTCTTCTGTAACCTTGTGCTCCATTATTTCTTATCAAACATTTGTTAAGTACCTACTTTGAGACAGGCATTGGAGATTTAAGAAAAAATGAAATTCAATTAAATAGTTCAGTTCAATAAACATTTATTAAGTTCTTACTATGTGCCAGGCATTATGTTAAGCACTGAGGCTACAAAAAGAGGCAAAAGATTGTCCCTACCCTCAAGAAGCTTACAGTCTAATGGGGGAGGATAACAAGCAAACAAATGTATACCATACAAGCTATAAACAGGATAAATAGGAAATAATTAACAGATCCAGTTCTCAAGGAGTTTATAATCTAATGTAAAATAACCCAGAGAAGGAAAAGGCAAACCATTCTGGCATCTTTGCCAAGAAAATCCTAAATGGGATCATGAAGAGTCAGACATGAAAGAAACAGTAACTTTGTGTCTAATTCCTATGAAGACAGGAATGACTCTGCCCCAGTGATGAGGACAGTGCTTTGTACAGTCTTTCCTTACTAAGTCTTGTTATTCGTAGGATCCTAGATTGAGAGCTAGAAGAGACCACAGGGGTCAATCTAGTCCAGCACCTTTATTTTACAGATGTGGAGTGACTTGCCCAGGGTCACACTGCTGGTGTATGGCTAGGATTCAAGCCCAGATCTTCTTGAATCCAAGTCCAACATTCTTGTCTTTACCAAAATTATCCCCTATACCAAACTGCTTCTCTTGATGATGAAGAAAGGTTTTTGTAACACTTGTTGAATCATGGCACTGAATATTTTTCTGTGTTAAAGATTTACTTTGCTCATTTGCAAAAGGAAGGCAAATGTACAGTTATGGTCATTATCACCACTCCCTTTCTGAGTAAGATAGCGAGGGTATTGAATCCAAGCTGCTAACTATCTCCTGCTCTTCCCCATCCAATTTGCCTGATGGATGCCCCTGTCATGGGTGCTTTTTTTTTTTTTGGAAGGGAGAAAGCAAGGCAATTAGGATTAAGTGACTTGCCTAAGGTCACACAGCTAGGATCAAGTGTCTGAGGCATTTGAACTCAGGTCCTCCTGACTTCAGGGCAGGTGCTCTATTCGCTTCACCACCCAGCTGCCCCTCTTGGGTTTTTTTAGATCCTGCACATATTTTGGTTACTCACTCCCTGAGGGCTGTGGTCTCCAGATTGGTGCAAAGGTGACCTAAGTGCTTGGGGGAGGAAACGTGGTAACCCCTCCTCCCTCCTTTTTGTGGCTTGACCAAGAGAGATTCAGCCAAGAACGAAATCATGAATGCAAGAGAGCTCTTCGGCTTGTGGAGGCATTTGTTTATAAAAATCCACATAAACATGTAACATGTCACAACTAGGGGAGAATGACAAGTTTTAGTGATTTATAATATTCTCCTGAAAATAGATTCCATTATTCCCAAGGGAAATGCTGATCTTCAAAGGAGATGGTAATGTCATGGACTCAAAAAAATTGAAAACTGCCCTGTTTGTAGTTGTCTAGAAATCTTTTTCCTGGAGTAAAAAGCATTTTTTATGAAATGTAAAATTTATTTTTCTAATATGTTTTAACCTCTCTTTTGGGTTTTAAACTCTCTTAAGTCTGGAACCATATTTATAATTCCAAGAATTTTCCCACAGCTGTTAATAAACTTAATAAAGTCAGGAAGATCTGAATTCAAATATGGCCTCAGACGCTAGCTGGGTGACACTGGCAAATCAGTTAGCCTTTTTTTGCCTCAGTTTCCTCATTTGTAAAATGAGCTGGAGAAGGAAATGGCAAACTACTCTCATGTCTTTGCCAAGAAAATCCCAAATGAGGTCACGAAGAGTCAGGCACAACTGAAACAGCTGAACAATTACAACAAAGAGTTAATAAAAGCTACTGCATAGGGTAAATGTTTAGTAAAGGGAGCTAGCTGTCTCATTCTTCATATCTTCTCTGATTATCACAAATTTGACCCTTGCTTGGCTCCGATTCTCCTCTAACAGGAGGATAAATAATTAGGTATAACTAAGATACATATGGAGTATAAGGCAGGCAATCTGAAAGTGCTTTGTATTTGTATCCCCAGCTTCTAGCACAGTGCTTGGCACATTGTAAGCACAATAAATGTTTTTTTTTTTACCCATATATTCATTCATCTATCCAGCCAATCATCCCTCGTTCCATCCATCCATTCATTCAAAGTCCAACCTATGATACAATTTGGCTTTAATTTCTTAATCTCTTAATGAACCAGGCAACTCTTTAAGACTATGATTTACAGGTCTGGATTGGTAGAAGAACTTTCCCCATAATGAGCTCTCTCCACCAATGGAATCACAGGTCTGCACCCTCACTGTACCCCAGCCTCATGCAGTTAATGAGAAGTTATCTGCAGATGCTGTAGGTGTTAAGTGGAAAAATGAATTGGGACTGGAGTAATAAAGAAAGGCTCCAGTGAAGAGATCCCCGAAAAGGTTGGTAGGATTTGGATAGTCGGAGAGGGGAGGAAATAGCATTCTAGGTTAAATGACTTGTCCAGTGTCACACTTCAAGTGAATAGCAGTGACAGGATTTGAACCCACTTTCTCTGATTCCAAATCAGAGTGGAAGACAAAGAGGCAGGAGTACAAAGTGAGGCTTGTTCATGGGGCTGGAGGATGAGCAGGCTGCTGTGCTGAAAGAGCAAAGAGCAAAAGCATAATTTTGGTAAAAATAACTCCCACCTAAGGAGTGCTTAAGGTTTCCCAAGTGTTTCCTACAAACTGAGTTCCTGAGGAATTTTATTCTTCTTCTTCCCATTTTGTGGATGAGGAAACAGACTGCCTCATGATCAAAAACAAAATAAAAATCAGCCATATTATGGTATTTTACAGATGTAAAAAAAAAAGAATCCAGAACATAGATACTGCATTACTTCCTTCAAGACCTTCTCTAATCTCACACAGATCTACAAACTTACCATTCTAGAGTCCTTCCGTTCTTACCCTCATTCTTAGGTCCTCCCTTCCTCCTCAGTTATAGGCAACAAGGGGGCACAATGGATACAGGGCAGCCTGGGAAGACCT
>CM053622.1:542316172-542376172 GCA_028646595.1 Phalanger gymnotis | reverse complement strand
TATTCTCAAATCTTCCAAGACCCTTTCAGCTCTAAAATTCTGTGATGCTAAATACCAGCATGTGCCCTCTACTTAATTTTGGCTCAGAATCTACAATACTTCTCTTTCAAGAAGTCCTAAAAGCAACTTACTCTTTGGGACATACTTCTGGATGGTTAAAAAAATGGCTACTTTAGTATAATAGATGGGAATTTATTATAATTATTATTAGGGATAAGGACTAGACTTCTGATTTAATCAGTTCTCTTAAGTGGAGAAATTCCCTCTACTAATTTAGCTCAGCAACATCTCATCTCTCTTAGACAGTTGTCTAGAACATTGAGAAGTTAAGTTATTGCCCAATGTTGCCCAGCCATTATGTGTAGGGACAGTTAGGCAGCTCTGTGGATAAAGTGCTGGGCCTGGAGTCAGGAAGTTGTTGTTTAATTATTTTTCAGTCATGCCTGACTCTGTGATTCTTGGCAGAAATACTGGACTAGTTTGTTATTTCTTTCTCTGGCTCATTTTACAGATGAGGAAACTGAGATAAATATGGTTAAGTGACTTGCCCAAGGTCACACAGCTAGGAAGTGTATGAGGCCAGAATTGAACTCAGGAAGATGAATCATGAGGATTTTATGTTGGATCCTGAAAGTAACCATGGGAACTCAGTGAACAGGGGAAGGGTGGGGAGATGACATGGTCAGACCTACAGTTTAGGAAGCTCACTAACTCTTTGGGAGATCCCTTACTGACCTCCCTTTACAGCCCTTTGGCCTGATTCCCAGAACAGTTTATACTCTCTATAGATGTGAAAGTACAGTTCTGTAAATGCATTATTTTAACGGTGATGCTATTGAGTAGATTTCCCTCTTCATTGTCCCAGAGAGATCTCTTTTGTCCATTTAGGTTTCTACTCCCAGCCTAGAAAGAGCTAGCCTGAATCACTGGCCACCTGAGGGGTAGGTCCATTCAGCATCTATTAAAATCAAAATGCTATTTTTTGTCACCGTTTAATTATCCTCACCTTCTTCCTCTCCCTTCCATGTCATGATTGGATTTTTCTTTTATTCATTCTATTAGAAGCATCTTTTTATTTTCTCACAACCAGCTCCAAGTCATTTGGTACCCATAGACCTCAGGTTTCCTGATCAATAAAATGAGAGGATTGGACTCAGAGACCAAAGAGATACTTCCCAGCTTCCGGTCCATGATCCCTGTGATAAATATCTATCTATATCTATGTCTATATCTATACATAAACACACAATTTCCTGCTCATAAATATTAAGTAAAAAAATTATTTATTAAAGAAATATTTATACAATGTTTATTTGTTAGTTAGAAAAAATTTATAATTATTTATGAAATAAACTTTTTAGAATCAAGTTAAAAGGCAAATGTTTGTCTTGACCCAAATCCTAAACTCTAAAACTTATTTTGTAAAATGTTTATTCATAAGTAATCTTTCTTCTTCGTTGTTGAGTTGTTTTTCAGTCATGTCTGACTCTTAGTGACCCCATTTGGGGTTTTCTTGGCAAGGATATCGGAGTGGTTTGCCATTTCCTTCTCCAGCTCATTTTATAGATGAGGAAACTGAGGCAGAGTTAAGTGACTTGCCCAGGGTCACACAGCTAGGAAGTGGCTGAGGCCAGATTTGAACTCAAGAAGCTGAGTCTTCCAGGTCCAGTGCTCTGTCCACTTCAACACCCAGATCTTTTATCTTAGGACTTCCTAACACCAGCTTGGGACCACTCCCCAGTGGTTCATGAAGTAACGCACAGTTTTTGGACTTTTTTGAGAGGAAAAGAAAGAGCAGGTGCTTGGAAACCCTGGTGTGGCCTGGCATCATATAATTTTGTCCAAGCTGGTTGGCAGAGTTGATCTAACCATGTTCAAAATATATTATTAAAATGATATCTTTAACAGAACTGGTGAGAGAAGTCATTGGTAAAGTTACCCTTATTAAAAAGGTTTTGAAATTGGTCTATGAGAGCATTAAGAAAAATGCCTGTGGTCACAAAATAAATTGGTGAAACAGATAGAAAGGGAATGAAAGATCCCAGGTTTTTTCCAAAGTGCTATTAGAAGCCACTTGTCTATCTTAACTCCAAAAAGTCAAGCCTTTCAGAAACTTTATAGTACTATACATGTCATTTAGTAAGGGACTTTTATAGATTATCCTGTGGTGCAGTGAATAGAGACTCTTCTTTCTGAGTTTAAATCTAGCTTCAGAAACTTACTAGCTGTGTGACCATGGGCAAGTCACTTAACCCTGTTTGCCTCAATTTCCTCATCTGTAAAAATGAGCTGGAGAGGGAAATGGCAAACCACTCCAATACCTTTACCAAGAAAACCCCAAATGTGTCATGAAGAGTTTACACAACTGAAATGACTGAACAACAGCAATGGAATATCCAGGTCAGAAAGGGTCCTTCAGCCAAGGGTCCTGGCAGGCTGGCTCAAGAAATCAAGCTAGTGGGGGTCATCATGATGCTAGATTTCTGCAGCATGGGATGGCGGAAGGAGTACTGGGTTTTGGAATCAGGGAACCTGACTTTGAATTCTGGCTTTGTCACTATCTCTGTGACCTTCTGCCAGGTCACTCGACCCTTTTAGGCCTTGGTTTCTTCTATAAAGAAGTTGGAGTAGGTCAAGGGTTCTTAATCTTTTTCTGTGTCATGGATCCCTCTGGTAGTTTGGTGAAGCCTATGGACCGTCTCAGAATAATGTTTTTAACTGCATGAAATAAAATACAAAGGAATTTAATTGTATTGAAAGACACTCATCCAAGTATTTTAAAAAAATAAATTCACAGATCCAAGGTTAAGAACCTCAGGACTCTCCAAGATCCTTTCTGACTAGTAAATCTGTGATCCCCACATCGTATCCCATGATTGATGGAGGGACGTGGATAAAGAGCTTGTTGTTAGTCTTTTGTTTTCTAAGAGGACCATTGACATTCCGAAGCTAATGTCTTGATTTGTGTGTGAATTGGATTTCAATTAGGCCAAGCTGCATAGTCATGTCTTACTCTCTTCCAGAGTCGATGTTCAGTGGCAGGACAAAAGTCAGGACCACTGGTCATGACCCAGGGTGCAGTAGATGGTATTTGCATCTTCCGTGTCTGACCAAGCTCTCAATGCTCCATAGCTTCAACTGCCTTCACGGTCATTGGAACAAATTGTTCTCATCTGCCCATTCCACTGGGCAAGTAGATGAAGTGGATGAAGAAGTAGGCAGGCCCTGAATGATCTGCTAAATGATATACTTTGGGACTACCTACTGGCAGTGAATTCATGATTTGGGAGGTTCCCCATCCAAAAAGTCTGGTGTGACTATCAGGGATGTGGAAGCTGTGGCCCTCTAGGTCCTCATGTGCAGCCCTTGTGTGGTCAGGGACCACACTTGAGGACCTAGAGGCCCACATGTGGCATGATTTTTAATCTTATCTCTACTCTGTCACCCCAAACAAGTAATTTCATGTCTTTAGACCTTTTATGCATCTAAAATTGTGAAGAGATTAAGGTTTGGACTAGACCTTGACGATATTTCCAATTAGAAAATTATCTCCCTTTAACAGATAAAGAGACTGAATTTCAAAGAGGTAAAGGGGTATAGCCTAGGTCAAATGACCAACAAACCAGAAGAGTCAGGACTTTTGATTCCCAGTTAAAATCTCAGATGAGATAATATTTGTAAAGTGTATAGCATTGCACCTAGCACAAAATACTTATTCCTTTGTATTCCCTTTTTCAAACCAAGTGCTAGAACATTTCTGCTCCATTATCCTGCCTATACTTCCTCTCAAATCACTAATAAAGGGCTTGCCTGCTGGTTCCTGTGTTAAGGACCAAAATGCTCAGTGTGGGTCATAGCCTCATGACAGTGCCTGACGTAGCCTCATCTCCAGTGCCAGCCTTCCTGGGGGTCAGGACCCTTTCTGTCCTGGATATTCTGAAGAAATGGATATTCTGAAGAATTCTGAAGAAAAATGACTAACATTTTTATAATACTTGAAAGTTTTCAAAACCTTTTCTATACATCACCTCATGTGGGCCTCGCAACAGTAAGGTCAGGTGGGTATTAGAACTTCTTAAAAACCTCAAAGTTTTAAGTGGCTTGTCCGTGATCTTATAGCTTGTAAGTGTCAGATAGCTGCAGGCAGGATTTGAACCAGGTTTTCTTTCTCTTCCTGCCCCCCCGCCCCCGGCGCTTAATAGTATTTTATTTTTTACAATTTCATGCAAAGATAGTTTTTTTTTAACTTTTTTTTTTATTTTTTAGGAGGGAAGGCAGGGCAATTGGGGTTAAGTGACTTGCCCAAGGTCACACAACTAGTAAGTGGGTCAAATGTCTGAGGCCAGATTTGAATTCAGGTCCTCCTGACTCCAGGGACAAAGATAGTTTTCAACATTCACTTTTACAAGATTTTGACTTCCAAGTTGTTTTTTCTCCCTCTTTCCCCTCTCCCCTAGACAGCAAGCAATTTGATATAGACTATACATGTACAATCATATTAAACCTATTTCCGTATTAGTCATGTTGTGAAAGAAGAATCAGAACAAAAGGGAAAAATTACAAGAAAAAAGAGCAACAAAAAAAGAGAAAATAGTCTGCCTCGATCTGCATTCAGACCCCATGGTTCTAAATCTGGATATGGATAGAGTTTTCCATCGGGAGTCCCTTGGAATTGTCTTAAATCATTGCATTGATGAGAAGAGCTAAGTCTATCAAAGTTGGTCATCACACAATGTTGCTGTTACTGCGTACAGTGTTCTCCTGTGAACCAGATTTTCTTCGGTCCAGGTCAGCACACTCTCCAGTACAGAGGACTAAACTATTACTCCCTCAGAAAAGTAACATCTGAAAAATGAAAGTAGGAAGAAATGGCTAATTTCAAAGCTGCTATTTTTGCTAATTTTTAAAGCTGATAATTTGGGAATACCTGGACAAATTTTGCTTTTATGAATGTGATGGGATACTATTAATTCCAGTGCCTCTCTTCTCTTGATCATTTCCAGCTTATCCTGTATAAAGCTTATTTGCACATAGTTGTTTGCATATGGTCACTCCTATTAGATTATGGGTTCCTGGAAAGCAGAGGTCGTCTTTTGCCTTTTTTTTTTTTTTTTGTAATCCCAGTGCTTAGCACAGTGCCTGGTATATAGTTGGTGCTTAACAAATGTTAACTGACTGACAGCTGTAAGAAATGAAGAGATAGATGACTTCAAAGAGAAATGGAAAGACTCGTCTCAACTCATTCATAGTGAAGTGAGTAGAACTAAAAGATTTCTACTATAATGACAATATTATGAGAATGAACAATTTTAATGACTTTATAAACTGATGAAGGATGGAAAGAGCAGAAGCAGGAGAATAATTTATGAAACAACAGAATCACTATGTAGAACAAATAGGTTTGAAAGCTTTAAGAACTCTGATCAACATGATAGCCACCTGTGGTTTCAGGGATCCAGTGAAGGAGCTTGAGGGCGAAGGATGAGATATGGCTTGTTGAAAATGACCAATGAGGGGATTTGTTTTTCCTTGGCTATGCATACTTGTTACAAGAAATTTCTTTTTTCTTTTCTTATTGGGATGGAGATGGTAGAAAAAGAAAATCGATTTCTCTCTATTAAAAAAAAACCATGCACACAAATTTCAGTGTGGTAAGGAAGAAGTCATAGTTAATTTAGAAGACCAAAAGTTTTTCATACTGTTTCTTGACATGCTGTAGAATTTGGCCCAAAATGAGAGTAGCATTTTTTCCTTTCTTTCTCCTTACTGATTCTGTGTTTCAAAGGCTTGGGTGCCTATTTGAAAACAGGTTAGATAGAGCACCAGGCCTGGAGTCAGGAAGGCTTCTCTTCATAAACTGAAAACTGGCCTCAGATACTTACTAGCTATGTGATCCTGGGCAAGTCACTTAACCCAGCTTGCCTCAGTTTCCTCATCTGTAAAATGCACTGGAGAAGGAAATGGCAAATCATTCCGGTATCTTTGCCAAGAAAATACCAAATGAGGTTACAAAGAGTCTGACATAACTGAAATGGCTAAACACCAAAAAATAAATATGTTAGGAGTGAGGGTGTGACATGGAGATCTGTGGTGATAAGAATGGAATAGTGATCTGATGAATAGTTTTGAAATTGTCATTGAATAGCAAGGGAGAAAGAAATACAACTTTGGGTCTTTTCTACTGAACAAATGGTCCCTCGGTGGCATATAGCCCCCAAATCAAAAAATTCATCATTAAAGTGAGAGCTTGGAATTCATTCCTACCTCTTTTGTTTTTTTGTCCTTGAAGGTCTCAACATCTGTACAAGTGGGAGTGCCACCTCCTGTGAAGAGTGTCTGCTCATCAACCCAGAATGTGCTTGGTGTTCCAAAGAGGTAGGAGTAGGAGGAGGGTTGAGGGTTGTTATTAATAACCAGAGTTAACATTTGTGTAGAGTTGCAAGGCTTGCAAAGCACTTACATGTATAACATTTGATCCTCACCACAATCCTCGGAAATAAATGCTGTTATTCTCATTTTACAAATGAGGAAACTGAGGCAGACAGAAGTGGTATGATTTGTCTAGGGTCACACAACTAGTAAGTGTCCAAGGCTGGATTTGAACTCAGGTCTTCCTGAGTCCATGCTCAATGCTTTATCTACTGTGCCACCTTGTTACTTCCCTTAAAGGTGCTTGGTTAGAGACTACCAACTCCTCCTTTCCTTCACTCCCACCCCACTGCCAACACATAGCAGGTTGTGCAAATCTGCAAGCTGATCACTCTCAAGTTAGAACAAAGGAAGCGCTGCTGTTTTATGAAACCTTAAGCATCATTTTCAGTTGCTGTTTGGTTGTATTGTTTCTTTGCTTTTAGGAATGTGCTTTCATTTCACTTTGATTTAATAACTTCAGGCCAAAACCCTTTGCTGAACCCCATAGACAGAGACTAGCAACTTTGAACTTGTGGGATTACCTCCTTGGCACATAACATCCTAGTATCTGCATGTGGAATGCTGGGGAATGTTAGTAATAGTTACATTGGCTTTTTATCAGAATACAAACTTTATAAATTGGCTCTTACTATCTTTGGGTTTTAAAGCAGCTGCCATTTCTCAAAGTTCTGAAAGTTCTTCATTAGCATATTTACATGATAGTGGCCTTAAGACTGTCAGAACCTAGCAATCTAATCAGGAAAGGCATAATACCCAAACTCAACACCTCTATCAAATTTACTTTCTCTGTCAGTGACTTGGAGTCTGGAAGACCTAGATTTGAATCCTGCCTTACAAACTTACTATTTATGTGATTCTGGCAAATCACTTAGCCTATTGGGCCTCACTCTTCTCATTTGTAATAATGAAGGGATTCTTGCACAGATAAAATTAATGCAGATAGAATCACAAAAAAACTTAATAGAATAGGAAAAATCTTTTCATCAATATCACTGATAATATTATATATTATAAAAATTTATATCTAGCTATTATATGTGTACATATGTATGCAAATGTACATTTATAGAAATATATACACACATATATGCAGATATATGGATCCAAGAAATGTATCAAAGAATATGAACAATTTTCAAAGGAATGGCAAAATATCAATGTCCTTTTGAAAACATCCTCCAAATCACTAATAATAAAAAGAGTAGAAATTTTAAAACATATATATTTATTTTATCTCATACCCTGCAGTTTTACAAAGATGCCAAAAAGAAAGAAAGAAAGGAGAGAAAAAGAAAAAAGTTAATGTTGAAGGAGTTGTGAGAAGACTAATATGCTGTTGGTGGAATTGTGAGCTACTGATTGTTCTGGATAAGTTTAGAATTATGCGTGAAAACTGGCCAAATTCTTCCTATTCTTTGACTCAGCCACTGCAAGATACTTTCATACCTCAGAGAGGTCAAAGACACAAACAGAATTTCAGTATATATGTACATTATTTACAGTAGACCTTTCTGTGGTAGTAAAGAACTAGAAATAAAATAGATGCTCATCCATTGTGTCATGACTGAATAAATTGTGGAAAGTAGATAAGTAGGTAATATAGTTGTGGTCCTTGAGTCATGAAGATATGAATTCCATTTCAACTTCTGTTACTTACTGTTGGTGTGATTCCAGGCAAGTCACTTAACTGCCTTGTGCCTCAGTTTCTTCCAACTGTAAAATATAGATAATAGTAGCATCTACCTTAGAGAGCTGTTATGAGGTAATATTTGAGAAGTGCTTTGCAAACCTTAAAGCATTATATAAATTTTAGCAATTAACATTACTATATGAATAAAGTAGAATATTATTGTGCCGCAAGAGATGAAGAGTATGTATTGTACTCTAAGAAACGATGAGCAAGATGGTCTCAGAAAAATCTGAGAAGACTTGCTTGGATTGATGCAAAGTGAAATGTACTGTGTACAAAGTAACAGCGATATTGTGAGATGATCAGCTGTGAATGATTTAGCTGTTCTCAGCAATACAACGATCCAAGACAACGCTGAAGGACTCATGATGAGAAATGCTATCCATCCCCAGAGAAAGAATTGATGATGTCTGAATACAGATTGAAGCACTTTTTTCCCCCACTTTATTTTTTTGTTGAGTTGGGTTTTTTTTGTCTATGTTTTCTTTCACAACATAACTGTTATGGTAGTGTTTTGCATGACTACACATGTATAACCTATATTGAATTGCTTGCCTTCTCGATGGGGGTGAGGGAGGATGAAGGGGGAGAATTTAGAACTCAAAGTTTTAAAAAACAAGTGTCAATAATTGTCTTTACATGTAACTGGGGAAAAATAAAATACTAAATAGAAATGTCTCCATTGAAGAATTCAGAGAATCAGGGGGTTATCTCTATGAGCTGATACAGAGTGAAACAAAAAGAAACAGAAGAGAAATAGGTACAATGACTGCAACTATGTAACTAAAAATATCCCTGAAAGGAAGCCAAACTGAGTAAGTGAAAAACCAATAATGGTCCCTTGGAACAGATAATGAAGCATCCTGTCCCTTTTCTCCACAGAGAAGTGGTGGACTATGAGATCCGGAAATTGCATATATTGTCAGATGGGTCAATTGTGTCAGTTGTTTTTGCTTTGTTATTCTTTGTTACAGGGGAGATTTCAGTTTTGGTGGTGGAGGAGGTAGAGCATATACCTAGTAAAATATAAAAAACAAGGAATCATTAAAATCTATTTTAAAAATTATTTAAAATAATAATATTACACAAAAGGGAGTTAGACTCTGGCTCATAAAGTCCCTTCAACTTTAAAGGAGGGTATGCGATACAAACTTCTTTAATGTTCTTTAGTCCTCAAAACTTCTCAGCATCATTATCCCTTGTTTCTCCCTGCTAGTCATTCAATATGGTTATAATTAAGGGCCCTACTAGGTGCTAAGAACTGTGCTAGGTTGGGAATACAAGGAAAGGCAAAAGCCAGTCCCAGATCTTAAAGAACTCACAATCTAACAGGAGAGATAACATGAGAACCACTGCATACAAATTATATAAACAGGACAAATAGGAGATAATCAACAGAGAGAAGTCTAACATTAAGGAGCATCAGGGAAGGCTTCTTGTAGAAGGAGGAACCTTAGCTGAGATTTAAAGGTGGCTAAGGAAACCAGAAGATGGAGATAAAGAGGGACCATGGAGGACTGCCAGTTAGATGGAGATGGAGTATTTAGGCCAGTGTTACTGGATCACAAGAGAATCTAGGGGTACATAAGATAGTAAAAACACTGGAAAGATATGAGAGGGTCTGGTTGTGAAGGAATTTGGATTTTACATTTGATCCTGGTGGTGTTGATCCTGGAGTTTGTTTGTTGAACAGTAGAATGGGGGTGGGAGGGTGGGCAGTCACATGGTCAGAGCTGATCACAGAGCTATCTGCATTCCTTTCTAAGATTAATCCTTTTACTTTTACCCCTAATCCAGTTCCCTCCTTTCTCCTCCTGGACTTTGCTCCAGTAATCATTCTATCTCTCTCCTGTTTCTTCAGTCTCTCCCTTGCCATTGATTGCTTCTCCTCTTCCTCTAAACATTCTCAGTTCCTCCTAATCCTTTTTATTAGAGTACAATCCATGACCCTTATATCCTAGCTACCCATTCTACCATCTTTCTCCTTGCCTTTACTGCTAAGCTTATTGAAAAAGTTATCTGTACCCAATGCCTCCATTTCCTCAATATCCATCTCTCTCTGCCACCCTTTGACATTTAGTTTCTATTTCCATTACTCTACTGAAAGTGAAATCTTAAAGGTCACCAGCAGTTCTCTAATCACTAAATTCCGTGTCCTTTTTTCATTTCTCCTTGATCTCTGCAGCTTTAGACAATGTTCTCCAATACTTCTTCCTGTCCTGTGTGTGGCTTTAGAGGCACCATATTTTTCTGATTCTTTTCCTATTTCTCCAACCTTTCCTATTATGTCTCTTCCACTGCTTCCCCACCCTCCCTAACCCCTTCATGTGGATGTTTCCCAAGACTATCCTTGGCCTTCTTCTCCTTCTGTGCTCTGCAAATCTGCTTAGTTCTTAAGGCTCCAACTACCACTTCTATGAAGATGACTTCAATATCTATTGTTCTTTCTTATGACTAGCATCTCTATCTAAATGTCCTGTAGGTATGTTATACTCCACAGGTTTATACCAAATTTATCTTTCCTATAAACCTGACCCTCCTGACTTCACAATTTTTGTGTATGGCATCATGATTCATCTACTCGGGAGAACAGATTGCTGCAGCTTTGGAGACATCTTTGATGCTTCCCTCTTCCTCACCTGTCATACTCAGTCAATTCCTAATTCCTATCTATTCCATCTCTTGAAGATTTCTCATACATTTCTCCTCTTTCATGTACCCACTACTACCATCCTAGTACAAAAGTCCTAATTACTTGGAGTCATGTTTAACTCTTCCTTCCTCCTCACCTTTAATACTCACTTGGTTGTGAGTTGCTGTCAATTCTACCTCATTATTTCTTACATCTGTCCCCTTCTTTCTGTACCCATCACTATCACTTGAGTACAGGCCTTTATTAACACTTATGATAGCTTCCTTCCCACTTCCAATCTCTTCTTCCAATCTATCCTTCCTACTGCTAGCAGAATATTCTTTCTTATGTGAACATATTTGTGCCTGCTGTTATGTACATGTCAAAAATTTTCAGTGGCTATTTATTGCATACCAAAGAAAATTCAAATTATTCTGGCATTCGAAGCTCTTCCCAATCTGGTCCCATCCTAGCTTTCTAGACTTCTCATATTACTCTCTTATGCATTTTATGCTTCAGCTGCATCTGGAATCTTCTCTGTTCTCCAAGCAAGCCCCTGTCTCTGCTCTGATTGTTTCTGTGCCTGAAGGAATGCCTCCTTTTCTGCTTGTTGAATGCCTGTCCATCCTTTAAAGCAGAGATAGTATCTTTACTCCTTCAGGAACCCTTCTCTGAATTCTACAATTCTTAATAACCCTCTTCTACAGGCCTTTTCTTGCATTTTGTTTTGTAGCTCTTTAAGTACTTATTTTTTGGCTATATATCCGAGGTATCTGTTTGGGTGTCTTGCTCTACTACTAAATCGTAACATCCATCAATAAGGTCTTATTTAAACTTTGTGTTTCTTCAGCATCTAGTTGAGTGTAAGTATTTAATAAGTGTTTGCTGAAGAAATGAATGCCTATCTGGTTTAACTGCAGGATTTACGAAGATATGCTTTAATAGCCACACTTTGAACCTACTATCTAGAGAAATGCAGGAGAAGAAAAATAGACATAATATTTCTAACTATAGAAAAAAAAGGAAAATAATGATTTAGTAAGTAACTCCCACAAATCCTTAAAACGACTTCCCCTATTGGAAGCCCATGAAAATTTGTGCCAAGGATCAAAAAGACAAACCACTCCCAGCCTCACAGACAGCCCTGGGAAGTTAGGAGGCCCACTTTTATTTTCCGCATTTTTTTCCAGATGAGGGAGCTGAGGTTCTTGGAAGTTCAATGACTTACCAAAGGGCACACAGCTAGTGAGTGATAGAGACAGAGAGGAGTGAAAAAAGCCTCTGAGAAGACCCAGTTAAAAGGAACTATGACTTAATTTTCCAATCCTGTTTTTTAGGAACATTTTTTTTTTTTGTTAAAGATGGCTTTAGGAAGTTTAAATTTCCACCTTGTTATCCAGAATTTTCTGGAAAACACTTTCCCTTTTGGAACACTTTCCCTTTGGAAAGTAGAATCAGGTCTTTGGAATCTCTGTGTTTAAGAATGCCTCAGGAAAAGAAAAGTAGAAAGTGTGAGCTATAATGAACTATACATCACAGGGTGCCCCCAGAGGTTTAGGTACTCGGAGCTCAGATTTAATGAAGCAAAAGAGATTAAACAAATCCAGGGTGTTTTTGCTTAATACCCAGCAAGAAGATGAAAGGGCCACTTTATGTGTTTTAACAGTGTGGGAGTAGACTACAGTGGAGTAAACGTATTCAAGGAGCACAGTTCCCTTTTTAGGGGGCATTCTGAATTTTGCTGAACCAAACTTCAGAGACAGTGGTAGCGTTTAGCCTGTATGTATTTTTGTAAGAAGGGAATGGAAGGGGGAAAGGGGAAGGGAAAAATCGTTTATATAGCTCCTACTATGTGCTAGGCACTATATTAAATAATTTACAAACATCTCATTTGATCCTCCCAACAATCCTTCCAGGTAGGTGCTGTTATTTTATAATTTGAGGAAACTGAGGCAAGTAGAAGCTAAATGACTTGCCCAGTGTCACACAGCTAGTAAGTGTCTGAGGCTGGATTTGAACTCAGGTCTTCTTGACTCCAGGCTTAGTGCTCTGTGTATTATATCACCTAGCTGCCTCAAGATAAGAGAAATTTGGAGGCTGGAACTAACTGCCCTACTTTCTCTTCTTTTTACTTTATTGTTTTTGGTTTGGTTTTTTTTGGAGGGAGGAAGGCAGGGCAATTGGAGCTAAGTGACTTGCCCAAGGTCACACAGCTAGTAAGTGTGTTAAGCGTCTGAGGCCGCATTTGAACTTAGGTCCTCCTGACTCCAGGGCCGGTGCTCTACTCATTGCACCACCTAGCTGCCCCTTCTTTTTTACTTTATTTCCTCCAAACTATGATGTCATTGGTCCTCTTTGAGAATGAAGGATAAACAACAACAATCCTGTTCCACTCAAAATTTGTATTTTCAGTTTTTCACCTTTGGTTTTTTTCCCACCATCTCTTGTAATGAGAAAACAATTTGTTAAATATATCGTTAGCATTGGCTTCTCAGTATTCAGCATGCGTTGAATAAAATCCAATGAACATTTATTTAATGTCTTTTATTTTTAAAGAGGCTGCTAGATTGTGCAATGGATAGAGCACTGGGCCTGGAATCAAGAAGACGTCCTGAGTTCAAATCCAGCCTCAGATACTTAATTGTGTGACCCTGGGTTTGGCCTCAGTTCCTCATCTGTAAAATGATCTGGAGAAAGAAATGGCAAACCAGTCTGGTATCTCTGCCAAGAAAACCCCAAATGGGGTCACAAAGAGATGCACAGGACTAAATGAATGAGCAACATTATATTCTCCCCATAGAGGCAGAATGGCATGGTGTATAGAGATCGGACCTTGAGGGGAAGACTTAGATTTAAGATATGCCTCTGACAGCTATTGACAAGTCACTTAATCTGTCAGTGCCTTAGGCAGCTGTCTAAGAGGATGCATATCTGAGGAGCTGCTAATTAGTGTTGATGAAGGCAGTTTCCACGCTGGGAGTTCACCACACTGCTGAGACTACAAATCCAGACACCATCCCCTCCTCCACCCCCACCAAATGTACAGTCCACCAAAGTTTTCTGATCTCAGCGGTGATGCCATTAGAGCTTTTGGTTCTGGCAGAACCAAATCTTGAATGGCTTTAGGCACTGAGGACTATCTTCATTGAATCCCAGAATCAAAGAATTTGAGAATTGGAAAAGACCTCTCAGTGGCCATTGAGTCCAACCCATTGATGATGACAAGCATCCTCGTTATGATATAATTGACAGCCAGCCTCTCTCTGAAGAACTCCAAAGAGGTAGTCTCTGAATTTCAGTTTCCCCATTTATAAAATGGGGACAAGAATACCTGCCCTATAGAGTTTGTGTGAAAATCAGATGAGATCATATATGTCTAAGGGCTTTGGAAATTGCCTTTACCAGCATGTGGTATTGTGGTTCCTGGGTTGTAATACAAAGAGCCTAAGCAGTAGTATCTGGGGCCACTAAACCATACATAAGGATCCCTGTGGGCCATATTGACTTAGAACACCACATATTAACATTATCTGTTCTCCATTGTAGTTTTGTTTATTTTGTTAACTCCTGATTAAATTTTGACCTGGTAGGGCTGCATTTGGGCTGCATTGTAAAGAATTCAACATGGATTGGCAGTTTCTGGACTTGCGTTCTAAATTCACATCTGATACTTTCTAGCTGTGTGACCCTGGGCAAGTCAACTTGCTTAACTTCATTGGGTCTCAGTTTCCTCATCTGTAAAAGAGGGGATTTGACTCAATGACCTCTAAAGTCACTTCCAGCTCCAAATACATACTCCTGTGATCCTGTCTTCAATACAAACAGCACATACCTAAGCTCTTTTGTTATAGAGAGTGTATGTCATATGAGCCAGAATCTGAAAAAGACTGGTTCATGTTACATCAGTATATTAGTTGTAACCACATCAGCGAAGCATCACCTCTGTGACCTGATGGAACACAGAAGTAGCTTCTTCACCCAAAACTCTGGGGTCGTGTGTTGTATTCATGATAAGCTAACTTTTCCTAGAATCTTTCTCTGTGTATGCATTCATATACAGAAATACATTGTTAGAAATGTGGGATAGGGCAATTGTTTAATGGTATTGTTTACAGGATTATCCCTTGCTTGGCTATAATGTGCTAGAAAGGAATGAATTGCCTGACCCTGGCTCAGGAATTTTTTTGGGTGCTGGGGTGGGGAGGGGACTTAGAGTGGGAGATTACAAATGTTCACAATATTTGAGTTAGTAAATCAAGGGACAATTTGGTCAGATTAATTCATTGCCATGGCTTATTAGAGTGTATGAGTTGAAACGCCCACCTGAATCTGATTGTCTTAATCTTTCAATTTTCTGATTTCTACCCAGTGTGCATAATTGTTCAGAATGGCTCCTGATTCTCTTCAGTTAAACAGTTAGCTCAGCCAAAAACCATTAGCCCCTTAGACCTAGATTTAGACCTAGAAGGGCCCTTAGGGGCCATCTTGTCTAACTCCCCCCCCCCACACTTTTTACAGATTAGGAAACAGGCTCAGAGAGGTTAAATACTTACCCAAGATGATAGTGCTAATAAGTGTCAGAGGTCAGGTCTTTTCAGGCTTCAAGTCCTGTACTCTACCCATTACTCCAAGCTATCTCTCATAAAGGTTCCTACACCTAGAAGGAGTGGTAGAGATCATCTAATTGAAAATTTTTATTTTACAGGTGACGAAAACAAGGTTAAGCAAATTTCCCAGAATCCCACAGCTAGCATGTGACAGAGACAGGAGTAGAAGAACCCAGGTCTCTCTTCTCCTCCCTGGCCCTCAGCTTTTTCCACCTGACCATGTTATTAACTCTGAATACCAGTTAAACCAAGTCATATGATTAAAGTTTGTTGGGTATAATGATGAGGGAAAGGCAGAGCGAGTTGCTAGTTTAATTTTTAACATTTCGGGGACTCTTAATGGGCCACATTAGCCCACTTCTTAATATATTTAGCCTATAACACAAGTAGCAAGAACAACATGTATATCTATTAAAATATCCAATGAGATAAAATTTGTAAAGTACTTAGCACAGTGCTAGACACATAGTGGGTGCTTAATAAATGCTTGTTCCCTTCCCTTGTTCCCCTAGTTTATAGGTTTGAAAATGAAGCATAACTTCCAAGTCCTTCAGTAAAAACTTAATGAAAGGCTGAAAGATGAGAGCTTAGCTTTTTGAAAGTTGACTCCCCTTTCTCCTGTAAAATGAAATCTAATAACCTCTTTTTTTTTCCTCCCTGGAACAGGAAATGAGGGATTTTTAAAATTGAAAACTAGGGAAAGAGATGATTTTGCTAATTCTTCAAAAATTTAGGTAGGATGGGGAGGGGGTGGAATTTTTTTTTGTAATATTATGTAAATTTACCATTGAGAAAAATTTAAAGGATTAAAAATGACAATCTTGGTAAATTAATTTGATGATTGCTTTTAAGGGTTTTGGCTCTTTCTTTCCTTCCTTTCTGTCCTTTTATTTTCCCTCCCTTCCTCTCCCTTTTTTCTTTTGTATCTTTCTCTCTCTTAATTTCTCCTTCCTTCCTTCTTCCCTCCCTCTCTTTTTTCTTTCTTTCCTCCCTCTCTTTTTTCTTTCTTTCTTTCTCTTTCTTTCTTTCTTTCTTTCTTTCTTTCTTTCTTTCTTTCTTTCTTTCTTTCTTTCTTTCTTTCTTTCTTTCCCTTCCTTCCTTCCTTCCTTCCTTCCTTCCTTCCTTCCTTCCTTCCTTCCTTCCTTCCTTCCTTCCTTCCTTCCTTCCTTCCTTCCTTCCTTCCTTCCTTCCTTCCTTTCTCTTTCTCTCCCCTAAAACAGAACTGCTCTGTGTGACCTTGCACAAAGCACTTTGTCTTTCTGAGCCTCAGTCTCCTCAGCTCTAAAATGACAATTTCCTGTTAGATGGTCTCTGAGATTATTTCCAGTTTGGAATCAATGGGAGTTTCCTTTATGTTAGGTATATTTGATCATTTTCCAGCTCCCATCAGTCAATAGCCTTTGGCAAAACAGTTCCTCACCATTAATTTGAACTATTTCAATTTCAGAGCTTAGCAGTAGTTCTAAGGATCACAGATTTCCAGTTGTTCAGCTTCTGGTAGTTTCCATTTCAGAGAGGCTGAGGGGAGGAGGAATAAAGACTCTGTAACAGTTATTGTATTAGATGGAGCAAGGAGAGATGTGCTGGTAAATGTTCAAAAATTGTCTCTCCAGAAAAAAAAATGCATGCGGGACAAACTTTTCAATTTCATTTGTATTAGCAACATTTTTTTTTCCATCACTTTCTTTAGTTTAGATGATCAACAAAACAACATATCAAGCCTGGATTTATAGTCTTTGATTTTGGTGGTGTAAATGCTCACACTGAAAATTTAACCATCTTGAAGGTAGGAACTACCTCCACTAGCTCCTGGGTAGGGGCTCAATCTTGATCACTCTAGGATCCTGGAAAAGAGGTTCTGAGCCTTTCTTGTGATCCATCATTGTACTTGGAAAACTTATATTGGTCTATAAACTTCTTCCTGGGAGTTAATATGTGAACAGCTTAGGATACAGTTCTCTAGGATCCTCAGCAATTTTTAAAACCTGGGGAGCAACAGTATGTGAACAGTGCCATTATCTTTATCATCAAATTGGGTTATTGTTGAGTTGTTTTCAGCTGTTTTTAATGATTTGCAGCCCCATTTGGGATTTTCATGGCAAAGATACTGGAGTGGCTTGCCATCTCCTTCTCTAGCTCATTTTTAAATGAGGAAAACCAGACACAGAGAAGTTAGTAATATCGTTCTAGCAAGGTGGTCAGTATAGGTTGGGACTGGCTCTCTAGCCCGAGGCTTTTACCTCCAAAGTCTCTACACAGCAATGCCTGGGGAATTGTGCTGAGGTGGCATCTCCATGCAGACTGACTTGCCAAGTGACAAGAGTGAATGAGTTATGGGGAGTTTTCTATTCTTGGAGCCCATCAGGCTACACCTGTGTTGTGTCTCCCACCCTGGCTTGGGGCTCATTCTAAGCCTTTAAACAAAAGCTCCCTGCCAGCCCAGTCTGTTAGCTTTGTAGTAATTGCCTGAGCTGAGTGTTGCCTCTTAGGACAAAACTGAAAAACTATTTGACATCTTTCTGGTGGGTTGATCTTTCCTGGGGGGACAAGGGGCTGAAAAGCTGGTCCCAAAGGTATGGCAATATTCTTTTCTCTCCTTTTGTAACTGGACAGAAGAGATGTGATTGACAGGACAGCTTTTAACCACTCATACAGAGAAATAAAATAATTCTTAAAAGGAATATTTTGCTGGATTAGGTTCAGAATGTACAGAAGGAAAGGTACCCATCTAGGTCCAGTGGCCATATATAAATAAAATAATCCCAATTATTTTGGACTTGTGAAAACTAATCATATTGAGCAGCTAAATGGTGCAGTAGAAGTTAGGAAGATCTGAGTTCAAATTGTGCCTCAAACACATACTAGGTGTGTGACCTTGGGCAAGTCATTTAACTCTGCCTCAGTTTCCTTATCTGTAAGATGAGCTGGAGAAGGAAATGGCACAAACCACTCCAGTATCTTTCCCCAAAAAAACTCCAAATGGGATCCTGGAGAGCTGGACATGAATGAAAATGACCGAACACCAATAACAATTAGGCTATTTTCCTTTCAGTCCGTCTGATGCACAGCCACAAGGTTAACCTTCCTGAATTTTCACTTCCATCGTCTTTTGTTCATTACAGTAATGTGTGATGATTTTAATTTTTAACATGATTGTTTTAAGTACAGAAAGCAATGATGTGGCAGAAAAGGTTTTATCTGGAACACTTGGGTTCCAGTTCCAGCTTTACCACTAATCAGCTTTGTGATTTTGGGCAAGCCCCTCACCTCCTGGGCCTCAGTTTATCTATTTGTAGTGTGAGCATGTACAGTGAAAAGAACGCTGCTTTTGGAAGGCTAGGCCCCGGATTCAGTTTCTAGCTCTGACGTGTAGAACTTGTGTGACCTTTGGCAACTGGCTAAACCTCTCTGGGCCTTTCTATGTGAAAAAGGGGGGGGGGGATTGATCCCTCCCATCTCTAAATCTCCATAGCTCTACATAGTCTTCAAGACTCCTTTCGGCTCTAACAGTCCCTATTTCTGTACTGAAAACAGAAAGGATAAAGTCTAAGCTTCTTGTCCTATCAATTCAAGGCTCTTTGTCCTCTCTCTCCACCTATATTATTTCCCTGTACTCTTCCCTGGTGAGACCACATCTGGAGTTTTTTGTTCACTTCTAGACACTAGTCATTCAATCAGTTGTTGTTGCTTGTCTTTTATTCTCTTTTTTTTCTTCTTTTTTCCCTTTATTTCTTTATTTAATATTTTTTAGTTTTCAACATTGATTTCCACGAGATTTTAAGTTACAAATTTTCTCCCCATTTCTACCCTACTCCTACCCCAAGATGGCATATATTCTGATCGCCCCTTTCCCCAGTCTGTCCTCCCTTCTGTCACCCCACTCCTGCCCCCATCCCTTTTCTCCTTACTTTTTTGTCTTGTCTTTTTTTCTCGAAGAGGACCATGACATCAGGGAAATGATGACATGACTTGCAGTTGACTTTGATTTGAGTGAGGGAGAGCTCTGCAAAGTCACCAGGCTCACTTTTTCCTCCAGAGCCATCTATGTCTAGTGGCCAGATATAGATCAGGACAACTGGAGATAGCCCAGGATGCAGTGGGGGACCTTGACTATCAGTTAATAAGAAGGACAACCAACAAGCATCTAGTAAGCACTTACTGTGTGCCAGGCACTGAGCCATGTGGATACAAAAAAGCAAAAAGTAGTCCCTGATCGCAAGGACTTCACAATCTGATAAGCTATGTGACAACAGGTGAGCCATTACACACAAACAAAACCCATGCAAGGTTAATTGGAGATAATATAGCTTTAAGGGGGAGCAGGAAAGGCTTCTCACAGAAGGCAGGATTTTAGGTGTGATTTGAAGAAAGCAAGAAAATCCAGGAGATGTTGATGAGGAGGGAGAGATTCCAGGCAGGTGCAACAGTCAGTAAAAGTAAGTGTCTGGAGATGGGAGATGGAACTTCAAGGAAGCCAATGTCACTAGATCACTGAGTGTAAGGTAGGGGTGAGGGGGGAGTGGAAGAAGACTGGTGGAAAGATAAGCGGAGGCCACATTCTGAAGGGCTTCAAAATTTTATAAAGGACATTGATATGCTGGAAAGGAGCCCAGAGGAGGGATAAGCAGAATGGTCATGGGCCTGGTGTCCATGTTCTAGGAGGATCAGTTGACAGAACTGGGGATGTTCTGCTTGGAGAAGAGAGGGCCAGAAAACAGCAGTGCTATGATTCTGGCCCTCCAAGTATTCTTAGCCTTTCTGCTCCAGCCAGAATCAGATAGATCTGTGCGTTCCTTCATAGGTGATAATTTGACTGTGGTCCCTTTGCCTATGAGTTCAGACCGCTACCACCCAGCAGCACTTTTAAAAAGAGGCTAAAAATAAATATTCCCTGCCTGGGATCAGAATCCATTTGGTGTTTCTGCTTGATACACACATGGAGTGCCTGATATTTTAGATGCTGGTTCCTTGTCTTTGTGATTTTGGAGCAAGTCCCCCGCCTCTCGGGCCTCAGTTCATTTATTTGTTTTGTGCACATAGTATGGTAAAAAGAATGCTGCAGAATGCTAGGGACTCTGGGACTTTTCCTTTATTTCTAAAACTGTTTTGGTAGATGGGCTAAACCAGGTTGAAGGTAACCAATGGGCCTCAAGCATGTTGGTGAGTTAGGGGGATGTCTACCCTAAGTATGTGAAGACTTCCCCCAAGAGGAATGGGTGGATGAGAATAATTTGTTCTGATGGCCATGAAGGTGGCTGAAGCAGTGCTGAGAGCTTGGCCAAACATCGAAGATGCCAGGGTCATCTCCTGCATCCCGGACCATCACCAGTCGTCTTG
The DNA here is from genome assembly GCA_028646595.1 of Phalanger gymnotis. Classification (NCBI taxonomy): domain Eukaryota; kingdom Metazoa; phylum Chordata; class Mammalia; order Diprotodontia; family Phalangeridae; genus Phalanger; species Phalanger gymnotis. The sequence continues at coordinate 542,355,474 of CM053622.1, read as the reverse complement.
ACTTTTGCCCTCCCGCTGGACTTGGATGACTCAGGAAGAGAGAATGAGACTGGTGACTTTGTGCAGTTCTTCCTTACTTCAATTCATTCACAAGTGTGAGTTGAATTCACTCATCAACTGTGATGTCATTGCTCCTCTGAAAATGAAGGAGGAACAAAGTCAAGGTTATTTCTCTAGCTTTGACTCCCTACGTAGACTTATTGCTCCCTCAAACTCCTGATAATTGCTTGGTTTTTTAAATCTTGCCTGAGTATCTGGGCTCCTAGTCCTGGCCCCACATAACAATTACTGTTCTATCATTGGCCATTTATGTTACAGTCTGACACTAACAAACCTCAGCTACCATCTTGGTACCAGAGAGAATATTGAACTGGAGCTGAAAGCCTGAGTTCAAATCCTAGACCTTGGTCAAGTCACTTAATTCTCTTTACACTAATTATAATGACTTAATTAATCCTCATATGTAAAATAGGGGATTAGACTAGTGACCTCTGAGGTGCCTTCAGACTCTATGCGATCCTTCAAGGTGCACTGAAAGGCCTGCCTGATTCTTGAAGTCTTCTTTAACTCTCATGCTCTTCTCCTTCCTTGGTGTCTCTTGGAATCCAGAGCATCCTTTAAGAATAGGCTCGTGTCAATTCTGAGTGGATTCCTTTCCTGTTAGTGCTGTCTGTGTCCTTCCTCCAAGTTTGTATATACTGTGTATTTACTTATCTGTGTACATGCTGCCCACTCCTTCCCTCTCAGAATGAAGCTCCTTGAAGGAAAGGACTGTTATCTTTCCCACGTTGTTTTTTATGTTCCCAACATCTAGCACGGTGCTTGGTATGTAGTAAATGCCTAATAAATGCTATAAAATTGAATTGAACTCTAGCCAACACAGATCGGTCTGAATCCTGATCGTTTGTAACATTATTTAAAATCTTTTAATAAAACAAAAAACTTGACTGTCCCTCCTTCCTTCCCCCAAATGTTAAAAAAAGAAAAATAAAACCCTTGTAAAAATATGCACAGTCAAGCAAAACAAATTCCCAAATTGGCTACATATAAATACTATATTCATAATTAATATTATAATGTATAATATTAATATATAATTATATGGCTACATATTTGTATTTGTATATATAAAAATGCTCCCTCTCTCTCCTCTCTTTCTTTCTCTTTCTCTCTCCCTCTCCTTTCTCTCTCTCCTCTTCTCTTTCTGTCTCTATGCATCTGTCTCTGTCTCTTCCATCTACATCCATCAGCTTGTCTGTTAGGAAGTGAGTAACATCCTTGCTTCATCATTGGTCCTCTGAAATAGTGGTTGGTCACTGCCTTGATCAGAGTTCTTTCAAAATTGTTTGCCTTTGTAGCATTGTTGTGGGGGCAACTAGGTGGCCCACTGGATAGAGTACTAAGCCTGGAGACAGAAAGATTCATCCTCCTGAGTTCAAATCTGGCCTCAGACACTTCCTAGCTATGCGACCCTGGGTAAATCACTTAACCCTGTTTGCCTCAGTTTCCTCATTTGTCAAATGAGCTGGAGAAGGAAATGGCAAACTACCCCACTATCTTTACCAAGAAAACCCCAAATGGGGTCACAAAGAGTCGGATATAACTGAAGCAACTGAACCACAACAGTCATGTTGTTGTATCATCCTTACTATTGCATGTATTTTATGTGGAGTAAAAAGTTCTGTACCCTTTGGCGTGCACTACAGTCAGTTAGATAGAGTTAAACCTCACCTGTCTAGAATGGAAATGAAATGACCCTTCTCTTGTCAATAGGGAAAATTGCCCACTATTATTGCTGTATACTTTAAGTTGTGGTATTGTAAAGCAGCAAGGGAGGATCCTAGAAAGGGACAGTATCCCTGAGTGGGGCAATAGGAGAAGCTGGCAGTCGTAAGCCATGGTAAAGGTACCTTAAAAAACCACCATCGCAACAACAAAACCAAACAAAAAAGCTCTTACCTAGTTTATTTTATGCTCTGGTGAAAAACTCAGTACTGCTTTCTCTGATAAAAATCACTTAGTCGTCCCTCTTGCCAGCACCAACATATGCCTGTGCAGCACCCCTGACTTGCCTCATTCCATTCGTGCATTCCTTTCACTGTTTTCTTGATTCTTATGCCTTGCAAGCCTGTACTTTGGTTGATTTTTCTTTAAAGGAATCATAAATCATGCCCAAAGCTGCTCTTTTGCCACCACCAGAGGAGTTTCCCACCCAGCCGTACTCCCTCATCTGGACTTTTCCATCATGCAAAAATCTCTTCTTCCTGTAAGATCACTTCAGCCCTGGTATGGGTCTCCATGCTTTCTTCTTCTGACTGGCGAGTGGAGAGTTCCTCCCAGAACCTTCGTTTAAGGAAGGGTTCAGGCCAACCATCTCTTCATCTACCACCCAACATGACTCCTGGACTTTTCCATCATTGTCTCGTGGGTACCTTCCTTCTACCGGTGCCCCTCCCTCCCCATCCCTCTTCAGCTTCTTTTTGAATGTTTTCTATTGTAAGCTCCTTGAGAGCAGGGACTGCTCCGCCCCGCGGGCCCCCCCCCCCCCCCCACTGTATTCTCAGCTCTTAGCATAGTACCTGGCACATTGTAGGCACTTAATAAATGTTTATTAAAAACATGGCAAAGTCCTATATGAACTGATTTAAAGTGAAGTGAGAACTAGGAAATCGTTGTGCATAGCATCAGCAATGTTGTAATGATGATCAAATGTAAAATATTTAGTTACTCTGATCAGTACCGTGATCTAAGACAATTCCAAAGGACTCTATCTTCTGAAGCAGCAGAGGAGGAAAACAGAACCTTAATTCATTTCTTAATGAATTTTTGATTATTCTTAATGCATTTCTTCCGCATTTCAATGCGTGCTCCTTGAGCACAGAGATGGCTTCATGTTTTGTATTTTTATTCCTAGCACAGTGCCCGGCACATAGTAAGTCAAATGTTTGTTAATGGATTGCTGTGGAGACATCTGTTATCCAGGCTTTACTAATGAGTTAAGGCCCACATGTGGTAACTTTTTGGGTGGTACAGCAGGTGTGAGCTTTGGTCCTAAGGATTAGCTGGTGAAGCACACAGGAAAGTCATGCTCCAGAGCATTAATATGTCCCAGGCCCATAAGGATGGAGGCTGCTTATAAAAAGGCATGCGTGGCCTGAGTACAGAATTGGACCAGGAATGTGACTACCTTTGTGCTTAATGGATCAGAAGGGGTCGAACGATAAAGTACAGGCTTACCTCCTTTTATTGCATTTTGCAGACATTGTTCTTTTTACAACTTGAAGGTCTGTGGCAACCCTACATGGAGCAAGTTGTATTGAAACCATTTTTTCCAACAGCATGTGCTCACATCTGTGTCTCTGTATCACAGGGTAATTCTTGCAATATTTCATACTTTGTCATTATTATTTTATCTGTTAGTGACCTGTGATCAGTGATCCTTGGTGTTACTCTTGTAATTACTTTGGGATGCTGCGAACGGTGCCCATATAAGGCAGTGAACCTAACTGATAAATGTCTGTGTTCTATCTGCTCCACTGACCGCCCATTCCCCAGTCTTTCTTCCTCTCCTCAGGCCTCCCTATTTTTTTGAGATATAACAATATTATAATTAGGCCAACTAGTAACCCCCGATGGCCTCTAAGTATTCAAGTGAAAGGAAGAGTCATCAATGGGGCAACCTTCATTATTGTCTTACTTTAACTAATTGCCACAGCCACCCCAACCTTCAGCAGCCACCACCCTGATCATTCAGCAGCTATCATCATTGAGGCAAGACCCTCCACCATAAAAAAGATTAGGACTTGCTGAAGGCTCAGATAATGGTTAGCATTTTTTTTCCACAATAAAGTATTTTTAATTAAAGCATGTACATTATTTTTTAGACATAATGCTATTGCATACTTAATAGATGACATCATAATGTAAATATACCTTTTATATGCACTGGGAAACCAAAAAAATCATGTGACTCCCTTTATTGTGATAATCGCTTTATTGCAGTGGTCTGGAACCAAACCCACAATATCTCCGAGGTATGCCTCTATTCTGACCTTTGCAACTTGACATAATTTTGCTTTTTTCTTTATTTCCTTAGCAACATTTTTAACCTCAACTTTGTCTGGGTTAAAGAAAGGAATGTCTAGCCCAGAGATTAGGAGAAATTCAAATTCCAAGGAGGTTGGGGTGAGATGGACCAACACTGATCTGAAATAGGCTGATGAGAGAGAAAGAAGAAACTTTGGGGGAAGGGATTTGGGGGATTCAGTTGTAGAAATTGTTTCTGACCTCCCCCCACCCAGGTCATTTTTTTCAAAAGGAACTCTTAGGGAATTAGTCCTGTTCCACCTCTTATCTCCATATCTTTCCACTGGCTGTCTATCCCTGTGTTGAAAATGTATTCCCTTTTCACCTGAGTCTTGGAATCACTGACTTCCTTCAAGACTCAAGCACTGTCTTTTACAGGAAACCTTTCCTAGTTTCCCCTGGGTGCTGTGCCTTTCCTTCCAAAACTTGTTTCATTTTGAAGATATTCTGTATCTACTTACATATGTGCATGGCATTTCCCCTATTAGAATGGAAGCTCTTTGAGGACAGGACAATTTAATTTTGGTGTCTGTACCCCCAGTTATTAGCACATTGCCCAGCATATAGTAGGAGTGTAATAAATGCTTGTTGAATGACTGATATATTTAGAGCTGGAAAGGAGCTCAGCTCATCTTGTCTGATGGATTTTCCCCTCTCTCTGGTTTCCCCCCACCCCCAAGGAAGATCATGAAATCTGCAATTTATCAGCTAGTGAGCTCCAATTTCAGACAAAATCCTAAAGTTATGTTCAAGGGATGGTTCGTGTGCATATAGAAAGGGAGGCACGGTGAGGACTAAGAGCTAATATGGTATAATGAATGAATTTATCAAGTAATTTATTTTTTAATTAAGTTTATTCATTTATTAGGTGGGTTTTTATTCAGTGCTTACTATGTGCCAAACATTATGCTAAGTGCCAGGGATAACAATACAAAACAAAAAACGAAGACAGGCCCTTGCCCTCAAGGAACTTATATTCTTAATGAGGAGATAAATTTTATTGTTGTTGGTGTTCATTTTCAGTCATGTCAAATTCTTCATGACCCCATTTGGGGATTTCTTGGCAAAGATACTGGAGCAGTTTGCCATTTCCTTCAACTCATTTTAGAGATGAGGAAACTGAGGCAAACAGGGTTAAGTGACTTGCCCAAGGTCACACAGCTAGTAAGTGTCTGAAGCTGTATTTGAACTCAGGAAGATCAGTCTTCCTGTCTCCAGGCCAGGCCCCTTATCCACTTTGCCACTTAGCTGCCCTAGTGATGGCCAGGGAGGGGCAGCTTCATCCTAAAAGTTGACTTTCCCTCCCCAGGAATTACATTAGAGTTGATTTGATTATGATTCTGAAATGGAGGGGGTAGGGTAGAGGGGGTAATGTGGCTGTGAGGAGAAGGCCTGAGTGTCTGGAGTGAAGTGAAGCTTGGCTGGGTCTTTTTTTTGAAATGTTGGTCTAGGAGAGGCAGTCACCAGTTTGGAGGGAACAGGGAAGAGGCCAGAGTAGAAGTTTATTTAAGATGGAAAGATGATTGGCAAAGAAGGCCAGAATCCAGAGCGAGAGTGTCAGGCCATGGAGAGGGACTGACCCTTTTCATTTTTCATAGGGTTACAAGATTAGGGTAATGTTGTAAACATAGGATACTTAGGTTTTAGCAAAGTATTTCACAGTCACTTATACTATGTGTGGAAAAGATGGCGACGTTTGGGCTGAAGAATAGCATAGGATTATGATATTAATAGCTGGGTTGCTCATCTCAAATAGTAATTTGTTTTTAAAAAATATTTAATAGTATTTTATTTTTTCCGATTACATGTAAAGACAATTTTCATCATTCATTTTTTTGAAGGATTTTGAGTCCCAGATTTTTCTCCCTCCCTTCCTTTCCTCCATCCTCCCCAACACATGTGCAAACATGTAAAACATTTCCATGTTAGTCCTGTTGTGAAAAAAGAATTAGAACAAAATGAAAAAAAAACCAAATAAAGTGAAAATAGTCTGCTTCCATCTGTATTCAGACTCCACAGTTCTTTCTCTGGATGTGGATGGCATTTTCCACCATGAGTCTTTTGGAGTTGTCTTAGATCATTGTATTGCTGAGAAGAGCTAAGTCTCTCATAGTTGATTATCTCACAATGTTACTGTTACTATGTACAATGTTCTCCTGGTTCTGCTCACTTTACTTTGCATCAATGCATGTCAGTCTTTTCCGGTTTTTCTGAAAACTCCCTGCTCATCATTTCTTACAGCACAACAGTATTCCATTACATTCATATACCACAACTTGTTCAGCCATTCTCAAATAGTAATTTGTAATAGCTCCTTGTCAACTTGGAGAAAGGTCAGTCAGTCAACAAACATTTATTAAATGCCTACAGTAGGCTAAGTGTTGGGGATACAAATAAGAAAGACAGTCCCTCATGGCTGCTTGCAATCTAAACAGTAGAAAGCTAAAATGTGTGTGTGTGTGTCTATGTGTCTGTGTATCTGTGTTTGTATCTGTGTCTATATCCAGGGTGGGGCTATGATGAAAAAGTTCAAAGGAGTATAGCCTAGTGAGAAAAGAAGAAATGGTTGGCCTGAGTGCCCTTCTTAAATGGAAATTTGGGGAGGAGCTCATCACTTCACCCTCCAATCAGAGCAGCAGAGGGTGTGTGTGTATGTCTATGTCTATGTCTGCATCAGTGTCTGTGTGTACGTATCACTGCTGATGAGATCCTACAGGATGATAAGGTTCTTGATAAGTTTCCTAGGGGCATGATTTAGAAGTCTTCAGTAAAATGTTCCAGGGATTCATCCTTGGCCCAACATTCTTATCACTGACTTAGAGGAAGGCAGATATGACACACCTATTACCTCTGTAGATGACACACAGCTAGGAGGAACAGTTAACATGGGAGGTAACAGAATCAGGACCCAAAAAGATTTTAGATTAGTAAGATGAAGTTCGATAGGGATGAATGTAAAATGCTGCATTCGGATTTAAAAAATCCACTTCACCAAGTAAAGGAGAGGGGAGGTATGGCTGGATAACTATTCTTGTTGAAAATATATATATGTGTATATACGTATATATATATAGTGTATAGTGGACTATGACCTCCGTATAAGCTGACAGAAGGACACAATAGCCAATAAACCTAATGTGTTTTAGGCTGGATTAAGAGGTCAATGTCTAGAATGTAAGAGGCCATAATACAGTGGTGGGATGGTAAATGTTTCCCAAACTTCTCTCTTAACAAACGCACTTTTATGTTTATATTAACATTTTTCCTTCACCTTCTTAAGTCTAGACAATCAGTAAAACAATAAATCAAGCTGTGATCTGTAGTGTTTGCCATTTTTCAAGGTGCCAATGCAATGCAAATGAAAATTTAATAATTGGCTTGGGAGCCAGCTGGCCCCAGCGCACCCTGATAGAGTTCCTCTGGACTTTATCCTGGTCAGGCCACATCTGGTCTATTGTATTATGTTCAGTTCTGAGCACCTCAGTTTAGGAAGGGCATTGGAATATGAGCAGGATTACCAGGATGGCAAGGGGATTGAATACCAAGGATTAATCATAGGAAATAGGGATACTTAGCTTAGAGGCAGTTAGGTAACCCTGGTTAGAGTTCTGTGTCTGGAGTGAAGAAGCTCAAATTCAAATTTCACCTCAGACCCTGGGCAAGTCACTTAACTTTTGTCAGTTTCATTTTCCTCATTTGCAAAAATGGGAATATTTAATAGAACCCACCTCCCAGGGTTGTTGGGACAGCTAGGTGGTGAAGTAGATAGAGTGCCAGGAAGACTCATCTTCCTGAGTTCCATTCTGGCCACAGACACTAGCTGTGTGACCCTGGGCAAGTCACTTAACCCTGTTTGCCTCAGTTTCCTCATCTATCAAATGAGTTGGGGAAATAAATGACAAACCACTCCAGTATCTTTGCCAAGAAAACTCCAAATAGGGTCATGATATGTCTGAAAAATGAATGCACTAACACTGCAGGGTTGTTGTAAGAAGAAAAGGGAATATTTGTTAGTGTTTTACAAACTTTAAAGTGCTGTCTAAATGCTAGTTATCATTATCCCACCTTGGGTGGAGGGAGGTAGGTCATGATAGCTGCCTTCAAATATTTGAAGGACCCTATCCTAAAAGAGGCTTAGTCTACTCGTTGCCCCTGACAGAAGAATGAGGAGCAAGGGATAGAAGTTTCAGTGAGACAAATTTAAGCTTGTTGTAAAGAAAAACATTTAACCCAAGGGTGGGGAACCTGCTGCTTCAAGGCCACATGTAGCCCTCTAGGTCCTCAGTTGTGGCCCTTTGACTGAATCCAGTTGGCTGCACTTGGGGACCTAGAGGGTCATGTGTGGCCTTGAGGCAGTACATTCCCCATCCCTGTAACTACTGGAACTATCTCAGAAGCAGAATCAATTGCTTCAGGAAGGTGTGGGCTCTCCCTCACCAGTGGTTTCCATGTTGAGGATGGACTGCTGTGGAATGATTGGTTTCAAACTGAAATAGAAATGGATCCCTGCTGGCTAACTTAGAAAATCACGCATAATATTATCTGCGTCAGATTGTATTTTTATTTATTTTGTAAAACATTTTCCAATTACATTTTAATCTGATTCTGCTGCGCTGGATTTTGTGGGCCAAGTCTCCTGCTCTGCCAGGTCTCAACTTCATGGAACGAGGCCTCCACTTTCCAGCTGCCCCCTGAACTCTCCCTACTTACTTTGCTACTTCCTTTTGTGTGTTGTCTCCCTCCATTATATTGTAAGTTCCTTGAGGGGAAGGACTATCTCTTTATTAATTATAAATCACTTAGCACAGTGCTTTGAGTATGATAGGCACTTAATAAATATTCATTGGATTGGATTGGATAGTTAACATCTCTGCTGTACAGAATTCCTGTTCAGTCTGTACCAGATGACTTTGGAATTCCCTCAGAATCTCTGATTCTGTGCTTCTGTCTCCAGGCACAAAATCAAATGCTCCTTTTGACACATCACAGCAGCCTCCTTGGAGAGAAGGCTAGTTCAGCCGAAATGCTCTGAGGGACTCTGATGACCTCACATCACAATTGCTCATCCTAAGAAAGTCTGTTTAATTCTTCTTGGGGATAATCAGTTCTGTTTCTCCTGAATACACAGTCTGATTATCCATTAAGTGTGTGTGTGTGTGTGTGTGTGTGTGTGTGTGTGTGTGTGTGTGTATGTAGTGATTTGTTTACAATATGATACTATCGGTTATATGACATAATATTGCGTCATCAAAATGTCAATGCAGGAAAAACCCCACAAATTTACAATATATTATTAAATTTAAGATGCATCGTTTAAAAATATTTTATATTTTTTTGAAATGACTTAAATTTCAAAAAAAAAGTTAAGGGGTTATATGTGTAGTCCAATACTAGGGCCCTGCCCCTGGATTCAGAAAGAACTGAGTTCAAATGTGACCTCAGACACTTACTAGCTGTGTGACCCTGGGCCAGTCACTTAACTGCTGTATGCCTCAGTGTCCTTCCTTGTAAAATGGGGCTAACAATAGTACCTACCTTGTAGGTTTGTTGTGCAGATCAAATTAGGTATTTTTAAAATGCTTTGAAGACCTCGAGGTGCTACTTAAACACTAGTATTATTACTATTTGGAACTCAATATCTTCATTAGGTAGGGAGTGCAAGTATCATTATTCATATTTTACAGAAGAGGAAATCAAAGCCCAGAGTGGTTAAATGACTTACCTAGGGTCACACAGCTGGCAAATATCAAGATCTAGAAAAAAAATGGTGACAGGTGTAAGAGTGGTCTGATTTCTCATTCTTCTCTCCCCTTAGGATTTTGGCAACCTGAGGTCAGTCACCTCTCGGTGTGATCTGAGGACGAATCTCCTTCAAAATGGTTGTGAAGGGGAAATTGAGAGCCCAGAGAGTAGCATCACTGTTCTGAAGAACCTTCCTCTAAGTACCAAGGGCTCCAGTCCCTCTCATGCAGATGTGATTCAGATGACACCCCAGAAGATTGCCATGAATCTTCGGCCTGGTGAGTGCCCTGGACAAGAAGGACATGAAGGAATTAGTGGTGGTCTGGGCAGGGAGTCGGGGAGTGATAACGGCTGGAGAGATTTCACCTAATTTTTATATGGGAGGATATTGGTGTACTCACTTCTAAGTTAATGAAGTGCTTTTGTTTTAGGGGAAAATGATACCTCTACAGAAAACAGAGATTGTAATTACTCGAGTCAGCACATTCCATTCTAAGTTAGCAGCATACTGAAGGGGGTACATTTTCATGGCCAGGGACTGGCATTTCGACACATTTTTTATTTGCCATTCCCCTCAATGGAATGCCTGCCTTTTGAAATCAGGGACAGTTTTTCATTGTTTTTCCATCCTTTGCGCATAGTAGGCACTTGATTCATCTTTGTTGGATTGTGTTGGATAGGTTTCTCTTATCCTAATTTGATAAAGTCCTGGGGAGCCTAACATAACATTCTAATAATAATTGTTATATAAAACATTTGCAGTTTGCAAGGTGTTTTTGAGGTAGGCAATGCAAATATCATTACTCTTATTTTACAGTCGAGTCAGCATTTATCAAGTTCCTACTATGTGCCACATGCTGTGCTAAACACTGGGGAGATAAAGAAAAAGTGGCAACAGTCTCTGCCCTCAAGTTACAGTCTAATTGGGGAGACAACATGCAAACAACTATTTACAAACCTATATATATGGATATGTATAGGTTATGGATACTGGATATGTTGGAAATAATCAACAGAAGGCAGACACTAGCATTATGGGGGGTCAGGAAAGGCTTACTGGAGGCACCCGATGGTGTAGTGGATAGAGTATTGGGCCTGAAGTCAGAAAGACCTGAATTTAGGTTTGGCCTTGGACACTTACTAGCTGTGTGACCTGTTTGTCTTAGTTAATTATAGCTCTAAGGTTTGTTGTGAGGATAAAGTGAGATAATATTTGTAAATTAGCCCAGTGCCTAGAACATAGTAGGTGCTATATAAATGCTTATTTATTCCCTTCTCTTCCCCATAGGGTAGGGCTTTATCTGAGCCTTGAGGGAAGCCAGGAGGTCAGATGAGGAAACTAAAAGTCAGAGAGTTTAAATGACTTACCTAGGGTCACAGAGATGGCAAATATCAGTGTTTGGACAAATCTTTAGAGGAACAGGTGACATATGATGGAGTGGCATTTGGTGTGAGAGACTGAGCATCACTGTTCTAGAAGTTTATATTGAGGTCAAGGGAGTTATTCTTGCTAGAAAAATCTAGCATTATGTGTTCACTTTCTACCATCACCTTTGCCCATGCCTTACTGTCTAGGTCCATAGGTTCCCAAATTTATCTGGCCTATTGCCTCCTTGAAAAAAAAATTACTCAGCACCCTTCTGGAAATCTACTTTCTTTAACCCTTTAACATTTTTTTTTTAAATTTGAGTCATTTCAAAAAATATAAAATACATTTTTAAAAAATGATGCATCCTAAGTTTAATAATTTATTGTAAATTTGTGGGTTTTTTTCCTGCATTGAAATTTTCATGATGCGATATTGTGTCATGTAACCCATAGTATCGTATTGTAAAAAACTCATTACATGCACATATTCTTGCCAATGCATTCTTATCTTCTTGACTATGCATGACATGCTCACCTGCCAACACTTGCTTGTTAAGACCTGTTGGCGGGCTTGACCACCGATAGGTTATAACTTGGATTTTGTGTGTTTATTTGGAAAATAATGTAATCACTACAACTTTAACGGTTACACAACAGATGAAACACATATGGTTTTTCTTCTCTTCCCTTCTTTTCTCTTTATGCTTCTACCACCCCCTTATTTTTATTAAATGCCCCCCAGTTGTACCCGAGGCTACTACTGCCCCTCTGGATTGTTCCAGTGTCCCCCAAAGGGTAGTATCGCCCACTTTGGGAACCTCTGGAGGACATTGCTCTTAAAACTGCCTCAGTTTCCTTATATGCAAAGATGAAAGAGTTGGACTCAATTGCCTTTAAGGTCCCAAGAAGTTCTCCTGCATTCCACCATGAGGCTATTCCAAACTGCAAATTCCTTCAGAAGCCTTCTATACAATCCCTGCTTCCATCCTCTTCCGTACCCTTTCCCACCTCCTGTCTATATTTCCTATCAGCAGAGAAACTCGCCTTCTACTTTATTCAGCAAAGAAAGTCATCTATTTTATTGAGGCCATCTATTTTGAGCTCTCTCTTCTCTCCCCTCTTGTAAAGCCTCTTGACATCCACTGCCATTCTCTCCTCTTTTACTGTCTTGTCTCTGATGAAGACAGAGAACAGATTCTTCTTCCCAAGGCTTGCCCCTTTACTTGGGCCCTTGATTCTGTATCGTCCCATTTACTTTGTCATTTGCCCCTTGTTCTCTATTCTTTGCATTCCTTAATTACTCCCTTTTCTGAAGGCTGCTTGCGTACTCAGGTCTCACCCATCATGAAAAACCTTTCCATGACCCTGTTATTCCTTCAAAAGAACATCTCTTTGCCCTTTTGTAGTCTGTGGGCACTCTGGGTTCTCTATGTGGTTCCCCTCCCTCCCTTCCAATATATTAGGCTAATTCTTTTCCTAAAAGCCAAGAAAGGTGTTCTCAAGTCTTGGTTGGGCCTAGCTGTCTGTATAGCTTCTGGTGACCTCTGGCCGTGGCTTTCTGGTCACTTCAGGACAAAAGAAGGCCTACCCAGGTGGAGTTTTCACTCTTTGGAATTAATAGATGTCTCACGGCCTTCTGAGTCAGCCCACCCCACCCTGCAGACTGTCTACCTGAGCTGAGCACTGTATCTCTGAGTATCCTTTTTAAGCTATGGCCATGTAAACCTCCTTTTGATAGCAGCTGAGCAAGCTGTGAGTGTCTCATTTTGTTCCACTATTGGACCTGAACTACTAGGGCGTCTAGCATAAGTCAGGCCCAGCCCACCATGCAGCCAAACTCCTAAAAATAGTCATCCCCTCAGAAATGGTCTCCATTTCTTCTCCCACACTCTCCAGTCCCTTGAAGCCTGGCTTCAGCCCTCGCCATTCCAATGAAACTGCTTTCTGAAGCATTACCAGTGATCTCTTGATTGCTAAATCCATGGTCTATTTTTAGACTTGATCCTTTTACTCTCTGCAGCTTTCGACACCATTGACCAGTTTCTCCTCCTGAATTCTCTTCCTCCCTGGGTTGCTTGATGCTTCTCTTGTCTGCTTCTCTTGCCTGTCTGACGGCTCCTTGTCCCCTTTGCTTGTTCTTCATCCATGTTCTGTCCCCTAAAAGTGGATACCTCCCAGGGCTCTGACCTGGCTCTTTTTCTTTGTCTGTGCTCTGTCTTCTTAGTGATATGATCAGCTCTCATGTGCTTAGTTATCCTCTATGTTCAGATGAAAGGGCAGCTGGGTGGTGCGGTGGATAGAGCAGTGGGCCTTAAGTCAGGAAGACCTGAATTCAGATCTGGCCTCAGACTCTTACTAGCTGTGTGACCCTGGGCAAGTCACTTAACCCTGTTTGCCTCAGTTTCTTCATCTGTCAAATGAACTGGAGAAGGAAATGGCAAACTGCTCCAGTATCTTGGCCAAGAAAACCTCAAATGGGGTCATAAAGAGTTGAACATAACTGAAATGACTGAAATATGTTCAGATGACTTCCACAACACATACATATGTACATACATCTCTATATATGTATGTGTGTGTGTGTGTGAGAGAGAGACACAAACACACACACACATATCTGACTACTCTTACACAGAAGCTCTAGGCTTGCATCACCACCTACCTATTGACCATCTCCACCTGGCTATCTTGTAAGCATCTCCTAGTCTCATGTCTAAAACAGATCTCACTCTCCTGCTTAAAGCCACTTTTCCTCCTGACTCCCCTGTTTCTGTTGAGGGCATCCCTGTCCTTCTAGTCATCCAGGTTCGTAATCTCAGAACCCCAGTGCTTGTTATGGCCCAGCATTATCAGCCTCAGTTCATCCTTCTCCCTCAATCCCCATTTCCAAACAGTTGCCAAAGTTTGATTCCATCCTCACAACATTTCTCACATCTGTCCACTCCTTTTCATCCATATAACCAATAGGCCCTCACCCTCTCTCTCATGTACTACTGTCATAGCCTTGCAACTGGACTTTCAGCTTCTGGTCTCTCCCCTCTCCAATCTATTCTCCACACAATTGCCAGAGTAGTTTTCCAAAACTCAAATCTGACCAGGTCACTCCCCTGCTCAAGAAACTTTATTCATTCCCTATTACCTCAAGGATAAAACATGAACTCCCCAGTCTGGAATTTAAAGTCCTTTACGATATGGCTGTACCTGCCTTTCCAGGCTTATCACATATTCCTTTCTTTCATGTATTCTTCCTTCATTGCATGCAAAATGGATTACTCTTTGCTCCCTAAACTTGGCCCTTCCATCTCCTGCCTCTGTGGTCTGGTATAGGTTGTCCCAAATAACCTGAAATGTTATCCCTCCTAGAAACCCTCACTTTCTTTCAGGTGCCAACTCTTACGGGAGTATCTCCTTGTCCTCTTAGTTATCAGTGTGTCCTCCTTCCACATCAAGCTATTCCACATTTGGGGAGGGTTGAGAGTGAGAGCTGACTGACAGATGGGGGCCAAAGGTGAATGAGCACCTGTGGCTCCAAGAAACTGTAGCATGTGCAGAGGCCACACCTAAGCAAAACCATCCTGGCAGATGGGCTAACCAGGTTAAGGGGAACCCAGGGGCCTCAAACTCGTCAGTGAGTTAGGGAGATGTCTACTGCAAGCATGTGAAGACTTCCCTTGGCAGAATGGGCAGATGAGAACACTTTGTTCCAAGGGCCATGAAGGCATGAAGCAGGTGTTGCTGAGCCCTTAGAGCTTAGTCAAACATCAAAGGTGCCAAGACCATCCACTGCATCTCAGGCCGTCTCCAGTCATCCTGACTTTTGTTGCCACTGGACTTTGACTCTGGAAGAGAGAGTGAGGCTGACAACGTTGTGCAGCTCTGCTTCACATAAATCCAACTCATATGCAAGTCAGTGTCATTGGTCCTCTTTGAAAACAGGACAAACGATAACCCCAAATATACTTGACCTTTTTGAGTATTCCCCAAGTAGAATATAAGCTCAATGAGGCAGGGACTGTTTTTTATTTTATCTTTGTATCGCAGTGCCTTGGGCATAGCAAGAACTTAACAAATGCTTGTTGAGTAATTAATTGTTGGATTGGAAAGTATCCTGTTATTTCCCTTTACCGGTGAGGGAAGTTGAGGCACTCGAAGGTTAATTGGTTTGCACATTCACTCGGCGAGGAAATACTAGAGCCAGTCATCAAACGTAGGTTTTTGAAATCCAAGCCCTGTCTTCTTTCAACTTTATATGGCTTCTCTTTGGAAAGATACTGCTAACAATAATGACTAACATTTCTATAGAGCTTACTATGTTCCAAGCACTGTGCTAAATGCTTTTAATAAAACTACAACTAATAATATTTGACACTCTGAGGTTTGCAAAGCACATATTATCTCGTTCTTGTCCTAATAATATTCCCATGAGGTAAGTATTTCAGATAGTGTTATTTCTGCTTCATAGATGAGGAAATTAAAGCTCAGAGTAGTTACGTTGCCCCAGGGTCACATAGCCAGTGTCAAAAGCTGAATTTGCATTCAGGTCTTCCTAGTTCTGTCTCCGTAGGCTGAACTATGTGCTGTAAATGTAATGGAATATGACTGTGATGTAATGAGGCAAGAAACAATTTCAGACAATCCTGGGCACAGCAAAGTGAGGACAATCTACACAAAGGGCAGTCACATTGTTACATGTAAAGAAAAACAATTGGATTACTCATGGCTCTACCCTCAGTGAAGGAGGAAGGGAGGTATTTTAGAGTTAGTTAGGTGGCCAGGAGGATCAGTGGGTAGATTTGGAATGAGGAACTCCTGAGAATGAATCCTACGTCACACTTACTCACCGCTGATATTAGCTGTGTGAGGACAGTCAGCTTCTTGGACTCCCTGTGCCTCAGTTTCTCTCTCTATAAAATGGAAGTAGCAGTAACTTATAGTACCTCCCAGGCTCACTGTGAGGCTCAAATATATGTGAAGCGATTTCTAAATTTTAAATCATGATAAAAATATTAGTTACAGCCATTATTAAAAATAAATACTAGAACTGAATGACACTCAAGGAAGCTGGAAAACATTAGCTTTTGGAAAAATTAGGGAACACAGTCATGACTAAGGTATTTGCATGTCAGAGGAATGATGACTTCCATGAATTAATAAATAGTAAAAAAAAATGATACAATAAACATTTATTAAGTGCCTACTATGTGCCAGGCACTGTGTTAAGTGCTGGGGAGATAAATAAGAAAAAGAAAGCATCTGCCCTTGAGCTGCTTACAATCTAATGGAGGAAGACAATACACAAAAAGAAGCTGAAAGGAGTAGGGGGAGTGCCAGGAGATACCCTGTCCAGGGGCATGATAAAGATGAAGGTGGATTTGAAACCAAGTGGAGCGGTTGGCATTTCAATCCTCCAGTTCTCCAATCAGAAGGGCAGAAGCAGCCGAGGATACTGATGATGATGAGTTTTGTGGTGATGAGTTTTTCATGGACCCGGCGTGATGAAGATGACGATGGAGTTGAAACCAAGCAGAACAATCAGCTGGTGGCCAGTGAAAGATTTTAACATGTAACATGAACATTTTAATATGCAAAGAATAGAAAAAAGATTGCATATGATACTCTGAATTTCTAGTGTGTACAGTTTTTAAAAATGCATATTAAGTTTAATATGAAAAATAACAAAATGTCCTTTTCGTCAGTGTCCCCTGATGAACTTCCTTCTGCTCTATTCTGAGTTTTTTAAAAAAAATTCCTTGATGCTTTTATCTTTTCTTGGCTCTTTTTTTTTTTTAATGTGAGCTCGTTTAGACAGTAACACTTGTCAAGGCAATTTCTCTCCTATAGATGAAGAGACTTGTCTCCGTTAAGGATTCTGTCTGAGGTTCACAGATGTACTGGATTTATTTTCACTCGTATTTTTAAGAAGTATTTCTTTTGGTTTCCCCAAGGTTTACCAAAAGTACTTACTGAAGAAACTGAACACTTGCCAGTCAGAAAATCTGGGAACCAGACTAACCAATTGCATTGTCAGCAGCCTTTGAGAAAGGCCTCTTTAAAAAAAAATTAAAAAACAAACAAAGGTTAAGGTTGTCTCAGAGTGAACCATAGATAGAAACAGAAGATCTTTCCCCAAACTTTGAGCAGGAAGAAGACAAAAAGTTTTGGAAGGCCTTGAGAAATTACATAATTTTAAATTAAAATTTATATTAAAAAAACTTTAAAAATCCAGAGGTAGTTCTAGAAAACAATTTAGAAAGTACTTTTTAAATAAAAACAACAATTTTGAGATCTCTGGTTTCTAATGGGTACAAGAGAGTGGAAGGGCTGAGGTCCTGAAGAACAGACAGTTAAGCTAGGGAGAAAGAATGGAGTGGTACAATCCAAGATCTAAGCTGTTAACAGACAGCTGAGCTGAAGTCTGTTGCTCAGCTGGAAGGCATGAAGTCAGGAAATAGATCTGAGATCAGAATGTCCTGTGTGGGGGAAGAGGTAGACAAGGGCAGGAGGATACCCCATGGAGGTGTGGATCCCCAGTACCAGGGCTGACAATTCATTTCAAGCTAGAGACCATCAACCTGCCCTAACTCTCAATACAGTGACCCAACACTGCCCATACCCCCTTTCCCACCCCGGCTGTATCTGTGCATCCGTGGACCCTGAGTAATGGTGACAAAAATGCAAATATCAGGCCATCTCTTAAGCTCTTAGTTGATTTTACATAATGAAGCTCATAGAATTTGACCCCTCAGGAGACCTTAGAGATCATCTCTCATTTTATAATACAAGGCAACTGAGGTTGAAAAATGGGCAGCTAGGAGGCGCCATAGTGCACGGACTACTGGCCTGGACTCATCTTCCTGAGTTCAAATCTGGCCTCAGACACTCACTAGCTGTGTGACCCTGGGCAAGTCCCTTAACCCAGTTTGCCTCAGTTTCCTCATCTGGAAAATGAGCTGGAGAAGAAATGGCAAAACCATTTTAGTATCTTTGCCAAGAAAACCACAAATGGAGTCACAAAGAGTTGGACATGGCTAAAAAACAGCTGAACAATAAGGCTGAAAAGCGTTAAATGATTTGCTCAAAGTCACACAGATGGTAGGGAGTTGTAGGATTGGAGGTTTAAAGCTAGAAAGCACCTTAAAGTCTTCAAATCTAATGGCCTTATTTTCTGGTGGTTGAGGTGGGGCTGAAAGGGGGCCAGCAGCTAGTAAGTGTGAAGTAGGATTCATTCTCAGATGTTCCTCACTCCAGATCCTATCCACTGAGCTTCCTAGCTGCATGACTTACTCTAAAATACCTCCCTTCCTCCTTCACTGAGGGTAAAACCATAACTAGTTACCCAGAGGTGTTTTTCTTTACCTGTAACAATGTGACTGCCCTTTGTATAAATTGTTTTCCTGATTATTCTCACTTTACTATGTCAATTCATACTCTCCAGGAGTGTCTGAAATTGTTTCTTGCCTCATTATGTGACAGTAATATTCCATTACATTCATATGGTACAAGTAAGGATTGTGTGTGGTTTGTCCTTCATTCTTAAAGAGGACCGTGACATCAAGAAGGTGATGCCATGACTTGCAAGTGAATTGAATTTAAGTGAGGGAGGGCTGTGCAAAGTCACCAGCCTCATTCTCTCCTCTGGGTCCAGTGGCAAGATATAGATCAGGATGACTGGAGATGGTCCAGGATGCAGTGGGGGACCTTGGCCTTTTTAAGCTAAGGTCTTTAACAGGTCTCAGTTTGACTGAGGCAGTGCCCATTCAGTGATTAGCAAGGTTTAAGAAGTGAGCATTCTGAATGGATTGTTGGTGGGACCAGTGCTTTCTAGGACCTGAGTCAATAAATTTGAGCCTACTGAGTCCCCAGAGACTGAGGTGGAATAGGCGAGAGTGTGCCGGGAGCTGTGGATGGGAAATAGTTGTATGTTTTTTTCTTGTTATGCCTTCAAAGTAAATAGCCCTTTGTAAAAGCTAACTTATGTTAAGTGAGTAAATGGAACTGGCAGGTAACATTGGGGGAACATAGCTGTTGGGAGCTTTAGCCAGTGGCATTAGAGAAGAGACAACTTTCCCAGACTCCCCAGAGTATCCCACGCCCCCTGAGGAGCAGGGGCCTGGCTCTGGGATGGTGAGCCAGAAGATACCTACTAGGAGGGTTTTAGAGTTGAAGTGTCTTGTATCACCTACCAGTTGTTGTGAGGGAAATATTTCGTAAACCACAAAATTCTATATAAATGTGAGTTGTTATTAGTAAGGGAAAATAGGAATGTATATACATGAGCATTTTGAGGCAGATATTACCTGAGTCAGAGAAATGCTATGACTTCCCATAATCTGCCTCAGAGAAAATTATTTTTTTAAAAAAATTGTGAACTTATAACACCCCTAAAAATTGCATTCCATGTCCATAGCAAAACATGCAAAAAAAAGAATTCTATATAAAACCATGAATCTCTACTTCATGCCACTTGCTTAAAATATATATATATATAAAATTCTACATGTTGTTTTCAGAACTGTCCTGCTTGCCTGTATTTCCTTCTAAACATCCTTCTTTTTTATTTTCATTAAAGAAAAAGTCTTTCAATGGCCTGCTTTTTTTTTTTTTTGAGACACTCAGAGTTAAGTAATTTGCCCAGGGTCACAACAGGCCAGATTTGAACTTAGGACCTCCTGACTGCAGGGCTGATTCTCTAATGGCCTTCTTTTTTAATGGTATCACTATTGCTAGTTCCCCTTCCCACAACTTCCCTCCATTAAATCCTGAAAGAGAGGGAAAAGGAAAAACCTTTGTAATAAATAAGCATAAGCAAGCAAAACTAAAGCAAATGATGGCTATGTGAAAAAACACATCTGTACCTTGCAACCATCACCCTCCCCACTCTGTACCGAGGTAAGTAACATTCTTCCTGAGTAGAAATGCTCAATTGTAAGGGAAAGATGGTTGGTCATCACATTCATCAGAGTTCTTGATTGTGTCAAAGTTGTTTTTCTTTACAACGTCACTATCTTCTTATGTGAATTGTTCTCCTGATTCTGCTTATTTTATTTTGCCTTAGTTCATACTGCCCAAGATTCTCTGAGATCACTTCTTTCATCATTTCTTAGAGTGCTGTAATATTTTCTATACCACATCCACGTATCACAGTTTGTTCATTCATTAGGGACAGAATTCTGAATGGACTATTTGTCTGACCCAGTCCAGCAATTCCTTTGTTCTGTGTCAGTATTAAAATCCTGAATATCATCTGCTTTCTTTATAGTGGGACACACTGGATTCCAGTAGACTGGCATCTACAGTTGGTTGAGTTGGGAGCATAGCCAATCTTGGAATTTCTACTTTCCTGCCTGTAAGAGCTCGCCCAAGATCCGCCTTTTGCAGGAGGCAGTTCCTAGTTCTCTCCTTTCTTCTCTCCTCCCCCACCCTCACCTGCTGCTAGTGGTTTTCCATCCAAGGTTACCTTGTGTTTGCCTTGTAGGTGCCTTATAGATGCCCATATGTGTACACGTTGACTCCACCCTTTGTACCCTCAGCTCTTAGCACAGTGCCACGTACTTAGTAAATCCTTACTAAAGACTTGGTTGATTGACTAGAATTCAGAAGACCTGAGATGTAGTCCCAGCTCTCCCACTCACTTGCTTGGTAAATCATTTCTGAACCTCAGATTTTTCCTCTGTGAATTGAAAAGGTTGGACCGATGATCTCTAAAGTCCCTTCTACTAAAGATTTCTATGAGTCTGACTTCAGAATTCATAGTATGCGTGGCTACATGGCATTTTGGACATCATCTAGCTCCCAAACCTCACTTTATAGCTGAGGAAGCTGGGGACCAGGGAAGTGAAGTGATTTATCCAAGATCAAACAGCTATTAAGTAGCAGAGCTGGAATCTAACTTAGGACCTCTGAGTCCGGATTCAATGCCTTTTCTACTGTACCACCCTGTTCCTTCTCCCTCCCCACCCCCCAACTAGGTTAACTAGGGCCAACAGTGGTTTTTTTTAAAGGTTTTATTGATGTCTTCTGTTTCTTTAGAAATCCAGCATCATTTCATTTCCCACCCCACCTCCCCAGAGATGCATTCCATTTACTAGTATTTTCTTTTTTTGGGGGGGAGGCAAGTTAAGTGACTTGTCCAGGGTCTCCAAACAAAGATTCTCCAGTCATAGGATCGTATTCCTTTTTATTTGATAGCTATCATTGATAGTTTTCCCCGTTAATTTTAAAATTGTTTTATTGATATCCAGTTTTTACATCACTTTCATTTCCCAATGTATCTCTCCCCACTTCTACCACCCAGAGAACCACAAACCACAAAGAACAACAAAGAAGAAAAAAAGTAGTTCAATAAAACTAAGCAGCTCATGTCCAACAACAACAGCTAGCCTTTATGTAGAGTGGCTGCTATGTGCCAGAAACTGTGCGGAGTGCTTAACAATTATTGTCTCATTTGATCCTCACTACAGCCCTGAGAAGTAAGCACTGTTATTATCCCCATTTTACAGTTCAGAAAACTGAGGCATACAAGGTTAAGTAACTTGTCTAAGGTCACACAGAAAGTTTCTAAGAGGGGATTTGAACTCTGCTCTTACTGATGCCAAGCTCTATCCACTGTGCCACCTAGCTGCCAGCAGTATATTTGCTCCCCATCTCTGCAAAGGAGGGAGGCAAATGTTTAACAACTAACTCTCTGAATAGAAAACCTTTCTAATTAATTTAATTTTAATTAATTTCCATTATTAACATTTTCTGTACCACTTCCTTACACCTAGACAATCAACAAAGCGATGAATCAAGCCCTGATTTGTAGTTTGAGATTTCCCACTGAAAACTAACAATCAGCCCTTGGTTAGAGCTGGCTTCAGTGCACCCCCAGAACAAGGTACCTTCTCATATCTCTTCTTCAGGGCTGATCTTGGTCATTATAATTACATAGCATTTGCTTTTGATGTTTTTGTGTTTTCCATTTACATTGTTATAGTTCCTTATGTGTATTATTTTCTTGTCTCTACTTACTTCACTCTGTTCTTATGGTGCATTAATATTTCATTACATTCACACATCACAATTTGTTTAGCCATTCTCCTGTCAATGGGGTATTTACTTTGTTTTCAATTCTTTGTTATTTAAAAAAAGTACAGTTTTAAATATTTCAGTGTGTTTTCCTCTTTAATTAAGGGGAGAGCCAGAGAAAAGGGAGACTTTGAGAAATATGCTTCTTAAAACAATATTGCTGTTATTATCTACAATATTCTCTTGGTTCTGTTCATTTCACTCTTCACCAATTTATGCACAGCTTTGCATGCCTTTCTAAGATCAACGAACTCATTGGTCTTAAAACACTAGTAATATTCCAGCACAACCATACTCCACAGCTTGTTCAACCATTCCCCAGTCGATAAGCATCCCTGCAATTTGCAGTACTTTGCCACCACAAAGAGAGCTGCCATAAACATCCCATTCACATTCAAAGTTATAATTACTATTTGTGAATTTCCCTCCACATTATTTTTACTGTTTTCTTTCTCACTATTTTCTTTCTTGCCTCTTGTTTTACTGTATTCCTGTTACCTTCTTACTCTCCCATTCCCCATCCCACCCACCCTTCCAAAAGTTCCATCCACCCTCAATACATACATACATATACACATATATGTATGTATATATGTATATATGTATGATTATGATGGGAAAATATACCATTTTAGACTTGTAGTGGTAAGAATTCTGTGCAGAAGTCCAGATGTAGGGGATTTTGAAATGGGGAAAACCTGAAAGTGCCCCTAAAGCCTTCCCTACCAGAAAGTTATAATCTTCACAGGTGCAACTGCTAAGTGAGCTTACTTCATCCTAGTTTTCTGATCATCCCTGCTCCTGAGGCTGGGATTGCCTTAAAAGGCTATATTTGAGGGGTGCAGGCTGAGTATTGGCAGCAAACCGCCGGGAAGGCTGTAGCGACTTAGAGGCTGAGAAGGTAGGAAGACGGATGAGGACAAGTCTGGACAAAACATGAAGTAAGCAAAGGTAGAAACAAGAGAGAGGCAGGTCCCAGAACAAAGCCTGAAAACAAAGACAGGGAGTACCCTCTGACAGCCCAGGCTCTCAACAAATCTCTGTTGACGGATTTAACATATTAAGTTATTGTAAGGGGGCTGGGTTGCTGAGAAAAGGAGGTCGTAATAAGGATGATTCTTAGCAAGGAGTACAAAGATACACATGTTTTAGGAGCTTGGCTTTTTGGACCTCTGGTGAGTGGAGTTTACAAGAGCATTTCTTGGGAACTTCCCTGGTAGAAATAACCCATAATGGTTTAAATTTTTTTAAAAAAATCTATTAAGGTTGGAGAGAGCAACATCTGATGAGGCATAAATACACCACTGGCTTAACTAGTTTACCTCCTACACTGAATAATTTCTTACTAAACCTCTTCTGAATTCAAGGTTTGCCAACAGCAAATGCCATACTTCCCATGATTCTCTGGAGAGGACGGAGCTTCTTCGAGGCAGTGATAATAGTGCCTTCTGGAGAGCTGGGACAAACCACAGTAGAGCACTGGATTTTGGAGAGGACCTAGGTTCAAATTCCAAGCTACTTCCATAGCTCCTCATAATCCTTCTCTCTCTTCTCCCTTTATCTTCTGTTCCCCATTCCCAACTCTATGAATCCTTCCTTGATGCCTTGCCAACATGCTCCAGTCATCCTCATTCTTCACTAGACCTTACCATCCCCTCAAGCTATTGTCCAGTAACTCAGCCAGAGTCCTAGAAAACAAGGGGTTGTACTAGATTTCTGGGGCAGCTAAGTGGCACTGTGGATAGAGTGCTGGGTCTGGAGTCAGGAAGACCCTGGGCAAGTCATTTAACCCTCTTTACCTCAGTTTCCTCATCTGTAAAATGAGTTGGAAAAGGAAATGGCAAACCTCTCCAGTATGTCTGCCAAAAAATAGGGTCACGAAGAGTTGCATACAACTGAAAACAACTGAACAACAACTGGATTTCCTACAATGTCTACAAGGGGCGGGGAACCTGCGGCCTTAAGCCCACATGTGGCCCTTTAGATCCTCAGGTTCAGTGGTTTGATTGAATCCAAACTTCACAGAACAAATCCCCTTAATAAAAGGATTTGTATATATGTATATAGATATATACACACATATATATTACATATGTATATGTATGTACATACGTATATATATCTATGTGTGTGTGTGTATGCGTATGTGTATGTATATTGTATATAGTGTACTCTGTGCCTTCACTTTTTTCCTTTCCTCTCCTTTCACTGTCCTCACCTTTTGCAGCTTGGCTTTCAGCCTCATCACTCAGTTGAAACTGTTCTCTCCAAAGTTCCCGTTGATAGCCTGTTTCCCAAACCTGTTGATCTTTTCCAATCTTCAACGCTCTTGACCTCTCTAAAGTATCTAACACAGTGGATCACCTTCTCCTCTGGGTTTACTCTTTCTTGGCTCTTCTGCCTTTCTAATTGCTCCCATCTGCTGCTTCTGTCTTCTACCTGGCTTACTACTCCATCTTTGCTGGATTATACTGTGCTTAGGTAGGCATATTTGTCTCCCATGTTAGAATGTGAGCTCCTTGAGGCGAGGGTTGTTTCAATTTTGTCTTTATATCGTTAGCACCTAGCACTATGCTTGGCACATAGTGGACTTCCTGATTGATTGTCCAGTGTTCCTTAACCCCTTGGTCTCAGTTTCCATGTGGGCAAAATAAAGGAATTAGAACGGTTCCTTCCAGTGATCCCACATGTGTTTCAGAAATTTGAGGTCAACTTATGGGCTAGCCATGTGATAGCATATGGATATAAATGGTAAGTCGTTGCATGTACCCATCTTACTATCACAGAAACTGAAGATTGGGGAAATTTAACTCTTTGTGAACTGGACTGCAATTGGAAGCTATGCTTTCAGAATCCAAATCTAGTTTTCTGGTTTTGGGTCAGAATAACTTGTGACCAAGACTATAAGACTGAAGTGGAATCTTGATAGAAAACAAAGTCTTTTGATGAATCTAGAAGCAGTGTTGGAAAGTTAGTCCTTATGTAAGGGGGCTGGCTGCTAAGTGATTTGCATAGCGAGGAAGCTGGGAGAACTCGAAACACTTTCCTTACTTCCCTTAAATTATTTCTAAATTCTGAAGAACCTAATATATGCCAGGCATATTCTTTTCTTACACAGTAATTTCTTTACAGAAGAAACATAGAAGGACCTTTCTCTTCATTGTGCACCATTTCTTAGATTATGACATGGGATGGTCATGTGAATGTTTCATATGTTTAGGTTTGCGTATTAACATGTCATGAGCATGGTTAAGCCACAGATCAAAACTTGACTTTCCAGTGAAGATATGCTGACATCGTGACAACGTAGTTATTGTGATTGTGTCATCTGATCTACAGGCATTATAGATAATGGAGAAAGACAGTTGTGCTTTCCTGCTCATTCTATCTTTTAATCAGACATTTTTAGTCAAGTCTAATTCTTCATGACTCTATTTGGAGTTTTTTTTTAGCAAAGATACTGAAGTGGTTTGCCATTTCCTTCTCCAGCTCATTTTACAGATGACAAAACTGAAGCAAAAAGGGTGAAGTGACTTGCCCAGGGCCACATAGCTAGTAAGTGTCTGAGGTAGTATTTGAACTCATGAAGACGAGTCTTCCTGATTCCAAGCCCCATGTTCTATCCACTGTGCTATGTTGCTGCCCCTGATTAAAGGGGCAGCTAGAGTTTATTCTTCTGGTTTCTTTATCTGTTATTTCTCCTATTTGATGACACCACATGTTTTTTCTCTCTACCAAGTGGAAGCATGGAGAAATTATACTCACATAATTATGTCTTCATGTCAGAATCAGGAGAATTAAAAGACTATTTCCATCCCCCCTCCTCAAGTTGTATGAAGCAGTTTTCTGTTATTTTAAAGAAAAGAAAAATCTTTCCTAATCTGACATAAATCTAAAGCTAGATAGATGCTGGCGTAGATGTAAACTGAAATTTCAGCACAATGGCCCTTCTCTGTAGCTGCTGAGCATTGGTTGGGACTTTGGTTACCCCTAAAGATGGATAGCTTTTACAAACTGCTTTTTATGCCAACTGCTTTAACAAAAATTCCCAGAGCTAATTATTAAAAGAATTGTAACATTCCTAAAATTAAACATTTTTAGTATTACTTAAGAGATAAGCAATTCACTACTCTTCTTCTGATCCAAGAAAATGCCATTTGGGGGTGGGACATCTGCGTTATGAAATCTTGCTGGGAAAGCATCATATTTTTAAGGGATAAGTTTAAGAGGCAAGGCTGGCAGAATTCTGCATCTAACTTCAGTATCGTGTTTAGAACAAGAATCTCTGGTGTCTATCTTAAGGAAATGAATTTGGTATTTCTACTCCCCCTGATTAGAACTGAGATTAAGAAACAAATGGCTAAATTGCTATTCTCAAGCTTCCTGACCTTAACCTGGGAACCAGATAAAAGTTAATTTAGCAGTCTTACCCTGGTTGACAGTATTCTTGACCAAACCCAGTAGGTGGAGAAGTAAATGCAAGTATTAATAATAATGTTGTCATTGAATTATTTCAGTCATGTCTGACTCTGTGATCCCATTTGTGGTTATCTTGGCAAAGATACTGGAGTAGTTTGCTATTTCCTTCTCCAGCTCATTTTACAGATGAGGAAACTGAGGCAAATAGGGTGAAGCGATTTGCCCAAGGTCACATAGCTAGTAAGAGTCTTGAATTCAGGTCCTCTTGGACTCCAGGGCTGGTGCCTATCCACATAGCTACCCTATTTATAATAATGTTCATAGCTATTAACATTTATAGAGGGTTGTAATGTTTACAAAGCACTTTACATACATATTTTCTCATTTTATTCTCACAATAACTTTGTGACATAGGGTTTTTACTCATTTTACACATGAGGAAGTTGAGTGTAAGAGAAATTCAGTGACTTGTTCAGGTTCCTTCAGCTATTAAGTGTAGCTCTGTTCTTTCAGACTCTCCTTGCACAGGTTCATTATCTAGGTGGAAATGGAAGAGAATGCCTCTTCCCAGATGTGATGTGGCACTATATATAGGCTGGGAATGGTACTATGACTTCCTGTGGGGAGTCACGTGTAGACTTTAAGACTCATGATCTTATCAGCAATAAAAACGCTGACATTCTTCTATTCGAGTCAGAGTCTTGGTGCTCTTTAAAAAAAAACTAGCTTTGGTTTACTGAGTGAAAACATGGTAGATTAGAAAGAAATAAAATGTAGGTTTTAGAGGCATGAAGAACTACATTAAAATACTACCTCTGGGATACAATAGCTGGGTATGACCGTGGATAAATCATTTAATTTCTAAGCCTTAGTTTTCTCCTTTGTAAAAAGGGAATAATAATGGTTAGCACATAAGTTGCACTTTAGGGTTTACAAAATGTTTTATATGTGTTATTAGATAACCCTGGGAGCTAGGTACTTTTATTATCCCCATTTTACAGATGAGGAAGCCTCATGGAGGTTAAGTGACTTGCCTACAGTCATAAAGGTAGTAAATAAATGTTTATTGACTGGTGTAATGACTGGGGTAGAATTTGAACCCACATCTTCCTGCCTTTTAGTCCAGTGCTTTAGTACAGATCTCAAGTGAGACAACATATACAAAATGATATGTGTATTAGCTTTTATTATTTAGTGACAGAGGACCTGAGTTTAAATTCGTTTCAGCTACTTACAACTTGTGTGACCTTTGGTAGATCATTTCCCCTCGAGGCCTAGCCCCTCTGGTGTGAGGGCTGCTGAGTCCTTTTCAGGGCTGTTCACTCGCCTTTTGGTGTCCACTTTTCGCCCTATTCTCACCTGTGACTCCAAGAAGCTGTAAGCATGGGCAGTGGCTGCAACCTGTAGTGTAAATCATATCGGCAGATGGGCTAAACCAGGTTGAGGGTAACTGAGGTCTCAAAGCCATGGGTGAGTTAAAGGTGGTGTCTACCCTAAGTACGTGAAGACTTCCCGCAGAATGGACAAATGAGAACAGTTTGTTCCAATGGCCATGCAGGTGGCTGAAGCAGGCGCTGTGGGGTGCTCAGACCTTGTACCTTCTCTTAGGACTTGGTTTTCTGGTCTGTAAAATGAAATGATTGGACTAAATGATCTCAAAGGTACTTTCTGCCTCCAAACCAGATGCTTTTATAATTTTTATTATTTTATAATACGCATTTAGGCAGCTATATGTGAGTTTTCTTAAAACTATCACATTTCATCCTACCAAAGGGAAAAAGGGTCATAGTACTTCTCCATGAAGCGTAGGGAGCTGCTCTGTAGTAACAGAGAGTAACTCCTTGTCTGTTGTAGAAGGAAAGAGCAGCTGTAGTTGACCACTACAGGTGAAAGGAGCCACAAGCTACATGCAGTGTTGGACCTGCTGTGGTCATTTTTTCCTTGGTCATTTAAGGAAAACCTTCACATTTAAAATCTGGGTGGAGGAGCCTTTTGCTATCAGGATGAATAGAAAACTGCATATTTCTCTGTCCCAAATGATTGCTTTCTTAGAACCATAAAAAGGTTTTGTGTTAATTTTCCAGGCCATAGGTTGTCCTGATTTAGAACTCCGAGGCAAAGGTCATAAGATGAAATGCAGCCAGTTTCTCTCTGTTTTCCTTTTTTCTCTTTGGCTGATTTCCTTCTCGTTTGGCCTTCAACCAGCAGGTGCTAAAGTCAGCTATGTTTTCTTTTTTGGAGTCCAAAGGCCAGCCTCAGATTCGGGGTTATCCGATAGACTGGTTGAAAGAGTCGAAGTTATGTGTTGGCTTCTGATTTGTAAGCGTCTTTGGAATGAGAACTGCTGTTTCTTATCTTTGTATACCAGGTTCCTAGAGAAGTGCGTAGGAGCTCTTAGGTGTTTACTGACTATTAATCAAATTAAATATACCTCCTTTGTTCTGATTATTGAGTCCCACCTAGAGCTGGACTCTACAGATATGGAATGGAAAAGCATTTGTTTGGAAATAGCTTGTGAATTGGGAAATTGGGGTTGCCCTATATCCCCATCCTGGCTATTCCTGGAATGTCTGCTCTCCACTCTGTTAATTACCCTGTTACCCCCCAGGCTATGGGGAAAACATGGCACTCTGTAGGGGCTTGAAGTCTAAAGACCAATGTGATGCTGGGTCAGAATTAATCAATCAACTAACATCGATTATTTGACTGGATGTTAGAGGGAAGTTATAGAGGGTTACAGCTCCAAGGAACCCCAGATATCATCAAGTCCAATCCCCTCGTTTTACAGATGGGAAAGTTGAGGTCTGGAATTCACATTAAGTAGGTAGTTCAGACTCTACAGCTAGGTGGCACAGTGGATAGAGTTCTGGGCCTGGAGTCAGGAAGACTCATCTTCATGAATTTAAATCTGGCCTTAAGGACTTACTAGCTGCGTGACCCTGGGCAAGTCGCTTAATCCTATCTGTCTCAGTTTCCTCATCTGTAAAATAAGCCAGAGAAGGAAATGACAAACCACTCAGTGTCTTTGCCAAGAAAACTTCTGCACATGGGGAAGAGTCACGCATGACAGAACAATAACAACCAGACACCAGACTAGGATTCATGTCTTTGGGAACTCTTGGCTCTCTGACTCTTCTGTCTAAAAGCGTTTCATATTGCTTTCTCAAAACCTTCTTCTATTCTCTGCCTTCTAGTGGTATTTTTTACAAATGCTTTGACTTACTCAAGCCATACTACTTCTAGGTCTGTATTCCAAAGAGATCATACAAATGGGAAAAGGACCCACTTGTAAAAAAATGTTTACAGCAGCTTTTTTTTTGTGATGGCCAAGAATTGGAAATTGAGGGGATGCCCATCACTTGGGGAATGGCTGAATAAGTTATGGTATACGAACATAATGGAGTACTATTATGCTATAAGAAATGATGAGCAGGACACTTTCAGAAAAACCTGGAAAGACTTATATGAACTGATGCTGAGTGAAGTGAGAAGAACCAGGAGAACATTGTACACAGTAACAGCTACATTGTGTGATGACTAATTTTGCTAGACTTATCTCTTCTTAAGGATCTAAGACAACTCCTAAAGACTCATAATGGAAAATGCTTTCTACATCCAGAGAAAGAATTATGGAGTCTGAATATGGAGATTTATTTTTTGTTTGTTTTTTGGAAGGGGGATATTTGGCATTTTTTTCTTGTTTTGTTTTTTTTTTTTTTGGAGGGGGGAAGGCCAGGCAATTGGCCAAGGTCACACAGCTAGTAAATGTCAAGTGTTTGAGGCCAATTTTGAACTCAGGTCTTCCTGACTCCAAGGCTGGTGCTCTATTCAGTACTCCACCTAGCTGCCCCATGAATGCAGATTGAAGCATACTGTTTGCTCTTTTTTTGTGGTTGTTTTGTTTTCTTTCTTCTTTCTTGTGGTTTCTCCCATTGGTTCTAATTTTTCTTTACAACATAACTAATGTGAAAATATGTTAAATATGAATGTATATGTAGAGCCTATATCAGATTGCACACCATGTTGGGGAAAGGGAAGGGGAGGCAAGGAAGGGGTAAAAAATTTTAAACTCAAAATCTTAAGGAAGTGAATGTTGAAAACTAAAACTAAATTAATTAATAAAAAAATACTTTGACTTGACACATATACTCCCTGAGGAAAATCTGAGGTAAATCAAGTTTGATAGAAACTATTTTTAATTCTGGTTATCTTCTCCCTTTGAATCTCTACATTTTTTTTTTTGGCACAGGTGTCAAGACACCGTTCCGAGTCCAGGTGCGACAGGTGGAAGATTACCCTGTGGACCTATACTATTTGATGGACCTCTCCCTGTCCATGAAGGATGATTTGGACACAATCCGGAATCTGGGCACCAAGCTGGCTGAGGAGATGAGGAAACTCACCAGCAATTTCCGTTTGGGTTTTGGATCCTTTGTTGACAAAAACATCTCTCCCTTTTCCTATACTGCACCAAGATACCAAACTAATCCATGCATTGGGTAAGTAACTGACTTTTCTTGGTTGGGCTTGCAAAGCCTGGGGGTGAATGGGGTGGGATTGGATGGTGAGGAATGAGGTAGCAGGGCTCTTTCACCTTCAATGAAGATGTGGAAGAAAAGATACGAAGGAAATGTGTAACCTGGCTCTCCAGACTATGGCTGCTGATTTGATTAACAATGGCTGAGTTCCATCTTCCCATGAACATGAAGAAGTGAGTTATTCTGAGCCTGAGTGAAGATTTCCCATTTTTCTGAGGAACAATGGCTGGAAGTGGAGAGGGATCCTCTGTGGACCTTGGTTCTCTTCCTGCCCATGCTATAACCCCTTCTCAGAGTGATGTTTCCACTACTGGAAAGGATATGAGGGTTTAGAAGATGTCTCAAGGATGTTATTATCTTTGGTTATGGTTACTTCATGATTGGCAGTGCCTCAGTTGAGTAATGTTGGGGTGGGGAAAGTGAAGTGAACAATGGCTTAGATTTTCCTAAACTTATCTATGTTGCTCTTCCTGACACCACCTTTCTGTGGATCCAATTAAAAATTTTAGGTGAGATCATAGGAACATAGATCTAAGCCTACGAGTAACCTTAGAATCCTCTAGTCTTACCTTTTCATTTTAGAGATGAGGAAACTGAGTCCCAGAGAGGTTGTGACTTGCCCAAGGTCTCACAGTAAGTAGTAGAACTGATATTTGAAGTCAAAATTATTATCCTAAATTCAGCAAAAAGTTGTCTATGCCCTCTACTGCACCACACTGCCTCCTGCCAAAAACAGCTTTGAAGTACAAATTAAATAAAAGAACTCTTCACATTACTATGTCTTATTAAAAACAAAATTTTAACCTATGGCTTATTGGTTCTCCTGCTTGGGCCCAGTCTCCATTGTAGCAATAGTCCCTATGCTTGCTTGGTGGGAAGAAGGCTGAGTGTGCAATCCTGGCCAGTCACACTAATGGAGGACCTGTTACATGGGGCAGAATTCCATAGCTCTCTGTACATGGTTCTCTGCTTTCACCCTTTGGGAAAGCTTCCAATAAATGTGAGATGCTTGTGTTGTGGAAATAGATGTAGGCTGTGTGGAATTGGCAGAGGATGAAGAGCCAGCCCAGAGCATGAACTATTTAAACCGTGCTAGTGATTACGTGTCATTGAGTTAAAGCCTGTTTCTCTTAGCTGCCTGCCCATCCACTTTTATAGATACCAGGAGGCGGGGTGTCTGCAGCTGGTGTAAGACACTTGATCCCTGGTTCTCTGATCATAGAAGAAACCCGTAGGACATGGGATCGTTTTCAAGGGGACGCAGAAGAGATGACATGTGATTCTTTCTGTTCAAGAGTGGCAGTACTCAAGCTGAGAGGCCTTGGATCTTAAAAATAATAACAGCTAACATTTGTATAGGGCTTTAATGTTTACAACAATAATACTAATAACTAGCATTTACACACATGTTATTTCCTTTGGGCCTCACAATAATCTTGTGAAGTAGGTATCATAATTACCCCATTTTACAGATGAGGAAACTGAGACATAGATTTTTTTTTTTCTTCCCAAAATGACTTGCTCAGAGTCCCACAGCTAGTAGAGTGACTGAGGTGGGATTTTGAACCTGACTTCAAATCTAGCATTTAGTTCTCTAAGCCTAAAGTGTCAAACTGGCTACTAGCAGATACTCCTGTCGTTGCTGTTCAGTCATTTCAGTCTGACTCTTCGAGACCCTATTTGAGGTTTTCTTGGCAAAGATCCTGGAGTACCATTTCCTTTTCTGGCTCATTTTATGGATGAGGAAACTGAGGCAAACTGGATTAAATGACTTGCCCAAGGTCACACAGCTAGTAAGTATAGGGGGCCAGATTTGAACTCAGAAAGATGAATCTTCTTGACTCCAGGCCCAGCCCGCCAGCTGCCCAGACACTCCAGCATATGGCCAATTAACAAAATAAATAAAATACAATAGAACATACATTATATTAATATGTTTTGTTTTCTAAGTCAATGTGCAGCCCTCATGGATCCTCATTTACAATTTAGTGTCTCCGGTCTCCATTTCGGTTTGACATAATTGCATTATACCATTCTTTATTTTGGTAGAGGAATAGGATTGTTAGTTTCAGCACTATAAAATGTCCCAGTAAAATTTATTAGTACCTGAGAAAGTAAATGTGTGGAGGTTTCCTGTCATCTAGCTGGTTACTCAGCTGTCATCCTTGGGCATACTCCCTCCTATAGTACAGTTCTCTATCCATGCCTTCTGATCCTCATCCATATCCTACATAAATCTAGCATAGGGGGTACACCCAACGAATTGGGAAGATTCCTCTCTATCTCATGATATCGTGTGATTACCGGTGTTGTCCATGGGTTATCTTTTGCTATCCCTCCATGACTGACCTTCTTCCTTTTCCTATTCATCACCCCTCTGATGCTGCTTTCCTTTAGTGACTCTTCATTGTTGCAGTCTGCGGTCTCCTGCCATTCACCTCTCCACTGTTCTTTGGGTCACCCATGACTTGAGTTGTTTAGAGTCTGTGGTATTTCATGAATCATAGTCCTGAGGCATCACTGGAAGAATATGAATGTGAAATAGATGGGTGTCTACTTACAAAAGAGGCAGTGGGTCATTAAAAAGCACCCTGCAATTTCCCAAAGTCAGTCCAATCCACTCTCCTCCCTCCGCTTCATTTCCGGGCCTGGCTCATTGTCCATCTGTAATGTTTGTCCAAATTATATGTACCAGTGGACTAGCTCTGTAGGTTGTACGTCCGAGTGATTATCATAGTTTGGATAAAAAGCATTATTCATCCACTTGGCTTTTCCTGTGTGGAAAATCTCTTAATCCCTTGTTTCCTCTAAGATTCTATGCAAGTGCTACCTTCACAAAGCTTTTCTTGGTTTTTCCCACTCCCACCCCAAGTTGCTAACGTCCCCTCTCTACTCAAATTTATCCTGTGCTTATTTTGTATCTATTTTCTATATCTCATGTATATTTCCATTGTCTTTTCTGACAGAATGGAAGCTCCTTCATTTTTTGTCTTTTCTTTCTCAGAGGCATAGTGCCTCACACAGAGCAGCCCTTAATATTGCTTTTTGATGGACTAATTGGATAGGGCAAATTCTTTTGGGTGGCTTTATTTTTATCTAGACCTACATTTTTATCCATGTAGAGAAATCCTAGCTAGGAAACTCCCTCAATCAATGCAGCATTTATCTTGTCAGTGTGTATCTTGTTTAAGAGATTACACTGTCCTGGGTCTTGGGTCTTTCTGCCATGAGCAAAGGAGCCTCTGAAGAATCTCACTGCCTATAAGAGGCATTTTGACTCTGTTGGATATTGTCTATTATAGCAGTGAATACCTCTGGAAAACATACAGTGGCTATCAATAATCCAAGGGTGGTAGAACAAAGTTACCCCCCTGCTGTTTCATCTTTTAAGGAATCTCACATGATTTTATGCCCATATGGGAGATGCCTTTTTGGAGGAGAGCCTTTGCTTTATTAAATCAAATACATTTTGAATAGTTAGCTAGTTGGGGGAAATTATCCCACTCTTTTTTGTGGCTTCCTTCTTAGAGATCAAAAGTGTCATTCCATAATATGATCTAATCATAATCCAGAGATTACATGTTTCATCGCTATCACCCTCCAGATCTGAGGTCTGGCAGTTTGAGTGGTTAAATAGTGACTAAGAGATGTGTCAGATGTGGCCATGTCCATTACCTAATTTTCTACGAGTGAAAGGTTGCATGAAGGAAATAAATATTCCTAGTAATTTTCCTCTAGTTGAAAGAAGCAATGTTTGTACAGTGACTGGTCTCTTGGATTATGTGATAGAGCCATTTTAAAATGCAGTGAGGCATTTTATGAGTATTAATTAATTAAGTGAGTATTAATAGATGTTATTATACGCACACTTGGAGAGGCAGTGTAGTGGTATAGGTAAGAGACAGCTAAACTTGGAGGCAGGAAAATAGGTTCAAGTATTACCTTTGACGTATATAGGATTGTACAGTCCTTGACAAGGCACTCAAACCCTCAGAGCCTAGGGTAACTAAGACTTAAAGACAATATTTGACAAAGCAGGTGCGGATATACATATGTTTCCTTAAACAAATGAAATCTTGGAATTCCCTAAATCTGTGAAATGCTGGTTTGAATCCCCCAAAAGCATATCCGTGAGAGTAATAACAAGATATTTATTAGGGAGCTCTGGACTTTACAAAGTAGTTAGCACCCTGTAGCATTTGGAGGCTATTGATGTAAAAAAGAAGGCTTTTTTTTTCCTACGGTGAGCAGCTTGAGATCATTGAAAATAGTTTTCAGTTTCCTTTTTGGGTCCAGCTCATTGTCCATAGGCAGCCCCTACCCAAAATGTTTATACTAATGACCTGTTTGTTGGACTATTCAACTAATTTCAATCTGGGTAATATGTAATTTTCCTTCACTTTATTTTTCTAATGAATATAGAATTATTCCAAATGAATGTAGACTTTATTTGTGGTTCTTGATCAAATTGGTACAGTGTCATCAATAAGAAACATTTGGAGAATCTTACAAATGATAGGGAATCCTTCTATTTGGACTCCACAAAGGACTTGCTTCATGCTCATAGTATATGTTTTATACCTTGTTTGACGTACATCATTTAACAAAGTTACCTCTGAAGGCATATCTGATCCAGACCTTTGTATAATATTAACTTCTATGTGAAAGATAATCTTGTTTGAGGAGAACGTTTAAGGCTACCTTTTCTTCTTCTACCCAGTCAAATACTTAAAAAGAAAAGAGCAAATGAGAGTCAGTAGAGATCCATATTCTCTTAAACCTTTGTTAGAGAAATGAATCTCTGTGCTTGCCAAAGAGATCAATGTTTTCTCCTGACTCCTTCAGCTCCTTACTGTTTTCAATATGTTTAGTGACTCCCTGCCTGTATCCTCCTTTTTTCATCAAGGATACCTTCAATGTATACACAGACCATTCTCAAAAAGATTTTAATATATTTGAGAAAATAGGCATATTTCTCAGTAGTGGTCAATGCCTTCTTGGTAAACTTTTATTGATTTATATATTTATCTGTTCATCCATCTATTTATTAATTCACTCATTTGATCATTTATTGTGGGGAGGGGTTTCAGGGAAGTACCATATGTGATCATGTCCCTTACTCTGAAATATTGCCCTCTTTTAGATCTTGTGAGTAGAGCACTGGCCCTGGAGTCAGGAGGACCTGAGTTCAAATCTGGACTCAGACACTTGACACTTACTAGCTATGTGACCTTGGGCAAGTCATTTAACCCCTATGGCCCTGCCTTTCCCCTTCCAAAAAAAAGAAAGCAGATGATAGTACTTGCTAGGCAAGTGATAGAACCTCTCAGAACCTTAGGATATTTGTTCATAAAATACGGATAACAAAGCTTGTACTGTCAAACTTGTGGAGTTATTGCGAAGAAAGTGTTTTGTAAGCTAATGTAGTAAGTTACTCTGGAAATTCTTATTTTTTAAATTGCATATTAATTGCACTGTGTACTCTACAGAGCCAGCGAGATGGACATTAGTGCTAAACTTGGGAAAGCTCCAACTTGAGAAACCCCAAAAAGATGTTAGACCTTGGACTTCAGTTAGATCATTGAACAAACCTAGTTTTACAATTTGAATGAGTTAAGACCATGAAACCAATTTATCTTATTCCTTATAACACAGTTATATCCATATCCCCGTGGGTGAGCCATAGAATGGTGCTTTGTTCATTTGGTTACAGTAAACTATCTGTAGTGAGGCTAGACATTGCTGAAATCTATGTATGCTAAACATTTGACAGAATCGCTCATATTCTACTTCTGAACAGAATGCTTTGAGATGGGCTAGAGTAGATCAATGATTCTCACAGTATGGTTCATGGACCCCTAAGACTATCAAGGGGACCACAAGGCCAAAACTATTATCTCTTTTTAAAGAATATCTTATTTTTCCCCTATTATGTATAACAGTAATTTTTAACAGTCATTGTTATTTTTTTTTGAAGGTTCGAGTTCCAAATTCTGTCCCTCCCTCCCTGAGCAATCTGCTATAGGCTATTCATGTGCAATCATGTAAAACTTTCTGTGTTAGTCATTTTGTAGAATAAAATTTGAACTAAAAAAGAAAGTGAAAAATAGTATACTTTGATCTGTATTCAGATGCCATCAGTTCTTTCTCTGGAGGGGAAAACATTTTTCATCATATGGCCTTCAGAATTTTCTTGGATCATTGTATTGCTGAGAATGGCCAAGTCATTCACAGTTGATCAGTTTTACAATATTGCTACTACTGTGTACAATGTTCTCCTGGATCTGCTCAGTTCACTCTGCATTAGTTCATATGAGTCTTTCCAGGTTTTTCTGAAAACATCCTGCTCATCATTTCTTAGAGCACGATAATATTCCATTATAAATATATACTACAATTTGTTCAGCCATTCCCCCAATTGATGGGCATCCTCCCCCGCCCCAATTTCTAATTCTTTGCCACCATAAGAAGAGCTGCTATAAATATCTTAGAACATATAGGTTGTTTTCCTTTTTCTTTGATCTCTTTGGGATACAGGGCTAGTTAGTGGTATTGCTGCTTAAAATGTATGCAGTTTTATATTCCCTTGGGTATAGTTCTAAATTTCTCTCCAGAATGGTTGGATCAGTTCACAACTCCACCAAAAGTGCATTAGGGTCTCAATTTTTCTATATCCTCTTCAACATTTGTCATTTTCCTTTTCTGTGATATTGGCCAGTCTGTGAGGTGGTACTACAAGGTTGTTTTAATTTTCATTTCTCTAATCAGTAGTAATTTAGAGCATTTTTTCATATGACTAGATTGATCTCTTTGTCTGAAAACTGCCTCTTCATATCTTTTGACTTTAATATTTTGATCATATAATAAATTGACTCATTCCTATCAATTTGACTCAGTTGTCTATATATTTGAGAAATGAGACCTTTATCAGAGATACTTGGGATGAAAACTTTTTTGTTTTCTTTCCAATTTTGGTTGCATTGGTTTTGTTTGTGCAAAACCTTTTAAATTTAATATAATCAAAATTTCCATTTTACATTTTGTAATGATTTCTATATATTAAGAATAGTAATAACTCTAATCCATATAAACAAAAGTTCTTTAGGTCCTTAGTAATTTTTATGAGTGTTAGGTTTATGTTGAGAACTGAGTTCTCAGGTCTCTGGGAACTTCTGTGCTAGATGAAAACTAGCTGGTCTAGTTAGGTGAATTCAGATACGATTGAATACCTAGTCCCAACGAGTCATCATTAAGTGGTTGATGTCAAATGGAAGGGAGCTCTTCAGTGTAGTGCTTCAGGGATTTGTCTTTCGCCCTGTGCTGTTCAGAATCTTTTTTAACCAATGACTTAAGAGGCTGAAAGCCAAGGGGGCAGGCTGGTCATTGTG
The DNA here is from genome assembly GCA_028646595.1 of Phalanger gymnotis. NCBI lineage: Eukaryota > Metazoa > Chordata > Mammalia > Diprotodontia > Phalangeridae > Phalanger > Phalanger gymnotis. The sequence goes on along the minus strand of CM053622.1, from coordinate 542,316,866 downwards.
TAGATTTGGGATAGCCAATACATTGTGTGACAGAGTCAAAATTCAAGAAAATGAATCAGCCAAAAACAGTGGGACAAACCAAATAAGGTGAATCTTAGTAGGGCTAAATGTAAGTTCTGCATTAAAAAAAATCAGCTTCGAGACGGAGCCAAGATGGCAGCTGGAAAGCAGGGACTGGCATGAGCTCCCTGCCAAGTCCCTCTAAAAACCTATAAAAAAATGGCTCTCAACCAATTCTAGAGCTGCAGGACACACAAAATAGCAGAGGGAAGCAGGGCTCCAGCCCAGGACAGCCTGGTTGGTCTCTGGGTAAGGTCTATCCCACATGGAGCTGGGAGTGGAGCGGAGCAGAGCCCAGCTTGGCTGGGCAGACCAACCAGACCAGGAGCCGGGTGGAGTGTGCCCTAGAGCCCTGAATCAGTGAGCTGTGGCAGTTACCAGACTTCTCAACCCACAAACACCAAAGACAACAGTGAAGGTTAGTGGGAAAAGCTGCTGGGGACAGGGGGTTTGCAGTTCAGACACTGCCCTGGGGGCAGCAGAGGTGGGGCAGCTACAGAACTACAGCTGCAGTTGCTTCCAGCCCCAGGCCCACCTGGTGGGAGGAATTAAGTGGCAGATCAGAGCAAGAGTACAGAGCCTGCCGAAGATCTAAGTCCAATCTGGGTTGGGGGTTCTTGGGGAAGGAGGAGTG
>CM053622.1:542279376-542315672 GCA_028646595.1 Phalanger gymnotis | reverse complement strand
GGAGGGCAGACTGGGGAACAGGGCAACCAGAATATATGCCATCTTGGAGTGGTGGGGGGAGGATAGAAATTGAGAGAAAAGTTGTAATTCAAACTCTTGTGAAAATCAATGCTGAAAACTAAATATATTAAATAAAAAAAAATCAGCTTCAAAAGTACACCATAGGGAGATGCTGGCTAGATTTCAGCTCCTAAAAGGCAGCAAAAGCTTAATGGTGTCCTCTGGGGTGATAATGTCCATGGGCAGTGAGGTGTACTGGATACAGCTGACCTTCCAGCCAGGAAGACCTGGCTTCAAGTGTTACCTCTGGGACATACCAACTATGAGATCCTGAGCAAGTCACTGAAACTCTCAGGGTTTTATTTAAGCCAGTGGTATTAAACTCAAATAAAAATGGGGACCACTAATCCCACCATAAAGATCCCTTGACTTAGTTTGAAAATGTAGTATTTTCTATGTTTTATTGTATTTTTAGTGATTTAATAAATATTTCTCAATTACATTTTAATCTGTTTCAGACTGCACCCAGAGTGCATGTTTGACACTTCTACCTTGTTGTTTGTCCTTCATTTTCAAAGAGAACCAGTTAAGCAGCTCTTTAAGACTGTGAGTAGCAAAGAAGATGGTTATCTGCAATGGTGGTAAGAGGGAGTTTCCTGACCAGAGAATATCGATGAAAACAGACACCATGCCCAGTATTTAGAACAAGAGAGGCCATAGTTATCTACTCTGATCTCATCTGAAGTTCTGAGCACCACATTTTGGGAAAGATATAGACTGACTGTTTCCAGAAGAAAGTGACAGAAATGCTGAGACAACCAGCAAACCTTCTATGGGAGGATAGCTTGAAGGAATAAGGGGCATTTAGCCTGGTGAAGAGAAGACTGGTGGCAGAGACGAGCCATGATGCCTGTGTTTGAAGTACCTCAAGGGGTAGCATGTGGAAGAGGCTTGTGTTTGGCCCTAGAGGGTAGAATTGGGAGTAATTGGTGGAAGCTACAGAGAGGAAGATTAAGACTCAATATAAGCAAACATTCAACAAGTGGCATGGACTACTTGAGGGACAATGACCTCCCTTGTATTGGAAGTCTTCAGGCAGCGGATGGGTGACCACTCGCTGGAGATGTTTTGGAAGAGATTCTTGATAGAGTACAGATTGTACTAGATCAGAAGTTCTGAAGCTTGGGTACACATAACCTCAGAGGGTGCCAGAAACTTGTCAAGAGGGTACATGGAATATTTGGGAAATAACTCTTACCCTATTGGAATTATATATCTCTTTTTTATGCAAACACGTATAGTAGTCTATAATATATTTACTTTGATATTCAATAGGAGATATAGGAAGGTCAACTGAAAGCTAAAGAATACAGGGTCCAAAAAGGTTGGGGACTCCTGAGTGACATAACCTCTGAAGTCCCTCCTGAAGTTTAGATTCTTAACAAACTATGATGAAATGCATTTTTCTCTGTGGTTTTCTTTAAACCACATAATACTAACTCTGCATATTGAGAAAGAATTCATTGCTTCCTGTACGAGGGAAAAATCAGACACGTCATCAATTGTAGCTGAGTGCCTCAAAACATCCTAACTCTCATAGTAAAAACCCAGTTAAGATCCTAGATTGACCAGTAGTGCAAAATATAAGTGTGTTGTCATAAAATAATAATTATAATTATAATAGCATAATATAAGCAACACTCAAGAGCCTAGAAGAATCAACAGGGAGAACTCAAGATCTCTTTTGAATTGTCTCTGTTGGATTGATAACACTTGTTTCCATTTATCAACTCACTTTAGATCGTGGGCATCAGCTGTTTCTCCTCTAGCTGCTGTCAGTTGTGTATAGGCAGTGTGTGGCAGAGTAAAACACCTCCTACCTAGATTTAGAGTCCCAAGACCTGGGTTTGATCCATGTCTCTGCCACTTATTAGCTGTGTGACTTTAGGTATGTCAACTAATCTCTCTGGGCCTTGACTTCCTCATCTAAAATGAGGTGGTTGACCTAGATAATCTCTAACGTCCCTTTTAGCTCTAAATCCCGTGATCCTTGGATTTCTGTTGTTGTTCCATCATTTCTGACTTTCTATGACCTCATTTGGGGCTTTCTTGGTAAAGATACTGGAGCGGTTTGCCATTTCTATACTGTCTTTGAAAAAAAAACCAGAAATCCATGATAGTGAAAGATTTGTCCACTCACTGAGATTGATTTTCACTTGAAAATGTATTCACGTTTTGTACTTATTTGTACAAGGATCAGTGAAGACTGGGTAGGAGTGAGGGAGAGTGGAAAGAATGAGAAGAAGGCAGGGATGGGGAGGAGTTGGTAGATATAGCCTATACCTGTTGACTTTCTAATCTTCCTCTGTACTACTTGACTCCAGACAGGAAGAGGACTGAGAGTCACAACTTATATTTTGAAATTATGGAAGTATAATACAATGACAAGAGGCTATGCTTTTTCTCAACTGAGAGATCCTGTGATCAGGAATAATATTAGACTTTTCAAATGTTACAGTTTTTTACTTTTAACTAAACACAAAAGGTTACTCATGGATAGAGCCCTGGGCCTGGAGTCACTTTACTTTTAACTAAACACAAAAGGTGACTCATTGGATAGAGCCCTGGGCCTGGAGTCACAAAGAGCTGAGTTAAAAATCTGACCTCAGACACTTAATAGCTTTGTGACTCTGCACAAGTCACTTAACTCTATTTGCCTTATTCCACTGAAGAAGGAAATGGCAAACCACTTCAGTATCTCTGCCAAAAAATCCCATGGACAGTATGGTCCATGGGGTTGTGAAAAGTCAGACACAACTGAATGACTGAACAACAACAACAAACACAATTTCTTAGTAAATTGAGTTTTTAGCAAGGCCAACAACTGAGGTAGATGATTGCTCTTTAACTAAACCCCACAAAAAATTACACTTTTCCCTCTCTCCATCTCAAATCAAAAAACAGAGCCTATCCTCACATGGCCCAAGTGATGAATTTTTTCAACTCTCCAGTAATTCATGAGGACCAGCTACTAAAAGCCTACAATCTGCGTTGATCTGATCCTGGATCCTTGAAATACTCCCACAGGGGACTGGGCCTGGCCCTGTGATTTCATTGGTACAGGAAACTCCCGTCTGAGGAAACTCCTGTCTGAGGAAACTCTACTAATACAAGTTGTCACCTTCTCTGCAATTTAAAGTCCTAGAGGTTTACCTAAAATGTTGAGGTTCAGTTTCCTTTGCAGGGAGCACACAGCTATAGCATTTGTCAGAAGTCGGGGCTGCCTGGCTCCCAGGCCAGCTCTGTAGCCACTGGGCAGTACTGTCTCTCATCAGATTGCCTTCAAACACAATGTAGCACAAGGAAGGACAGTGAAGTATTTATCCTCAGATATATGGAGCCAGCAAGATATTCCCTCCCCAAATCCTTTAGTGCTTACTTGTTATAGTGTATACAGAGAATTCGCTTTTTGTAAACAATTGAAAAAAACAACACCCTACACCCTTTGTAGGCTTTAATTTTTTTTAAAGCTATACTTTAAAGCTATCTTTTTCCTGTACTGTAGCAATAGGCTTCCATTTTAATGATATAATGTAATTATTTTGCTGTCCTTTCTAGCTCATTTAAACAGAATTCTGCCCATGGTAGGTAGCATTTGTTCCAACAGAGTTTGATGGGGATAATTGTGATGATAGGAAGAAAAGTGTCTTTAGTTCCCAAAGGAGAGCTGGTTGCCAACCCCTCTTAGAAATCTGAAAATTACATCCTGTAGGTTGTGCCTGCCCAGGCCTGCACTAGTGGCCAGGTTGGATTCCCCTGCATTTCAATTAAGCCTTCATCTCTTCCTTAAGGGTGAAGGTGCCTCTTAGCGTCCTGTGCCAAACAGCTTGCCCTGTGTTACACACACCCTTCACTTTGTTCTTAATGGTTTCTCATCTTTAATTACCAATCATTGCATTAACTACTAGGGTATTAGCTCCCTGGGGACAGAAACCAGGTGTCTTAGCTTATCTTTGGTAACTCAAGCGCCTAGCACAGTAGGCACCTGCTAGGCATTTGATGAAAAAGGCAAATTCAAATCAATTCATCTGGGAGACAGACTTGTCTTTCAATGAGCACTTATTAAGCATGGGCTAGATGCCAGATCATACTCAGTTAAAGTAATTATTAAGCACCTACTTTATGCATGGGCAATATGTTGCGTGCTAACAATATATAGACAAAAAAGCAAAACAGGCCTGGCTGTGTTGTAGCTCTCAGTGAGGTTAGATAACTGTGCAACTGTGTTCTGGCATCCCATTGTGGGGGATTATTTAAGAGAGATTTACATTTCTCAGCAGCAAGGGTGAAAGGCAGCTTGGTGTGATGGAAATAGTGCCAGACATGGAATCACGGTAGACCTGGGTTCAAATCCTGCCTCTGACCCTTAATGTTGGTTTTTTTTAACTCTGGGAGAGGTACCCTTTTTGAATGTTAGGGGTTTTTTGTATACAAAATGGGGTTACCAAATACCTGTTGTACTTTCACAGGGTTGCTTTAGGGTACAAAATGAGATAATGTTGATAAAGTAAATGTCTGACTTTCTTACACGGTGCATTTCCTTTTATAGCCTTCTTTAGAATGTTCCTACTTCTTCCTCTAATGACCTTACCCTCTTCTCTGTCTGAGGCTTGTGCATCCTTCAAAAACTAGCTCAAGTCTTAATATTTCCATAAAGCTTTCCCCATTCAGTATGTTTCACAGAGGCAGCCAAGCAGTGGGCACAGTGGATAGGGCGTTGAGTCCGGAGTCAGGAAGACCTGAATTCAAATCTTGCCTCTGATACCTACTAGCTGATTGACCCTGGGCAAGTCATTGAACCTCTGACTCAGTTTCCTCATCTGTAAAATGGGGATAATACTAGCACCTACCTCCCAGAATTGTTGTGTGAGGATCAATGAGATATTTGCAAAGTGCTTGTCATGTATTAGGTGCTTAGTAAATGTTCGTTTCCTTCTTTGATACTCCCATAGCCTTTCTCATGTGTTTCACTCATATGGTACATAAAGTGTCATGGGTGTCTATCCTACCTCAGCTCAACTCCAGGAGTGCAGGGACTGTCTTTATACCTCCCACAGTACCTAGCAAGGTGCTGCACACAAGTAGTGGTTGAATGTCTTGGTGTTTCTGTACCCTAGCCTCTTGGTGAGAAATTCACTGAGCATGTTTCTGTTTACTACATGGGAATGTGGGTGAAAAAGCAGCTCTAAGACTATTATTTCTCCCCAGTTACAAGTTGTTTCCACACTGTGTCCCATCCTTTGGCTTCCGCCATCTGCTGCCTTTAACGGATAAAGTCGATAGCTTCAATGAAGAAGTTAAAAAACAGAGGGTGTCCAGAAACAGAGATGCTCCCGAAGGGGGCTTTGACGCGATACTCCAGGCAGCTGTATGCAAGGTAAGTTTCTTTCAGTGAGTGAGTGAGTGTGTGTGTGTGTGTGTGTCTGTGTGTGTGTGTGTCTGTGTCTGCACTTCTGTGGGATTTTGCTTTGTATACACAATGTTTTCACACAAATTCCCGTGGACTCCAGCCCATGGCTGTCTTCCACTGTTTACATCAGAGGGTGTGCCTTAGCAAGAACCTTGAGTAGGTCTATGGCAGTGCATATCTGTAAGGCAATGGATTTGTGCCTCTGTCCCCGGGTGGGGCCATGAGACACTTTTTGGCCAGAAAAGTGCTGCTCTGTTCCTGTGCATAAATGGCTTGTTTATCGTCTTTTGAGGGGAAAGAATTGACTTCATTTATGCTGTGATGCTCCAGGAGCTTTCTGGGATGAGTTTTGGAATACCACATTATGACTGTAGCCTCCATGGCAATCTTCACCTGGAAGAGAAGGAAATAAATTTTACATTTCCTTGTTCTTTTAATATGTTTGTCTCCTACTACTCTATAATATGAGGAGCTCGTATGAGAGGGGAGAGCAGGAAAATCCTAGGTGGGAAGTGACTGGTGGTGTATTTTGAGACATTGTAATGTATAAATGGCATTTGAGGATGATGGCTTATTGAATCACCCCAGGAAGATTGAGTCAGAAGAATTATCTAGGGTTATATTCTCCAACTTTTGTGAGTATGGAGACCACTTTTTAACTTAAATATTTTGCAGATTCACGTAGAATAATAGTTATACTGTTAGTATCTATTGACTGAAAAAATACATAATGACAAAAAATTAATAGGAACTTAATAAAGCTTGGAAATGAATTTGTATCTTATTAATCATAATAGCATCTATGCAAATTTGAAATATGTTTGACATTCAATCTACAAAAAAAAAGTTTACCTAATTATGAATTTGCTCTTTTCTCTCTATAACTCTTTTTTTCCCTTCTCCTCCCAAAGCCCTCTGGGTCTGTGGCCCATGAATTAGAACACTACTGATCTAAGAAATAGCTATACTTGCAGAGAGTAAATGGAGGAGGCCAGATTTGGACAGGGAGGCTGAATATTTATTGCCTTTCTTGCTTGTTTATTAAATTTTAAACAAAACCACCTACTCTCAATTTATAGAGTTCTTGCTCTCGGCAGCTTGCTGAGTAAGGCTGGACTAGCAGATTTTTCATGCCTTGTGGCAAGCATGCCCTCTTTCCTATCCTTATGAGTTCCTGACAAGGTGATATGACATCCATTGTATATTTTTTCGTTAAAAAACAACATAAAATAATGCAAGGGCTTTGTGTATACTGAGGGAGAGGGATCGTGGTGGTGGTGGTAGAAGAAATCTGCAGAGATATTTTCCTCCTCCCAAGGAGATCCTGTTGTCTCTGCTTTATTTGGTACCAGTCCTTGTGGCCAGATGATGGCTTCCTGTCTTTGTGGGGAACATTACAGATTCGCCCCTACCCCAACACACAGCCCTGGTGAGGTGGCCTCCAGTGAGTGCTTCAGTTAGGGATGGTAAGAGTGGTCTCTTCTACATGATGACCCAAGCCTGACTTCACAGAGCTCTTGAGGTTTTATGAGCCTAAGCAAACTGGAAGGAACCAAGGGATACAAAGGAAGCACATGCATAGGCAACTAACATTACAGGTTTTGGAAAACAATGAAACAGTTTTAAGTTGATGCACAGAGCACTGTGTTAGGCACTAGGGGAGATGTAGAGTTTAAAGCATAGCCTTCAAACTCACGGAGCTCACAATCCAGGCGGGGAATTTGTTCTGTACATAAGTAACTATAAGACATGGTAAGTGCCTAAGAGAGGCATAAGGAAACTGTGCTACGTGACATCTGAGGGCAGGTCGGGAAAGTATCATTAGGTGTTTTGAGGACAGTTTTCTGAAGGGGAAGCCATTTGAGTTGGGTTTTAAAGGTTGGGTCTGTTTTGGAAAGAGATCTTAATGTTTTTGACTGGTAGTCACATGTTGGCTTACTCAGCATTTGAAATATCTGTATATTTTAGAGTTTTGCTTTCAAGGATGCTCTTTTTCCTCAGAGAAATTCCAGGCCCTGGCAGGGAACGTGTAGTTCAGGAAGGACATGGGACTTAAATGGATTCTTTGTTCGTTGTTGAAGCAAGAGCTAAATGACAGGACCAAACAATGGCTTGTTCTCTTAATTACATTGATTAATTCCTGGCACTAGAAACATCTTTTTGGTTCAGTCTACTGGAAGGCCTTAGGACTTCACCTAATCAGTCCCAGATAGGTGAGCAAATTTCTTGTCTTCAAAGGTCACCAGAGAAAGAGATGCTGCAGGTTCCCTCATGAGCAATTATGTCTTAGTAACAGTAGCAGCATCACTTATTGGGAAGGTGTTGTATGCAAGCAGGCAGTCTCCCCCTTCACAATGCACAATATTTCATTAGAACCATATGCCCTTGAGATGGAAATGATATGTCCCTCTAAAATCTGTTGAAATTAAATTTTCCTCTCCTTCATAGATGTTGTAGAATTAGATCCTTTAAAAGTAAGTTATTAGAGAAAATGTACCTCATCTGTCTCTCCTGGGCAGATATGTGGGTGGGGTTCAATGAAACAGGCTGGTTGAGGTGTTTGTTAGTTTTGGTGAATAACTTCCCCTCTCCCTCTTTTAAAATTCTTTGTCACAAGAGATTGCTCACGGGATAGGGAAGAGCAGAGGGAAGTTTTTGGAAATGAAAGTAATGTAAAAACAAAAGCTATCAATTTTTTTAAAGTTAGCAGTTGCTCAGTGGAGCAGTCGGTAGTCAAGGAATTTCTCTAGTTTCCTTTCAAATGAGATAATGCATGTAAAGCACTTCACAAAGCTTCCAACACTATCTAAATGCTCACAATTTTTATTGTCACTGTTATCGCTGTCACTTTGTTTTTGAGAGCCTGTGTGTGAGTAAACAGTTTTCTTTCCTGTACTTGGGTCCACTGTCAATTTTATTCCCAGCTATTTCAGAAGCTCTCCGTAGCTTGTTGAACAGAATTTTTCAGTCTTCTGATTTGCCCAGAATAAAGGACCCTCCATTTCTCACTGAGTGCTCCCAGGTGATAAGGGCCTGCAAGCCCCCACCCTCTGTGGGAGCCTGACAAGGGCTTCAGTGTGTGCAGGCAGGCAGTCTCCCCCTTCATAACGCACAATGTTTCATTAGAACCATATGCCCTTGAGATGGAAATGATAAGTATTCCTATCTCACGCTGCTACAGCAAGCTCTTTGTTTGGGTTCTATACTGATGCTGGTTTAACCAGAAGAGATTTTTAGCTACATGGGGTTTAAGGGTGAAGAATGTTCATGTTTGGGGACTTACACCCCATCTATCTATTATATAGCATAGCATTGATGGAGACTTCATTTATAAAGAAGAAAACCACCTGGTTTTAGGGGATTTCCTTAAAGGTCACTTTTAATTTTGCGTTGAGTGAAGTTGAAGGATTCTCCCCCCGTCCCCCAGAGCATGCTGGGTGAGGCATTATAGTAAGTGTCCAAAGTTGGGGATCCCTCTTGAGCCAGTTCAGGGATTTCCACTGATGGAACTGGACTGTGTTGGGTTGGGAATAGCTGATATGTATCAGATTCAGACCTCGAACTCTGGTCTTCCTGGCTCCAAGGCCCCCTGTCTGAGCAAGGCTGCCTCACCAATTCTGAGTTAGGCACTGCAAATGGACGGTGAGCCAGGCTCAGCATTGAATAGATGGAAATTGGGCTGCCTTGCCTTTGGGGAACTGGGCCATCTGCTCAGCGATCTCCAACTGCCAGGCGCTACAAAAGCTAATCCCTTTTCTATCAGTCCCTACTCTTCCAGAGCTGCAGAATGGCTGTAGTCTCTCAGCAGAATCCAAATTATGCCAAAGGGCAACAGACATAAGCAGGCTGCGACTTGTTACCACTGGTGACTTGTGTGTAAAAGGTATTTTAAAATATATTCTCAAGGACAAGTATGACTACATTATGGAAATGGTTGTTTTAGCCCCTAAATTAAAAATTAAATAAAAATTTTAAAAGAGATGAGGACTTGTCATGTAATGAGAATAAGAGTTTTCTCCAAGTTCAAGTACTTTGCTAGCACTGCTGAAATATTAATAAGATCATAGATTTAGAATGGAGAGAGACCTCAGGAGCCAATTAATTCAGTTTGTTTCACAGACAAGGAAACTGAGGCCCAGAGAGTTTAGGTAACCTGCCCAGAGTTTTACAGGTAGTATCTGGCATAGGTGGTATTTGAATCCAGTTGTTGTTCAGTCACTTCAGTTGTATCTGACTCTTTGTGACCCCTTGTGGGATTTTCTTGGCAAAAATACTGGAGGGGTTTGCCATTTCCTTCTCTGGCTCATTTTACAGATGAGGAGCTGAGGCAAACGTGGGTAAGTGACTTGCCCAGAGTCACACAGCTAGGAAGTGTCTGAGTGCTCTATTTATGGCACCATCTAGCTACCCCCATTTACAGATGAGGAAACTGAGGTAAAGAGAAGTGACCACTCTGTAAAGTACTCTGCTTCCTCAGTCAACAAATATCAAGCGCTTTATCAAGCGCTGTGTACAAGACAGTCACTCAAACATTTATTAAGTGCCTACTATGTGCCAGGCACTGTGCTAGGCTCTGGGGATACAAAGAATGGCAGAAGACAGTCCCAGCCCTCAAGGAGCTCACAATCTAGTGGGAGAAGACCACACATAGAAAGAAGTAGAAGGGGTAGGGAATGATAAAGTCCAGAGAAATGGGAAATGAAAATATGGCTGATCTGGGCATCCTCCCTAAATGGAGGGTCAGAAAGGAGCCTTCCACTTCCCACTCTCTCCAATCAAAGGGAAGAAGGGCCCCCAGGGCAGGGGTTACTGAAGAAATGTGAGTTCCAGGGTTAATGTGACCTTGCTGGAAGGCGAGGTTGTGAGGGGGCATGATGAAGCCCAGAGGAGTTCATCCAGGTGGGAAATAACACAGCACTGTGTTAGTCACAGGTACAGAGCTTAGTACTGTTTTAATGATTACAACTTTTGGGACATCTGGTATTTACCAGTCAGATAGGGTCATTTTTTTTCCCTCCATTCAACATTGGGAGCAACCTTTCATTTGGTCAAATAAAGGGCAGGGAGAAAAGAAGGGTGAGGGAGGCTTTCATCGGTTTTATCCTTCCTCTTGACTTTATGCTGATTTGATAGAGTAAAGCCTTATTGATTCCAACCTTGATAATTCAAAATTTTTCCAACTCAGCTGGGCTGTTATCATGCAGTTTAGTGGAAAGCAGCAAGAAGGAGTCCAGTTTGGCTCAAATATAGGTAAGACTGGAAAGGTAGGATGCAGCCAGTCTACAGAAAATGAACTGGAAAGGGGAATGGCAAACCACTCCAGTATCTTTGCCAAGAAAACGCCAAATGGGGTCATGAAGAGTCGGGACACAACTGAAATGACTCAACAACAGTAGAAAGAACACAGGACTGAGAATCAAAAGTCCTGGGTTCTAGCCCTAGCTCTGGCACCAATTAGTTGTGTGACTTTAAACAAATCCCTTAACATCTCTGGGCCTCACTTCTATTATCTGTTAAAGCCAAGGGGGTGTGTTAAATTGGGAAGGCAGCTTCCATCTTGAAAATTCTATAATCCTAAATCAACCTTTACAATATTTTAGTATGACTTGGGAGTGGGAACTGGTTTTGTCAGGCAAATTAATAGATGATTGAGGTTTGGAGGCTTCAAAAAAGGTGATGCTTAATGTACTTAAAAGAACAAACTTTTTTTATTGTTCTAGCAACAAAATCTCCATATTAGTAACTCCCCCTTTTGGGACCTTGGCCTCAGCATTGGTGAGCATTCTTCACCTTGTCTTGCCCATGATTCACACCCATCAGGCCACTTCCTGGTCATGTCCTGCTCTCTTTCCCTCTTTTGCCCCCTTCATTTTGGGGGAGCCTCTTGGCTCTGAGAATAGTATCAAAGAAAACCGCTGTTCCTGGACATGCCATTCAATTGCCTGATGGTTCCAATCCCACCCCTAAAGAGTTCCCCGTCTGACATGCTCCTCCCTGACCACAACTTGCTTATGTAAGTTACCTACCCCTATTAAAATATCATGTCCTTAAGGGCACATACCGTCTTGCTAGTTTATATTGGTATCCCTAGCACTTGGCATTGTGCCTGGCATACAAGAAGCTCTTAACAAATCCCTTTTCATTCATTCATTGAAAATAATCCTTGCATGATTATTAAGTAGAATAAGGTAGTCCTATGTCTTGTGATATTTGTCTGTGTCCCTTTGTCCCTTCGCTGCCTGGGAATCCCTTCCATCCTGCAGCTCTGCAACTTTTCTGTAACTTGGAGCCTTAAGAAGTTTCCTGGGGGCACAGAGAGGTTAAATAATTTGCCAGTGGTCAACACATCTAGTCTGTGTCTGAGGCCAGACTTGAACCCTGGTCTTCTGACTCCAGGGCCAGGTCTGTCTCTTCATAATGCCCTGCTGCCTCTCCTTATGCCCATAGTAGAGGCTTTAATGTTTCTGTTGGATAAATAAATCCAAAAGCATTTATTAAGCACCAAGTGAATATTAGTTTGCAGCTACAGAGATGAAGACTGAAGAGAGTAGTTGCCCTCAAGGAATTTATAGTCTACTAACGAACACTTTTCAGTCAAATGACTATTGGGTGCTTATTATATGTAGGTTCTCAATGGGGTTAGTAAAGAAATGATAAAGCACAGCTCCCTATCTTCCTCCTGAACAACTGGTTAAAATTAGTGTTTATTCTGAAGAGTAGGAAACAATCATTTTTTTTTAAATACTTTATAAAATTCAGGCTGTTTGCCCTTCTGAAGGGTAACCTTCATTAGTGAGATTTTCACTCTACTAAATAAATGTATGGTGTTCTCTCTTGTGGTAGAAGACAGTGTTTTGGGGTTCACATCCCCATAATTTATTTTCCTCAAGAAAATACATGTTTCATTTGTTCCATTGTTAAGAGTCTAGCCACCAAAACCATTTCTTAAGGGGCTTAGAAGCAGAGTGCAGATGGAAGCAAAAACAACCAGAGGCTGATGAGGACATGTTTATTGTTATAAGCAGACTTGGATATGCTCCTGTGTCAGGGAAGTGGAAAGTAATCACAGAAAGGATTCCAGGGATACTTAGAGCCTCGTGGTTGTTCTCCCTTGAGTGGCTTGGGAATTAACCATCTTGAGTATGTGTTCAGACATCTGCAGTGGGATCCTTGGCACACTCCCTGCCTCATCTCTTCCCTACCAGCCCATCTTCTTTTCATGCCTTGAATGAATGACTCGAGTAGAGATTTTGCATCCATCTGGCCTCCAAAGAGCCCTTTTTGTTTTTTTTATCAGTTCAACTGCTATTTACTGAGTGTCTGTGAAAGGTTTACTTAAAATTTTTATGGAATTTCCTAATCCTTTCCAAAACACAAGGAAACCTTTTCGATCTCATCCCTTTTCCTCCCAGACAAAATGAGACTTTGCCCAGCATTTACCCTACGAGGCTCAGAATGTTGGGTATCTTCTGGTGCCAGGAATAAACAAAAGAGGTGGAGACTTTACCCAGGCAAAATTCCTGTCCAGGAAGTTGATTTGGGTCACCTGTGACACTCAGTGGCCACTTACACGACAGGATTGAAAAATTCTATTGTGAGTACAGCAGAATGGCCATTTTTCTGTCTGCATTCCCTGGAGTAGAGTAGAAATAGGTTTGGCCTGACTATGGAATCCCTTGAATATCTCAAGCAGATAGATCCTAAGACCAGTGCAATGGTGGGCAGCCCATCAGTCCAATGGTTGACTAGAATCATGAACTGTTTGAGGAAGAAAGGATCTAAGAGTTCATCTAATCCAACCCTTTCATTTTATGGATGTGGGATCTGAGACCCAAAGAGAGAACATCCGATCACAGATTTTGATCTGGAAAGGGCTTTAGAGGCTACTTGTCCAAACTTCTCATTTTATAGATGTGGAAATTGAGACCTAGTGAAGTCAAAGCATCTTGCTCAAGGTCACTCAGTCACTAAGTGACAGAGCTGGGATTTGAACTCACATCCTCTGTCTTCAAATCCAGCACATTTTTGATGCACTACACCTTTCCAGAAGTCATTTGTCTAAGGACATATGTTGGAAGTCCTAGGGACCAAACCCAAGTCTTTCTGAAAGTTGTGATACTGAGTCCAGTGGTTTGTCTATTATACCGCATATAATATGTGCAAATGCTATGCTAGAATGTGAGAGATAAAAATAGGTCTTTAGACTTTGGTCCCATCCCCAAGGTGCTGAGTTATCTGACATTTTCATTCTCACTAGTGAGAATGAGAGTAATACCTATATGTTCTTTAAGAAGAAGCCAGGGGAAAAACCAGCTTTAAAAAACAAACAAAAAAAACCCAAAACTCTGGCAATATCAAATCAAGATGTGTAGAGACTGTGTAACTTGTGACTTTTTACAGTGACACCTGGTGGTTTCCAGGTATGGTTGCACAAGGACCCTCTCACTTTGGTAATAATCGGGGTTTTTTTTTCTTCCTTTTTTTTTATTCAGTTACATAATTTTAAAAACTCACTGATTTTGTTAGTTTACATTTCCCAGAGCTTTCTAAGTAGATCTGCCTCGAGTTAAGGTCTCTATAATTAACTGAAGCTAGGGATCTTAGTTTTATTGACATTTCTGGAGAAGCACATGTATTGTGGGGAAAGAGCAGGACCAAGATTTGGGAGATCCTGGTAATCACACCTTTTGTAGCACTACCTACCTCTGTGATCTTAAGCAAGTCAAGCTCTCTTGGCATCAGTTTTCCTTATCCCTATAAAGAGAGAGCTAGACTAGGTTTCCCTGTACTCTAAAGTGTGATTCTACAAAGTCAGGTATTTTGGTTCTAGTCCCAGTTCCTATTCCATCTTACTTTTCCATGTGTACATTTCTAATTTCCATGTGTACATTGATAATCCTTGGTTCTCCATGCAGTTTCACCTCCACATAGCTCTGTACCTATGCCATTTAAGACAGAGAGGTGTCTTTGTTCTTCTTAAAGACTCAAAAAGGTGAATGAATATTCCAAACTTACTCTTCATTTCTGCTGTGGGAGCTCTCATCCACGAGTCACAGAATCAAGCCCAGTCAACTAGCATTTTTAATATATTTATTTGATATTTTAATTTTTCTCTCAATTGTAAAAACAATTTTTAACATTTGTTTTAAAAACTTTTCAGTTCCAAATTCTTTCCCTCCCACTGAGAAGGCAAGCACTTTGATATATTTGTGCAGTCAACAAGCATTTTTTAAATTATTTTTTAATTATTAGCTTTCAACTAATTTTAGTTTTCAACATTCACTTCCATAAGATTTTGAGTTCCAAATTTCCTCCCCATCTCTCCCCTCCTCCCACCCCAAGACAGTGTGTAATTTGATATAGACTCTACATACACATTCATATTAAACCTATTTTCACATTAGTCATGATGTAAAGAAGACTTAGAACTGAAAGGAGAAACCATGAGAAAGAAGAAACAAAAAAAAAAAAGAGAGAGAAAGCAAATGATATGCTTCCATCTGCATTCAGACTCCATATTTCTTTCTCTAGATGTGGATAGCATTTTCCATCATGAGGTTTTTGGAGTTGTCTTAGATCCTTGCATTGCTGAGAATAGATAAGTCTAGCAAAGTTAGTCATCACACAATGTGGCTGTTACTGTGTACAGTGTTTTCCTGGTTCTGCTCACTGCACTCAGCATCAGTTCATATAAGTTTTTCCAGGTTTTTCTGAAGTCTTTCTGCTCCTCATTTCTTATAGCACCATAGTATTCCATTACATTCACCTACCACAACTTGTTCAGCCATTCCCCAACTGATAGACATTCCCTCAATCTCCAGTTCTTTGCCACCACAAAAAGAGATGCATAAATATTTTTGTACATGTGGGTCCTTTTCCCATTTGTATGATTTCTTTGAGATATAGCCCTAGAAGTGGTGTTGCTGAGTCAAAGGGTATGCACATTTTTATAGCCCTTTGGGCATAGTTCCAAATTGCTCTCCAGAATGGTTGGATCAGTTCACAACTCCACCAACAATGCATTAGTTCAACAAGCATTTTTAAGTGCCTGTTGTCTCCCAGGAGGTTCTGTGCTAAGAGATGGGGAAGTAAAGAAGGAAAAAGATAGTCTCCATTTCCCAGGAGCTCACCATCTAATGGAGGAGACAGCATGCAAATAGCTATGTACAAATAGGATACAGACAGGATAAATTGGATGAATCTCAGAGGAAGGCACTGGCATTAAGGCAGATTGGGAATAACTTCTTGCAGAATTAAACTTGGAAAGGACCTTTGAGGCCACCTGTTTAACCTGAGCTCAAACAAGAATATGCTACAGTTCTCACATCTTAGTCTTTGACTGAAGATCCCAAGTGATGAGGGGGACTCACTGCTTCCTGAGGCAGCCCTCCTTCCACTTTCTTCAGATATCTTCTATTAGGTCATTCTCCACCCCCCCCCATAGCAAGTCTAAATCTTCATCCTTACAACTTCTACTCATTGTTTCTCCTTTTGCTCTTTGGAGCCAAGGAGGATTAGTCTGATCTCTTTTCCACATGGGAATCCTCTTCTTCTGACCTCTTCCTCTTTGGTCTTTTCTTCTCCAGACTAAACCCTTGTCTTCAGCTGATCCTCATATGACATTAACTCAAGGTCCTTCATCATCCTGATTGCCATCCTCAGGGTAGTCTCTAGCTCATCAAGTAACATGGACATTTGTCAACTCTTCCATTCCCCCACCACCATGTGTAAACAATTTCACATGAAAAAGATCAGAGATGCCCTACAGCTTGGTCTGATAGGACTGCTGAAGCAACAGCAGAAAGAAAAAGAAACAAAAACATCCCCAAAGCAATTTTGAACTCCATTCATTGAAATATGGTGTCTTTCTCAAGGGAGATAATAGTCCTCCTGATGTCTTTGTGGAGAGATCTCAACTGGGGTATTGTAGGCATTTCTGGGGACCACACCACATTTTGAGAGGAATATTAACAAACTGGAATGTTTCTAGAGAACAGAAAATAGGATAGTGAAAGTTCTTAAAAGTCTGGCAGATGAAGAATAGTTGAAGGAACCAAGAATGTTTAACTTGAATAAGGGAAAGCTAAGGGAGACATGATAGGGAGAGAGAGGGAGAGATAAGGGGGAGATAAGAGAGAGAGAGAGAGACAGAGAGAGAGAGAGGAGAGGGTAGAGAAGAACTTAAACTCACTTGTTTTGGAGGGAGAGGACCTGGGTTTGACCCACTTCTGACGCTTTCTCTCTTTGTGACTTTGGGCCAATCACTTAACTTCCCTGGGGCCTCAGTTTTCTCATCTGTAAAATGCTGGAGTTGAACTAGCTATAGTCTCCTTGGTCTCTACATCTATGATTTTGAGCTTTTTTAAAGTAGGAAATTGGGCCAGATTCTATATTAAGTCATTTTCAGTTTAGATTCTAGTATCTTTTTTTTTTAATCTTGGCGTGCTCTTTGGCTGTCCCTCAGGCCTGGCATGCTCTCCTTTCTTCATTCCTACTGACATCCCTAGCTTCATTAAGTTTCAACTAAAATGTCATCTCTTAAAGGCCTTTTCTAACCCCTCTTAATTTCAGTGCTTTCCCTCTGTTAATTATTTCTTATTTATCTTATATGTAGCTTGCTTGTATGTGTTTGTTTGCATGTCATTTTCTTCCATTAGATAGTAAGCTCCTTGAGAGCAAGGACTGTCTTTTGCCTCTTTTTGTATCCCTAGCACTTAGCACAGTGCTTGGCACATAGTAGGTGCTTAATAAATGTTTATTGAATTAAATTGAATAACCCATTAGTGCTTTTTATCCTTAAGCGTGACTTGTAAATGTTCCTTCTAAGCTATGTGTATTTCTGTGTGTTTAGCATAGTCAAATCTAGGCCAATCTGTACAGAGCCTCCCTCACATTTCTGCCCATTTTACCAGCTCTCTGGGGTAGGTGAGAGATAAGGAAAGAGGGCAATGGAGTACTTTGGTCCTGTGACTCAGCTTCCCTAAACTATTGCTCAGGGATGGGCATGGATTTTCCCTTAGGCTCTGTGGATTGCCTTGCCCCATCCTCAGTGGATTAGCATTTTCTCTCTTGAGGTCTGGAGTGAGATTTAGAGGTCCTGGGCTGATAGCATAGTTGACTGTTCCCACAAGTCACCACTAAACTCTGTTTATATGTGCTTTGTCTTCAGTTTGTTGTTCATTGGGTTCGATTGTTGGCTCATGAAACATAGTCATCTACTCATAGCTTAAGAAAATTAAAGGGAGCTTCGATCACGTGCATAGTCTCTGGGTTGGAAGAATTCAGGCTGGTGGCCAGGAGACAAAGTGAGTCATAAGAAAGCAAAAGCTTTGCCTCTGTGCCCTTAGTGTGTTTAAGAAGAAGGAAGAAAAGAAACAATGCAAATAATGCTTAATTTGTTAAATATATAACATGTGCCAAGCCCAAAGGCCTCAAACTGACATAACCATGATATGAACCTGAACAAATCACTTAATTTCTGTCTGCGTCAGTTTCCTCAATTGTAAAGTGAGGATCCCAGTAGCATCTATCTCACATGATTGTTTTGAAGATAAAATAGGTAATTTTATTAAGCACTTAGCACACTTCCCGGCACATATGAAGCACTTTAAAAATGCTCGTTACTTTCCTCCCTCCCAAGTAATAAGAGTTTATTTATGAATTCTTTTTCTCTTTGGTTCCTATTGACTCAACCAGTTATTTGAACCAAGATTTCCCTTTGCCCTTAGTAAATGAGATAGGGTTTAGATTTCAAAGTATCTTTGGATTTCTCATCAGGGGAACCAGACTCAGACAGCTCTTCTACCACTTCCCATTCTGATTAAGGTAGAATAATTTTCTTAAACTGCCTTGTAAATTGAAGTGTGAGCAAAGTCAGGACTTACAAATTGGCTGTCTTTCCTGCTTTAGATAGGAATCATGGAACCTTAAATTAAGAAGAAATTTCAGAAGTCATAATCCGGCCATCGATTGTTGGGTTTGGATTCAAGTAAAGTGCTAACTTAAGTGCACTTTGTTTGAAATAGATATGTTCCTAAAATGGGGCATAACAATTGCATTTTACTGAATCAAAGCACATTTTAATTGCACTAAGGGAGCTATTTGAAGAACTGCTATGGAATCTGTTTACAAAATGAAGAATACTTGTATAAAGAAAACAATCCTTTTCTCTTCTTCCCATTTAATTTCTGTTCCCATCACTCTACCAAAACTACTGCCGTAGTGAGTCTAGTGGCTTCACCTCAATTCTATCTCTCCTTGACTTTTGTATGGTCCTTGACACCATTAAGCACCCTGTCTTTTAAGTTGAATACTCTTTGTTTTTATGATTTTAAAGATTTCACTTCCTCCTGTCTCCTCTTACCCATGATGAGAACTGAGATCAAAGGATCATAGATCCATAGTTAGAAGGGAGCTCTAACATTTTCTAGTCCAACTCTTTTATTTTATGGACTGGGAAACAAAGAGCCAGAGAGATCAATTGTCTTGACAAGGTAGTGGTAAGCAGCTGAGTTGGGATTTGAACTCACATTGACTACAAATGCAGTGTCCTTCCTACTGGACCGTAAGTCTGTTCAGTCCAAGTTCTACTTTTATTTTTCTTTCTAAAAGGTGATATGTTTTGATAAAAACCACAATATTAAACATGAATGCAACCCACTTAAGTTTTATTTAAGAATTATTTATGGGTAAATTAATTTTAGTACGTAAAATAACTTTTTAATCACTCCTTCCAAATACCCACCAGTATTCTTTGTCCATTCATTCCTTCCTCGTGTACGGTTTTAATTGGTGGGTACTCCATTGTTCTAGTTCTTTTTAATTTGTGTTGTTTCATTGAAGTCTTTCCATATTTCCTTGCATTATTTTTATTTGTCTTCCTTAATGACATTATAGTACTGTATTCTATCCTTTAACAGATTGATTTATTTGACTATTCCTTTTTGTTGGACATTTGTTAATTGCAGGTCTCTGTGATTACATATAATGAAAATCTTTGAACGGAAAACATTTTGTTGCCCTCTAACACTTTGAAGGCATATAGGAATATGCCATTACATACTAACATACTAGAATTATTGGGTTAGAGGCTATAATTATTTTTGTAACTTTATTCCATATTGCCATTTTGTATTTTAATCAGCAATAAAGAGTATTTGTTTCTCCACAATTAATACTGAGTTTCGTTCCTTTTAATTATTTTTGATAATTTGTTGGATCTCAGGTGATAACCTCAAAGTTACCTCAGTTTTCCATCTTTTTGATAGTATTTTTCCAAGTGACTTTTAACAACCTGTTTCCTTTTCTGAAAATTGTCTTCATTTCCTTTGATCTCTTGTGTGTTGTAGATTGAGTTAGCATTGTGTCTTTTTAACAGTTCCATATATTTATCAAGTTTATCATCTCTCATTTGATATAAAGGTCAAGTTTTTAACCTGTCATATGGAAATATATATTTTCCTAAGTATTATATTCCCACAAATATTTCCCTAATCTATTTTTCTTTGTTTTAATTAAATTTCTTTTTTTGTGGCACAGAAACTTGTTTTAGACAGTCAGGCACATATATCTTGTTTTCACAATAATGCTTTGCTACCTTAAAAAAATTCACCTTACCTTCCCACTTGAGACAAATAGGTTATTCCATTTTCTGCCATATTTTAAAGGTCTTTTTATGTTATACAGCTGCAAAACACTGAGGCAAATAGTAGGGGTCTAAATCCCTTTCCCATAAAATTGCTAGGTATATTTCCCAGGTATATTAGTTAAACAGTGAACTTTTCCCCTCTTTGTTTTCTATAGGTTTAGCAAATGCTCCTGTTTTATATATTTATGGTTAGATTCCTGGAGTACCTGTTATGCGCTATTGATCTGTTTTGCTAATTTTCCCCAGTATTTTTTTTTCTTTATACTTTCCTCTTTAGAAGACCTTATCCACTTGGATGGTTTTAGCTGTCACCTCTATCCAGATGATTCCCTCTGGTTCTTACCTTTTTACTCAAGTTCAAGTTTCCTTTATTCATCCATTGCGATTCAGCCATCACATGGCTGCCCTGTTGTTGCTTCAGATTCAGCGTGTCCAGAACAGAACCCATCTTTTCCTCTTTTCCCATCCTCAATAACTGTCTTTCCTAACTTTAGAGGACTGGTTACCCTGGTTCCACCATGTCTTATGCTTTTGTACTCTCTTTTCTTCTCTCTCTTCCCTCTTTTTTTTAAGCACCTTGTGACATGAAACACAAAGTTAGTTGCTCTGTAATTTATGTAAGTTTGGAATTTCACATCTTATTTTTTTTAAAAAACTGTTTTTAGAGCATGCAGCGTTTCTTAAAGATTAGACTAAAACTAGCTTTGACTCTTGACATGTTGTAGGAGATGCTGAGGCTGCTGGAGACTCCTGTCCATGGACAGTTTGTTCACTCGACGGCAGAGTGTTAGTCATCATTTGTGCTGGGTTTTGCAGGCCTAGGTTAAATGGTTTGCCTTCATTCAGTTCCTGTACCCTTTGTGCCTCCAGTGACATTGAAATTGGTGGCTATCTGACTAGATGGGGGAGATAGGAATGA
Organism: Phalanger gymnotis; assembly: GCA_028646595.1. Taxonomy (NCBI): domain Eukaryota; kingdom Metazoa; phylum Chordata; class Mammalia; order Diprotodontia; family Phalangeridae; genus Phalanger; species Phalanger gymnotis. Next base: position 542,294,636 of record CM053622.1, on the reverse strand, counting down.
AGGACAACTCTAAAGCTTTGGATGTGGAAGGCTGATGGCACCACTGAGTGAATTTGCAAGTCTCTAAGGGGGATAAGTTGAGGTTATGTAGGGAAATGCTGAATCTAGGATATTAGATGAAGGGCTAGACTTGGAATATGAAAGTCCTAGGTTAAGATCCTACCTCTGACACTGGCTCTGGGCAAGTTCCTCAGTCAACTACCTAGACTTATCTACTACTAAGTCATAAACTATATAGATTGGTGAAAGTAGTTGTCATACTGAGGGTTTCCTAGGCTGGGTAAATCACAAATTCTTCCCATCTTCACACACATAGTGCTAAATGATGTGAGGAGAGAACTCAGGCCTGGAGATGCATGGGGATGTTGGTGGTGGTGTCATCTGAGTAAAGTAACAGAATCATAAATTTGGAACTAGAAGGAACATTAAAGAACTGGCCCAGCCCTTTTCATTTTGCCTTTGAGGAAACGGGTCCAGAGAGGGGAACTCACTTGCCAAAGTTCATGTCAATAAGGAGCAGAGTCTGAATTTGAACCTGTCCACTGTTAGCAAATAGAATGACTATTCCATTACCATATTACCACAATGTCTCCTTGTAATAGAAATCATGAGAGTTATGTGAGTTCTCCAAAGGAGAAAGAATTTATAATGAGAAGATCAGGGCACTGTATAGACTGAATCTTAAGGTTTCCCTCTGTCTTAATGAAGGAAGACTTGGAATACTTACAGTTCAATATAAGAAGACACTTAAAATATGAAAGGCAATCAGGGAAGATGGTACAACCATGTCTAGTCCATTGGAACCAGAGTGGAATTGAATACACCTTGCTGGGGCCCAGGGGGAATGGACCACCTTCTCAAAGTGGTAAAATCTGATGGGTTTTTATAGCATTCTTATCTGGGACTAGCAGGACCAGGTTTTGGCTAAAGGGATTGAAGATGCTGTACTCAGGGATCGGTAATAGATTCCTGCTAGGGACAAGAAGGGAAGACTCTTGGGGGCTTGAAGGCTAGTTTAGATTCAGATTCCACTCTGGTGGGAAGGGTCTTACTGCTGGTCTTATTTTGACAGTGATGTGGATTTTTGACCATACTGGGGCTTGTTCATTTTGCGGGTTGGGAAGGCTGCTCCTGGAGTCATTGTAGCTCCGACTTAGGGGGCAGGAGGAAGAAGACTCATGAGAAGGTTATGTCTAGGCAGAGGTTTCTGATTCACCCCATCCCTGGGAGCAGGAGAGGTAATTAAGTGTTTTGACTTAAAAGACCTTTCTTTCCAGCTCTTGTTTGGCTGCAGGCTACAAACAGTGCCAATGTCAACATGATGCTGAAAGCAACGATTTCCTGAGGGCTCAGTAGGAAGAATGTGCTTCCAGAGAATGACTGATTAGAGATGTGGTGGCCACCCCAAACCAGACAACAGAAATAAAAACAGAAATACTGTCAGCCAGGCACCCGGGATGGCTGAATCCCTGTGTCAGCTGTCACATAGGTCGGAAACCAAACACAACCACAAAATCCAACTTTACAAGCCTCCATTATTTGTTGTTATTCTGATTAATTAAAACTCTACCCCTAATTAGCTTTTATTTTCTTTCCTAAGTTTAAATCTCAGTTTATTTGGAAAAAATGAGGGCAAATTTTCCATTTCATCATTTAATTATTCAAATTCAGTGGCACCATTTTAGAGCGAGCTCCTTTTTGTTTGTTTGTTCAGTTGTTTTCAGTCATGACGGATCTTTCATAACCTCACATGGGGTTTTCTTGGCAAAGACACTGGAGTGGTTTGCCATTTCCTTTGACGGCTCATTTTACAGATGAGGAGACTGAGGCAAACAGGGTTACATGACTAGTCCAGGGTCACACAGCTGGTAAGGGTCTGAGGCTGAATTTAAACTCAGGTCCTCTTGACTCCAGACCCAGCACCCTATCCATTGAGCCACCTTGCTGTCCATTTAGAGATCCTTTAGGAAACATGAAATAGTAAAATCTCAGATTTGGAGGAACCTTACAAACCTTCTAGGCCAACTCCTGCCTGAACAGAAATACCCTCACTTTGTCTCTTATTCCCCTATAAAACCATATGTTCTGAAGTTCCTATTATTCCTCTACTAAACCACATGTTCCATATCCCATCCCAACTTTGTATCTTTTCTAGTTCTCCCTATAGAGCCCTGCAAACAGGAGATAAATGTTTGCTGAAAATGAAATTATTACTAGGTCTCCAGAGTTAAACTGAGTTTCAAGGATACCCAAATGAGGTCAATGAAATAGAATTTATTTCTTAACCTTTTTTTCTGCCCTTTGGCAGTCTAGTGAAGCTGATGCACCACTTTGGACCCCTTCTCAGAATAATGTATTTTAAAAATTTTGTTAATTTTCATATACATGGTGTCCCTAAAGTCTGGACACATAGGCAAAAATGCATATTTTGAAATATTTAAAATATTAACAGACCTTAGCCCCCTTGACTTCCTTTTTTGGTGTATTCAATGAAAATCACAGATGCAACACACTTGATTGAACGCATAAAGAGTGAATTGGTGGCAATGTGGAGTTACTGCGAGTTCACGTGAATCTTGCAAAGTGCATTAACCTTTGCATCACATATGATGGAAACCATGTCAAAGATGTTATTTGTTAATATTCCAATTAAATAAAATTTCATTCATTTCATTTCTTGAAAATATGCATTTTTTTGCCTATGCGTCCAGACTTTAGGAACACCCTGTATAATTTTTATATTTGTTTTAAAATTTATTTAAAAAAAAACTTTTTAATTTTATGCTTTTAAGGATAGAATGCATAGGATTACAAAGGAAGCCCATTATATTGAAATACTGATTTACATATATTTATTTATACATTTGTTTCTATATATTATATATTACATTATGTGTATGTTATATATTAATTAGATATATTTATACATACATATTTATTCATACATTTGTTTCTATATATTAAATATTACATTATGTGTATGTTATATATTAATTAGATATATTTATACACACATTTATTTATACATTTGTTTCTATATAGTATATATTACTTTATATGCGTGTTATATATTTATTATATTTATAGATTTATTTATACATATATTTATTTATACAGTTATAAAACAGCCAGCTCTGGGAGGGAGGGGGCACAAATCCACCCACCATACTCTTTTTCAGTTTAATCTGCCTTGTTTACTTTTTCCACCACTTTCTAAGCCTAGCTAGTCAACAAGACAACAAATCAGACCTTGATTTTTAGAACTTGCTGATTTCCAAGTAGTAAACAGTCACAAGAAAAATTTAACAATCAGTTCAGGTTGAAGTTGGCTTCAGCACACCCCTGGTTCCTTCCAATTCTGATCGTCAGCAAGCATTCATTAAGTGTCTCCCATGTATTTTGGTTGATTCTGTCATTTCTAGCAATATAAAGGTCTCTAATAGCAAGGCTACTCTGAGAGAAATGATATTAAATAAATGTCTGTGATTCTATTTTGCAGATGAAGAGCCCTCTGAAGTCCAAATGCCTACTTTTGTAGATTAGGGAACTGATGGCCCTAGAAGTTAAGCAATTTTTGCTAGCTTATACCTTAGCAGACATTAACCCCATCAGGGACTCAAGCTCAGGTCTTCTGCCTCCTAATCTCTGCTCTGACCTTGGGCAAAAAGTCACTTGGCTTTTCTAGGATTAAGTTTTTTTCATCTGTAAAACAAAAGATTTAAACTAGTTGATATTGAAGGTTGCAGTTCCAGATTCTATAAGCCTATGGTCCCGGAAGTGATTTCTCCAAAACAGATATCTAGTTAGCAGTGAGGCCAGGCCTGAGACCCAATTTTCCTAACTCTTCGTGCTGGTGTCCTTAGGAAGGAAAGAAGCATTTACTGAGCACCTACTATCCATCAGGCGTGGCCAACTAGGTGGCAGCCATAGTTGATAGAGTGCCGGACTGGAGTCAGGAAGACTCCTCATCCTCTTGAATTCAAATCCAGCCTTAGAGACTTACTAGCTGTGTGGCACTGGGCAAGTCACTTAACCCTGTTTGCCTCAGTTTCCTCATCTGTAAAATGAACTGCAGAGAGACAGCAAACCACTCCAGTGTCTTTGCCAAGAAAGTGGGGTCAGAAAGAGACTGAAATGACTGAACAAGAAAAATGTGTCAGGCACTGTGCTAAGTCTCATTTAGTCTTTGCAACAGCCACCTTGAGAAGTGGGTGCCACTATCACCCTCATTTTGCAGTTGAGGAAGCGGAGGCTAATGGAGGTTAAATGACTCGCCCTTTGTCCAGGGTCACACAGCCAAAATCTGAAATTGGATGTGAACTCAGGCCTTCCTGACTCCAGGCCTGGAGCTCTATCTACCATACCAACTTTCTGTCCATGTCTCCTCCTTACTGCTCATCTCCCCTCCCCCAGTGCTTCTTTCCTCAGATATGGAATCTAAACCCTATGGGCTTCAGTGTTGATAGTCATGCAGTCCAAGCTGTCAGTGGGGAAGGCTGATTCTAACTGAAATGCACTAATGAGCCATCACTTGCAAAATTTCCAACTTAGAAGGCCCGTCCTGGCTCTCAAGTGAGTCAGTGCCGAAAAACTCATCCACAGCTGCCAGCGCGGTTATAACCAGCGATTGCCATTACATAACTAGAACCTACTTCTCAGCCTAAGTAAATGGAGGCTAATGATGGGGAGAGGGTATATGAGAGTCTACTGAGGTGCCCACTCTCTGCCTAATCACCTACCCACCAGCAGTCTACCTTTGCTTATTCTTTGGGTTTTCCTTTATCTTTTTCCCCTTTCTCCTTTGGGCTCTTCACTCATGTTTCTCTTTAAATCCTCCCGTTCAGCTCTGGTCTAATGTTAGTGTGGGCCTCTCCTGTCTTACCTTTTATTTTCCTTTCCTAGCTGGGAAAAAAAGAGGAAGCAATAAGTTTCTTCTATGCTATTGTATTTAATTATCCATTGTTTTGTATGGTGTCTGGTTCATCCATTATCAAAAGTAAATAAGAGTTGACAGCATCTGTTCCCCTTGATCAGTCAAGCATCCTTAGGGATGGAGAATGCTCGTTTATGTTTACAACCCGTGAAGCTCCTAAATTTCTTCTTCCGTTCAAGTAAGCAAAAGACTTTGTCCGACTTCCATCAATGAAGATATTCGCATGTAGCTTGGCAATTTTTTTCTCTTTTTCTTATTCTTTATTATAAAAAACTGAGAGTGGGAAGGAGGATACATTGGAAAATACAGCTGATGCAAAAATTTTAAATAGCTATAAACATTTTTAAAAATACATCAATAAAGATTTTTCAAAGTAAAATAGCAATACATTTTTATCTTTCAAAATAAAAGATCAATAAGCATTTATTTTCTAAAAATAAAGACATTTTGGAAAAATGCATATTTATTGATATCTTTTACTTTTGCTTCATTTGCATTTTCCAATGGCATCCTTCCCTCCACTACCAGAAAGGATTAAAAAAAAAAAGAGGTGAGGATAGTAGGGGGAAACAGTTCAGCAAAACTCATCAACACATAAGAAGACTCTGACATCTGTAGTCTTCCATACTCATAGTCCTCTACTTACAGAAAACAGGGAAGGGGATGCCTTCTCATTGTACTTTTTAGGGGAACCAAGCTTGCTTACTAGTTATGATTTCACAGGATCCAGTTTTGACTGTCTTGTGTTGCTGTCGGTTCCATTTATATTGTTCAGGTCACAGTGTATGGTGCTCTTCTTGCTTCTACTTCATTTTGTATCAGTTCATGGAAATCTTCCCATGTTTCTCTGTAACTCATCATGTTCTTTGTTTCATTACATTTGTGCACCAAAACATGTTTAGCCCTTTCTCAGTCATCTGAGTATCTCTTCTATTTCAAGTTCTTTGATACTGCTATAAATATTTTGGTGTATTTGGGGGATTTTTTTTATCATTGATCTTTTTGGAATATATGCCCAAGTGTAATCTTTGGAGTATATGCCTAAGTGTAATCTCAGAGTCAAAGAATATGGACAGTCATTTTCTTCATGTAATTCCAAATTGTTTTTCAGAGTTGTTGAATTATTTTATAGATTCACTATTAGTGCCCTTGGCAATTTTTAAATCCCATTTTTTTTCAGGAGTATAACTGAAGGAGCCTAAGGATTTGGAGTTAGAGGGCTGTCTTGTGTTTACATTGTTGTTGAGTCTGGCTCAGTCATGCCTGACTCTTCATCACCCCATTTGGGATTTTCTTGGCAAAGATACTGCAATAGTGTGCCATTTCCTTCTCTGGCTCATTTTGCAGATGAGGAAACTGAGGCAAACAGGGTTGAGTGACTTGCTCAGGATCACACAGCTAGTAAGTATCTGAGGTTGGCTTTGAACTCAATTCTCCCTGACTCCAGGCCTGGCGCTCTGTGCCATCTTGTTGCTTTTGTGTTCATATCCCAGTTCTATCACGTACCGACTACAGACAAATCTCTTCCTTTTTCAAAGTCTCAGTTTCCTCATCTTTTAAGTGAGGGCAGTAGACTGTGAGATCTGTGGTGTAAGGAGGCAGCTACAGTGTGACAGATAAAGCAGTGGACTCTAAAGAGTCAACGGATCTAGGTTCAGATCTTGGACCCAATACTTATGACCAAAGTGACCTTGATTAGACTACTTAAGCTCTCAGAGACTCAGCTTTATTATCTACAAAATGAGGGAGTTGGACTAGATCATCTTCTAAGGTCCTTTCCGCTCCAAGTCTAGGGTCTGATAGCCTAAATCTCCTTCAATTTCTGGTGAATGTGTGGAAGCTCCATGACACAAAAGGATGACAAAACTTCTTGGTGCTTCAGGTTGATTACTTTTGGCTGCTTTGTTGGTCCTTCAGTCTTTCAGCACAAAACAAAAGAAACAGCCTGTCATGGACTGATTGGACTGCTTCTGCTTTTTTATGATAGAGTTCTTCAAACTCTAGTGTCAGGGCCAGGAAGATTCTCTAGAGGGTGTGCAATGGTGCAAACTCATGGCACTGCCATGAGTCTGAGGCACTGGTTTATACCATGAATTTCCAGCATGTTTTTAGAGCAGGGGTTCTTTACTTGTTGGCAGTATAGTGAAGCCTGTGGACCTCTTCTCTGAAATTTTAAAAATATGTAAAATAAAGTACATAAGATTACAAGTGAAAACAAATTATATTTAAATACAGTTACTAAAATAAATTTTTGAAAGTTCTTAGATCCTCTATTTTAGAGAGAAATTAGGCTAAAAAGATCACTGAAGCAGGTTAAACTGAGAATAATTGAAAAACCACTAATGGCCCCAGAGAACAGATAATGAAACATGTCATTCTTCTTACAGCAGAGACAGGGCACTACTGTGTCAGAATGTTGTATATATTTTTGTTGTTGTCGAGTCATTTCTGTTGTGTCCAACTCTTCATGCCCTCATTTGAGGTTTTTCTTGGCAGTGATAATGAAAGGGTTTGACATTTCCTTCTCCAGCTCATTTTACAGATGAGGAAACTGAGGCAAATAGGATTAAGTGACTTGCTCAGAGTCACACAGCTAGTAAATGCCTAAGGTCAGATTTGAACTTCAGTCTTCCTCACTGCAGGCCAGGCACTCTATCCAATGTGCCACCTAGCTGCCCAATTTGTTTCATATATATTATAAGATAATAGAAATCTATACATAAAGCTCTAAGGAGATTTTATCAGGCATTTAGGACTGCCCTTTCATTTAATAGAGGAGGAAGCTGAGGGTCAGGGAAGTTTAATGATTTCCCCAAAGTCATAGGATTTTCTGGAAAGGCCTTCAATGGCCACTGCCATTTGTAATAGAAAGATGAGCGCCTCTAGCTGGATAACAAACCTTGAATATTGTGAGCAAATGCAATAATTGGAAAAGGAGATTTCTCCTTTGTGTGGTTCCATAGTGACTTTTCCCTGGCAACTCTAGAGCAGGGTTTCCCAACCTGTTTTGATCCCAGTACTTCTTGGCATTCAGCATATTTTTCCTTACCCCTCTCTTCAATATGAAAGAAAGTTAATTCTAGAGTTTACCATACATATATGAAATGAAATGGGATGAAGAGATTGATTTTTCATAAAGAAAACTTCATTGGTGCCTAACAGGATTTTTAAGTGTCATAAAGTTGTTCTTTGTCCAATCTACATTTTCTTTTCAATAATTCTGCTATTTCTGGAATATTTCAGTTGGATAACAGTTATTTACCAAATAATGCTGTATTTAACAAGCATTTGTAGGAACAAGTCTCCAGGTTGGAAGCTCCTAATCTTGAGAATAGAATTTCATATAATGAGGCAATCAAAGACCCAAAGAGAAAATAAGCTTACTTTGCTTGCTTAAATGCTTTAATTCCATTTGGATTTATTGGTACCCATAAAACAGACTTGCTCAGGGAACTGGGCAACACATCTGTCCAGAGACTTGAGAGGGCAGAGCTCCTTAGGGTCATGTCCTCACATTCTCCTGGGTCCACTTAGAGTGTCATAAGGAAGACTAAGATACTCAGTTCAATGGCCATAATTGGCCAGATAATCAGTTCAGTCACAAGAATCAACAGCAGCCAATGAAGTCATGTTGGGTAAATACAGTAAGTAATTTAGGCGAATGAATTTCAAGGAAGGAAGTCAGAGTCAGGAATACTTTTAGTGGTTTGAAAAATGTGTAGAATACACAGAGAAAACTCACAGGCCAACCTGGACAAGGGTTTTCCTGGGGACTTGTCCATGTTTGTGCAAGCTTACCCTGCCCAGGATGTTTCTCTGCCAAACCTCTTTGGAATGCATCCCAACATTCTTACAAATGGGCTACTAGTGGACGCGCCAAGTCATTCACCTTTGATTCATTCTAGAGGCCTTGAAGGTCAGGGACCTTGGCTAATGACTGAGGAATTGCCTTGAGAAGGACCCAGGTAGGCTCAGGAATTTTCATTTCTCTTTTCTTCCTACAGGAGAAGATTGGTTGGCGGAAGGAAGCTCTGCACTTGTTGGTGTTCACATCAGATGACGTGCCACACATTGCCCTGGATGGCAAACTGGGAGGCCTGGTGCAGCCACATGATGGACAATGCCATCTGAATGAGGACAATGAATATACTGCATCCAAGCAGATGGTAAGGGGGCCACAATAGTTGGAGGTTTCTTCTTGATCCAGTGTCTTGTCTTCTTTTCATGGCCAAAACAATGATGGGAATAGCCTAATTGTCCATTGGACCCTGCCTCTAGACCTCAACTTAGGCTTCCATTCCAAACTCTCCAGGCTCTTAGACTTCCATATACCCTCATCCTTTATATGTCCTTTATTTCCATTTGTTAAATTAAAATATTTCTTGATTAGACTCCTATGGATAGAAAGGAATCTTGCACCATCTAGTTGAGTTCCCTGGCAAGCTGTTGCATACTTTAAAAGGAGGGTCATTAAACCTGGAGAAGAAGCCTGTGTGGGAAAGTTAAAGAGAGGCAAATTTCAGTTCATTATATGGGAAACCAAAACAATTTCCTTTACCACTTTGAGAGTTTTTGCTTTGAGTCCACTGACTGTAGGTAAAGTGGGGTTTCTCTTTTTGAAGAGTTTCCTGGGTGTCCTCCTTCTTGTTTGATAAGATGTGGGTGGTGACTGTGAAATTTACCCTATAAAGAAGGTTTCCTCCATAGTGAGGATTAAAATGCTAAGTGGACACCAGAATCCAGTTCTGTGACATCTGGAAAGTCTCAGCTCCTTCTTGGTCTTGTTCCTAGGACTATCCGTCACTTGCTCTTCTTGGAGAGAAACTGGCAGAGAACAACATCCACCTGATGTTCGCTGTCACAAAGAACCATTACATGCTATACAAGGTAAAGGGGTAGAGGACATGGGCTCCCTGACATTGGGAGGTAATTCTGATTTGAAGGGGAAAGAGAGATTATATTTGTGAAAACGGGGGATAGATTAGTTAGCAGCATTGATTATTTAGTGTGGAAAGTCCTATCTTATAGACTAGGGGAGATGGAGGGGAAGGAGGAATCTCGTGCTTACCCTGGAACACATGCTCTAACGGGAAATGACCGTAAGAAGAATACAGTCTACTCCAGAGGAGTAATCGGATGCTCTGAGAGGAGGTCCTGTAGCCAGTAACTTAAAATGATGTAGAAGTGTGTGCTGCTATTCTGGAGTGATTGAAATAACTTTAGGAAGCCACAGGGGAGGACGGGGTGGGATGTAAAGTAGGAATTCAAAAAGGAGCTTTCCATGGTAAGGAAGGATGTCTATCTGTTTAGCTCTGTGTGAGGTAATCTAGAGAAAGATGGGTTTTTTTTTTTGTTCAATGTCTTTCCTTATGACACACGAACCTCTGAGGTAAGATTGCCCTCTGGCAACACCTGCTCTCTCTCCTCCTCCTCCTCTAAACCCTTCTTCTCCATTCATGCTTCCTTCTCTTTCCAGGTGGAAGGTAGAAACCTGTTATTACTTAGACAGCATGTGGTCATTTAAACAAACAAAAATCAAGTCGGCTCTGAAGCCTCGCATTCTTTAACCTGAAAGGTTGTGAGAACTTCTCCAGGGAACCTGTGCTCCCAGGCAACCAGAGAACAGCAGCTTGTTGTATTTTCTTCTTCCTCTTAACCCTTTAATATCTGTACCACTTCCTTTTGCCAGGGGGGCTAGAAGCCCAGAAAGATGCCTTTTGCCTAAATGTATTTTTCCACTGCTTTTAATAGCCTATAGTCAAAACTGAAATAATGTAATTATCTTTGGCAAAATACCACTCAACTTTTTCCTGAGGTTCTCACCTCCTCCCACCCTCTTTTGCTCTAAGAAGTTCCTAAAAGATAAAAAAAATGGCACAGGTATTCTTTTTTTCTTCTCACTCTACTTAATCTTCTATGGATTTTTTTTGTACATGTGAGAGAAGAAATATTTCTTTCCTTTACATATCCATACTGCCCTAAGACACCATCATGTTCTTTTTTTCCTGACCTGCCAAAAATAAGATCCTAAAATGGTGGTGTGGCTTAATGCCTAGAGTCTTTACCTCTGAGTCAAGGAGGTCTGGGTTCAAGTCCCACCTCTGATAATTAAAAGCTGTATATATAGGCAAGTCACATAATCTCTTGGTGTCCTTGAGAAACTTTCTAAGATTTGAAGGTACCTGCATTGGTAGAGGGAGCTTTCTCTCCTGGTTTTCCCTATATTAATGAAATCATGGGTCTAGTTTGACCAAACAAAGCATGGTATCCATGCAAATAGTTTTCCTTTCCTGCCCACTCCTTCCCAACTTTAGTTTAATATGACTGGCTTAATTTTCTCTCCTTTCGGATCAATGGGTCTTCAACGCCGAATGGCATCTTTGCCAAGCAGGGTTTGGCAGTTTATTCCTTCAGCACTGTTTCCCCCAAAGGTTCTAGGTCCTGTTTTCTCTTCTGAACATCTTGAACAAAAAGAGTTTAAAAAACACTATTTAAGGTGGGTTTTCCATAAACTGTTTCATTTAACTACTTCACATTAGTCCAGGAAATGAGGAGAAAGCGACATGTAGCCTCTGAATTTTGAACGCTTCTTTGCTTTGATGCTACCTTAGATACTGGTACATGAATCAGTAAGAGGAAGAAGGCATGCCTTTCATATTTAATCCAGCATTTCATCCGGGCTTTTACTCAGTGGGACCAGAGGCCTTTTGGGGAGGAGTATTTGTTGATTTGGTTGAATTGTCCTTGAAAAGAGAACCATTGCCATTTAAGGCTCTTGGAAATGTTTCCATTTGAATTTTGAACCAAGAGTCAGAGGAATGTGTTCTGGTAAACCTTAACTGTGTCGAGATGTAGCAGGCGGAATTGCAGGAAGATGTTGGCAGGGAAAATGGCAGTCACTAAGGAAATGGTTCCAAAGAGTCATGTGTCTTGAAGAGATCATCCTAGACCTCCCTCAAATAATCCCAGGAATAACGTTGTCCTCCATTATTTCTATGGGAGACCCACAGAGAAGGAGACACCACCGTCTCCCTTCAGTAAATCACCCCCCCCAACCTCACCCCCACTTCAGTAACTCCACTCCTCTGCCCTCATTTTTATTCTTAGAAAGTGCTTGTTGTCTAATGACATCGAGAATGGGCAGAGGCAAGTACTGTTGGAATTTCTTCAATTCGTTGTATTTCAATGATTATTCTTTTGTGTATAAGGAACAAAAGTAGAAGAAAACCCCCTGTAATTATTTTTTTTCCTTGTCGAAGAATTTTACAGCATTAATACCTGGAACCACTGTGGAGATTCTACATGCTGACTCCAGAAATATCATCCAGCTGATTGTTAACGCATACAATGTAAGTCCTTCATTCTCCTCTTTCCTCCTTCTCCTTTCTCTTTTAACATTCTTTTTACGCTGAATTTAATAAATACCAAAATGAAAAGATTTTTCCAGACATAAAGTAGAACAGGAATAAAGGGACTACATGTGAAACCAGGAATCTGTTATTATATGCAGCTTGTTTTTTGGAAAAAGGACATAATAAATTCAACATGTTACTTTCAAAGTACTTTCTTCTGGTCTGTGTTTCCCTCTAAATTTTCTTCTGTTCTTTTCTGTGCATGTAAAATACTTCAGTGACCCTTTCCCTGCCAGTAACATTGTTACTAGCTTTTCTCCACCCCACCCCATCCCCAATCAATAAAGAAAAACACACTCCTTGTAACTAGGGAAATAGGTATATTTAGTTAGGTAACAGTTAGTTAGTTAGGTAACAGATTCTCCAGATGTTTCTCCTCTCTCATTCTATTTATTTCTGCCTCGTGTAGTGGAAAGAACAGTGGACTGGGAATCATTAGCTCTGGATTAAAATTCTGGCACTGACACTTAACTTGGTGACCATAGGCAAGTCACAGCCTTCCTGGACCTCATCTATAAAATGGGATAATAATACTTTCATTACCAATAAAGTTCAGTGAGTAGTTTAGGTCTAGAGCTAGAAGGAGGGACCTTAGATAGAGTCCATTTCATTCTCATTTTACAGAGAAGAAAACTGAAGCCCAGGGAAGTTAAGCAACTTGGCCACAGTCATAAAGATAGTAAGTGTCAAGAGACAGGATTTGAACCCAGAGCTTCTGACTTTAGAACCAGTGCTCTTTCCACAGTTGTTGAAAATATAAACCTAACAATGAAATAAATGAGTTGTTGTATTCTGATCCATTGTGAAGAATTCTGCTTTGGAGTACCTCAACTGTCAGTGGATAAAGTTCTGGGCCTAGAGTCAGGAAGACCTGAGTTCAAATCCAGCCTCCAGTGTATCTTAATTGTGTGACCCCAGGCAAGTCTCTTAACCTCAGTCAGACTCAGTTTCCTCAGCTGTGAAATGATGGTAATGATAGCATCTACCTCCCAGGGCTGTAAGGATCGTTGAGAGAATATTTGTAAACACTTAGCATGGTGCCTGGCACATAGTAGGCACCTAATAAATACTTGTTTCCTTCCTGAACTCTTAGGGACAATCTTTTCTCCTGTTCTTTCTGGAATCTTGATTAGCATGCCTGTTGTAGCTGGGAGTGTCCCTGGGGCACTGGGGTGATTGCCATGGCTCAGACAGGACGCTTTGACTGAAGAGTTTTGCCTGTTCAAGCCTGCCACTGATCTCTGAGAAGAAGAGAGAAATTCTTGTGACTTCTCACAGTAGTGGGGGGAGAAAAGAAATCATTTGGCTAGAAGTGTGTTTCCTGACCTCTCTCTTACCCTGAGCATGTATGACAGCTGTTGCCTCCAGGTATGCCTCACTGCCCCTCTTAAGTGACCTAGAGTCAAGGAGGCTGACACAGGGAGAGAGGGAATAACAGTGCAGCGGGTTCGTGACAGTAATCGAAAGAAACTCCTCAGGAGTCCTTCTATCCTGCCAGGGCTTGGGGAAAGGGGTCCGTATTCACGACTGTGTGGTAGTTAAATAGTTTTATTTATTTCTCCTTTACAAATAGTTTATCAGGAACCTAATTATAGACATCAACAAAACTGACCTTCTGTTTGAAATGTTAAAAATTTTAGGTTAAAAATTATCTCAACATATAAATAACTATCACCATTTATCAATTGCTCCCTCTCCATATTCCTTTCCAATCTTTCTATAACAAAATCTTTTAAATTGGGGCTTGAGAAGGTTTTTTAAACTTTAGTTTTGCAGCATGTCCTTGGCTTGGGTCTAATTTTTATATAAGAGCATAAAGCTCCAGGGAAACTTAGTGTTTATTTAGTATAATTCCCTAAATTTGCACATGAGGAAACTGAGGCACAAAGGGAAATGACTTGCCCAAGGTCACCTAGGTAATAAGAAACAGAGCCGGGATTCAAATCCAGAACTTTTAGTTCCAAAATCAGTGGGCTTTTGTCAAACTACACTAGGATGCAAATACTCTCTCACATTCTATTTCATAAACCTCTGTGAATGACTGACTTAGAAAAGTAATTGGGAGGAAAAGAGGTAGAGAATATGGAACTTGAATTTTAAGAAAAAGAATGTTAAAATTTGTTTTTATATGTAATTGGGAAAAATAAATTATCTAATTTAAATTTTTTTCTTTTTTTAAAATTTTTTTTTCTTTTTAGTTTTAGTTTGCAACACACAGTTCTACATAATTTTGAGTTCCAGATTTTCTTCCCTCCCTCCCCAAGATGGCATGGAATCCCATATAACTTCCATGTATAACTTGGCATTGAATTAATTTACACACTAGTCAAGTTGTGGAGAAGAATTATGATCAATGGAATGAATCATGAGAAAGAAGAAACAGAACTAAAAACAAACAAACAAAAAAAAAACCACAACCCAACAACAAATACAAAAGAGAGAAAAAAAAGTGGGAGGGAGAAAAAGGCAAGCATGAAGTGTGCCTCGATCTGCACTCATACTTCATAGTTCCTTCTCTGGATGCAGATATCACTCTCCATTGTAAGTCCCTTGGAGCTGTCTCTGCATATTGTGTTGCTGAGAAGAGCAAAGTCTGTCAGGGTTAGTCATCACAGAATCCATATATCTGTGGTTGTGTATAATGTTCTCCTGGCTCTGCTCCGCTCACTCAGCATTATGTTGTGTAGGTTCTTCCAGGTTGTTATGAAGTCCGTATCTTCCCCATTTCTTATAGCACAATAGTATTCCATTACCTTCATATACCACAGCTTGTTCAGCCATTCCCCAATTGATGGGCATCCCTTTGATTTCCAATTCTTAGCTACTACAAAAAGAGCCGCTATAAATATTTTTGTACATATGGGTCCTTTTCCCACTTGTGTGATCTCTTTGGGATACAACCCTAGGAGTGGTAT
>CM053622.1:542258103-542278876 GCA_028646595.1 Phalanger gymnotis | reverse complement strand
AATTCCTTCAGTTTCTTTTTCTTCTCTTATTGCTACAGCTAATGTTTCTAGCACCAAATCGAATAGTAGGGGTGATAATGGACATCCTTGTTTCACCCCTGATCTTATTGGGAATGCATCTAGCTTATCCCCATTATAAAAATTAATTGCCCCCGCACTTTTTTGGAGGGGGCAAGGCAGGGCAATTGGGGTTAAATGACTTGCCCAAGGAGTATGTGTGTTGTGTGTCAAGTGTCTGAGGCTGAATTTGAACTCAGGTCCTCCTGACTCCAGGGCCAGAGCTCTACTCACTGTGCCACCTAGCTGCCCCACTTGCACCCTCCCCTTTTTTTTTTAAAGGAATTAACAAGTTGGATTAAAATTCTGACTCTGACACTTAACTAGGCGTCCACAGGCAAGTCACAGGCTTGCTGGACCTCATCTGTAAAATGGGGACAATAATACTTCCATTACCAATAGAGTTCAGTGAGTAGTGTAGGTCTGGAGCAAGAAATACTTACCCCCATCTCAGGTGACATGACTTAGCAATAAATTTGGGGCTCCTATTCCTACCCCCATACTCCTTTGAGAGCCTGCTCAGCCCCATTGTTCAGGATGAAGCAGAAAGGAAGGGAACGATCTGTTTCTGGAACCCTGAGTTGTAATTCAAACTGTGTTTTCCCATAGAAGCAATATTGTACATGCCGTTTAGGGATAGCTCAGGCACATTGTGTGATGAGTAGACTTCTTTGTGGGCTAGTGTGGGAACCAAACTACCACATGGGATATTACTATAGGATTAAAATGGGTTGTTGGTGCTGGTTGTCCTTCATTCTCAACGAAGACTGACATGACATCATCATATTGGAGTCCAGGTATGGAATGTCCAGTTGTGGCCGATCAGGCCAGGACAAGCTAGCTCGGAAGGCTCTACCACAGGTTGGGCATAAACAGTCCACATGAACATTTGGAGTGGAGATGTCTCTAAATTTGCCCATCATGCCAGAGGATATTAGTGTATCTCTCTAGCCAGAGCCCTCAAATACAGGTTTGGCCTCGTACAGGTTTGGAGTCTGTCTGCCCCTCTCCCTCCCACCTTTTATGTCAGAGGGAACTTCAGTGATGGTGTGACTAACCATTGAGTTAGATGGCCCTGGGATGTTTGGGAAATCCATTTCTATAAACCAAATCATCTTGCACAGTTGTAGTGAGGAGTTGTGTCAGCAAAATTCTTAAGCCTGAGTTAAGTAAGGAAATTTCCAGCTGTGTCTTTGGGGAGAGGCTCTGACCATTTCACTTCCTGGTGGAGCTCTAGCACTGTTTCTCCTGCAGTTCATAGGGTCATAGATACCAGGATGGAAAGGATCTTCAAGGTCATCTAGGCCAGCCCCTTCATTTTACAGTTCAGGAGTTTTGACTTGCCTAAGGTCATTTGCTTAGTAAGTGTCAGAGCCAGGTTTTGAACCCAGGTTCTCTGACTCTAAATCCAGTACTCTTTCCATTAGATTGTGAGCTCCTTGAGGGCAGAGACTGGTTTTGCTTTTCTTTGTATCCTCGCTACTTAGCAGAGTGCCTGATGCATAATAGGTGCTTAATAGATGCTTGTTGACCAACTCCATGCTTATTTGACTTCTTATCTGCTGAGAAAGAGGACCAAAACAATAAAAGGCCAGGAGAGAAAGGTCCACCCACAGAGGATGACTAAACCAAGAAGTGATCATAACCAGAACTTGCACAGTAGAAGGATAGGTCAAACCAGTGAAGACTGTATTTTGTCCTGGTGGCTTCGAGGTTGCATGATGGCTGGAGTTCTGAACAGGAGAAGGTCAAGGGTCTTTGTATTATCTGGAAATTCCAGTTCTTCACCTTCACTTGACTATAAATATCTTTGTGAAATTCCCTCGTAAAGAATTTCAAGGGTACTACGATGCTTAAACCCAAAGGAGGTGATTTATTGTTGTTGTTGAATTGTGTCCAAATCTTGGTGACCCCATTTGGGGTTTTATTGGCAAAGATGTTGAAATTGTTTGCCATCTCCTTCTCTGGCTCATTTTACAGATGAGGAAACTGAGGTAAACAGGATTAAGTGACTTGCCCAGGGTCACACAGACAGGAAATTATCTGGGCCAGATTTCAACTCAGGAAGATAAGTCTTCCTGACCCCAAGGCCCAGAGCTCTATCCATTGTACCACCTAGCTGCCTAAGGAGATGATTAAATGAAAAAGAAAAAGGAAAAAGACTTGTATAAAAATATTCATACCAGCTCTTTTTATACTGAAAAAGAACTGGAAACTAAGGGGGTGCCTATTAATTGAGCAATGGCTGAGCAAAGTGGGGTGCATGAATGTAATGGAAGACCATTGTACCCCAAGAAATGACAAAAGAGATAGTTCCAGAAAAACCTGGGAAAGACCTGTATGAACTGATGGAGAGTAGTAAAGCGTACAGAACAGGAGAATGATTTATACAATAACAACATTGCACAAACAACTCTGAAAGACTTAAGAATGCTGGCCAAATGGTAGGGCAGAAGCTGGGCATAGACCAATATCTTACACCATATACCAAAATAAAGTCAAAATGGGTTCATGATTCAGGAATAAAGGCTGATACTATAAGCAGTTTGGGAGAACAAGGAATAGTTTGCCTATCAGATTTATGGAAAAGAAAACAATTCATGTTACAACAAGAGATAGAGAGCTTTACAAAATGCAAGACACATAATTTTGATTATGTTAAATTGAAATGTTTTTGTATAAAAAAAGCCAATGCAACAAAGATCAGGAGGGAAGCAGAAAATTAGGAGAAAATCTTTACAACTAGTATCTCTGATAAAGGCCTCATCTCTAAAATATACAGGGAACTGAGACAAAGTTATAGGATAAAAGTCATTCTCCAATTGAGAAATGGTCAAAGGATATGAATAGGCAGTTTTCAGAGGAAGAAATTAAAGATATCTATAGACACATGAAAAAATGCTTGAAATCACTACTCATTAGAGAAATGCAAATCAAAACAACTCTTAGGTGCCACATCTCTCCTGTCAGATTGGCTAAAATAACAAAACAGGAAAATGACATGCTGGAGAGGATGTGGGAAAATTGGAAAATTGGAACATTGTCACATTGCTGGTGGAGTTGTGAACTGATCCAGCCATTCTGGAGAGCAATTTGGAACTATGCCCAAAGAGCTATAAAAATGTTCATACCCTTTGACCCAGCAATACCACTCCTAGGGTTGTATCCCAAAGAGATCACACAAGTGGGAAAAGGACCCATACGTACAAAAATATTTATAGCGGCTTTTTTTGTGGTAGCAAAGAATTGGAAATCAAGGGGATGCCCATCATTTGGGGAATGGCTGAACAAGTTGTGGTATATGAATGTAATGGAATACTACTGTGCTATAAGAAATAGGGAAGATATGGACTTCGTAATAACCTGGAAAAACCTACTCGATATAATGCTGAGTGAGAGGAGCAGAACCAGGAAAACGTTATACACAGCCGCAGATATATGGATTCTGTGATGACTAACCCTGATAGACTTAGCTGTTCTCAGCAACACAAGGTGCAAAGACAACTCCAAAGGACTCACGGTGGAGAATGCTATCTACATCCAGAGAAAGAACTATGAAGTATGAATGCAGACTGAGGCACACTTTATGCTCACCTTTTTTTTTCCCTTTTTTTTCTCTTTTGTTTTTGTTTTCAGGTTTGTTTGTTTGTTGTGGTTTTTTTTTGGTTCTGTTTTCTTCTTTCTCATGATTCATTCCATTGGTCATAATTCTTTTTTAAACTTGCCTATTGTGTAAATAAGTTCAATGTGAAGTTATATGTAGAAGATATATCTGATTCCATGCCATCTTGGGGAGGGAGGCAGGGCAGGAGGGAAGAAAATCTGGAACTCAAAATTATGTAGAACTGAGTGTTGTAAACTAAAAATAAAAATCTCAAAAAAAAAAAGAATGCTGGCCGATACAATGACCAATCACAACTGCAGAGAATGCATGATAGAGTAGGCTGCCCACCTCCTGACAGACAGATGATGAACTCAAAATATAGAATGACAAATTTATTCTTGAATGTGGGGATTTGTTTTGCATGTAGGCATATTCGTTACAAGGTTTCTTTTTCTTTACAATAGGTGGGTGGGGAATAAATGCTTATTAATGGAGGAAAATAAGATAATTTTTTTTAAGTTTCTGGGAGGGATAGTTAGAGGAGATCTGTGTCCTGCTATCAGTCTTCTAATCCTCTGCAGAGATGCATGATTAATATAGCCATCAAAACTCTTCTGCAGAGAATAGGCTGGACAGACCCATAATTATAATTAGCAAGGTTAGGAGGAAAATATAAAGTATTCTTTTGAAGCACCAATAGCTCTGATTTGACATGTTCAACATGTACATTCATCTGCCGGAAGCTGGTTCTTCATACGCAATAGTGATGTTTCTCAGCTGTCAGCAGCAGGGTCTGTTTTCTGTAGGAGTGACATTGGATTAAGTCTGCATGCTCACCCTTTACCCAGGGCCAATGACACAGACTCGCTGACTGGGTTTAGAGGTATAGTCTGGGGGTGTGGAGGTAACCAGACTGCAATGGAGTTCCAACGCAAATCCTTGGCTTCGTTAACAGCTGGGTCAGCCAGCCACAGGCATCAACAGTGATATAATACTTCTATTTACGAGGACAAGACTGACCCTTATTTTTCAGGATTTGGGGATTTTTTAACCCTTAATTTTTTAATGATGCTTTTGTATGTTAAGGCACATTCATTTGGCATATCCTACTTCTTTCCGTACTCAGCAACCTATCCCTTGTAACAAAAATTTTAAATGGATTTTTTTTAAAACCTCAATGTGTTAGCAAAGCAAACACACTGACTCTGTTTGACAGTATATGCAACATTTCACACTCATAGTCCTCCAACCCTGTACTGAAGGGAGGAAGATGTATTTTTTTTTTCTTCTCTGGAGCCAAGCTTGGAAGACTGACCTTTGGAAAGTTTTTCCCATGAACCTTTGAACTTTCCATTATAGCCTTAGCCTTTAAATAGGAAGTGGTTTTCTATATTGCAAAACAGATATAGATATTTTTAATTTGCCCTTCCTACCATCCTTCTTTCCTTCCCCACGTCTCTCTGTCGGTCTCCCTCTTTCCCTCTGTCTATCTCTCTCTCCATCTATTTGTCTCCATCTCTTTCCTTCCATCTGCCTATCTGCCTCTCCATCTATTTTGTCTGTTTGCCTCTCTGGTATTCTGAAGTAGCACAAGCAGCAGTCTGACTGTTTTGAGTTACAAACACTGGTCTGATGCACAGATTTGAGTTTCTCAAACCAAGTGGAGTCTCTGCCTTAATGCCCTTCTCTGTAGGAAGAGGGAGAATTTGGGACACAAAACTGAAGTCCTTGCCAAGAATGGCCTATCTTTCCTTGGGCTTTGGAGAGCACTCAACTTGTATCTCTCTTGTGTAGTTTTGTATAATTTTGTACCATATTTAATGTATTGGTATCATAGTTTGGTGTCACTTACCATACTGTTAGCCAGGGACTGTCTTTCCAGCAGTAGCTAGGCCAGAGCCCTATATTGAATTAAATTGAAAATTTAAATAATAGAATGCAGTAAAAATAAACGAAAAAAAAACCCTAGGAGAGCCACAGAATCTCTGAAAGTAGCTCCATTGAGCTCATCTTCCAAACCAAAAATGCCAGCAACAGCCATTAGTCATAGCAACCAGAAAAATGTTGCTTTCCGTGCCCTCAGAGATTTCCCTGGCTCTGCTATGTGAAAATTGATCAGGGTGTCTGGCCCAGTAGAAAATTCCTGGGTCCAAAATGGAAATCACTGTTTCTTCCCTTTAAATCTATCCTTTTCCGTACTTCCCTGTTTCTGTTGACATCCTTCATTGTCCGAGATAGCGACATTCTAGATTTTTTGCTCTCCTTTACCATCAACAGCCAATAAATTGCCAGGTCTTACTGATTTCACCTCCATAACATCTCAGACCTATCTCCTCTCCACTCACTTGGCCATCAAACTAGTTGAGTGGCTTCATTATCAAACAACTGGACTATTACAGGGGCCATAGGTGGTTCTCCATCCCCCTGGACTATTACAATTAGCCTCCTAATTGGCCTTTCTATTTCTGCTCTCTCTTCTCTCAACCCTTTCTCCACATGGTTGTCAAACTAATCTTCCTGAGGTATGGGTTTGACCATAGCACTACCCTATTCGCCTTCACTGTTGTCCCTCCCTCAACCCCGACCCCCACCGAGGTAAATGAAACTCCTAAATGTGGCACTTTAAGTCTCCCACAGGATGGCTGTCCAGACTGCTTTTATATTACTCCTGTATGTCAAAGAGGCTGTGTGTAACCCATTCCCAATTTGGAGTTAGCTCACACTATCTATTAGCAGTGGCTTGGAGGACTATAGGAATTCAGCGGCAGTTTTGATGAATATTAAATGCAGAAATATGAAGTTTTGGAATGCTTGGAGTGATATTCTCTGTGTGTAAGGCTGTGATCCAGCCAAACTGGATTATACTTGTTACTCTAATGCAGCGTTCTATCTCTATTTCTGTAAGCTATCTTCTATACCTAGAACATACTCTCTCTTCACCTCTGCCTCTTAAAATCATTAGCTTCCTTTATGGCTCAGGTCAAATGCCACTTCCTTTGCAAAATCTTTTCTGGGCACCCCCCCCCCCATTACTAGTGCTCTGACGCTCTTCATAATATTATATTTGCATGTTATGTAAATATTGTATTCCACAAGAATGTAAGCAACTTGAGGCTAGGTGCGATCTTGTTTTGGGTTTTGTATTCTCATAGTCCAGTATAGTGTCTTTAATTAATATTTGCCACTGAATCAAATCTCTCATTTTTATAGATGAGGAAATTGAGCCTGAGAGAGATTAAGTGACTTCCTCATGGTCCCATATCTAATGTCCAAGGTACTCGAGTTCACTGATTTCAAGCTCAGAACTCGATCCATTATTCTACCTCACTGCCTTCCCCCTTTGGAATTAGCAATGTATTCTTCCATTGAAAAGTGAGAGTCTATAGTATTCGATTTAATAGTGCTATAGTTCAGCTGTATTATGGGTGAGCGGGCTTCCATGGACCAGCTGGCATCCCAGCTACTATTTTATTTCTTTGGGAAGTTGAGTTCCAAACAACTGACTTACAGATGAACTTGTCTATGCAATGCAGTCATGATTTGAGGATGGCTTACACATTATCTATTAACAGTGGCTTGGCGGATTTCAGGAATTTGGTAGGAATTCAGTGGCAGTTTTGATGAATGATATTAAACGTAGTAACATGAAGCTGCAAAATGCTTGGTGTGAAGTTCTGAGTGTGTAATGTTGGTGCTCAATATATATATAGATTTGTAGCCAGTAAGATCGTCCTGTTCGATACCCTTGTTTTAAAAATGAAGACAATAAGATTCATAAGTGACATATTTAAGTGTCATATTTAAGGGTAAGTGACATATTTAAGCTCCCATGGGTAACAAGTAAAACAGTTAGGATTTGAACCCAAGTCCGCTGATGCCAAATCCTCTCCTCTTACCCTTATACTAGGCTGCCTCTTTTTTTGCTCCTGATCTCCCTAAAAGGGAAATCCTGATGCCGAATGTACCCTTGCACCTTTCCAGATGGTATAGCAGCATCATGTATGTGTGTGTGTGTGTATACACGTATGTTTGTTGTATGTTTGTATTCCAAAGTTCGGCTAGCTGCAGAAGTATATAGTACTCAGAAAGTGACAGTGTGGTAACGTGGAGAGAGAGCTAGCCTAGAGTCAGAGGACCTGAGATCAAATCTAGTCCTTCTTCTTAACAGCAGTGGAGTCTAGGCCTAATCTCCTTACCTCAGGGGCCTCACTTTCCTCCCTTGTAAAATGCGAGAATTGAGCCAGACACCCTGAAATTCCTCCTACCTCTAACATTTCTGTTACTCTACTCTTTCCTTACTCTTTTGCTGGTTGTTCCCTTCCACCCCAGGCTAAAATGGTTGTACTCTGAGCTGGACTGTTTATATTCATGTGTTCCTTTAATGCCTAGGAAGCTTTGCAGTGCATTTCGTAGTCACTTACACATGCATGACTAAGTTTGGGCGTAGTCTCTTACCTCTGCTTGGTTGCTGGAAAGTGATTTATTGAGCTACTTTACAAACATTTTTGTTGGAGTAAATGTAATGGAGAAAATAGCTGTGGCCTTTGGCTGGGTTGCGGGGAGAGGGAAAAGGATGTATTTGGAGTTTGTTTTGGCAGGCTCCAAGCCTCTCCTCTTTCATGAAGGGCAAAATCTTTAATTCAGGACTTTGATTTACATATATAATTTTTCTTACAGTGTGACCTGTCTTTTAAACTCAGGGTTGTGAAACTCTTCAGCATATTTACTAGTGGCAACAGTGAACATCTTTTCTCTGGAGCTAAGCTACAGGACACGTAAATGCACAGACAGACAGACGTAAATATAGCTATGTAAGGCAACGAATGGAATTCAGAAAAGGAAGGCATTGTTTAATGAAACATCACTGGATTTTTCCCTTAAGATGAGAGGATTAGACAAGTAGTTGAATAACCAGGGTAATGTTGAAGACCATGTTATATTTTAGCCCAAGTGAATGTTTTTTGTCCTTTCGTTATTACCACGAAGTTTATTTCCACCCACCCTCATGGTTGGTCTGGCTTTGGACAGCTACAGATGTGTCCTAAACTGACCCGCTACTTAGCAGCCTTTAAACTTATGACATCTTGACCATCACTTCCTCCAAGCCCCATGATGAATGAGACCTTTTGGATGGGCATTTCTTTTAGGTATTAGCCTAGTAGGAGTCACTTGAATAGCAAACTGCAGTTTGTCCTTGCAGCTAATAACGTTGTAGAGGCTAAGCAGTTTCAGAGTGACTGGAACTAGGAGGTTTGGGGAAAAAAACCAGCTGGTCTGAGTTGTAGGTTCAGTTTCTGCCACAGGAATATCACTTCCAGTAAGAAACTCACGGATCTCTAATGCAGAATAAGCTTTCTGTAAGTGATAGGGGAGATAGAGGGAGAGCCTGCTGCTCTCTGTTCCTCTGCCTCCCCCGATCAGGCTAGCAATGTAATTCAGAGTGATGCCAAGGTCCAGAAGCTCCATTTTGACCTCTATAAGTTTGACAGGTAGATAGAGAGCTAGCCTTGAACTTAGGAAGACCTAGGTTCAAGTCTTGTCTTTGGCATATACTGACTGTGGGATTCTGGGGAGGTCACCTAATCTCTCGGTGTCCTGTGCAACTCTCTTAAGAGGATAAGTTGCATAAAAGGTGTTAATCTGCATTGGGAGCTCCCTATACCATTGAAAACATAGCTTTGGTTTTCCCCAAAATTTCGAACCTCAGAAAAATTTTTTTGGCTTTTGGGTTAGAGGGAGTCCGAATACTTCACCTTTTTCTCCTCTCCAAGCCTCAAGTTGAATTTAATGGTAAAGAATCTATTTCTGTTCAAATTTTTTTCATTTTTCACATCAGGTTTTGTATAATCAGAATCTTGGGGGCAGTCTAGGAGAATTGTCCCTGACCTAGCTCACCTCCTAAGTCAATGGCCAAGAGTAGACTCAATTTTTTTACCCATTGTCTTACTCAGCAAGATAAGCTTAAATTCTGGGTACAATTTGAAATTTTTATAAAGGATGCATTGTTAATTATGGCATTAAACTACTTTTATTATAAAAAATAATTGTTGCAACAATAACAACAGCTAGTCCTTCTATAATACTTTCAGGTTTGGGGAGCTTTTTATACATGTTATCTCACTTGAACTCTTAAGCATGCCTGCCCCCTATAATAAAGGAGTTGCTTAGGTAGAACTGACATTTAGCTTTATAAATCCTTACTGGGTGGGAACTTGATCTTCGACTTCTTTGGTATCCCACCCCCTCCCTCCCCCCTTCCTCCCCACCCCCACAGCTCCTCATATAGTGCTGTCCAACCATTAGGGAGCTCAACAAACATTTATTATCATAACTTAACCACGGCTCTATCTCTTCAGCCATATGACCTTATCCTATCAGTTCTAATCCTGGGTCTGCCACTAACTAACTATATGACCTTATCTCTCTTGGTCTCCATAATATTTTTTTGACCCTTTCTGGAAAATGAAGAAAGTGAACCCACTAAGCTCTGTTTATGGTCCCCTCTAGCTCTGATGTCCTACGATGCTAGGTAGCATTTTCTTGGTTAGAAAGGAATGCTAAAAGTTTGAGAAGAGTCCTTTTGTCTTCAAGTTTCCTTGTGCTGTGGGCTATACAAGTCATTTAACCCTGTTCACCTTAGTTTCCTCATCTGTAAAATGAGCTAGAGAAGGAAATGGCAAACCACTCCAGTATCTTTGCCAAGAAAACCCCAAATGGGTTCACAGAGTCAAAATGGACTGAAAATGACTGCACAACCAACAAGCATATGTAGGCTCCTGCTAGCCTCCCCATGACAGAGTGGTTTTGGAGCTGAGACTGAAATATGTCTGAAAGGAAATGATGGAGAAAGGATTGTTAAAATGAGGAGCAGCTACAAGTAGGAAAGTCAGCGGCACCTGCTGTGCAGGCTTATGCTTCCTCCTTATGTCACCTTCTGACCTGTCATTCTGTAATCCACAGGACTACAGCCTTCATGTGCCTATTTTCCTGGATGATCTCTTTTTTCTCCAATATAATTTCAACATCCCTTTCCCTTCTATATCAGTGTCAATCAACAAGCATTTTTAAGCAGTTATTAGATGCCAGGCACTATCCTAAGTTCTAGGGATACAAAGAAAAGCAAAAAACAGTCCCTTGCCCTCGAGTAGCTTGTATATAATGGGGGAGGCAACATGTATATAATTAGTTACTTACAAAATGAATAAAGAATAGATGAAAGATATCCTTAGAAGGGAAGGTCTAGCATCTGAACAGACCGGGAAAGGTCACCTGAAAGTAGAACTTGAACTTATGTTGAAGAAAGCTAAGGATTCTAAGAGAATCTGTGTGTCTGTCCCTGGTCATCCAGCTACCTCACAATGTTAATTACTATAATGCTCACTACCATTGTACACGTTTTAAAAATGTGTTTTATTTTTATCTCAATCTTTACAAAAAAGATCAATTTCTGTGGTTCCACAATCCACAACTCACAGGGGCTCTGGTATCACAGAATTGTTGAATTAACTCACCCTACTCCAACCTCTGGGTGTCTTTGGGACAAAAGGTCATTTTTGTTGGTAAGTGGTGTCTGATTTTTCAAGACCCCGTTGGGGGTTTTCTTGGCAAAGATACTGGAGCAGTTTGCCATTTCCTTCTGCAGCTGATTTTACAGATGAGGAATTGAGGCAAACGGGGTTAAGTGACTTGCCCGGGGTCACACACAGCTAGGAAGTATCTGAGGCTAGATTTAAATTCAGAAAGATGAGTTCCTAACTCCAGACTCAGTGCTCTATCCACTGTGCATCCCAACTATGCCAAATCATAGATTTTAAAGCTTAAATGACCCCAATGAAAACTTGCTTAAAATCACTGGTAAGAGAAGAAAAGAGAAATGCAAATTAAAATAACTGAGCTTTTATCTTATACCATGCAAATGAACAAAGGGGACAGAAAACAGCAATGATGGAATTGGGTGAGTAGGAAGACAGGCCCACCAGTTCAGTGTTGCCGATGCTCTGTGTGTGTCCAGTCTTTGGGGATATCAGTTGGGAATGATGAGAGTCAGAATAGTGACAGCATCATCTATACTGTTTGTTCTGGACATCCCTCTACTGAAGTTATGTTTCAAGGAAGTAAAAAACGGCAACAGAAAATGCAATATGCACCCACATATTCCTGGTGGTAAACTTCATGGTGTCAAAGAACAGAGTAGGATTTAAGTTTGGATCCTTGGACTCCGGAACCAGGGTTTTTGCTACTCTACCACACTGAATCATAAGATCCAGTGTACTTATTAAAAAATGACATTTGGTACTATTTCAAGTGAGAGTGGATTAATCTTTAAGGTTTTATTTTCCAATTATATTTAATGCACAATATTGTAAGCTACTAGAGAGCAGGGGCGATATGTCTCTCATCTCTGTTGAGGAATCTAGAACAAAATTTCACATTCATGATGGTGTGGAACTTATAATCCCCACTGAAGCCATTCCACCGTCCTCCCTGGTACTTGGGAGTGGGCCACCTAGACTACGTTGCCGTGTCTACTGGTCTCACCTTTTCATTCTAGTTGGGTGGATGCTTTCAGACCAGGTTGCTGAAGAGGAATTGCAAGTCTAAGTTGCTGGTCTCTTTCCCTGGAATATGGCCTTTGGGGTTGGAGGGAGCTACATAAGCCTTGAGCTTTGGAAGAACATGATGCATTTCAATTCAATGAAGCATATGTTGAACATATGCTATGTTCAAGGAACCCTCTTTTGCAGAGAGGGAGATACAAAGGTGATTGTTGCCCGTAAGGAGATTATAGTTTAATGAGGAAGAGTACGAGTACACAAAGGGCAGCTAGATAGAGCACCAGGCCTCGAGTCAGAAAGACTCATCTTCCTGAGTTCAAATCCAGCCTTAGATACTTACTAGCTGTGTGACCCCGGGCAAGTCACTTAACCCTGTTTGCCTTGATTTCTTCATCTTTAAAATGAGCTGGAGAAGGAAATGGCAAACCACTCCAGCATCTTTGCCAAGAAAACCCCAAATGGTATCACAAAGGGTCAGATACAACTGAAATGTTACTCAGTGTACACAAATACACAAATTTAATGCAGAGCAGGAGGTATAAGTATCATGAGAAGTAAAAGAAGGAGGAGTCTTAGCCTCATAGATCCAGAACTTTGAAATGCCTTGAGAGGTCATCTAGTCCAACCCCCTGCTTTTTATGAGATTAAGTGACTTGCTTAAGGCCGTATGGCTAGTGAGCTTCAGAAGTAGGCTATGACTCCAGAGGTGGGTTCTTTCCATTGTACCACCACACTGACTTTGTAAGCAGGATCCCTTCTGGCTGGGTGATGAGAGAAGCCTTCGTGGAAAAGGTACTATCTCAGCTGGGTCTGGAGGGCTATAATTTTTGTTGTTCAGTCGTTTTTCAGTTGTGTCTGACTCCATGACCCCACTTGGGGTTCTCTTGGTAGAGATACAGAAGTGGTTTGCCATTTCCTTCTCCAGCTCATTTTACAGATGAGGAAACAGAAGCCAATAATTGCCCAGGGTCACACAGCTGGTAAGCGTTGGGGGCCAGATTTGAACTCACAAAGATGAATCTTCCTGACTTCAGGCCTGGCACTCTATCCATTGGGCCACCTAGCTGCTGCAGGTAGAATTTAGCCTCGTCAAATGCTGGGAAAAGACATAGCAGGAATAGGGAATGTAAAAGTGAGATAACTTCATTTGTTCCTTCTGCTAACCTGGTTGTGTTTCATTTTCCTTCTTCCTTTTCAGAGCATCAGGTCCAAAGTGGAGCTGTCTGTCTGGGATAATCCTGAGGATCTTGGCCTCACCTTCACAGCCACCTGCCAAGATGGTTTGTCCTATCCAGGTCAGAGGAAATGTGGAGACCTAAAAATTGGTGACACAGTAAGTTCTATTCCCTGGCCCATTAGAATACTTGTTGCCATTGACCATCATTCTGTAAGCTTCTGGTCTCTTTTCTAATTTGTATAAGTCCCTTTATGAATTTGTATCCTGTCTTCCAATTTAGTATCTTCTGGAACTTCCTGAACACTGTCCCTAGGGGTGGGGAACCTGGGGCCTCAAGGCTACATGTGGCCTTCTGGGTCCTTGGGTGTGGCTTTTTGACTGAATTCAATCCTTTTATTAAGGGGATTTGTTCTATGAAGTTTGGATTCAGTCAAAGGGCCACACTTGAAGACCTAGAGAGCCATGTGTGGCCTCAAGGCCACAAGTTCTCCACCCCTGGTCTATGCTATTTTATGCTATATAATATAGCGCTATAATACAGGTGAAGGTGATGAGGGTCTGAATGTGACTGTGTGGGTGGTAAGACGACATAAATGAGAGCTGTTTTGGAGGCAGAAGTAATGGGATTTGGCTAGTGAAATCAAGTCAGCAAGCATTAGTTGTCAGACACTGTGCTAAGCTCTGGGGTTGCAAAAGAAAGGCAAAAAATAATCCTTGCTTCCAAGTATTCACCACCAAATGGGGGAGACAACATTAAAACAACATTGTACAAACCAGATATGTACAGGATACAAAGGAGATAAAATTAAGGACAACTGGCAAAGGTGTGTTGCAGATGGTGGGACTTTAGCTGAGACTTAATGGAAGCCAGGGAAAGGTCCATGTGAAGAGGGAGGATGGTTCCAGGCATGAGGACAGTCAGTGAAAATACAAGACATCAGTAGATGGAGTGTGCTCTGCATGGAACAGCAAGGCCAGTGTTACTGGATTATAGAGGAGGTAGAGAAGTGTAGGAAGGGGCCAGATTATAGAGAGTTTTAAAAGCCAAACAGGAGATTTTATATTTAATCTTGGAGGGAACAGGACTCTTCTGGAGTTTACCAAGTTAGTGGGGTGACATGATTGGATCGATGGGACTTGTGGGGTGAGAGAGAGTGAGGGGTGAAAGATAACACCAAGATTGTGAACCTTGAGAAATTTCAGAAGACAAATTAACGTCCATCTCTGGGCTTTTATTTGAAGCTTCTTAAGCTCAGTAGGACCTACTAGACTTTGGGCTTCCCTGCCAGAGCCTTCAAGAACTGAGAGTCACCTTCAGGCCACATTGCACAATTGTCGGAAGGCTTGAATAGAAGGAAACAGTCTTAGATTGCATTTATGGAAGTTCAGTCTTCATGCTGTATTCCAGGCCTGCATGACCCTTGGACCACTCGAAATCCTTTGTTGGGCCACAGGTTGTGCAGGTCTGCTGTATTCTACGTTGGTCAGACTAGGCGACAAACATTTATTAAGCACTTACTATGTGCCAGACACTGTTCTAAGCATTGGGAATAGAAATACAGAGTGTCCCAAAAGTCTTGGTGCAGTTGTGAGCTTTAATGGGTATTAAAGCTGCTTAATGGCTTTAATAATAGCTTTTAATGATAAATAGCTATTTAATATTAAAGACGTTTAATAGCTATTAAAGCTTACAACTGCACCAAGATTTTTGGGACACCAGGTACAAGCCCAAATACAGTCCCGGCCCTCTGAAGGGGAAGGAGAGAGGAAGACAACAGTAGGGAGTGGGAGAAGGGGAGTAGTCTATAGTTTTACAAGGGCATTGAGAAAGCAGAGCCTTAGGAAAGGATGCTATCTCTTATGAGAAGAAAGGAATGGCTTTAAAAATGGCACTTTTCCAGAATAGATGAAAATAGCAAGGTTTTCGGCAAAATATCCACAAAAAGATTACTCCACTTGGGGAGGGTGATTTTTATGAAATTCAAATCAAACTACTTTAGAAAGTGAAACAGCAAGGACTTTTTTCTAAATGCTTCTGCTAGTTTTCTTGCTTTCCCATACAAGAGGGGAGAAAAGAAGTTCTCTTCAGAACTAGGGTAGGACATGATGCTGTCAAAACGGAGTCGAGGCCAGACACAAGTATTTCCCTTGCTATGCTGTTTGTTTCTTTTCGTTGTTCCGGATTTGTCTGCTTGCCGCTCACATGGCCCTTTGGCTCTGCCGAAGCCATTTCAGGCTTTTTGTTTTCTGCAGATAAAGAGAAAGCTGGCACAGAGGGACTCCTACTCAGCCTCTCAGAGCTGGGCATTGTACAGGTTGCCAAGGGCAGGACTAGGCCCTGAGAGACAGGCTCGTTTCAGAACTATTGAGGTGACATGAGAAATCTGTGACTTCCAAAAAATTCAGACTTCTCCCCGATGAAAGAATGGAAATTTAGCTCAAGGGCTAGATGCCTAACTCAGTGTCCAGACAAAAATTTTATGTCATGTGGGCATCCCCTTTCTCCAGCATTAGCCACTCTTGGGCTGATCCATTCTCCAAAAATGGTCTTCCAAGACCAGATATGTACTTCACATTTGGGGGTTTTCATCTATAACATTTGTCCTACGGAAATTTCAAACCTAAGTTTTAGTGCTGTAAAATGTCTTTATTTTCTTGACTTGTTCCATGTGTTTATCAGTGATTTGGAGAAAGACACAGAAGGCATCTATGTTGAATCTGTGTGTTATAACACTGAGTAGGCAAGGGATACCTAATGGTTTGGATCAAGATTCTGTCACAGCGATCTCAACAGACTGGAATGCTTGGGCTAACACTAAAAAGATGATTAATGATAGCTTACATTCGTGGAGCCAAAACATAACATTTTCCTTACAACAGCTCTGTGAGGTCCAAGTATTAGTCCAAGTATTCTAATTCTCATCATGGTTCAGTAAATTGAAGCCCCCAAATCGTATGGCTTGGAAGTGGCAGAATAGAGACTGGGGCCCTGGTCACCCGACACCATGTTTTATGCTCTTCTACTCTACCACATCATGTAACAAAGATCAGAGTTGCAACTAGGGCGGAACCACTGGAATGTTATCTCAGGACATTGAAATTTAGGTTACCCTGGTAATACTTGCAGTGTTCAGCATGGAAACAAATGAGCATAATACTTAGCAGGAATAATTAGTTAAAATAGAAAGCTATTGGACAGTACCTGATTCTTCCACTTGATGGCCATTCATGCCAAGGTGAAAGTTTTTCTAGCCTGATGCCATCTCCCCATCCCACTTCACTGGCCTGTCTAATAGCAAACTTGAAAGAGGCCAAGATCTTAATTTTTCCCACTAGTGGTTTGAATTACTTACCCCAGATGCAAAAAATTATTAGTTACAGCTAAACAGGAATTGGGGCAGCTAGCTGGCATAGTGGATATAGAACGCCAGCTGGAGTTAGGAAGACCTGAGTTCACATCTGGCCTCAGATACTTACTAGCTGTGTGACCCTGGGCAAGTCATTTAACCCATTTGCCTCAGTTTCCTCATCTATAAAATAAGCTGGAAAAGGAAATGGTAAACCACTCTTTGCCAAGAAAACGCCAAATGGATCACAAAGACTTGGACATGGCTAAAACAACTGAACCACAAAAAATCAATGGAAATGGGTTCCAAAGATAATTTATACAAATATAGGGTGTCAGAGAGTTGATATGGACAGCAGTTCATGGAGGATGACAGTAGGAGTTTGAAATGATCATAAGGAGAATATGAGACAGCTGTGACACAGCACTTCCACAAAAAGAAAACTAATACAATCTTGGCCTTCCTTAGTAGAAGCAGGTTCATGTTAGGAGAGGTGGCAATCCCACTGTCTTCTGCTCTTGTCAGATGACATCTGGAATGTAATTTGGATGCCATATTTTTTTAAAAGGACATTGGGGAAAACTAGAGAATATTCAAAAAATGGTACCAGGATGCCCAAGCATCTGAAACTATAGGATGTGGAGAATAGATAAAGGAATTAGGAATGTTTATTCTGGAGAAAATTTAGAAAAGGTGTGATTTCTGGTTTTAGATATTTGAAGGGAAGTCGTGAAATAGGGAATAGTGTACCCAAGGAAGATGTATACTTGGAAGTTTTAGGTAAGTCACATTTGTTTCAAAATAAGGAATAGCAATGGAAACCATCCAACAACGGAATGGTCTTTGGAAAGTACTGAGCCCCCTCATCAATGCAGACATTCAGGGCCAACTGGCCATTGGTCAAGAATACTACAGGAAGGATTCCTGAATCAGGTAGAAGGTTAGATTAGATGGTGTTTGTGATCCTTTCCAACACTAAGAACCTCAGATTCTGTGACTAATTTGTTTCAACTGTTCATTTCAACAAGTGCAGTGCCTGTTATGAACCACTCCTTCAAACTGGGAAGACAGCCCAGGCAAGAAAGCTAAACTGGAGGCAAGCTGGGATTAATAGAGTGGATTTATTTTAAATAAGATTTTTGAAGTCACCAAATTCCTCTGAGGTTCTCTCCTCCGGTAATTCCATTTGTAATCCTCACTCACCTTTGATTCTGACAATTGCCATGGGGTCTTTTGGCTTCAAGGACCTAGGAAGCAGGTTCATGCTGTAGTAGGTTTTGTTATGTAAGTATGCAAGTGGCTTCAGGTTGTGTTACTAATGTCCCATGTGAAAGCACAAGCCATGTCCCTGTCACAAATTTCCCACAGCCTCTCCCCTCCTTTGCTAAGCAAATTACCTTTTTCTTCTGCTGTGTTTCCCAAAACTCAGTCTAGTTGAGCTCTGTGGACTTAGAGTCTGTAGAGTACCTGAAACCACCTCCCATGTGTGTTCTCTCCCCCATTAGAATATGAGCACAATGCCTTGTACACAGTTCAGTGCTTAATACATGCTTGTTGACTTTACTTGAGATCCCTGAAAGTGGGGACTGTGTTGCTCCTCTGTATTTTCAGTACTTAACACAATTCATTGCACGTAACAAATGCTTTTACATTCATTCATTCAATCAATCCATCTTTGGGCCAGGAAGATCTTTTAGAAATGAGAATCAGCCAAGCAGCCTCTTGGGAAATTAGAAGCATAGTGGTAAGGTTTAAATAACAAATCAGAGACATCAAATTGCTATTTTTGTGACTGAGTCTTGGAGAAGTTTTCAAATTGGTGGACTAGGGTCCCACAGAAAACCCAAAAGTAGCAACAGCTCAAAGACCTCAAACCTGATCCAAATAATTCCAGATGGAGAATTTTATCCTAACCACTCACTGGCAGCAAGAAAGTGAGGCCTGGAACTCTGGGTATTTATCACCTCTGCCTAATAAAGGTTTTCTGACTCTTCTATAGGCCCAAGACAGAAAGGAAAACAAAGTGTTGTTTAACCATTGTGGGCTTAGATTGTCAAAATAATTTCTGTGTAAATAATTGTCGTTCGCTCATGTCTAACTCTTCATGACCCCGTGGATCATACTGTCCATGGAGTGTTCTTGGGGAAAGATACTGGAGTGGTTCACCATTTCCTCTTCTTCAGCTCATTTTACAGTTGAAGAAACTGAGGCAAACAAGATTAAATGACTTGCCCAGAAACTCAATTTGAACTCAGGTCTTCCTGACTCCAGGCCTAGTGCTCTATTCAATGAGCCATCCAGCTGCCCCATGCAGATGAGTAGCAGACTTATGTATCTACTCCTAGACGCTCTCCTTTGAGCTTCAGTCTCACATCATGAACTGCCCCTTAGGCACCTCAAACTCAACATACCCCAAACAGAACTCATTATCTTTCCCTCAAAACCCTCCCATCTTCTGAACATCTCTCTTACTGTTGAGGATACCACCATCCATCCACTCTCTTCTGTGTCCCTCTTACTCATCACACATATGTGATCAGTTACCAGATTTTGTCGTTTCTATTTCCATAACATCCCTCATATACGTCTCTGCTAGTTTTTCATCCTCACACTTTTTCACTCGGCTGGTTAAGGTCCTCACCCCCTCTGACCAGGACTCTTGGAACCGTCTTGTGACATCTTGTATTTTCCCACTCCAATCCACCACACAGCTCCCAAAATGATATCCCTACAGCTCAGATTAGACCATGTCATTTAGGAGCTCCCTCTTAATTCAAGAATCAAATATAAACTCTTCTCTTTGGCATTTGAAGCCCTTCACAACCTGGCCCCTCTCTCTCTGTTAGGAGTCTTCTGAGACATTATTGCCCTTTACACAATCTATGGGTCTTAGGCGTGACTCTCCAGCTCCCATCCCTTTACCTTTCGCACTGGCTGTTCCCCATATTTGGCACGCTTTTCCTCCTCACCTCCACTCCTTACAGTCCCTGGCTTCCATTAAGACTGACTTAAGCATCACCTCCCCCAGGAGGCCTTTGCTGAAAGTCTTTCCTTCCTAGTACCTCAGTCTCTAAGGCTACTTTGTCTCATATATATATACACACACATATATTTCTTAAACTTTTTTATAGTGTTTTTTTCCAATTACATGTAAAGACAGTTTTTAACATTCATTTAAAAAATTTTGAGTTCCAAATTTTCATCCTCCCTCCTTCACCTTCTCCCTCCCTAAGAGAGTAAGCAATTCGATATAGGTTATATATATGCAATTATATAAAACATATTTCCATATTAGTCATGTTGTGAAAGAAGAAACAGACCAAAAAAATTGTTATGTATCTTTATATATACTTACATATATACATGTT
Source organism: Phalanger gymnotis (assembly GCA_028646595.1). NCBI lineage: Eukaryota > Metazoa > Chordata > Mammalia > Diprotodontia > Phalangeridae > Phalanger > Phalanger gymnotis. Next base: position 542,258,768 of record CM053622.1, on the reverse strand, counting down.
GCCTTCCCCGTTCAAATGTAAGCTTCTTGAGGGCAGGGACTGTTTTTGTTTTTTTCTTTGTAGTTCCAGGGCTTAGTATAGTACTTGGCATAGAGTTAGTATTTAATAAAAGCCCATTGTATAACAACAATGTTATTTGCAGCTACTGTGGTGGTGTAAGGCCAATAACACCAGCACACAGGAGGGCTTCTAGCACAGGTTCTTTGATCTGCTTTTCTAAGGAAAGCAACCTGAAGGGGTTAACGATCTTACTTTAATTAAACATACATATATCATTCACTTAGTTCAGGGGAAAAAGTCAGCACCCTGAACTGCAGAGCAAATACGAACAGAAACTACAAACAGATCAACGGACAGGCTTTGTCTGATCAAGACATCATATACATAGTTACCAAAAAGAGAAGCATCAACATCAAAGCTGGGGGGCGGTGCTTTAATGGCTATCCAGAATCACCAACACTCTTTCAGCTAGTATTTTCTTCAGTGGTCTTTTGGACCTCCTTTTCCATTTGGCTAATTCTGCCTTTCAAGGCATTCTTCTCCTCATTGGCTTTTTGGAGCTCTTTTGCCATTTGAGTTAGTCTATTTTTTAAGGTGTTGTTTTCTTCAGTATACTTTTCAGTATTTTTTTGAGTCTCTTTTAGCAAGTCATTGACTTGTTTTTC
>CM053622.1:542178404-542257603 GCA_028646595.1 Phalanger gymnotis | reverse complement strand
AAGCTGCCCCACCTCCGCTGCCCCAGGGGCAAGTGGCTGGAACCGCAAACTCAGTCACGCAGCTTTTCCCACTAACCTTCTCTGATGTCTTTGCTCTTTGTGGGTTGAGAGGTCTGGTACATGCCACAGCTCAGTATTTCAGGATGCCAGGGCACTTTCCGCTCGTCTCCTGGTCTGGTAGGTCCGCGTCTGGTCTGTTTGTGCCGTGCGCGCTGTGCTCAGCTCCGCTCCCCTCGGCTGGGGGCCGGGAGGTCCGTGTGGGACAGACCTTACCCAGAGACCATCCAGGCTGTCCTGGGCTGAGGCCCTGCTTCCCTCTGCCACTTTGTGGGTTCTGCAGCTCTAGAATTGGTTCAGAGCCATTGTTTTATAGGTTTTTGGAGGGACTTGGTGGGGAGCTCACGCCAGTCACTGCTTCCCAGCCGCCCTCTTGGCTCCGCCCCCCACCAACACTCTTTCAATGAGTGTGCCCCCAAAGGCAAAATGCTAACCTCTGAGTTTATATACACTTCTTCATGGTTAAAGGGTGTCCCAACCAAGAGACTCAGACCCATGTGACTTAGGCCTTCTTGTGACTTAAACTCTTGCTCAGAGTCAGAGGGTGGAACTAGACTTTCCCTTGACATAAGCAGGTCATCAAAGATTCCCAATTCAATCAAAGATTCATTAGTACTGAGAAGCACTCCAAAACAAAGACAACAAAAAGTCCACTTTGCTTACCATTACATTTGAAAAGCAAAACTTATCAAAGGCAGTTGATTACCTCAGCATTCCAGAAGAGAAAACAGTAAAAAAAAGTCCCACCCTAATTACCATAACACATTATCAAAGAGCCATAAGTAGATATTGTTTGCCTCAGTTTCCTCACCTGTAAAATGAGCTGGAGAAGGAATTGGTAAGCCCCACTTTTCCAAGAAAATACCAAATGGAGTCATGAAGAGTCGGACATGACTGAAATGACTGATAAACAACATGTACAAAGCACTGAGCTAGGTGTAGGGAATACAAAGACAAAAAATAGTCCCTCCCTCATGGAGCTTACCTTCTATTTGGATGATGGGGTGCAAGCTATACCCAGGTAAGTAAAAACAAGGTACTTTGAATGGAGGCAGAAAACTAACAATTGGAGAAGTAGATATCTGGAAAGGCTTCAAAGAAGAATGGATTTCTGAGTGGGGCCTTAATTTATAATTCTGAGAGCCTGATGTGTATCGAACACTGGCTGTATGAAAAACACATTGCTAAGTGCTGTGGGGTATACAAAGAGGAATAAGACCCAGTCCTTGTTCTCAATATTTGTTGTGTTTGTCCTTCGTTCTCGAAGAGGACCCTGGCATCAGGGAAATGATGACATGACTTGCAGTTGACTTTGATTTGAGTGAGGGAGGGCTGTGCTAGGTCACCAGCCTCACTTTCTCCTCCAGAGCCATCTGGATCCAGTGACCAGATATTCATCAGGATGACTGGAGATGGCCCAGGATATATTGGGAGACCCTGGCCCTTTTAGGCTAAGGCCTTTTCATGTGCTCACTTAGATTGAGGCAACGCCCATTCAGTAAATAGTCCTCTTTAAGGAGTGAGTCAAGAGAGAAGGGAGAGAGAAATTCCTGGTATTCAGTATTCCCAACTAGGGGAATGAAAATAAGTCATTTGGTGTTTGTTTTCCTGTCAACAGTGAGGTGTGACTAGCTTCTGGGCCCCAGGCTTGCACTGCCATCTGGCAAGCACAGATAGGGCCTGTCTCCATTCCAGTCACCAGGACAGCCCGTGAAAAGAGCCAGACCTAGAATCCTGTTTATTACACGCTTCAGAGGTGGGAAGAGCTCTCCATCTGTACAACTTCTTGCTTCAGAGACGCTCCTCTGGAACCCTCTGAGAGCCTCCTCAGGTTGTGAGGGAGGGTGGTACTGTTAGGACCTCTTTAGAAAGGGAGAAACAGGTACTGAGAGACTCGGGGGCCTTTCCATACTGGAACAGAAATCTTCTGGCAGTATTTATGCCCTCTTGAAAGAATCTAGAGAAACCTGTCCATGACATATGCTTTGCTTCAAGGTGTTTTGCAGAACTTTAAAATATTGGTAATATTATAGTACTGGCATGAACCCTGGGGTTTTTGGTCTTTGAGATCTCTGAGAATAGCTCTATTGTCATACTATAATTGGGTTGGGGGCATCTGTCGAATATGAAGGGTATTCTTCACTCTTTCCTTAATAGGTGCTTCCATAACACTGTTTTTCATTTTGCCAAAACATTTTGTGTGTATTCCTGAAGAAATGAGTATTGTTTAATTTATTTCATTTGGCAGCTTAGCAATTTTGTAATTGAGGTTTTAGATTTGTGAAACATAACGAATATCAAAAGCGCTGTTCAAAAATGTTTTTTAAAATCAAAGTATATAGAGGTTTCTACTTTTTTTCTCAGGAAAGTATAAATCATATAATATAGACCATTAGAGCTGGAAAAAAACCTTATAGAAATTGTAGTCCATTTTCTTTCCTCCTCCCATTATGATTTTACATATGAACAAACAGGCTCAGAGAGGTAAAGTCACTTGTCCAAGACAACACAGCTTGTTAGTAGAATGAGAGAAATCTTTTCCTCTCAGGGCTTTGCTAATCTTTGGGATCTCTCTCTTTCCTCACCCTGGGCTTTTTTTCTCTCAATCTATGTCTTTTTACTCACTCGTTTCTCTGTGTGCATCTGTTTTGGGGGTCTTCTCTCATCTTCTTTCATCTTCTCCCTACTTCTCTTAACTATTTTCCTATCCATTACCCCTTTTTAGTTTCATAAGAAAGAGTTGATGTGTGTACTTTTCATTATTTCTTGTATTTGTCCTACAGATCTTGGTTTACTTTTCTCAATTAAAAAAAGCAGATGTAACATTTTCCATTTCTGTTTCTTAAAAATAAAAACCCTAAAATAAGTTTTTACTTAATGTGTCTCAATTTCTTTTTTCCCTCATAAGTCTGAAGCCCTCAATTGGAGGGGAAAGGGGAAGAAATGTCCCCTCTACCTGATCTAAGGGATTCCTTTGCAATCAAATTAATGCGTATAGTAGAGTCTTACCAGTCATTCAGTCAATAAGCATCTACTAAGCTCCTACTATATGCCAAATCTGGTTATTTTCTAGTCCAAGGGTTCTTAACCATTTAAAAAAATAGACATCTTTTGGCAGGTTGGCCTGTTGTATGGACTCGAATAATGTTTGTGTTTTTAACTGATAATTGAAAGAAACACTAGATTTCAATAAGAAATTTGTGAAAATAAAGATTAATCAAGTTCATGGGCCTCTTGTAATCTGTCCATAGACCCCAGGTTAAAGTCCCTTCTTCTAGTCTAATAACAGAGATCATGAAGGTTTACAGAATGGAGGTACAAGGCAGGCTTTAAGCTTGAATCAAAAGCAGACCAGATGGTGGTCTTCTTCTCTCAGAGTTCTTTACTTGTTTTTTTTTTTTAATAAAGAAAAACTGGTAGACTTTTAAAGCTCCCAGTGACTAGACACCAGAGAGCAGAAGGAAGACTGCTGTGAGTTAGAGTAAATGTCTGCAGCTGATCTGAACTTGGCATGGAAACCAGGGTAGGAACTTCATCTTACTTGGTCTAATTAAGGCGAATAAAGGCAGGAATCTGGGTCTCATTTCTTGCTTTCCACTGCTGCTATCATTCAGCAGTCTCTTTGAAGTTTGTGCCATTCAGTTATTTTTATTTATTTCATTAAATATTTCCCAATCAATGTAAAAAAATTTTAACGATCATTTAAAAAATTTTTGAGTTTTCAGTTCTCTCCTTCTCTCCTGACCCTTTCTCCTCCCCAAGAAGGCAAGCAATTTGATCTCCATTATACATGTGAGGTCATGCAAAACATTTTCATATTAGCCATGTTCGTACCATTCAATTAAAACATTTCTCTCCTCCCCCCATTTTCATCACCTTTGGGAAAATTTTCCCTTTCCTCAATAATTTTTGCAACATGCTTACAATTTTCCTCTTCATCCTCTCCTCCATCATGTTCCTTGGTGCCTTCAACATAATGTTGACAATCCTTTTTAATGCCCTGGCCTCATAATTCCCAGACTTCCTTAATCCTCATGACCTTCATTTATTTTCAGTGATTCACCAACATAGTCAATGCACCTCATCGTCATTCTAAAGTTAAGCAGATCTCATAGGGCCTTAGAAGCCATTGAATCCACTCCCCCACCCCTTTACAGGGGAAAAAACTGAGACTCAGAGAGTAGGTTACCCAGGTAGTTAGTGTCTAAGGTAGGATTCAAATTCAGACCTTCCTGATTTCAAGTCCAGTATTCCATCTACTATCTCTAAAGCATTTAAAGCATTGATTTACTTGAGTGAACCTAGTTGATGATTCTAGAAGGCGTGTGGTGGGGGGGCGGGGGGGAGGGTGTCATTAGGAAGTGACAGTGTTGTTAAGAAAAGAAAATCAATAAAATATATTTTTAAGTTAAATAGGGACAGCTAGGTGTCACAGTGGATAGAGCACTGGGCTTGGAGTCAGGGGGACCTGAGTTCAAATTTGGCCTCACATGCTTACTAGCTGTGTGACCCTGGGCAAGTCACTTAACCCCGATTGCCTCTCTCCCCCCAAAATAAAAAAAAAAACCTTAAAAAAGTTAAATATCCAATGTATACCTCCTCTCTTTGCCTGCAACATCATTGTCTTAACACGAACATGTCTCCCATTTCCTTGGTGTAGAGAATCTGCTCTTTGTCTCTCATTATGATTTCTAGTACTTTGAACACTTCCGTTCTCCTGTCCATTACTCCTTTCTGGCTTCAGTTAACTTTTTGCCAAATACAGCTTGCTAAGTCAATCTTCTTGTAGGCAGCATGGTCCCTGAGAACAAGCATTGAACTAAGAATTGTAAGATGCAAGTTCAAATACTGGCTCAGCCACTTACTCCCTGTGTGACCTTGGCAGTCACTGACCTTCTCTGGGTCCTAGTGTCCTCATCTGTAAAGGAGAGGTCATCTGAGCTAGATGACCTCTAAGGGGACTTCAGCTTCAATTCTCTTTTCGTGGCCAGTCCTCAAAGATGGATAATCCTCACCAATGACTTCTTCCACTTCTCAGAGACAGGCATTGTTGGAGAAAATCACAAGATGGTGCTTGATGGTCTACACAACAGGACAGTCCTCAGCTGCTCCTTCACTATTAATGGACAATGCTTTTGTTCACCTCTTGTTGATTCCCTGTTGACTTTTCCACACTAGCTATTCCAAACTTTTCTCTTTTGCCCCCTCACTTTGGTAACTCTGTTTTCACAATGAATATTTTGGTTTTGTGGGAAGAGCACTGGATTTTGACCCAGAAGACCTGGGTTTAAGTCCCAGATCTCTTGCTTCCTAATTGTGTGATTTTGATAAACTCACATAACCCCCCCCGAGACTCAGTTTCCTCATCTGTAAAATAAGAATAGAATACTTACCTACCACACAGACTTATTGTGAAGAAAGTGACTTACAAATTCTGAATCTTTACATACATGTAAGCCATCATTATTATCGTGGCTATCTGAAATCGATTCTACAGAATCTCCGAATGTCTTTCTATTTTCTGCTTTTTCTCTGATGTGAGGAGTGAACCTCTTTCCTTTCAAGGCTAACCCTTGATTTGCAGATTTACTTTGAAAGCCATTTGAAAATTATAGTAGGTTATAAAAATTCCTACTCATTAGACATTCTAAAATATAATTAGACTAATACATTCTAGACTTTGGCAGAGGTTTTACTCCAAGGGGTCAGTTTTTATATAGCTGTGGGCTTGTTAGGCTGGAGATTTTATTGTAAAGTCAGCCTTGCCTTTTGGTATGTATACAACACATTATTGTGTTTGTTAATGTTCAACATGTGAAGGCAGAGAAAGAAAAATTTAAAAAAAACTCTGATTCTGGATGTTTTCTAAAGAAGTTGACTTTATTTGTACATAGATGGAAACAGTGAAATTGTAAAAAAAAAAAATACACTAAAAAAGGACAAATGTGCTTTTTCATTTTCTTTCCTTGAATTCTTTATTCCCTTCTCTGAGCCAACTTCTGTAGGATTTTAGAGATGGAAGGGCCCTTAAAGATTAGATAAATTTGAGGACTTCTTAAAGCCAACATGTAAGAACTCACTTTTTAAATGGAACCCTGGGTTTAAAAGGCCAGTTGTGTGGGACTTTCTCCTCATTGGCGGAAATTGATTACTCAGTCCCCCTCCATCTGTGTTAGGGTTGGGCAGAGTTGCCAAGAGCAAGAAAGGGAGAGATCTGAGTTTCTTTTAGCTTCTAGCTTCATGAGAAAAGATGTACAATGCCAACCTCTCTTGCAGTTGCTAAATGGAGAGACACTCTTGGAAAAAGTTGACATGGGTGTAGCTGGCAGTCTCTATCCTATCCCTTTCTTTAGCTTGCTTTACTAGAGATTTTCCCCTTGGGTGAGATTTGGGACTCTGTCTTAGTTAATCTGAGATATCTCACTTCCAATAGAAGAGCTCCTTCAATCTGCATTTTCTGCTATATATTCTGGCATAGCTTTCATTTCTTTCCTGAATTTTTCCTTTACTGTTCTTATTTGATTTTTAAAGTCATTCATTCATTCTCTTTTTTAATCTCTCTCTTTAGCTCTTTTAGTGATTCTTGTTGGGTTTGTGTCTGATCCGCATTTTTCTTTTAGACTTTGTTTGCAGATGTTTTCAGGTTGTTGTCTTCCTAATTTGTGTCTTGAGCTTCCCTCTCTCCATAGATTCTTTTTATGCTCAGGTTATTTTTTGTTGTTGTTGTTTGCTCATTTTTCCAGCCTATTTCTTGACTTTGGACTTTATGTTAGAACAGGGCTCTGCTCACCTCTGGTAGGAGAGATGGCTGTCCTGAGCTTCTTTCTGTAGCTTGATCTGGGACTCTGTAGATTTTCTGTGCTTCCAAGGTAGTGTGATCCAGGGAGAGGTCTGGCCACTGTTCGTCTGGTCTGTGTATTGGTTCTTATACAGGTAGGGCCCCCTGCTCCCTCATGACCACAACTGTTCCTTTCCACATTGGAATTGCAATTCAGAACTGGGTAATAGACTATGCAGCTGCCAAATGGCACTTGATCCTATGCCCAGTGGGGTCCCCTGGAATCTTTCTGACAAGGTGTTCAGTTCCTGTACCATCCTTGTGTATTGGACAATCCCACAGCTGGTGCCTCTATATACTCAGCCAACCCCTACCTCAGCATCTGCAAACCTCTTTGTCCTGTTAAGCTGCTCTGGACTGGAAAAATGACTCACTGTTACTTTTGTTAGCTTTTCTGCTCAGAATTTGATTTAACATTTTCTGTGGTCATTTTGTAGCAGAGTTTTGGGGGGATGTTTGGCAGTTGTGACCATTCTACCATCTTGACTCCACCCTCTCTAGCATATATTCTCGTATGTTTATTTTCTCAGATTTCTGTTTTGCTCTCAATATGGATAAATGGATTTCTTTGCTATTTGCTATATGTGTTTAACTGTGAAACTGACATTTGGTGGGGAGGAAGCCATACCTTGGATGTAAAGCTTGGGGTCTTCCTTTGCCCATTAATGAATAGCAATCAGGAGTTTAGCTTGAACCTTAAATTACTTCCCCTAAACTAGCAATGTTTAAGAGAACAGATAGAATTCTAGCCCCTCTCCCTAAGCAATGTAGAGTGGCCAGCCTCTGGCCCCAAACCCCCTACTTCCCTTCCTAGCAGGCATTAAAGTCTCTCTTGGAGAAGGTTGGAGGGAGGAGACTTTAGAGATACTTATTCATGTCTCTGTGTGAGCCACGTCAAGACAGACACATTGCAGAAGTATTTTTATAACTGTATTTTAATAGCATTGGTTTCTTCTGTAACCCTATTTTTTATGCATTTAAAAACATAGGCTCCCCAAATAGTTAATTCCTTCAGTGCTTTGCATTGGTTTGCATCTGGTTTGCATCTCCATCATCGATGATGTTGTAGCACACCTAGTGTGTATGATAGAACCAGCCTAAAGCCTCTTCTTTTTAACATGAGTGGGGAACTAAAGATAAAATCTGCCAGCTGCCAATGTCTTCTAAGATGAGTAAATGTGCTGCTGTATGTCACATCTCGGAAATCTGCCCACCCCATTTCTGCTTCACTGTTGCCAACTATGTGTTGATTTAGCTTTCCCTCCAAATTAGCAGTGAACTGTTCATGTTCAGAGAAGTACTCTACTATACTTGTAAGAGATATAGGGAAATGAGCTGTTCTATCACACCACCCCCACAACACACCCCTAGCCCTCTTAAAAAAGGCTTCCCTGGACTGCCAAAGGAGTCCATGATGGAGAAAAGGTTAAGAATCCTTGGACTAGTCTAAGGCCCTCATTTTATATATGAGGAAATTCAGACCTAAAAATGACAAAGTGACTTGCCAAGGTCACACAGCTGGTTAATGTTGTGTGTCAGGAGCTTCTTCCTCTTAGTCAGTGCCCCCTATCCACAGTCCCATGCCACCCCATCTCCTCCATTGAGGAGGTCCACTCTCAAGACAATCTCAAATGCCGACTTTCAGGAGATTTAAAGTTCCCTGAGGACAAAGACTTTTTCATTTTGTCTGTGCATCTCCACCTTGTACCTTTGCATATAGTAGGTGCTTAATAAATGCATGTTGGATTGAGGCCAACTCCTTCATGTGTAACCTTCCCTGACTCCCAAACTCTGTGTGTTCTCCTCTCTCCCTGCCTTAGGGCAGTTTTATTCTGCCTTCTTGTATAGCTGTGTGAAAGGCAACATAGAATAGATGGATAAATAGATAAAATGTTTATTCACCACTTACTATGTATTAGGCAAGTGCAGTGGAAAGAACTTAGGCTTCAGTAAGTAGTTAGGTAAACTGTTCACAGGGCTGCTGCAAATCTCCAAGCTCCATTTATGTGCCAATGTTCATTCTTAAAAAGATATTCATATATTAATTTTTTTGTTGGGGGAGATAATGTGACAAAGTGGATGGAGAGCTGGCCTCAGAGTCAGAAAGATCCAGGTTTAAATCCTGCCTCCTACACATACTGGCTGTGTGCCTGTGGACAGTCACTTACCCACCCAGTGTCCAAGGCAAAATTATAAATTATATGAATTTATATACAAATTATAGACCATGTGCTGGTCTGCCTTGGAAGAATAATTTTCCTGTCTGCAATTCCCTATAGCAGTGAAATCAAAGGATCAATCCCAATTTTATTTTTAAAGTTGTCTTGTTGGCTTTTGTTTTTATATCACCAGACTCCCTCTTCCCTTCCCCTAACCATAGAGTCTTCACTTGTGGCAGTGGTATTAAGAAAAAACAAAACAAAAACAAGAATTCAGCAAAACCATCCTCCAGAGTGACCAGGGTGGGGAACCTGGAGCCTTTAGCCCACATATGGCCTTCTAGGTCCTTTGTGTGGCCTTTGGACTGAATCCAAATTTAACAGGGACAGCCTCTGGCCCCAACCTCCTACTTCCCTTCCTGGCAAGAAACTTGTCCTCTAAAATTTGTATTTAGTCCAAAGGCCACACTTAAGGACCTAAAAAACCACGTGTGGCCTGAAGGCAGCAGGTTCCCCACCCCTCCTTCAGAGAGTCTGTGGCTGACAATGTATACAGGATTCTATATCTATAGCCCCCACCCCACCTCGTTGGCCGAAGGAGGGAGATGCATTTTCTCCTCTCCTTGTCCTGGCTCGTTGCAATTACTCTTCATTCTCTTTTGTTTTATCGCTCTTCCTGTTTGTCTTGTTACAGTCATTGTACATTTCCTCTCTTCTCACCTGCCAGGTGTCGTTTGAGGTGTCTGTAGAAGCCCGGAGTTGCCCTTCCAAAGACACTGTGCACACGTTCACCCTGAGGCCGGTTGGATTCCGGGACGCCCTGGAGCTCGTGGTGACCTACAACTGCTTATGCAGCTGCACCAATAGGACTGAGCAGGACAGCCCCCGATGCAGCGGGAATGGGACCTACACCTGCGGCACCTGCGAGTGCTACCCGAGCTACCTGGGCTCCAGGTGTGAGTGTCAGGAGGGAGAGAACCGGGACCTCTATCAAAATCTGTGCCGAGAGACCGAGGGCAAGCCCCTGTGCAGCGGGCGGGGGGAATGCAGCTGCAACCAGTGCTCCTGCTACGAGAGTGAGTTTGGGAAGATCTATGGGCCCTTCTGCGAGTGCGACAACTTTTCCTGCGCCAGAAACAAGGGGGTCCTCTGTTCAGGTAGGTGTGTGACAGGGAGTGACCTCGGCTTTGCTTAAGCCCTCCAAGGTGGGAATGCGGCTGCCTGAATATATGTCCCACCACCCTAGGTGCTGTTGGATGTTCTTGCAGGGATGGGTCCTTCTCCCTCGAGCCATCATACCTACCTCCTTCCCTTCTGGGAAGGCAGCATGGTGTAGTGGAAAGAACACTGACTATAATCCCTGGACCTGGTTCAAATCCTGCCTGGAACATTTATTACTCACTTGACCTTAGGCAAAACACCTAACTCCTTGGGCCTCAGTTTCCTCATCTGTCAAATGAGGGAGTTGGACTAGATCGTGTCTAGCTGCCTCCTTTCAGCCTAGAGGAACAACACAGAACAAATGTATTTCCCTTTTTATAAGACAGCTTTTCAAATATACAAAGACAAGTACATCTCTAAGGACAGAGTCCTTAGTTTTATGAAGAATAAGAAAAAAATGTCGTTTTGGCAAAAGTGTTGTGGATGTGGAACAGCTTTTTAAAAATTCAAGTTAAATTTTACTGCTATATGTCACCTGTATTTCCCAATGTTACCCCTCCTTTCTCTGCCTCCCACAGAGATATCCCTTAAAACAAACAAACAAAAAATGGAAAAGAGAGGAGAAACCACAGGAGCATAAATTTATAGCTAGATGGGACCTTGGAGGCCACTGAGCCTAACCATTCATTTTACAGATGAGGACATCGAGGCACAGAACTGTGAAGTGACCTGCCCAGAGTTATACGAGCTAATTTATATCTGAAATAGGATTTGAACCCAGGTCTTTCTCACTGCAAGTCCAGTGCCCTATCCACTGTCCCACACTGCCTAAAAACATCTCAGCAATATTAACCAACGTATCAAAAAAGCCTGATGACATGAACATGGGAGAACTTTGAGTATCGAACAGAAACTGAGAAATCCTGATCATTAAGGAATGATGTCTAGGTCATGGTGCATGCTGTGGTCTGGGAGAAATTGTAAAGAAATAGTTGTTCCTCAGAATAAACAGAAACTTCTAGTGCTTGACAAGTTGGGGTTTGCTTATGCAACTCTTGGCCCACATGTGTTAGAGCTTTTCCAATTTGTGGCTTCTCAAGCCTGCTGATCGAGAGGAGAAGTGAGAAGGAGTCCAGTCAGAAAGAGGAGAACCTCAGAGAACCTATTGGGGAATGAATTTCTACAGCTTTGTGGGTCAGTCAGCAAGCAACTACGTGGCAGGCTTTTGCTCCGTTGTTATTGTTGTTCAGTTGTGTCTGACTCTTCATGACCCCACTTGGGGTTTTCTTGGCAAAGATCCTGGAGCGGTTTGCCATTTCCTTCTCCAGCTCATTTGACAGATGAGGAAACTGAGGCAAACGGGTTAAGTGACTTGCCCAGGGTCACACAGCTAGTAAGTGTCTGAGGCCAGATTTGGACTCAGGCTGGGTGCTCTATTCACTCTGTCACCTCGTCGCCCTTTGGGTAGCTGTACTTAAATCCCTGGGAAGACTGGGAGCAGATATGAAACCTTAAAATGTTTCAGAAAAAGATATAGGAAAATATGCTCTTGAGTTAGGATTAGAATACTTTTCTTTCTTGTAGTAATGATAGTAACAATTTCTCTGTTGATAGTGACATATTTTACAAGGTGTTTTAACACAGAAGTAGTGTAGTATATTCGAAAGAGCCCTGGGTTTGTGGTCAGGACTAGATTTCCATTCCTGGCTCTCCTACTTACTAGTCCTACCACTTGAGCAAGTCAGTGAGCCCCTCTAGGCCTCAGTGTAGAATGTAAGGGATGGGGCGGAAGACAGGTTCTAAGTCTCTTTTCTCCTCTAAATCCTATGGTCTCTCTAGGTCCTTATAACATTCCCACAGAGGGAGTGGATAAATGCCAGGAAGAATCCTGGGGAATGTTTCCATCTGGGAAATATGGTTTTGTGCATGTTGCATAATTTGTGCCCCTCCCCACCTCCCCAATTCCTAGGGTTCTCCCTGGGTCAGGACCAGGGGAGAGATACCTGAGACACAAACATAGATGTCTTAGTGGCACTTGGTAGGGAAAGCTTTTCTTTTACTTGAACTTTCGAAGTTGAGAATATATTGAGGGAAGCTGCTCTGCCTGCAAACCTCTCAAACCCTCGGGGCTTTTGAAGTTAGTGTTTTGTTTTGCAGAATTTCACCAGAGTCTCCCCGTCCCCCCACAGACATTGGGGGCTGATGCCCTAGTTTTTATCCAGCCCTTCCTTCCTATACTCAGACGATCCTGTGGCATTGGGAAACCCATACCCATCATGGTGTAAGGAAAGCATATGAGCTTGGCCAGGGCTCCTAGACCCAGTGAGAGATGATACTCCAAGTTTGCACTCTGGCTTGTTTGGGTTTGCTGGACTTCTAGTGAGTCATTAAAATAAAACTCTTTGGTTTTCCTCTTCCTCCCCTCTCCCTCCCCCCCACCCTGTCATGTGACAAGAGAAAGACATATTTAAAAGATTCGAAAAGGGCAACAGCTGTTCAGAATCTCCTGTGGAATCGTAGGATCATAGATCGAGGACCCAGGGGGACAATCTGAGTCAATCCTCTTATTTTAGAGATGAGGAAACTGGTGCCTAGGACCTAAAGTGATTTGGTCAGAGGTAGGATTTGAACCCAAGTTCTCTGACCACAGAGTCAAGAATCTTCACACATAGAGCAAGGAAATCATTTCTATGGATGTGAATGCCCACTGAGGATGTCTTGAGTATGAGCATGGGCAAAGCTTTCTAATCTGGATGTGGATAATATACCGTACACAGAAGTATAGGTGGGCTACCTTGGGGCTGAGCCAGGGTACAATCTTACCGCCCATTGGCTGCCCCAAGTTCAAAGCTACTGACACTGTCTATGATAGCTGAAGTTGGTCAGATCTTGAGAAAGGCATGCCATATATTCCTGTTCCTTCATAAAGTCCTAAAAGGGCCAGGGTCTCCCAATGCATCCTGGGCCATCTCTAGTCATCCTGATGAATATCAGGCCACTGGACCCAGATGGCTTTGGAGGAGAAAGTGAGGCTGGTGACCTTGCACAGCCCTCCCTCACTCAAGTCAAAGTCAACTACAAGTCATGCCCTCATTTCCCTGATGTCATGGTCCTCTTTGAGAATGAGGGATAAACACAACAACAAAGCCAAGGGATTCATTCAAGTCATTCTACCTGGAACAGGTTCATTGTAATAAATATTAATAGATTAATAATGAATAGATAATAATAATTAATATATTAATATGTATCTATAGAGTGCCTTAAATTTTGCAAAGTGCTTTGCAAATGTTATCTCATTTGAATCTCGGAAACTCTGTGAGCCACAGACTGCAGCACTTATCATCCTGATTTATAGATTAAGAAATAGGTTTAGAGGGGTTAAATAGTAAGATTGACTTTCTGAAGTGTGATGTCTTCAATTTTAAATTTCAAAAAATTCTTTTATATATGGGAGTGGGAGGTGGGCAAGGGAGAGAAAGAGAAAAAGAAAGAGAGACAGAGACAGAAACCGAAGGGAAGGGAAAAGACAGGGGAGAAGGCAGATGAGAGAGGAAGGAGAAGAGAAAGAGCACACTGAAGTTCTGAAAAAGCACCTGATGTGGTTCAAAGGTGCTATGCCCGATGACAAGAAGTAGCTACCCCTATCACATGTCAATTTACATTGAAACCTTGGGACGCCCCAAGAGGAGGGACCTTTATCCAGGGAGCCCGAATCTAAAATCACATTTGCACCTTTCCCAACAACTTTTATCAAAAAAAAAAAAAGGATAGCTTACTATTGGGCAAAGCCAATGTTTATCTCTTGGAATTTTGAGACTTGATAGGACAAGCCCAGAGTAATTACACAAACACTTTGCTGTTCATTCTCTCTTGTCCCTGTGTGATTCTCATCATCGTGCGTGGGCAGCACTTAGTATTGTTGACACTCAGGTGTCAGCTGCTGCCTCTCAAAATATCAGGGAGCCTTTATTAAGAGGGGTGGGGTTGCTGATGAATACCCAGAGTTGGAGGCTTCAGTTCCTTGGCGCCAGTGGTTAGCTTAGAACTTTCTGTCTGGAATTGTTTGTATCAGGTTTGAGGTCTTTGAGCTGTTGTTCTTTTTGGGGTTTTTGTGGGAGAGAAACTTGTTTCCCAAGAGCTGGTCTGGTCTTGAGCTTGCTGACTCAGTCACTCAGACAGCTGACTTCAGCTTTTTCCAGAGGTTCCCTGCCTCCCCACTCCTTTCCCCTACCCTGGGGCTACGGACTCAATCAAGAAGGGGGAGTTCTGTTGACTTCCCTGCTTTGTTGCAGCCATTCAGAGCTGATGTGTTTGTAAAGCCTTGCTCGTGTAGAGAGGATAAGTGAACTCCAGCCCAGCACATCAGGGGCCTAGAGCCAGACCTGGTACAACCTCGTTAGCTACTTGTGGCTGTTCAGGCATCCACAGGTTTGATTCGAACAGACCCAACTGCTGGTGAATGGGTGACACTGGTATGGTAGCTCACTTCTGTTTGGCCTCAGTTTTTCCATCTACAACATGTCTAGAACCCTCCTCAGCTACATCTCTAATATAAAGGTTCACTTCAGTTGATTTTCAGTCATGTCTGACTCTCCATGACTCTATTTGGGGTTTTCTTGGCAAAGATACTGGAGTGGTTTGTCATTTCTTCTCCAGAAGCTCATTTTAAAGATGAGGAAACTGAGGCAAACAGGGTTAAGTGACTTGCACAGGATCATACAGCTAGTAAGTGTCTGAGGCCAGATTTGAACTCAAAGATGAGTTTTCCTGAATCCATGCCCAGCACTTTATCTGCTGTGCCTGCTAGTGGTCTTAGAAAAAAGAGAAGGTATTGAATGTGTTTGAAAATTGTTTATCTGGCCATGAAAATTAGTGTGCTCCATTCTTAGAGCCTAAAGTAAATCAGGCTGGGAATCTGAAAGACATTTAGTAACCTTTCCTTCCTTTCCATAACCCTTTTAAATGAGTCGTCTTGGAAAAATGTGTGTATAGTTTGAAGCTGTCTGCACGTCAGGGTGGACCCATGTCTCTGTGGGAACTGGAGGGAACATTATTACTGAAAGATGCCTCTTACTGGAGACATCTAGAAGGCTGGCCACTGAGAAGCAGATGCCTAGCAGGGTCTCAGCACCTGCCACCCAACATCCATTCTCTAGGGTCCAAGAATTGGGAGACTGCAAGTACAAATTAGATATGCAGCTCTAGGTTGGATCTAACCACAGCTTTATCATTAGTGGAATGCTTTATCTCCCCATCTCTGCCTTCTGGCTTCCCTGGTTTTCTTCAAGCCTCAGCTAAAATCCCACCTTCTACAAGAAACCTTTCCTACTCCCCTTTAATGCTAATGACTTCTCCAGTTTATTTGTATACATCTTGTTTGTATATATTATTGTTCAGTCATTTCAGTGGTGTCCTACTCTTTGTGACCCCATTTGGGGTTTTCTTGGCAAAGATACTGGAATGGTTTGCCGTTTCCTTTTCCCAGCTCATTTTACAGAGGAGAAAACTGAGGCAAACAGGGTCAAGTGACTTGCCCAGGGTCACACAGCTAGTGAGTGTCTGAGGCCAGATTTGAACTCATAAAGATGAGTGTTCCTGACTCCAGGCTGGGCTCTATCCACTGCACCACCTAGCCACTGTGTTTGTATATAGTTGTTTGCATCCCTTCTCTTAGAATGCAAAGTCCTTGAGAAGACGGATCGTTTTCTACATTCCTTTGTATACTGAGTGCTTATTATATTGCCTAGAACATAGTAGACACTTAATAAATGCATTTTGATTGACTGACTTACTTCTCCACCTGTGGTATAGGCTTTATGTCTGCCCTGGACAGACTCCTGTATACCCATCTGCTAATGAAGAGGCAGAGAGAGGTGGGGAGGGGTAGAAGCCTCAGTCACTGAATATCTTCTCCCCTATCACCACCACCACCTTTCTTTCTTGGGTTCCTTCATTTTTTATTCCTGAAAGTATAGAAAGACCCAAGTTGTTGCCATTTTAGGGTCTATCTCAATCTATGAAAAACTTTTAATTAAATTCAGGAATCTGATTATGTGCCAGGCCTTGGGCAAATGTTGGAGATACAAACACAAGATTTAAAAATGGCACTCATAGTCTACCAAAGGTCGAAACAGCATGTACACATACAAATAAATGCGAACTGTATTCAGAGTATATATTCTGGAAGGAAGTTACAAGACTATATGAAGGGTAGTTTGTTAACAATGGAATAGGGCATCAGGCATTGTGGAGAAGCAGGGTAGGGTAAGGACCCTAGACAGAGGGGACTCAGATGGATGGGTAAGTGGGAAGAGAGAGTGATGACCAGGGGAACAAGGTTTCCTTAGGCAGCCTACTATTCAAAATCATAGGGTTCTGTGTGGAATTAGAGGAGATAGATTGTTATGGCTTTTGAGGTAGCCAAGATAAAGTTTATTCAGTTATCAGCCCCTGCAAAAGGTATAAAGTGGGATAGAAGTAATAGATGCATAGTAGCTAAAAGGATGCCCAGCCCCTGGTCAATAATCAGTTAATATGCATTTATTAAATATTATGTGCCAGGCACTCCACTAAACATTGAGGGACAGAAAGACCAAAAAAAAATTCCCTGCCCTCAAAGAGTTTACATTCTAATGGTCTAGCCTCATAGTCAAAGCAAGGTTTGGTGGACTCCTAGGGCCAGGCTGATTAAATCAGGGTGGGGTATGTTTGAGGCACTCTCATTTTTTTTAAAAAATCAATTTATTTTTTGTTTTTAGTTTACAACATTCAGTTCCACAAGTTTTAGGGTTCCAAATTTTCTCTCCTCCCTCTCCTCCCCCCTTGCCCCCCCCCAAGAAAGCATGTAATCCAATGTAGGTTCTACATATAGCTTCACATTGAACTTATTTACACAATAGTCCAGTTGTAAATCCAGAAGGATTATAACCAATGGAATGAATCATGAGAAAGGAGAAACAAAACCAACAAAGAAGAAAAAAGAAAAAGAAAAGAGAAAGCCAATAGTTTGCCTCAATCTGCATTCAGACTCCATAATACTTTCTCTGGATGTGCATAGCTTCCTCCATCATGAGTCTTTTGGAGGTGCCTTTGAACCCTGAGCATTGATGAAAGGAGTCAAGTCTATCAAAGTTAGTCCTTACAGATACTGTGTGTCTGTAATTGTGTATGATGACCTCCTGGTTCTGCTCCTCTCACTCAGCATCAGTTCGTATAAGTCATTCCAGGTTATACTGAAGTCCATCTGTTCCTCATTTCTTATTGCACAATAGTATTCCATTGCATTCATATACCACAATTTGTTTAGTCATTCCCCAGTTGATGGGCATACCCTTGATTTCCAATTCTTCGCCACCACAAAGAGAGTTGCTATAAATATTTTTGTAGATACAGGTCCATTTCCCACTTGTATGATGTGGTATTGCTGGGTCAAAGGGTATGTGCATTTTTATAGCCCCTTGGGCATAGTTGAGGTACTCTCATTTTTAGCCTGGTCGGTCCAACCCCAAGACTCCAGTGTTGGGTGATAAGGGCTCAGGAGTACATTTATTCTTAGACTGATGGCTAGTTTGGAATGGGAAGGAAAGCAGGTACATAATAATATTTACTGTGGCATCTTCCCAACATACTTGGGAATGGTATGCGTTAGGACACATACCACTTACGTTTTTTCTGTTGTTCAATTATTTCAATTGTGTCTGCCTCTTTGTGACTCTATTTGGGGTTTTCTTAGCAAAGGTACTGGAGTAGTTTGCCATTTCATTCTCCAGCTCATTTTACAGATGAGGAAACTGAGGCAAATGGGGTTAAGTGACTTGCCCAGGGTCACATAGGGTAAGTTTTCGAGGCCAGATTTGAATTCAGGAACAGTCTTCCTGTCTCCAACCTGGGTGCTCTATCCACTGAGCCACCTAGCTGCCCCACCATGCATGCTTACAAAGGGCTAATCTAAGGCTGACCTCCAAAATTACTTGTCACTATCAATGTTTTTTTTTCCCTATTATATAGTGATTTTAAATGGATGACATCTAAATAGAATGTTTACTTATTTGCCACGTTTCCAAAGATTGCAAAGCTTTACGTTATCTGGTGATAGATAGCTTACTTTATATGGTGGGATCATCAACCCAGGCTGACCGAATTTATTCTTAAAAAAACTTCTTATTAAATTATTCTTGTAAACATGACGTAATTAATTTTCCTCCTTTCCCAAATCTCTGATATATTAGTTGGCCCTCCTTATAGTACAAATGTTTATTCTGTGCTTTTAAACTCCAACTTTAAACCTACCTCCATGTTCTGAGAAGACTTATTGTGACATGGTAAAGGTCCTTGGTTCTCAAAAGCTTTGCTGGTGGAATGCAAGCTTTGGTAGGACTAACCATGCTGGAAGTGCTTTATGGGCCCAGTGGTATATTATTTGTCTTTGAACGAGCAGCCTTACCAGCTGCAGTGAAGTGTATCACTAAGAGGTCACTTATTCAGCCATAGCAACTCATGAATAGCAAAGGGCCTTGGGGTAGCCCCTCCATGGGTCAATGGTTTTGAGTTATAAGACCCAGGTTTGAATGTCATCTCTGACTGTTGACTATTCTTTTCATATGATGACTCTTTTAAAAAAATGTAATTTATTTTTTATTTTTAATATCTTTTTCTTTTTAAAGTTTGAGTTCCAAATTCTCTCCTTCCTTCCTACCCTCTTCCACATCCACTGAGAAGAAAAGCAATATGATATTAATTATACATGTGAAATCATGCAAAACATTTCTCCTTTAGCCATATTTCCAAAAAAAGCAAAAAAAAAAGAGTGAGAAAAGTATACTTCAGTTTGCACTCAGAGTTGATCAGTTCTCTCTCTGGAGGAGGGTAGCATGTTTTCCATCACGAGTCCTTTTCTGCCAGTTAACTGTTCATATGACTCGGACAAGTTATGTGATTTCTGTTGGCCTCAGTTTCTTCATCTGTAAGATAAGCAAGGATAGACTCAGCCAGCTCTAAATCTTTGATCAAGATTTAGGAAGATGGGCTGCAGGACCTAGCGATGGTTAGCCTGGAGGAGGCATGACTAAATGCTCGCTCCGTTAGATGTATATGAATGGGCCGAAACACAGAAGAGGGAATGAACTTGTTGCGGGTGGCTCCAGAACCTAGAACCAGAAGCAAAGAGGAGGTGGGGGAAGGGTAGAGGAGGATGGCACGGTAGAAAAGTTATTGTGCTTTGGTATCACAGGAGTTGGAATTCTAGCTTCTGCAGCCCATTACTGTGTGGCCTTTAGCCAGTCACTTAGCATCTCTGGGCCTCAGTTTCCCCATTGGTAAAATTGGGAGGGGGAGGGCTAGATGGCACAGGTCTGACCATGTCCCTCCCCCTACTCAGTATACTCCAGTGGCTCCCTATTACTTCCAGAATCAAATACAAAATGCTCTGTTTGGCACCGAATGCCCTCCGTAGCTTCCCTCCCACTCCCCCGGCCTTCTTACACCTTAATGATGCTAGCTTACTTGCTGACATGGCGCCACATCTCTCACCTCCAGGCCTTTTCACCAAACGTCCCCTGTGTTTGGAGGTCTCTGCCTACTTATCTCCACCTCCTCGGATTCCTTCGAGTCCCTACTAACATCTCACTTTCTACAAGAAGTCTCTCCTGATCCCTCTTAGGTCTTGTGCCTTCTTCTGTTGATCATCCCCAGCTTGTCAGGTACACATCTATATAGATAACATATCTGTACATGATCCTCTGTGTGTCGTTCCCCACCCCCACCATCAGACTGTGAGTTCTGCTGAGCAGGGACTGTCTTCTGCCCTTCTTTTTACCGTCAGTGCTTAGCACATCTGTTATTGTTCAGTCGTTTCTGTCCTGTCTGACTCTTCGTGGCTCCATTTAGGGTTTTCTTAGCAGAGATACTGGAGCAGTTTGCCATTTCCTTTCCAGCTCATTTTACAGATGAGGAAACTGAGGCAGACAGGGTTAAGTGATTTGCCCAAGATCACACAGTAAATGTCTGAGGCCAGATTTGAACTCACAAAGATGAGTCTTCCTGACTTCAGGTCTGGAATCCTATTCACTGCATCACCTAGCTGCCTAGCACATAGTAGGTGCTTAATAAATGCTCATCGAGTAACATATTCTATTGTGGAAAAAACAACTTATATACAAATAAACAAATCCCTAATATAAGCATAGGTACTGGACCTGTGACTTTATTATAATAGTTATTAGTTTTATTAGATCAAGAAACTCCCTTTACTGATGCAGGTGGACATCTTCTCTACAACAGATAGTCTTAGAGAGTCGCCTAGAACACTAGGAGGTTAAGTGACTTGCCTAGGGTCACACAACCAGTGAGAGTCAGAAGCTGGGCTAGAATCCAGGTCTTCCTGGCTCTATTTAGAGTGCCACGCACGCTCCCTTTGTATATATTTTATGTGTTGCGTATGCAGTACATACAAAATAAAAAACAAAGTCATTTCAGGGAAAGGGAGAAAGCACTGACAACTGGGGAGACTGAGATATAACACATTGCCTGCAGTCATAGTTTGTTAGCATTATGCTCAAAGTCGATCTACTATTTCTATCCGTATGAGGTTGGTTGTGACTAAAACCATACTCTGCATTCTCTTCTATCCCAAACAAGCCAAAAACGGCCCACTGTCCTCATAGAGTTGACTCAGAGCCTTCGCCAACATGAGCCCTGCCCTAGGCTTTGGGGGTACTCTTTTGGCTGATCTGCCCACTGCTGTTTTCCAGCCATCCATCTCCAGGCCACAGTCTTGGCTGCCATGCTTCCAGTTTGGCCTTCAGAGGAGAAATTCTAAACCAAACTCTTCAGTCCACAGAGATTGCTTCACCAGTCGCTGAGGTGATGCCAGCTCTGGGGTGGAACATGGCAGCTCTTTTACTAAGTGCAACAATACCGTTTGGTTTTTCCAGGTTGAAAATAGCAGCTGTCTCATCTGGCTGTGATGGAGGAGAAATCAATAAAGATGCAGTGGAGTTTCCATCTCTGTGTGGTTTAGGCATTTTTCCAAAGAGAGCTAATGAGACAAGTTGGGGCATTAGGTGCCATACTGAGTCACAGGTGATGGCAGCCTCCCAAGTTGTTTCCTCTGCCAGTACACCTGTACTTACCTTGGCCACCCTTCCATCTTGTTCAGGGCCCTGGGATAAGGATGAAGTTTTCCTCTCCAAGCATTGCCCACCTCTCTTCTCCCCACCATTTCTCTGTAAATAAAAAAGGATGTTATAGAAGCATTTATCTCCTGTCCCTCTTTTGCTCTTTCCATAGTTTTTGGCTGTTAGATGAGAGCCAGGGGCCAAGCCCTTTCCTTAACCCACTCCCCTCCCTAGTGCGAAAGGCCCTTGAAACAGAAAAGAGTTGGCGGCTGGAGCACGATCATTTGGAAATCAGTTGGTGAGGCCAGTGGTAGGAAGGACTCCTTGAAAAATGCTTGACCCGGGTTTGACATCATAACATCACGAGTTTGTCCTGGAACTTTTAAAAGGGTCTCCTCTTTATGTTCTGACCTCAGCCCTTGTCCTGGAATTTAAAGCTGAGGTTGGGGGAAGCTTGGCGCAAAATCAAACCCTCCTTCATGCTTTAACCCACGCACTGTTGCCCCTGCTGTCTTAGCTGACCACTGCAAAGCTGACTTTGTAGAGCTGCAAATGAGGTGGGAGATATGGGGGGGGGGCAAGTGATTTTCCAACACACTGCTGAAGAGTTACCAACAAGATTTTATTATGAACTAGACAACTGGCAAACATCGGCATCTAAGATACAAAGATTTTATGTGAAACTATGACTCGAAGCTTGTTTCTTTAATATGTGTTAATTTAACATGATAGTTGCAGCATTGCCCTGCTTACCTGTATCCCTTTTTAAAAAGTTCTATCTTTTTAATTAACAGAAATCTGTTTTATTTCCTTCTCACCCTCTGTTCCACGGGGAAAACAAAGAAAGGCAAAGAAAAAGAAATAGAAATTCCTTGTAACAAATATATATATCAGAGTAAAATAAATGCCCTCATTAGCGTGGTCAAAAAAATCTATGTCTCATTTTACATCCTGATTCGAGCACCTGTCAGGAGGAGGTGATAATGTGATTCCTCACTGGTCCTTGGTCCTCTGGAATCATGGAAGGTCATTGTATGGATGGAACATACTTCTCACAGCTTTCAGAGTTGTTTGCCTTTACATTGTTGTTATTATAAAAATTGTTTTTATGGTTTTTCTCATGTCATTCATCAGTAATGTTATGGCTTAAATTGTTCTCCTGGGTCTTCTTATTTTCTGCATCAGTTCGTACAAGTCTTTCCATCTCTTTTTGTATTTTCTTTTTTTCTCTTATGTGTATTTGTTAAATATTTTTATTAAGGCTCTCTCTCCCTCTCCTTCCCCCTCCCCTCCATCCCTCCCTCCCTCTTTTTTCTTTCTCATCTCTCCTTCCCTTCCCTTTTCTCTTCCCTTCTTTTCTCTTGCCTTCTTTTCTCTTTTCTCCTCTCTTGTTCTCTCTCTCTTATTATTGCTATACAACCACTCTTCCAATTAAAGAAATTGATTTTTTTAAAAAATTTTTCAATAAACAAGCTTTATTTTATCTCTTCCTCACCTCTTTTCCTCGGTTGAAAAATTAAAAACAAACCCTTGTAACAAATATGCAAAGTCACCCACCTTCCCCATTCATCCACTCAATTCTAATCATCCGTTCCATGTCCTATCATAATGTTTTTAGTGAGATTGGCTCGGTGATGAAGGAGCAACTGACATGAAACTAAGAGAAGGGCTTCATGCCGTGAGCATTTCCTTTGGCTCCAGAGTAATAGAGACCAAATCATGCAGTCCCTAGATAGGCGTACCCATGGCCAGTGCAGGGTAGAGAGGCCAGGTGATGCCAAGGCTTTGCAGATAACCGCCGATCCCAGAGCCACAGTAGTGGTTAAGACATGTGGCTACATGGCTGGTATCAGAGGAGGGCTTATGAAGCCAGGCATCCTCACAGAAAATCCAGGGTCTTTCTATTAGATCATACTTCCAGAATTGCCTTGTCATTACACCTTCGTGATGTATTTCCACTTCTTTCAGTACTGGGTCCTATGTTCATTGTGCATATGGTACATATGCATGTATATACTTTATGATGTTGTAGCATGGTGTTGTGACAAGAACAGTGAATTGTGAATCAGGAGGGCTGGGCATTGACCTTCTGATCCAGCTCTGGTCCTTACTAGCTGTATCAATGTGAGCAAGTTGATTTACCTCTCTGCGACTCAGTTTCCTCATTTTAAAATGCAGACAGTGACACTTCCACTATCCACGGTCACAGGGATATTGTGGGGAAAGCACTTTGTGAACCTTAGGGAATGCTAGAAACCCGTTTTGTTAGTTCATTGTTCCCCAAAGAAGACTCTACACCCCTTGGTCCCAGGGACAATGGATTATATTCTGTGGTATCACCCATAGTAGCATGCTGGTGGTGCCCAGTTAATGATACCAAACTGAATAAGGCCTGAGAGGATGAAGCATAGCGGGAGCAGAGTGGGACCAGGATGGGTTGATCAAGACTTGGCTTTCATGTCTGGTTTTAAGAAATACAAGGACATGGATAGTTGAGGAAATGAAGAGTCAAAGGAAGAGATTAACAGACTGATAATATGAGAGCTCTTCTTCCAATCAGCATTTTACTCCAGGGATAAAATTGAGTGTGTATGGGTTCAGAAAGACAAGTAGAGTTAAAAACAAAATTCCTTTGGGCGTCAGAACTCTCCTGTTTGCTTGCCTTCAGTTAAGTGGCAGGCAGCCTAGGTTACCTTCACAAGCTGTGATTCTCTGAGAGTCAGTACAATATAGTAGAAAAAATGTGGTCTTGAAGTCAAAAAGTCTAGGATTCAAACCTCTTAGTTCCTCTGATGCTCAGGTCTGTCATCTTCAAAATGGGGACAATAGTGCCAGTAGCACCTGCTTCACAGGGTAATGGTTGTGCTCCAATACAATAATGTATGCAAAGTGCTTTACAATCTTTAAAGTGCCTATTGTCCTTAGAGAGCTGGGAAGCATCTTGGATGCTCCTCAGGGGTCTCTTGTTTCTTACTTTCTCCCATTTATACAAGGAGTAGAAGGAATGTTAAAAGAGCATGGCAAACACATTCCCAGAGGGACAAGAGATACTTTTGCCCCAGGAAGCCAGACTGAGTTGTTGCCCAGCCTGGACTCATGACTGATAAGGATGTGGAAAGGACAGTTTGGGCAATTCTAATCTACTTGTAAAGGAAGTACCAGGAAGAGCAAGTCTTATTATAAGGCAGGCAAGTGAGTGGGGTTTTCTCTTTGCCTTTGAAAGCAACAGATCCATTATGGATAATAGAAACTCGTGCATCTGATGAGTTGCAAGGGGCCAGCACACAAGCTTGATATGTACTTATTCCTTCATTTATTCAGAAGTCTATGCATCAGATGGTGTTTGTTCAATGGTTTCAGTCCTGTCTGACTCTTTATCACCCCATTTGGGTATTTTTTTTTTTGGCAAAGATACTGGAGCAGTTTGCCATTTCCTTCTCCAGTTCATTTTACAGATGAGAAAACTGAGGCAAATTAGGCTAAGTGAACCCACTGCTAGTAAGTGTCTTAGGCCAGATTTGAACTCAGGAAGAGGTATCTTCCTGACTCTAGACTGGTGCCACCTAGCTGCCATATTGGGCGGCATGGAGAGATCGTAACTTCCAAACGTAGATATCTGTGACACTCAGACGGAACCAAGGAAGTTGACTGGGACATTAACTCTGTGTGTGCTTTAGTCACGGATACTTACTCCTCATTCTAGCAATGCTCCAAGAACCTACGAGCTATAAAAATGTGAATATGTTCTTTTGGTTGGTACTAGTGTAAGAAGCTCCTGGTGTGGAAATTCCCTCCTCTTAAGCACATCATCAGCAACTTGACTTGTAACTTCTGGGATGGGGGGGTGGGGTACCTTTGGGGCGCTGAGAAATGAATTGGGTGATTTATCCAAATTTATACAACTAGTACAGGTCAGGGGGAGGACTGGAACCTAGGCCTTCTTGTACCTGAGGCTGGCTCTCTACCATGTTGCCTTTCAACTAACTGTAAGTAGCCTTAAGTCATCTAGCTTCGAAAAAGGATTAGTGGGAGCAGGTAGGTGGTGTAGTAGACAGAGCACTGAGCCTGAAGTCAGGAGAACCTGAGTTCAAATCCTGCCTCAGACTCTTACTAGCTGTGTGACCCTGGGCAAGTGACACTTAAACAAATAAATTAATTAATTAAAAGCATTAATTTATTCCGGTAACTATGCCAAGAGTTATGCCCAGAACTGTCCAAACATGGACAAAATAGAACTTCTCATGACATAAAAATTACTCTCAAAGAGCCTGTCACCCTGGGTATTTTCCCCCTCCCAATTTACTCACTTCCTATTTCTCTAGCTTTGTTTAAATCGTCTGCTTTGGTAAAGGCAGTCCATGCCATTTAATACTTGGGGCAAGGAGAGAAAGGGAAGGAGTCATAAAATAGGGAAACTTCCCACTTCCTGAGTTCCAAAATGGCCTGGGGAATAGCCTGGGAGCTGGAATCAGCTTGTTGAAGGGTGCCAGACTGCTGCTTTCCCCTTGAGATGTGACCACTTGCTGTTTTCAGCCCATTGGTTTGTGCCCATGGCCTGTCGGTCCCCCTGCACGTCCCCCCTGCATGTCCCCCCTCATCATCCCTTTCCTAGGCAGCCCCTCAGAGGCTTTCTACCTCTAGTTACTGAGTATGCCAGGCCAGTTAGTGCTATCAGTCTAGCTTCTGTGGGACCATTAACAATAACCAGAGGGTCCTGGACCAGGTGTTATTTTTACTCGCTTGGCCCACCCTTCCCCTACATCACGTACAACAATGCCATTTGGATCCAGTCTTGCCTCTTGGCTATTGCATAATGTAATCAGCCAGGCACAATAGAAGGAAACACTAATGGAACAATTTTTATTTAGCCACAAAAAAGGACGCCTCACAAAGCACTTGGCTCAGGTAGATGAGCCCCCCCCCCATCTCCATATAGAAACACCTGTGATAAACAGGGCAGGGCGTGGTGACTCATAGAGCCAGGGGACACATCCCTAATAAATTTGCAGAATACTGAGTATCATAGGTGATCTTTCTGTCTTATCCTTCTGCTGGGATGGCAGCTAGAAGGCGCAGTGGATAAAGTGCAGGGACTGGAGTCAAGTTGACCGAGTTCGAATTCAGCCTCAGATACTTAGGAGCTGTGTAACCCTGGCAAGTCACTTAATCTTTCTGCCTCAGTCTTCCCAATGGTAAAATAGGGACAATAAAGCAATACCTCCCAGTGTTGTTTTGAGGACCAAACGAGTTGATATTTGTAGAGCTCTTAGCACCATACCCGGAATTATCCAGACTCTTAATAAATGCTTAATTCCCTTTCCTTTCCTTTTTCCTGCTTATCTGCAAGTTTCCAGAGGGTAGGGATCCTGCCTTACATTAAATATCGTAAATATTAAATAAGGTATTATTTTAATAATTGATTTTTTTAAATGTTAAAGTTAAGTAGGTTTAACTTTCTCTGTTATGCTTGACTCCTGCATTCCCATTTCAAAGTATCTACTCTTGTTTTTTCTTTAACCTGGAAGCTCTGAATTTTGACTATGATGTTCCTAGGAGATTTAATTTGGGATTTCTTGCATGAGGTGTTTAATGTATTCTTTCTATTTTTCATTTTTAACTTTGCCTTTTATTTTTAGGAGATCTGGGCAGATTTTTGATTATCTTGAACTGTAATATTCAAGTTTTCTTTCAGATAGTCCAATGATTCTTTTTTAAAATGAATCCTTATTAATAAATTCTGTTTATTCATTGCTTAATTTTTTTATGCATCTCCCCCTCTAACCATTCCCACACCACCAAACTGAGCAAGTATTTAAAAAAATTTTTCGAAAAGAAAGAAAATAAAGCCTTCAGTATAAAGCTGCATAATCTAGCAAAATAAACCCCTACATTGTTGTTGTTACTGTGTTTGTCCTTCATTCTTGAAGAGGACCATGACATCAGGGAGATGATGACATGACTTGCAGTTGACTTTGACTTGAGTGAGGGGGGCCTGTGCAAGGTCACCAACCTCTCTTTCTCCTTCAGAGTCGTCTGGGTCCAGTGACCAGATATTTATCAGGATGACTGAAGATGGCCCAGGATGCATTGAGAGACCCTGGCCCTTTTAGGACCTTATGAAGGAACAGGCATATATGGCATACATTTTTTAAGCTCTAAATCCTCACACTAGCCGATCTAAAAATATGCATCTCTTTCTGCATTTTAAATTCATCACCTCTCTATCTAGGAGGTAAACAACTTGTTTCTTCTTCATTCTTTTGTAGTCCAATGATTCTTGGATTATCTCTTGACATACTTTACAGACCAGTCATTTTTGATATTCATACTTCCTATTTTCTTTTTTTAAAACCTTTTGGTTTTGTCTCAACATTTCTTATTGTCTCATGGAGTCATTTTTTCTGTATGATCTACTCCAAATTTCAAAGTGTTAAATGCTTGGGTCAATTTTACCACCATCTGTCTTAAGGTATTAATTCTCCCTGCCAATTATTTTTCTCTCTAACTATTCTATTTTATATCTTGTTTCATTTCTTCAAAATATTCTTCTAATCCTTGTGGCCAGGGCATTTTTTTCTGAGGATCTACTTATATTTCTTTGGGGTTTATTTTCTTCTAGGTTTACCCCTTGGTTTTCTCTCACTCCAAGGTATTTCTTTATTGTGTTCAGTATTCTTTTTTTAATTCTTATTTATTTATTACTCATATCTCCAGCTTCAATTTTTCCACATGGGTCAGATTCTACTCTTGTATTCCTGGAATACTTCATCTTCTTCGAGATCTGCCTGGCCTTGTCTCCTGCCCTCATTCAGTCAACAAAACATTTATTAAGTGTTTACTATGTGCTAGTCACGAACAGGAATTTCAAAAAAAAAGATAGAAAAAGCCCACACTCAAGGCACTCACATTTTAATGTTGTGGTGTAGGCCCAGGCTACCTGGATCCAGGTTGGGTTGGTCTGTGGCTGCCTGGCTATTGGTTCAGCATCTCCACCCCCCATCCCAGGGCCTAGTTCTGGATGCTGCACTGGTCCATCTCCTGCAATAGGGGTGGATAAGGCTCCTGAGTCATCTGTCCCTCACCATGCTGAGCATTTCATAGCTTTTTCATTGGTTTCCCTGGTTCAGGTCTCTACTCACTCCCATCCATACTCCACTCAGCTGCCAAAGTGATTTTTCTAAAGAGTAAGTCTGTTCCTATTTATCCAGTATATAGCTTGCTTTGTATATATTTATTGCATATAGTGCTGCCCATTAGATTGTGAGCTCCTTGAGGGCAGAGACTGTTTTTTGCCTCTTTTTTTGTATCCTTAATACTTAGCATAGAGTCTGGCACATAGTAGGCACTTAATAAATGTTTGTTGGTTGATTATCTTTCCAGTCTTCTTACCCTTGACTCTCCTCCACCTATTCTGCAATCTATCGGCACTAGCTTACTTGCTGTTCTTCACACCTAGCACTGCATCTCTTCTTCATTGCTGTTGCTTGTCCTTCATTCTGGAAGAGGACTGTGGCATCAGGAGGTGATGTCATGACCTGCAAGTGAATTGGACTTAAGTGAGAGGGGGCTGTATAAAGTCACCAGCCTCACTCTCTCCTCCCAAGACATCTGGGTCCAGTGGCCAGACATAGATCAGGAAGACTGGAGATGGCCGAAACAGGTCTCAATTTCTCCGAGGCAACACCCATTCAGTGATTAAGGTTAAGTAAGAAATGAGGTAAAGAATAGCCTGTTTTACCTAGTTGAAAAGGCTTTCTAGCCAAAAGAGAAACAATTGCTATTTACACTCACTCTGAGACACCAGGGTCCAAATAGTGATCAAGTGAGGCTTGGGTTGGGACCTATTGTTGGCCAATCAGTGAGAACTAGGGGGATGTGGATTCAAGGCATATTCCTTAAAAAATAGATCTAGGTTGTGAACCCTAAAATATCTTGTGATGTTTCAGCGATCAAAATTTTCATTCCTTCAGGCAGAGCATCTGAAGGTAAAATTATGATGCCCTATGTGAGCAGAGGGAGAGGAGGAAGGAAGGAGGGAAGATCTCCTCTTCATACCTTTTCACTAACTGTCTCCTTTGCTTGGAAAGCTCTCCCTCACCTCTGACTCCAAGATTCCCTGGCTTCCTTCAAGACTCAACTCAAATCTCACCTTTTATAGGAGGCCTTTCCTGGTTCCCCAGCTACCTAGGTCCTCTTCCCTTTCTATCTTCCATCTACCCTGTATATACTTTATATGTATCTAGTTATTTATGTATTGTCTATCCCATTAAAATGTAAGCACACAGAGAGCAGGGATACTTTTGTGTTTCATTGTATCCTTATGTATGACTTGCACATTTTTGTTGTTCAGTCATCGCAGTCCTATCTGATTCTTTGTGACCCCATTTGGGTTTGTTTTTTTTTTTGGCAAAGACACTAGGATGGTTTGCCACTTCCTTCTCCAGCTCATTTTACAGATGAGGAAACTGAGGCAAACAGGGTAAAGTGCCTTGCCTGGAGTCACACAGCTAGTAAATGTCTGAGGCCATTAACACCCAGAAAAAGAAATATGGAGTCTGAATGTAGGTCTAAGCAGACTATTTTCTTTTTTTGTTTGTTTTGTTTTATATTTTTCTTACTTGTGGTTACTCCCATTCATTCTAATTCTTCTATACAACATGACTAATGTGAAAATATGTTTAATTGGAATGTATGTGTAGAGCCTATGTTGGATTGCAGGCCCTCTTGGGGAGGGAGCAGGAAGGGTAGAAAATTTAAAACTTGTGGAAGTATATGTTGAAAACTAAAAACATACAAATTAACTTATTAAAAAAATAACAAAAAGATGAGTGTTCCTGGCACTCCATCACTGTGCCACCTGGCTGCCCATATGTTGTTTATATTTAACTTTCTGTGTATCATGTACGTGTTATTTTTCTCTAATACAATGTGAGATCCTTGTGGGCAAAGAATGCTTCATTTTTTCCCCTTTATATCCTGAGTGCCTAGCACAGTGCCCAGCACATAGTAGGCACTTGATAAATGCATTTTAATTAATAATTTCAGGAGGCCTCTAGGCACTGAGTCTTTCTCTGCATCCTCTTAAGAAAAGGTTGGGCTAGATGACCTCTAAGGACCCCTCTGCCCCTAACATTCTGTTATTCTTCCTTTCAGTTTCCAAACCATAGATCAGTAACATAATTTGTAGATATAGAATACAGAGTGTCCAGTTTTATCCATTCTGGAGAAAATGTCTGCCTTCTGTCGCATTTTTGCCCTGTTATGCCCCAGATCCATTCCTTCTCTCCTAGTCCTTGCCAGAAATATTGTGAATTAATTTCCAACCTACTATTATTACCAACTTTGGCTATTCGGATAATCGACATTTATCTCTATCCTGAGAAGACCACAGCCAAAACCTCTATCATCTCAGAAAGAATTCTTTTTAAAAATATTTTTAATTTTTCTTTTTTTAATATCACATTCTTTTCTAAATACATTCCTTTCCTAACTCTGACCTAGTGAGTCATTCCTTTTAACAAAGACTAAAAAATAAATAGCAAGATAAGGCAGTTCAGCCAGACTAACCAACTTATTAACTTAGGCTGACAGTGTGTAAGGTGATCCAATACCCATAGTCCTCCACTTCTACAAACAAGGGAGGGAGGTAGATTTCCTTGTCGCTTCTTTGGGCACAAGTTTGGTCATTAGAGTTATATTGCATTCAGTTTCAGAAAGTGCTCTGTATAAACATCCACCCACATATAACAAAACACTCTCTGCCCCCCCAACAAAAACAGTTTATAATCCCTATTTACCTTACACCCATCACCAATACAGTCCTCTGAAATAGAACATAACAACTTTTATTGGGCATTTTACAGGTTTCCATGGCCGAAGAATTCATTACTAAGTGACCAGTCTGTTGGCCACTTTATACTTAGCTAACCTGCTCCTTGGAAAATAGGCATCTCTTGCCAGGGCCATACTCAAAGACTTTCCAGTAGGGGCGAGCCTTCCAGGGCTTCCACTCATCTGTCATACCCTTTTAGAACACGGTTACCTCCATACCATGATGCACTGGAGTAGGAATGTGTGGAGGAGTAGCTTTTATTTCATTCAAATACATGTCAAAGCAAAATGGCAAAGAAGTATTAGCATGTTGTCATGGAAAGAGTCCTGAAATTAGTAATGAGAAGACCAATTTTCAGTTCTACTATTAGGCTGTGAGTGGGGCTGGGAGCCCCACCTTCATTCTCCATCTCTGTTGTTTGTGTTGTTAAGTCCTTTCAGTTGTGTCCAACTCTCCATAACCCCATTTGAGGTTTTCTTGACAAAAATAGTAGAGTGGTTTTCCATTTCCTTCTCTGGTTCATTTTATTTTATTTTAATTTTTAAAAATTAATTAGTTAATTTTTAGTTTTCAACATTCACTTCCACAAGATTTTGAGTTCTAAATTTTTCCAGTTCATTTTACAGATGAGGAAACTGAGGCAAACAGGGTGAAGTGACTTGCCCAGGATCACCCCACAGCTAGTAAGCATCTGAGGCTGGATTTAAATTCAGGTCCTCCTGACTTTGGGGCCAGTGCTCTATCCACTAAGGCAATAATATTTGTGCTATCTACCCCCATCTACTTGTTGAGGAGAAAAATGGTTTCCAAATAAGAAGGTGGTAGTAAATGTGAGTTAGTTTTGTGTGCTGGCTCGGTTATTGCTACTAGTTATGGAAACTAGCAAAGTATCTTGTTTTGCACAATCTTTCCTTTGCTTCTGTTGGTGAATATAGTATGATTAGGAGATAGCGGGTCCTCCCTCCTTGGAAGTCTTTAAATGGAGGCTGGATGACCATTAGCTGAATATATTCCTTTTCAGATATGGATTGGGACAGATGACCACTGAGGCCCCCTTCAACTGTGAAATTTGGATTTTCTGTAACATGCTAATCATTTGCTTTTTTAAGTGATCAAATTAGTCAATACTTAGAGAAATTAATTCAGACTAGTCATTGAAGGGACAAATACTGAAGCTGGAGCTTAAATACTTTGGCTGCATAATGAGAAGGCAGGATTCACTGGAAAAGCCCTTGGTGTTGGGAAAGTCTAAAGGCAGAAAGAAGAAACAAACATGAGTGTGGACAGACTTTGGGAGACAGTGGAACACAGAAGGGCCTGGTGTGCTGTGGTGGACTGTGGGGTCACAAGGAGTCGGACACAACTGAACGACATAACAACCGCAACAACAGACAAGCACACCTTTCTTTAAACCAGTTGCGCTTTCTGTGCCCATTTTAATGGGGGATGATTGGATGTACCATAGCGAGTGATATTCTTCCAAACTCATTAAAATTGGAATTCTTGTGGAACATGAGAGCTAAGAGGAAGTAGAATAAAGGAATGGTAAGAATTAGACTTAGAAGAGCTTGATTCAAATCCTTCCTCTCATGCTTGCTACTGCTTGTTACCTGGACCCTCAGTTTGAGGGAGTTGCACAAGACAGCCTCTGAAGTTGCCTCCATCTCTAGATCTATAATCTTGTTGTCAGAGAAGGCATACTGCATTTTGCACTGAGGCCCGAAGGAGGTAATAGCTCTTGGCACCCGGAGGAAAGGAATAGAGAGAGCCTTCTAGATGAGCCTCCTCCAGGATTACAGCTCTGTGTGTGACTTGGTTGTAGCCACTGGGTTACAAGATTAGGTTGTATGTTGTGGGGCTCAAACGTTGCACCAGGATCTTAGCAGTTAAACAAGCGTTCCTTAGTCTCCTGGAGTGTTCACCATATGCTCCAGTGTTGATTTGTAAATTGCCTTGATCACAGCACAACTAAAATATAATTTATTGTAAATCCTGGTGGGGAAAAGGACGGCAAGTCTGGAAATAGGGTGGAGGGTGGAAAGAAGGCTTTAGTGATGTCTCTGAAGTCTGGCCATCCTTTAGGTCACCCTCCTTCAGTCGTGTGCCAGATAGTATCACCCTGCTGATTCTTTTCCATGATGCCAAGGCCACAGCGGAGTCCTATTCTGAGGCTCTGTTTGGGCTCACGCTCACTTGGTGTCTGGCTGCGTAGCACATGCTGGCACGGTCTTGCCGGAACAGAGCCTTGATTTTGGCTCGGAAGTGAGATTGGCACATCCCCAACCTACCTTCCGCTCCTCTGATCTCCTCTGGTATGGGCATACCCAGGGAATGAAAACTGATTTTGATTGAAATTAGCTTTAACCAAACTTACAGAAAATCTACTGCTGAAAAAAAAATACACATCAAGCGCCAAGCAAAGATCCGTCTATCTATATTTAAATTATGTACCTTTTGTGCCAATATTTGGCACCCTTTGTTCTCAT
Source organism: Phalanger gymnotis (assembly GCA_028646595.1). Taxonomy (NCBI): domain Eukaryota; kingdom Metazoa; phylum Chordata; class Mammalia; order Diprotodontia; family Phalangeridae; genus Phalanger; species Phalanger gymnotis. Next base: position 542,223,953 of record CM053622.1, on the reverse strand, counting down.
TTCATCAGAGCTGTAATTTCAGTGGTGTGGCAATCCTTCCATGGACACCTGTTGTGGCCCTTCACACCTTAGGAAGTGATTTAATGAGCTGCTGTGGAAAAACTGACAAACGAAAAACCTCATTAGCTGGTGGCTGGCCTTTTTGGTGATGAGCCTGTATATACTGGCAGAGGCTATTCCTTAGATGACAGGTCCAGGCCTACGTGGGAAGCTTTCTCAGCTTGCTAGTCACACACCTCATCCGTCCTCTCTGTCCCTATGAGTGGAGGCCTGGAGCAAAGAACTCCTCCCAAAGCCTCCCTGTAAAGATAGCTCAGCTGGTTCTTCCTCTGCCACCACCTGCACCCCTTGAATTTGATTCTATACCATTTTTCCCCTCACTGGCTACTTCTCCCCCTGCCCCCCTTCTCCACTTTTTCTTAGCTTCCTTTTGTGTGTTGTCTTCCTTTGGATTGGAAGCTCCTTGAGGGTAGAGACTGTCTTACTTTTCTGTTTATATCTCCAGTACTTAGCACAGTGCCTGGCACATAGAAGGAAACATTAATAAATGTTTCCTGTATTGTATTATATTAGTAGGCTGTGCCAGAGCTTCCTTTCCCTTGGTATGCCCACGGGGTCATGGATATCCATGACATGATGAAACACTGAAGGACTCCAGCAGAGGCTACCTCCATTCATGTGTATTTTTGTCAGTGGTGTTGAGCACTCTCAGCCATAGTTAGAAATTTCCCCATCGGTAAAACCTGCCACCTCTTCCCCTACCCACCCTGCACACACGTAAAGAGTCTTATCCTCTTGTCTGTTGTGGAAAAACAGGTGGTCATACATCTGCTTGAATATTTCCAGTGATGGGTAGCTTACTATATCATGAAATGAGCCTGTTTTATTTCTAGTTAGCTCTGATCATGAAATATGCCTTTTAGCTTAAACAATCCTTCTTTTAAAAGGCTGTATGTCTTAAGTCAGTGATAATGCTGGGCTTGGCAAATGCCAAGGTACAAAACGCTGTATTTCAGACTCCTGAGAAGATAATACCCCAGCCCTTTGGAAGAAGGTTCCTCTTCCCATGATGCATCCATGACTGAGCTCAACAGGTTTCTCAGCTTGGGCACTGCATGTGCTGCATAAGTCTTTGTCCTCATTGCTCAGATGTCTTTCTTTGGGCATGTTCAGGTCCTGTGGGGATTTTGGGGCCCAGAGCCAATGAATGAGCTAAGTGCCTCATTTGAGCTGAGACAGACCAAGGGAGCTGGCAAGGTGCTCCTAGGATCACTGATCATTCCAACCACAACTGGATTGGAATGGAAGGGATGGAAGTTAGATGTTGGAATTGGAAGGCACTTCAGTGATGACTACGACCTCGTACGTAGTAGACGTTTAAAAGTAAAAGCTTACTGACTCACATTGCATTAGGTAGTCTAACTCCCTTATTTTATAGTTTGGGAAACTAGAATCGGGGATTTTGAAATCCCTGTGGGGCCCAGACATTCTGTGGAATAACTTAGATAAATCGCTTGTCCTATCTGTGCTTCCTAGCCCTGCCGAGGTCAAGTGCCCTGATGTGCCCTATGTGTTGGTTTTAGGTCACGGGGAATGCCACTGTGGGGAGTGCAAATGCCATGCTGGCTACATCGGGGACAACTGTAACTGCTCTACAGAGACTGAAACATGTCTGTCCAATGATGGCCAGATCTGCAGTGGCCGAGGGTATTGCTCCTGTGGGCGGTGCCAGTGCACAAAGCCTGGAGCCTTTGGAGAGATGTGCGAGAAGTGTCCAACCTGCCCAGATGCCTGCAGCACAAAGAGGTAATTCCCAGCACCCCTCTCTCCTCTACTTCTTCTTTTCTTGGCCACTGGGGCATCCCTGGTCTTCCAGCTTCACCTGCCTGGGCCGGACAAAATGTGGAAAGCCAGACATTCCTATCGGGCAATTTCTGGCACTGCTGTGCCTTTTTTTTAAAGTGGAGTGGAGACACTTGCTATCCAGATGCTATTTTATTTGGTCAGGGGCTGAAAATTTTTTTTTAATATTAGAATTATTGACTTTTAAAATTAGAGGTCAGTCAGCTAGGTATCGGGCACTTTGCTAAAAGCTGGAACTTGAAAAATGGCAAAAGCTGTTCCTGACTTCAAGAAGATTACATTCTAATGCAAGAAACAAGGTATAAATAACCAAGTAATTCCAAGTTTTATACAGAGTAGATTAGTTGATCATCAAGGATTTATTAAGCATTAGTCACTTGAGGATACAGATGCGAAGAATGAAAAAATTCCTGTTCATAGATGAGGGGATGGAACTAGAAGCTAGAGGACCAAGCTCTTTATGTTATTTCATCCAAAATACCCCTCCCTACAAGAATACTCTGACAAATGACTACATACCCTCTGCTTAAACAATCCAGGTGACAGGAAGCCGAGTACATCATGAGAGAACGCATCTCATTCCTAAAGAACCCTTATTATGAGATGCCTCTTTAACTGAAACAAAACATAGTTAAGAAGGTCAGTTGACTTGGGGATAGAGGTGGAAATCTCCCCAACCTGATATATGAATAAATATACCAAAGACACATAAAAGTGACTTTTGAGTGATCTCTTCCATTGACATATTTCTTCTGACGACTAGTGTTCTGTAGTCCGTGAGGGCCAGGGATGCTTGCAAAGCCAGACATAGTTTCATATAATCAGAGAACATTAGGATTATGGAGCTGGCGTCAAGAGGGGCTTGCAACAGTTATCAGGGGTAGGACTATGGGCCCATCACTCATGTCTGTGAGCCTTGGCTTTCTCAGAATGAGAAAGACATCCAAGGTCCCGTTCAGTTCTCATTCTATGACCCTGTGCGTTTGGAGTCAGGAGAGAACTGGGTTTCCATCCTACCTCAGGACACTTGTTAAGTATATGACTTTAGACAAGTCTTATAATCTCACTAAGCCTCAGTTTCCTCATTTGTAAAAAAAGAGATAATAGTATCATGAGTTGCCTGCTTGGGTTGCTTTAAGAATCAAATGTTATGTATGTAAAGGACTTTGCAAATCTCAAAGTGTTTTATAATTCATTTCATAAATCACTTTATTCAATTCAATTATTAAATTTATAATTCATTTATAAATGCACACTCCATGTGCATATTGCTCAACGACTTATAGTCTTACAGCAAGAATTCTTAACTTGGGGTCCACAGATCCTCCCCCCTCCCAGGGGTTTATAGGAACTTGGAAGGGAAAAATTAGACCTTTATTTCAATAGAATTGTTTTCCCATGTACTTTTTATTTTATTTATTTTTATTTTAAAACTAAACTGAGAAGGGGTTCATAGGCTTCACCAGACTGGCTGAGGGATCCAGGACATAGAAAAAGGTTAAGAATTGCTGTCTTAGAGCATTGCCTGAGACACCGAGGGATTCAATGACTTGTCTGAGGTCATGAAGTCAGCTAAAATTTTACATGACTGAGAAGTATGACTAGAGAACTAGGTCTTACCAACTCCCAGGCCTGTTCCCTGTCTACACTGTGCTGCCTTGCACATAGTGGGTGTTAGTAAGTAATAATTGAATTTAATCATCTGTTCACACCTCTGTGTGTGTGTGTGTGTGCGTGTGCACACATGTGCGAGCTCATGTGCCCCATGCCTCCCACTCTTATTTTATAGATAAAGGATCTGAAGCACATAGAATTGAGGTAATGAGTACTATATCTTGTCTGTACAATGCTAGGGCCATTACTAGAAAACAGGTTTGCTGGCCCCAAAGCCCAGTGTTCTTGCTGCAGAGGCCTGTGTTACCCACTCTGCCCTACTGCTCCCTCCATCCCTGGAGGAATGTAGGCGGGTGAAAAGGAATACAGGAGAAAAATCAAACAGCCGTTTGCCTTCTGGAAAACACTGCTGACATTTTAACTTGAAATGTGCTCCAGAACAGCTGCATCAACAGCGTCTGTGTTTGAGGGAGGGCAGGGGATGGAGAGGAAGCAGAGACATGAATAATCAGAAACATCTGATGATACAAGAGCCATTTGGCTTTGGAGAGAGGGCATTATGTAATTGTCTTTTGGCAGCGGGTTTTCCTTCCTAATGATGCTTGGCTCAAGCTAATTTTAAAGTGAATGCATGTTCCTCAAGCTTGTACCAGTCACCAATGAAGGACATGTCTGTGGGCCTAGGAAAGTGGCTCCAATGTGTGTTATGATGGCAGCAGAGAAAGGGCCACCTCGGATTAAGCACTGGGTATGGATAATCCATACGAGAACACTGGGAGGTTATTGTAAGCAAGTAATAGGCTGCCTGTTTACAGTTCCTATTTCATATAGAATATATATTAATATGTGTATGTATATATGTATATATATGTGTGTGCATGTGAGCTGTCTATATCAAATACTACATACATATCACTATACGTATAGTGTATGTGTGTGTATGAATATATATGTATATGTATGTATAATCAATAAATACAGCAGACCAAAAGTATGCTTCTGTTACATGTTATGGCCAATTATGTACAAGCAGTATTGAGAATAGTGAAGGTGGTCTATCTGTCTGTCTACATTGATCTATTTCTCTATTCCTATCACTGTCTGTATAGAGATTATACACATACACACACACATGTTTATATTACACACAAGGGATACTTTTATTCTGTTTCATCAGCTTTAAATAGTTGCTCTGGAGAAGGAGCCTGGCATAGTGGATAGAGAACTAACCATGGCATCAGGAAGATTAGGGCTCAAACCCAGCCTCTGACACACACTGGCTATGTGACCCTGGCCAAGTCCTTGAAACTCGTAGTGAGCGTCCCTCATCAGTGAATAAGTCAATATACATTTATTAAGCCTTTCTGATGCTGGTCACTGTGTAAAAAACAAGCATCTTACCAAGAGCTCCATGAAGCCACTGTGAGCTATCATTACTGCAAGAGCAGGTGTCTAACAAGTAGGCACGCCCACTGAGACAAATATACAGCTTTTTATTCCCTATTCCTGATTCGTATTTCCCTCCCCTGTTTCCCCATTGACTGGGTACTGCAGGGTTTACAGCCTATCCGGAGTGCCTAAACTCCACCCCACTTACATCTCCCATTACCCACGTTTCAGGTGCCACCTTCCCCTAATTTTCTTTTTATACTTTCTAGCGGCCACATAGGCACCTGCATCCTGTTTAGCAACTTGGCTTTTATGCAGAAGCAACAACTTCCTATAGTGATTTCCCACAACTGCGTATACAAAGCAATGCAAAAACAGCCCCTGCCATCAAGGTGACCATAGTAATAATAATAATAATAATAATAGTGATAGGGAAGATCATATGTAAATTACTAGGTATATATAAGGTATATACTCTCTAAAACTATAAGTTGTAGATCTGCATTGGTAAAGAGAATTTCATCACTGGGAGTTCCCTAGACCAATGAAATAACATGTCTGAACCAAAACAAACCAAAATTAGAACCAGGTATATAAAATTTGATTGAGGAAATACAGCAAATAAAAAAATATGCTTCTGTTGCATGTTGTGTCCAGTTATGTATAATGTGTCCAGATTGAGGAAGGTAATCTATCCATACCTATCTATCTCTATATCTACATCTATACCTATAGATATAGGGGTGGCCAGGTGGCACCATAGATAGAGCACTGGGCCTGGCGTCAGGAAGATCTGAGTTCCTATCTGGCATCAAACACTTACTAGCTGTGTGACACTGAGCAAGTCACTTACCCCCTATGTGACTCAGTTCCTCATCTGTAAAATGGGAACGTACAAGAAGGAAAGGGCAAATCACTCCAGTATCTTTGCCAAGAAAGCCCTGTGGACGAAGTTAGGGGCGTCACGTAGAGTTGGAAATAACTGAGTGACTGAACACCAAATAGATGTCTGGAGCACACCGCTCACGTTGGGTGCCAGGGTTGAGGAAGGACATGTCCAAAGGATGGAACCTGGGTGGTAAGAAAGGCTAAATGGATATGATGCCGTGTGAGAACTGATTACGGAAACGGGACATTTCACTTGATGAAGAGAGGACTTAAAGGGAATATGAATGTTTTCAAGTATGTGGAGGCTTTCCTACAGAAGAGCTTCCTTGAAGGAAAAGGGCAGAGCTAGACTCAGTGATGTCAGTTGCCTGGAAGCATGTTTTTCTTGACGTAAGGGAAAACGTGTTCCCGATTAGAGCCATCCCAACATGGACTGCCTTGGTAGAGAGTGAGTTGCTTCCTCTTGGAGATATTCCAGAAGAATCTGGATGGTCACTTATCTGAGATCATAGGATTATAAATTTAAAGTTAGTAGAGACTTTAGAGGTTACTTAATCCAGACTCCCTTTTTTTTGTCTTATTTCTTTTTCAATTAGCATTTGGTTTTCCTTCCTACCTCTTCTATTCACTCCCCAGAGGGTGAAGGGAAAGGGAGAAAAAATAAAATCTTTGTAACAAATATGTATAGTCAAGCAAAACAAATTCCTTTATGGGCCATATCCATAAATGTATGTTTTATTCTGTATATTTAGGCCATTACCTTCTCTGTCAGGAGCTGGGTAGCATCATTGGGTCAATGGGTACATTGTTGTTTGTATCGTTCAGTTGTATCTAATTCTTTATGACCTCGTAGACAATATTGTCTGTGGCTTTTCTTGGCAAAGATACTGGAGCAATTCACCATTTCCTTCTCTGGTGGGTTAGGCAAACAGAGGTCAAGTGACTTGCTCAAGGTCATACAGCTAGTGAGTATCTAAAGCTGAATTTTAACTCAGATCTTCCTGACCCCAGGTTCAGTGTTCTATCCGCTAAGCTATCTAGCTACCTCTCAGTGGTAGAGAGTTTAGTCATTTTTTTTTTGCTAGCCTCTTAATTTTGCTGATGAGGAAACAGAGGCAGTTAAGTTTCTACCTCTGTGACCCTGTGTTCTCAGAATCTCAGAGATGGTTAAGAGGCAGAGCCAGGATATTATAGAGGAGAGTCTATGTTTATGTACTTGTTGATCTAAGTAAGCTCTGAGTACCCTTCCAACTCCAACACAGAGTCAGAATGAGAATGAAAGAAAAACAGACAGACATCAAGAAAGATAGGGCAGCAACTTGAGCTAATTTGTTCCCCAGCACCTAACAACAGCCTTTCATCTGGGTCTGTGTTCTTAAACTTTGACCTGATCCTATCTACCAAATACAAAGCAACCCTTGCCTCCAAGATTCTCCTCCCTGCCCCTGAACATCTCCCACATGTACAACTTCTGTTCTCTACTCCCTGTATCCTTGGTCCTGACTGTTGCTGTTCAGTCCTGACCCAGGCCCCTCATAGGTATGGCTACAATCATAACCTCCCTCCATGCATTAGAAATTACATTCTCTGCTGGTGTTGGTAATAGTTGTCCTTTGTTCTGGAAGAGGACCATGATGTCAGGAAATTCCCTAGAGAAGATATGTGCTATAGTGGCACCTGGAGTCATATGATGAGATCCGAATACTGGTTCCATCATGTAATGTGTGACCTTTGATAAGTCACAACCTCTCTGAGCCTCAGTTTCCTCATCTGTAAAGTGGGCACAGTAACATGTTCCCTTGACTCATTGGGATGGTTGTGAGGAAGATGATTTGTAGACTCATGAGGGTTACATAAAAGGGAGTCATCATTACTCGAGTTCTCCTGAGGCCAGTTCCTCACCTTCTTGGAAGAGTATATGAGGCTAGGCATACCATTGACACAAGACAGTTACCCTGAACTTAATCATTCAAGCATTTGTGAGGGCTGGTGATGTACTAGATACCACTAGAGATATAGCAATGAGTTATACCAAGAGGTAAATAGTCTAGTAGGCAGATAACTAAACTACAGAGCAATAGATATGTGCCATAAGAAGAGGAAAAAGTGGTTAAGACAGGAGAGTTTCGTTCATCCACTTGTCTCTCTGCTATAAGTCTCTTGTCACTGTAGTCTGTCCTTTACTTACCTGCCAAAGAGATTTTGCTTAAATGCAGGTTTAACCATGTCAATTTTCTACTCAATGAACGTCAGTTATTGTTCGTTGTTGTTCGGTCATTTTTCTGTCATGTCTGACTCTTTACAACCCCCTTTGGGGTTTTCTTGGCAGTGATACTGGAGTGGATTGCCATCTCCTTCTCCAGCTCATTTTACAGAAGAAGAAACTGAGGCAAACAGGGTTAAATGACTTACCCATGGTAACACAGTTAGCAAACGTGTGAGGCTGGATTTGAACTCAGGAAGAAGAGTCTTCTTTACTCCAGGCCTGGTGCTCTGTCCACTGTACCACCTAGCTGTCCCATAAAATAAACTTCGGTGGCTCCCTCTTGCCTCCAGAATAAGATATAAACCCCTCTGTTTACCTCTGAAGTCTTTTACAACTTGGCTCCAATCTATCACACGATTTCCCACATCAGCCATATCCAAAAAACAGTACTTCGGTCTTCACAGAGTCCATCATCTCTGTCAAGAGGTGCGTAACATGTTTCATCTTGAGTACTCTGGAATCATCCTTAGTCATTTTATTGAACAGTTTTTAAGATGATTGTTTTTGCAAGAACGTGGTTATTGAATACAGTTGTTCTCCTAGTTCTACTTACTTCCCTCCACATCAGTTCATGCAAATCTTCCTAGGTTTCTCCATAATCGTCTCCTTCGTCATTTCTTATAGAATAGTATTCTTCCATCACATTCATACATCACAACCCAGCCACTCCCCATTTGATAGGTATCCTCTCAGTTTCCAATTCTTTGCCTCTACAAAAAGAGCTGCTGGAAATATCACATTCTTTTCCTCTTTCTTTGATCTCTTTGGGATGTAGACCCAGCAAGGGAATTGTTGGGCTAACTCGTTCTACTTTTGAACAACTCTGATTGTTCAGAGGTATTCCTTAGTAGAAAAATCAGCCCAGACAGGATCAGGAACTCACAAGAAGGAGGAGAAATTATTTAACTAGGAATAATAGGGACCCTGGGAGGAAGTGACCATGGTATCTTAGATCTTTTGATAGAAAGCCAGACATAGTCACTCATATCCCACATTTTTGGAAAGCAAATTTCAAAGAGTTCAGGGGAAGGGTAGGCAGGATTCCAAGTACAAAAATTCTACAGGGTCAGCCAGCCTAGGAGGGATAGGGATGAAATTCTAAGACACAAAGAGAAACAATTCCTTCTTGTTAGTGAGAATTAGGTCCAGAATAGGAGTTCTCTTCAATTCTTCCACCACTTTTTGAGGGATGAAATTATCAGTAAGGATGCCAAGAAACTACTAGCTACTCTGCTTTGAACAGAGGGAGAGCACCAGCAGCTGTTGGAATAATTAAATCTCTCATCACTACAATATTATGCCTCTTGTCATCTATTTCCTGAACACCTCATCTACTTCCTTCTCTTTAGGTGGTCTGTAGTATATTATGAGGGGGCAGCTAGGTGGTGCAGTGAAAAGAGTGCCAGGCCTGGAGTCAGGAAGACACCTTTTTCTTCTTCAGTTCAGATCTGCCCTCAGACACTTATTAGTTGTGTGACTCTGGGCAAGTCACTTAACCCTGTTTGCCTCAGTTTCCTCATCTGTAAAATGAGCTGGAGAAGGAAATGGCAAACCACTCCAGAATTCTTGGTAAGAAAACCCCAAATGCAGTCATGAAGAGTCGGCCACAACTGAAGAACGACTCAACAACAAAAAGTATATTATGATAAAATATGAGTGATCCCTAAGGTCACTCTTCATTCTAACCTCCCCTAGGACAGAATGATTGCTGCCTTGGAAAAGCAAGAGTAGGATACCTTGCTTATTTTAGGTTGATGTGTCCAATTTAATTCATAGCTCACTAACAACTTGTCTTAGCCTTGCTGTGTTTATTGATATTAATTAACCCAAGGGTCTGTAGTAATCAAAGTAGTTAATCTTAGAAAACTTGCCATGCTGGGACTAAATTCTAAGTTGGCCACCCCTAAGCTACCTAAACGTATCCTTAAGGAAGACCTTGGTAGAAACCTCTGCAGCAGGGCATAGAGGATAGTCATCACTCTCCATCTTCTATGGGCTATGCAGTTCCCTCCCCAAATTCCTGGCTTGGTCTGGAGGTGCACATGACATCTTTAAGATAATTACCAACACCATTTAGCCACTTCTCCAGATGGAAACCTGCCTTCTGCATTCCAATTCTCTTTTCCTTTAGGGGACTGGGAAGAATTAGAATCAGAATTTTTGAGCGGAAAAGGTCCTTAGAGTTCAACCAGTCAGTCTAACCCCTTCTTTTTACAAATGAGGCAACTGAGATCCTGAGAGATGATAAATGAACCTCTATCACACAGCTGGCCAGTGACCGAGCTAAAATTCCAACATGGTTCTTCCAGTTAAATGCTCTTTCATCATGCTACATTGATGACATGATAACCAGGAATAGATTCTTTCCATTGGGCAGAGAAGGTCACCGAAGAATGGATGAATCCTATTTTGGATACATGTCCAGGGGTTTCCAATTGTCAAAGTGGATCAAAATTGATGATGACTCAATTAGGGCCTCTTATGGCTAAAGGAAAAACATACATTTGAGTACCCGCTGTGTTTAGGGCTCTGACATGCTGTAGGGAATACACAGAGGGAGAAGACAGGAACCCTTACAATCTACATGGGCATTCAACAGTCTGTATGTGATAGCTTCTTTAAAAAAAATAATTTTGGATATCTTTTGTTTTCTGTTGCACCACAGCCATTTTCTGATATATCCTGTCCCCAAAGAACTCGCTCCACCTTTTTTTTTTGGAGGCAATTAGGATTAAGTGACTTGCCAAGGGGCACACAGCTAGTAAATGTCTGATGCAAGATTTGAACTCAGGACCAGTGCTCTATCCACTGTGCCACCTACTTGACCCTGAACTCTCCCTTGTAACAAAGCAATTAAGCAAAATTGAACAAAAAACAAAACAAAACCCCTATCCAATAGTGTGTGAAACATTACATGCCTCTAATTTTTTTCTTCTCTATAAAGAAGAGGAGAGTTTCATCATCTGTTTTTCCTGGACTAAAATTGGTCATTGAAATTAATCTGATTTCAGCTGCCTTTTAATGCTGTTTCCATTTACTTTATTATGGTTACGGAATATGATATTCTCTTACTTCTGCTTTCTTCTTTCTGCATCACTTCTTATGGTTCTTCTTGTGTTGCTCCAGATTCCTCATGTATTAATGATTTCTTAGAGTGAACAACATTCCAACCATATGGTACCAAACCATTCCACAACTGTATTTCATAGTTTGTTCAGCTAGTTTCCAAGCCATGGGCACTTATTGCCAGATCTGTTTGTCTTTTGTTGCTACCACAAAAAGTGATACTATGAATATCTTGTTATACATGAGACTTTCTTTTTGTCTTGGACCTTCTTGGAGTACCTGCCCACTAGTGGGATCACTAAAATCAAAATGTATGAACAGTTTAGTGACTTTTCTATGTTATCTATTCACATGTACAGATGCAATCTTCCTAGCTATATCCTATACTTTTTTTTGTATCCACTTCCTCCCCCAAGTCCTTCATATAATGTCTTGCATATAACAGGCACTCTCTCTCTCTCTCTCTCTCTCTCTCTCTCTCTCTGTCTTTCTCTCCTGAAAACATTTCTTGGCTATTCTCTTCTATCCTTTGGAGAAATGTATGATTTTTATGTCGATGGCTCCTCCATCCACCAACACAGATCACAACTCTTTTATGCCTTGGTAGAAGTCGGAATGAAAAGCCATTGAAGGATTTTGTGCAGTATTAGAGGTCAGTGGAGAGATAATTGAAAAAATGGATCCAGCATGCTGTGTAGGATAAATTGGAAAAGGGAAGGACTGGAAATGGGAAGACCATTTAGAAAGCCACTCGTAGAGTATAGGTTGGTGTTCTTCAAAGTAACGTCAAAGACTGTGGAATCAAATGATCGCAAGGAGGGACTCCCCTCTCTCTCTTCAGAAGTACAAGTCAGGAAGATGAGTCAACACCCCACTCTCTCAGGAGCTTGTATCCAACACCACTATTATCTGCGCTTCTTCACCAACACTCCCACACAGAATTTCTTCCTCCTACTGTTCAAGCTCTCAGATTTCCCTTTCTGAGACAGACATCTGCACCTCAAAGAAGTCATAACCTAACCACTCATAACCCAGTCATAACCTAACCGTACCTAACAGCAGCTGTGCAGATGCCACTGGGAAACTCTTCCTAAATTCTGGTCAGCATCTCCATTCTCTCTCTAATGGATCACCTGGTAGTTTTGTACAAGCCCCTTAGAGGATGGCCTGGGTGCTCAGAGGCAAGGAGAGCCTCATCTCCCCAGGAAAAGAGTGAATTTCACAGAATGAGAGGGCATGAACGGGTTATGATCTGCACCTTACATCTTATTATACTATCTACTTCTCCCCACCCAAACCTACTTGTCTTCCAGACTTTACTATTTCTGTCAATAGCACACCACCCTTCTAGTCACTCAGGTTCACAAGCTCAGCGTCAATTTTAACACCCCGTTAGCATTCATCCCATATATTTTGCCAGTTCCTCTTTTTTTTCTACCTCTGCAACATGGAGAACACTGGTATAGATAAGGAAATAAGGACTTGAATTATAGTCAGAATGGAAAGGCAGGGACAAACATGAGAGAGATTTTGAGTGATGAAGCAAAAGGATCATGATTAGGCCAGATAAGGCAAGGATAAAGAGTTAGTGGCCTAAGATTCAAACCTAGGAGAATAGGAGAAACCAATGTAGAAATGGAAAAGTCAGAAGGAAGAGCTGATTTTTTTAGGAATAGGGGCATAATCTGGAGTTCATTTTTAGTATATTGAGTTGGAAATCCAGGTTCCTGGAGATAATTGGCCAGATATGTAGATTTTGGAATCTTCTGCCCAACCAAAGTTGAAAATGAATAAAATCTCCAAGTGATAATGATTATAGAGAAAAGAGCAGAGAGCTGAGGGCTGAAGAAGCTGTAGATAGAGTTTAATGATGAAGTTCAGAGTCTGGTCATGATATTAGTGGAAAATTTGGAATGAAGCTGAAGTCTGCAGAGTCAAGGATGTCATGAAGCCTAGGGTTTGAGGAACCTAATGGTTCCTCATTAACATAGTTATTAAAATCACCACGAATGATGGCAGAGGATGAGATGGAGAGGAAGACAGTGAGGTACTGAAATCATCTAAGAGAGTAGAAATGGATAGAGAATTTTTAGACCAAGCTTCAAAGAAATTAAATTGTAAGTATAAATTTTTTTTAATACATTGATCCTTAACTGGTACTTTTTCTATTCCTTCCTCATATTTCCTTTATAACTTGAGAAACTCTTGTTTCTTATCTCTTACATACTTAATTCAGAAGAGGAATCCCCTGGGGTTTATTCATGTCTCCCTAGTTCTCCTGTTTTTAGTTTGTTTTTTAGTTCATAGCTTCGTTCACAGGTGTAGACCATATGTGTTATTTCAGCTTTTCCCTTACTCTTCTTCTTGAGTAAGAACAATCTGTGGGGAAAAAAAAATGGCATCTCCTTTCTGGTGCCCTTCTCTCCTTTCTTTCCATTTTTATGGTATAACCAGAAAAGGATAAGTTATTTAAGACTCCAGCCCTAAACCGCTTTGTGTGGAAGGTCATAGTAACCTGTTTTCCCCCCTAAAAGGTCACGCCAATTTGTATACATAGCTAACATATTAAAACTCTTTCGAGCCTGACTTGGTCTATACCAGTCAAAATTGACTGGTATAAAATTATCCCCCTGGAGTTGACTCAGTAAGGTTTCCTAAATGAGGTGACTTGCAGCTATAATTTAAAGAAGGAGAGGGTCGTGAATGAATATTGACTGCAATCTTAAGACAACTGCTTGTCTTTGAGAGTGCGTGAATTCTTAAGTGTCAAAGAAAGGAGCCCAACAGGGGCCATTTTGAGTGTCTGGAAGAGCAAGATTGGTCTTTTTCCACTCTTCATCTAGCCTAGCTTTGCTTTGCCTCAACCCCCAAATTATATCATAATATCATAGATAGAAAGCAGAACGGGACCCCAGAGGTCATCTAGGTCAACGTCCTCATGGTGCCGTCCAGGACCTCAACTTTTAAGTCCTGTATTTCTGGAAGAAAACCAAATGTAACAATTCCCTACCTCTCATTGCTAATCCAGAATTTCCATGAAGTCAGTTACACAAGAGTGATACTTTTGTAACCAATTCTGGGATAGCTGACTTTTTAATCATAACCAAACCCTCTTAATTAGGCCTTACCTGCTTTTCTCACGTGATCTGTTCAGGGAATGCATTTTCCTCTTATGGTTGCCGGGATATTTTCACTATTATGACATTTTTAGCAGCTGCTTACTTAATCCTGGGGAGAGCTGAATAGTATTACTAATAATAGTAATTCTTTTATATGTAATATGTATTATTATGTATTATTATAAATAATTATATAATAGTAGTGCTTTATAGTGTTTTATACTTTTTCCAAGCATTTTCACCTTTATCACCTCACTCAACAAGTATTTATTAAGCTCTCACCATGTGACTAAGTCAGGCCAATATGCTAGACAATGTGCTAAGTGCTGACATGCAAAGACATCAGTAAGCATTTATTAAGCACCTATTATGTACCAGGCAGCTAGAGGGCTCAGTAGATAGAGCATTGGGCCCGGAGTCAGGAAGGCTTGAATTCAAATCCGGCCTCAGACACTTACTAGCTGTGTGACTCTGGGCAAGTCACCTAACGTCTGCTTGCCTAAGCCACTGGAGAAGGAAATAGCAAACCATTCCAGTATCTTTGCCAAGAAAACTCCATACGGGGTCCCAAAGAGTTGGAAATGACTGAACAACAATAACGTACTAGGCACTGTGCTAAGTTCTGGGGATGCAAAAGACACAAAAACCAATCCCTGCCCTCAAGGAGCTTACAGTCTAATGTAGGAGCAATGTGTAAACAAATATATACAAAATAAGCTCTATACAGGATAAATAAGAAATAATTAAAAGAGAGAAGGCATTGGAATCAAGAGGGGTTAGGGAAGGCTTCCAATAGAAGGTGGAATTTTAATTGGGACTTGAAGTCAGAGAGGTCAATAGAAAGGCAAAAACACATTCCTGCCCTCAATGTACGCTCATACATTCTAATGGGAGAGACAATGTGCAAAACTTTGTACATACAAGATATGTAAGGTGGAAAGTAATATCAGAGAGAAGCCGCTAGCAGCTGAGGGGACCAGGAAAGGCCTCCTGCTGAAGGCAGGGTCTGAGCTGAATCTTAAAGGAGGCCAAGGAAGCTGAGAACCAGAGGTGAAAGGGAGGGGAGAACATCACAGAACATATGCAAGAGTGAAGAATAAAACTACTGAGGTGGGAAGGGTCAGGTTTGAAAACCATAGGATTTTATACCTGATCTTCACAATAACCCAGAGAGTTTGTAGCGCCGATACCAGGCTCATTTGAATGAGCAATCTGTGAAGTGATTCATCATTGCTCAGTGGCTACAGTAGGAGCAGACAGGGAGCATCTCCTTGACCCACCCCCATTACCTGCTCACCTTCCTGTCTGTCAGTGCCAGCTCTTGGGCTTTAAGCCCTGTCGGCTGGGGCCTAACTCTTCCTCGCGGATCACCCACTGTATCACTGTTGGCATCATTGGTCTGATTGTGACCAAAGATGAAATTTAGTCGAGGTTTTACTGTCCTAAATCACAGCATCTTGAGTATTGATTTCATTATAAATTAACATAAATAAAATAAAATTATTATAATAATATATAATAAAAATACAAATAATAAATATGAATAAAATAAAATTCTTATTAATTATTAGAGAATAATAATACCTTTATATTGTGTCTTATGGTTGCAAAACACTTTACATGTACTATCTTTGATTTTCAATGATGCTTTAGGTAGGTAGGATAAGTATTATGATCCCTATTTTACAGATAAGGAAACTGAGACAACAGTAGATTTGTAGAAAGTCACACAACTTGGAAGTGGCAGAGTCAGGACTCAGACCCCAGGTCTTCTGACGCCAAGTCTCCAGCACTGTACTGCAAGTGAACCTCCAGGGGAGCAGTAAATGCCCTTTTTCCAATACAAATTTGAATTTTTACAAACAAATAAATAGATAAGCATATATGTAGGATTTAAAAAACACTTTAATGGTCATTATCTCATCAGATCTTCACAACAATGCTATGGAGTAAGTACTGTTATAATCCCTATTTCGTAGATGAAGACACTGAAGCTTGGAGAGATTAAACGACTTGACCCTGGCCAGCCACAAAGCTGGTTGATGGCAAAGTCAGTATGCTGGGGATGCATGGAAATCTGGAACTGAGTTCAGGTTCTGATTGTGTTGTGTTAAAAGATCCCTTTCCCAGAAACAGTCTGGAGGCAGGGCAATGGAGCTCCTGTCTTAAACTGCTAATTAGGAATTAGTAGTGGTGGTGGTGGTGGTGATAATGATAGATTTTTCTCCTATTGCTTATGGGACAGCTCCAAAGTTTTAGTTTCCATTTTCTATGGTTAAAAAAAAAGTATCAAATAAAACCCAGGGTGAAAGTAAGATGGCAGAGGACATTTCATAACCTACAGAAAGAAGCAAACTTTTTTTTGCATTTATAAAGGCATAATATAATAAAATGAACTAATATATTATTCAGTCAACAAATATTAAATATATACTAGGCATTGTTCCAGACCCTGAGATTATAAGTACAAAGAATTCCACAATTTTCTCAAGGAGCTTGTATTTGAATGGAAAAATATCAAGAACATATTTAAGTATATGTGGCATAAATTTTTTAAATGAATAAATAAAAATAAATGCAAATTAGTTAAATGCAAAGTAGTTTGGGCAGGAAGATACTAGTAATTGGGGAGATCAGGAAACACTGCATGCAGAAGGTGGTGTTTGAACTGAGTCTTGAAGGAAAAGCGGGATTCTCTGAAGCCGAGGTATGGAGGGAATGTGTTCCAAGCATGGGAGACAGCTTAGGGGCAGAGATGAAGAGATAGGAGATGGGGCATCTTGTGTGACGAATGGAGAGAAGGCTGATTTGGTCAAAGAAGTTTGGATTCAGTCAAAGGGCTGCACTTGAGGACCTAGAGGGCCACATGTAGCCTCAAGGCTATGGGTTCCCCTCTCTTGGACTAGGCTGAAGAATGAGTGAACGGGAATAATATCTGGTTAATCTGGAAAGATAGATAAAGGATTTTAAAACTAAATAAAATTTTATCTTAGGGGCATTGGGGAGCCAGTGGAGTTTATTGTGATGTGGTCAGAATTTTGCTTACAGAAGATAATTTCACAGCAGTATAGAAGGTGGATTGGATTAGGAAGGGACTTGAGGTAGGGATACCAATAATCTAGGCTAGGAATGATGATGGTCTGGATGAACTAAGGTGGTAGCTTTGTGAATAAAGAGAAGGGGTCAGATGCAAGAGGTGTTCTAGAGACAGAAACAGCACAATTTGGCAACTAATTAGATATGTGGGGCGACAGAGAATGAGGAATCGAGGGTAATGCCAAGGTTACAATCCTGGGAGACTGGAAGAATGGTGATGCCTTTGACAAAAATAGAAAAATTTCGAAGAAAGGTTTTGGGGGAAAGATTATTCATGAGTTGTGGGTTTTGCACATGTTGAGTTTGAAGTATATCCAGAACATTCCAGTTTGAAGTGTTCAACAGGCAATTGGTGATGTAGGTCTAAAGGTCCAGGTGTGACCCAGACTACATCGATCTGTGCATCAGCTGCATAGAGATAACGATTAGGCTTAGGAGAACTGATGAGGTCACCAAGTCTGAGACCTTTGTGACTTTGGCCAAACCACTTAACCTCCATGGGCCTTAGTTTCCTCATCTTTTAAATGAGGGGGTTGAACTATGTGGTGTCTTTAATCCATTCCAGCTCAAATCTAGAAAAATCTAGAGAATCTGAGAATTTAGAGAGAAAAAAGAAGAGGACCCAGGTCAGCATCTTAGGGAACACCTACAGTTTGGGAGCATTGTAGGAGGTGACCGATAAAGAATAGTGTCACAAAAAATCAGAGAAGAGGCAATATCCAGAAGAAGAGGACGATTAACAATGTCAAATGCAAGAAGGAGGTTGAGATAGATGGGATAGGGATAGGGACATGATTTCATTGATAGGGGGAACCCTTAGATGAGCCAATTCCTTCTCTCCATGCAGCCAGAACGTGGACTCTGCAATTGAGAGTCTTGGAGGATTGTCAAGAGCATTAAGAAGTTGAGTGACTTCCCAGGCCAGGCTGAAAATGGTTCTTCAGACCAGAAAAGAATTAGAAGGGTCCATTGAAGAACTGGATCTTTGGGTTCTGATTTTGCTACTAAATAATTCAGTAATTCTGGAAAAGTCATTAAAACTCTCGAGGCCTCAGTTTCTTCATTTGTAAAATGAGGTATTTGGACTAAATGATCCCTTTTAACTCTAATAATATATGAGTCTATAAAGCAATTTGGCAGGATACAATTGATGTGCTAATTACAAATGTTTTATTTATTTTCTAAACCAATGCTAGCAGAATCTCTACTAGGAATTATTTGTTAATTTTTAAAATTTTTGCCGTGTTTCTGCTTGTACTTCAGAGCAATGAAAAGCACATTTCTTTTAAAATATTTTATAACTCAGGCTTTTATGAGTTCAGAACGCAAAGTACTTTGAGTCAGCATTTAGTCTGCTTTGGAAGGACAGATGCCAATTCCATGTGTGGGTAGAGCAGTTAGTAACATAAATGGTTGTTTTGAAGGGAAATACAAATCACTTCATGACCAAAAATATTTTCCCTGTCATGGTGCCTGACATGACTCTAACATCCAACCTATGATTTAAGAGATTGTTGCTAGAAGGAGCATTTGTATGACCTACAGAGGAGAGCCCATTAGTAGCTATGGAAACATGCTCACACGTTAGATTAGCTGGCTGGCATCTAGTGGAGGGCAGGGTTGGTAGGAACAGGATGGTGTGGGGGTGGTGCCTAGAGTCTTGAACACAAGGTGCCACTCTGGAAGGTCAGACACAGGGGGTCACCATGGTGGGAGGTGCCGTGCAGCCAAGAACCAGCAGGAGAACAAAGGGCACTTGTTGGGAAAGAGGGATAAGGCAGTAGAAATTAGAATGAAAGGGCATTTTGTGTGGAGCTTCAGTGCAACTGTCTTCTCCAAGGGAATGATAATAATTAATAATAATAGCTTCCAGTTGTAGAGAACTTTAAGGTTTGCAAAGTGCTTTACAAACATGATCTCATTCAAGCCTCACAACAAGCCTGGAAAGGAGGTGCAATTATTAGCCTCGCGCTTTATACAGATGAGGAAACTGAGGCAGATAGGTTAAGTAACCTAACCTGTTTAGCTAATAAGAGTCCGAGGCATGATTTGAACTCGTATGTTCCTGACCTCAAGTGCCCAAATCTATCCACAGTGCTATCCTTAGCACCACCCAGCTGCCTAATAATCCCTCTTCTCATAGAGCAAATCAATTAGGATTCTTGATATCATAGCATTGGTGGCTTAAACTCATAGCAGTTCTGTTTTAAAAGAGCCTTGATGCCAGAGTCAGAGGCCCTGGATTCAAATCCTGACTCTGGCACTTACTACCTCTATGACCTTGGGTGAATCAATAAATCTTCCTAGTTCTGTTTCCTTTACTGTAAAATGAGGGGGTTAACTTAGCCTAGATGGCCTCTGAGGTTCCTATGGCTCTAAATCCAGGATCCTAATGACAGAAAGTTAACCAGGCGTGTGGATAAAGTTCACACAGGTGCTTTTCTCTGTGCCCGCCCCTAGCACACCAGCACAAAAGAAAAGATGTTTCCACATTTCACAGTCCCCCACAGAGAATGTACATGAAGGGAGAAGGGAGAAGGGAGAAAGGATGCAGCCAGGGCCCATGGGAGTGCAGTCCCAGGGAGGAAGTTTGGAAGTTTTACATCAGCATTAGAACTGGTACTTTTACAGCACGATTGCGTGGTGTTTCATGGCCTTCTTCCCTTTTTTTTTTTCTCTTCAAAGAGATTGTGTGGAGTGTATGTTATTTAACTCAGGGAGACTGGCTGACAACCAGACATGCCAAAAGCACTGCAGGGATGAAGTCATCACCCGGGTGGATTCAATCAGTAAGTGTAGCCAACGAATGGCAGAAGAAACTAGATGCCTCACCAGACACGCTGGGTTTTGAGCGGTTATTTTTTGGTGGGGGATGGTGGTGCAGATTGCTTATAAGTTCATTTGGTACCTTCCATTATGGGATCTCAGCTGAGATGTTTGGGAGGCCTTCCATGGGGAAAGGGGGAATTCTCAACTTTGAATGAGGAAGGGAAGTCTCCAGAAGGACATGGAATGAAGTCTCTAAGACTTCCTTTGCCAGTCAAGAGACCTGGATTTTCATCTCAGTTCTACCACTAACTTGCTTTGTGACCTTGGGTAAGTCATGTTCCCTCTGGACCCATTTCCTCATCTATAAAAAGGACTAGGTGATCACTAGGGTCCCTTCTGCCTCTAGTCATTATCCTGTTGTTGTAGATTCTTATAGATTTTCATGTCTAAAGGTCTGCATGTATACAAGTGCCATCCTGCCTCTGACACTGAGTACCTCTATGACCCTGGACAAGTTCCTGGGACTCAATTTCCTCCTCTGTAGAATGGAGGGTGTTGGACTAGATGGCCTCTGAAGTCCCTATTAGCTCTAAGCGACCGTGATCCCATATGTAGGGATTAAGCATTTACGTGTAGATAGAATAGATACCGAGGCTAGCCTTTTCCAGCTTATGAGGTACCTTAGTTATTTAAGCCTTAATCCAATTACCAGACGTCTGCTTCTTCCTATCCCCTTCTCCCTAGTTAACCAAGAAATTATTTAACTCCAAATTCTATTTCTGTCCCCCAGCATGACTATGTTTTCCTTAAGCTATTTACTCTCTAGGTAGCACCTACTCATGGTTAGGTTCCACAGCATCACCAGATAGTTAGCTCAGTGTTGGGACTTCAAGGCTAACCTTGTCTGCTCCTTCTCTAGAAATTTCATACTCCCTCATTTTTTGCTCACTGTTCCCCATTCCTGCCTGAATGCCTGGACTCTCCTGGGCCCTTTACCTCTTTCATTCTCATTAGAACTTAGGTTTCAAGTCAGGAAGACCTTAGTTCAAATTCAGCTTTAGATACTTACTAGCTGTGTGACCTTGGACAAGTCACTTAACCAGTTTGCCTCAATTTCCTCAACTGTAAAATGGGGATAAAAATAGCACCTACCTCCTAGGGTTGTTGTGAGGATCAAATGAGATGGTATTTGTAAAGGCTCTTAGTACAAGGCCAGTATCTGTGTTAAGTTAATACAGTACCTGTATTAAGTACCTACTTGGTAGGTACTTAATAAATGCTAGTTATCATAATCCTCATCCATTAAACTTTCATAGAAGATAGTTTTGGGGTTACTCTCCACTCACTCCTTCTCCCCATATGATCATTCTTCTCTAGAAGAGATGGTTTCCATCTGTACACAGATTTTGGTTGTTCAGTCATTTCAGTCGTGTCTAACTCTTTGTGATCCTGTTTGGGATTTTCTTGGCAAAGATACTGGAGTGGTTTGCCATTTCCTTCTCCAGCTCATTTTACAGATGAGGAAACTGAGGCAAACAGGCTTTTGTGACCTGCTGAGGGTCAGATGGTACCATACAGAAAGCTAGTTTATTCTCCAGCCAAGGAAAGAGATGGAGACTTTTAACCGAACTACTCTCTATCCCTCAAGCTCTGAGAAAACAGCTTTCTGTCAGGGATCAGCACTTATACTGAAATACCAGTTCAGTTCAGCTAGGCTTAGAATAAACTGCGATATGACTAAGCTTTAGTCTAGTTCAGATGTTTTAGAAATGAAATGTTCTTATGCTGGTTCAAACTAGTTCACCTAAGCCTTTCCTCCCACTCTAAATGTAAGGAAAAAAGGATTATCAGAGTCAGGGTTCTGGTATTCATTTTCAAGATTTAACAGTGTAGATGAGAAGATATATTGCTGCCATGAATGGTGGCACATGCCCATAATTCTTGTTCCTGGGGAGGCTGAGGCTGGTGGATTCCTTGGGTTTGGGTATTCTGAGCAGCGAGGAAGCTAAAGTCAATTCCACTGAGTCCTGTACAAATATGGTAAGCTCCCGGAAGTGAAGGGCCACCAGGCTGCCTAAGGAGGTGTGAGCTAGCCCACATGGGGAAAAATGGAGCAAGGTAAAGCTTCTGTGCTGATGAGCATTGGGTTCAACCCACGAGTGGCCGCTGCTTTTACAGCCTAGGTGATATTGGGAGACTCAGCCTCCAAATATTTGCAGTTTGACGGGTGGTCCATTGAGTTTATTGATTTGTGTCTGTCTATCTGTCTTGCACAGGCATGGCACATGGGCAGTCAACTGAATAAAGAATTACGAAATGTTTCTTAAGAAAATTAAATCAAGAACTGAGAACACAGAACTTTACTAACTATGTTATTTTATTACTTCAAGAAGGATTAGCAATTTCTCAAATGTAAATAAGACTTCCCTCCACTGATGGTTACACTATAGACCTTAATGCATGGCGTGGGTGATGAGTCAATCAAATCAATTAGTGTTTATGAACCTTCACCGTCGGCCAGACACTGGGCTAGGCGCCAGCGATAGAAATATTTAACCCAGTTAATTAGGCTGACCTTTGGAAGATACACAGCTTTTCCACTGACATAGCTTTCAAAAACCCAGCATTACCTCAGACATCAAAATTGGGGTATGGCATCATAGTGAGACTTAAGCAGCACAATAGATAAAGCGCCAGACTTGGGAGTCAGGAAGCGCTGAGTTCAAATCCTTCTTTAGACATTTGAAAGCCATGTATATCCCTTAATGTCTTGCAGACTCAATTGCCTCATTTGAAAGTGGGGACAATAATAGAACCCACTTCACAGAGTTGTTAAGATCAAATAAGAACATATGTGCAAAGTGCTTAGCAAAAGTGCTATATAATTGTTAGCTACTATTTTTATCATAAATGACTAAATACAGGATATTTCCAAAGTCTCAAAACAGTTTTAAGCTATCATAGCTCATAAAAATCTCCTCTTGTTTTAAGCTATTAAAGGTTGTAAAAATCTCTACTTGGTTAAAGCAATTACAGCACTGATATTTTTAGAATACCTTGTATATTCTACAGGACACCAAGAGATTGCCCTAGCCATCTACATTAGAAACACAAAGTGGATGGAAAGTATGAATTGCTCCTATTGTGCAGTTTTATGGGCAACCCATAGAGTTAGTCTCTCAGCATATAACCTGGATAGGGCATGACAGACAGTAAGCAGAACCCAGAATTGATTAGGAGGATGTGAGAAGTCCAGATTGCATTTGAGAACCTGCTTGGCTGTTTCACTCATTCAGAGCTGCTACACTGCCTCCAAAGCCGCTATTTTTAAATTCTCTTTGATGGTGTGCAGCTGCAAATCTCAGAATCCCATGATCTCATGAAGTTACAGATGATGTAAAGGACCATAGAAAGGGACATAGGAGATGGAAATAGGCTGCATGCAGTCCATTACCAGGAATGACCTGCGTGTGAGGAGTCTAAAAGACATCAGTAAAGGCACATGTGACTGCAAGAAGAGGCAGAAGGGAAGGTCAGCCCTATACAAGGAGCTATTTTCTTCTGAAAAAATGATGGAATTGGACTAGCTAGTCTCCAGACTCTGGGAATCTTCCCGTGACTCCCAGACTGTTTCTCTCAGACTGTGTCTAAAGTTTGTGGGGGTTTACCCTATTGTTATCCTGAGTCTTTGAAAGGTGTCATTTGCTTCCTTAAGAAGGCACTTGCCCAATTTGCCCAACTTGCCCAATGTACTCCTTTCTTATTCTTTAGCCCCTTAGTTTTCATTCTCATGGGACAGATGCATACACACAGCTTCAATCACAAAAGGTTGGGTACTGGGACAGACTATTTTTTTTAAGCAAAATGATCTTTTTTTTTTTTTTAACGTAAGCTGAAATGGTCCAGGCCTTCTACTTTGACAGCCAACTAATCTATCTGGCCCTGAGTCCAAACTTCTCTAAACAATGAGGCAAGAACTGAGATGCATTTCATATTAGCAGTATTCCTTTCAACAAATTTTTTTTTTGTTATTTTGCCTTTTCTTTTTTAGTCTATTTAAAGTCATCCTATCTGCTACCTTCATTTTCACCTCTCACTTCCCCTGGTTCCTTCCCCTCCTGAAAATAAACGTTCCAAATGATTTCCTAGTTCAGCCGTGGAATGCAATAGCGAGGTTCTGATAACATACCCTTAGGTCAGCAGTTAAGTAAGAGGGAAGAGAGGAGGAGGGGGAGCTTTCCAAACATAGACCAGACTAATCTTTTTATCCCCACTCCCTGAAAATCGTGCTACTAAGGAGAAAGGAAGGTCGTGCATCTCTCAGCTCAGCCACTCAGCTGGAATGACCTAAATAGTAGCCACTGAAGCATTCAGCGGCCAACATCCTGACATCTGTCTTTTGAGGTTAGCAGCTGGGGTCACTATGTGTCCCTGCTTTGTTGATATTAACGGAAAAAACAAAACAAAACAACATTTTAATGCCTCCATGTTCCCAAGGGCAGATCTTATCCCGCAGTCGGTTGTGTAGAGCTGACTATGCCCTGGTTCATCCTGCCTTGGAGCTCAAAGAGACGTTAAAGGTCACCTTGTCTGACCCCTTCACTTTACGGATGAGAGACTTGGTCCCAGATAGGGGGAGGGACTTGTCTAGGGCCACAAACTAGTTAAACCAGAACTAGTATTAGAACCCAGGTTTCTTGGCTTCCATTCTAGCATGTCTCCTAGTAACCAAACTCCTTGCACTTAAGGCTGCCCTCTTGCAAGAGGCCCATTCTTTCAGGTCAGAAGTGGATGAAGTGTATTCACAGACTACTCTTCCTCAATAGCGTATTTACTGAGGATTCCAGAGCACTTTCCTCTTCCCTTTTGGTTTCTATCTACCATCCTCTCCCAGCCCCTTTGAGTGTTAATCATTTCTTCTATATCGGTATCACCAACAAACTTCTCAGATGCTTGAAGTTTACCTAATTTGTTCCATGTGTCCCCACAGGAAGCCCCTGACATAGAAAGGAATTCATAGTCCCCAGAGGGATGAGAAATCCAGAGCCTCGGCCAAAACTTTGGATGATAGAGACCAAAAATAATCTTTTCAGGACCCAGACTCCCCCTCCTCCTCTTCCTCTTTCTCTTTCTCCTCCCTCTCCTCCCCCATCTCTCCTCCTCCTCCCAGTCCCCCAGCTGTCTGTCTCCATCTCCAGGATGGAGTGCAAATGTTGCAGTGTTCAGGTTAGCCAGATCCCTCTCTGCTGCTCTGCCAGGCTGAGCTTTGCGTGCATTATGGGTGCTAGCATGGCTCAGAAATACTTCTCCCTCCCTCCCCTTCTCTTAACTTTTTGGCTTTTTTCCAGCAAAAGATGACCAGGAAGCTGTCCTGTGTTTCTACAAAACTGCCAAGGACTGTGTCATGATGTTCACTTACTCTGAGCTCCCTAGTGGCAAGTCCAAGCTCATGGTCCTCAAGGAGCCAGGTGGGTGTCTCTTCAGATTGGGTGAGCTCCCTGGTCCCATCTTCCAATGTGGAAAGGCCACGGGGTGTCCCACCAAGCCTCTGGCTGCTTACAGGGTCGTCTCAGAATCAGAATCCAATGTACCAAAGGGTTGCACTCAAGGGACATGAAACAATAAACATTTGGGATCCCACCCAGCAAACTCCACAAAGCTTCTCCGTACTAGCTGTGCTTCTTTCCTACCTTTTTTCTTCTGCCCCCCCTGCCCTGAGTCCCTGAAAAATGAGGAAGAAATGAAGAATGAGGCTGCTGTCCACCCCACAACCAAAGCAGGGAAGGAGGCCAGACTGTCAATGAACATCACTGATTAACCCTCCCTTGGATATAGAGTCCACTCCAAGGAAGGGGTATGGCCTCTTAATTTTTAAAATAAGTTTTACTGATACCTTTTGGGTTGTGGGTGGTTTGTTGTTATTGTTGTTTGAGAAGCAGCATGGCAGAGTAGGTACAGAACTGGCCTTAGAGCCAGGAAGGACTGGGGTCAATTCTTACCTGCCATACAACCTGGCTAAGTGTTCCTGGACAAATCACCTGAAGTCTCAGTGCCCTAAGCAGCTCTCTAAGAGAAGCTGCTGATGCCTACATTGGGTTTTCTCATCTGGGAGTTCCCTATATTAATGTAATCACAGGTGCCTGTTTATCTACATTCCCCACTTTATTCCCCTTCTCACTGCTACATCTTGGAATCCAGCCTGGGATGGAAGGCACAATAAAGCCCCTCACCACAACCTCCATTCTTCTCCTCTCCAGAGTGTGGTTCTGCACCCAGTGCCATGACAATCCTGTTGGCTGTGGTGGGCAGCATTCTTCTAGTTGGCATCGCCCTCCTTGCCATTTGGAAGTTGCTCGTCACCATACACGACCGAAGAGAGTTTGCAAAGTTCCAGAGTGAACGTTCCAGAGCTAGATACGAAATGGTAAATTGGGAATGCAGGGGATGGGGGTGGGGGTGGGGGGCCAGGACTCTGGTCTGAGACAGAAAACAATCAAAAGTTGGTGACCACACAGAGGGGCACAGTGACAACAAAAGAAATGGAAAGCTGACACTAAGCTGACATTATGGAGCATCTGGTCAAGACACAGCAAACGTTGACTGAGGACACACTGTGGTGGGCAGCTAGATGGTATAGTGGGTGGAGCCCTAGATTTGACATTAGATATACTCAAGCTTAAATCTTGCCTTAGCTATCTACCTAGCTGTATAACCCTGGGCAAGTCACATAACTTCTCTTGACCTCAATTTCCTTATCTGGAAAATGGGGATAATCTCACAGGCTTGTTGCGAGGAGCAGATGAAATTTTACATATATGTATATAATACACACACACTATATATGTATATAATTACATGTTTGTACACATACATACATATATATGATGCTTTGCGAGCTTTAAAGCACTATGTGAATGTTAGCTGTTGTTATTATTACGTATATGATGCTGGCTCAGGCACTGGCAGAGCACAGTAGGAATGGGAAACGCTATGTTTTTGCCCAAGGAATTTGCCCTATTTGGTTGTTGTTGAATTGTTTCAGTCTTATCTGAATCTTTGTGACCCCGGTTGAGGTTTTCTTGGCAGAGATATTGGAGTGGTTTGCCATACCCTTCTGCAGCCCATTTTACAGATGAGGAAAGTAAGGCAAACAGGGTTAAGTGACTTACCTAGGGTCACACAGTTAATAAGTGTCCGAGGCTGGATTTGAACTCATGGAGATAAGTCTTGATTCTAAGCCCAGTGTTCTACCCACTTCACCACCTAGCTGCCCCTGCCCTACTTAGTAGAAGACACAAAATAGGCATGCATGAGATGGTCTGAAGAAGGAAAAAACTGCACATTCACAAGTACGAAGGGTAAAAGGTACAAAAGCCCCTTCCCCCCCACTCTAGGCAGGTACTGAAGGACCCCAAACAAAGCATTGGTAGGTCAGGTGGGAGGTTAGGAGAAGAAGCTTCATAGATGTGTGAATCCTGATCTATGTCTTAAAGCATGGATTTGGATGTCTCTGGGTAGGGTGGGATGAAATTTGGGGAGAAGCGGAGCAGAGGCAAAAATGTATAATTGGGAGAAAGTGGAGGCTGCTATGAAATGTCAGGCATAGGAAAGCCAGCTGATCCCCTGGAATTGAGACGGAAAGACTTCAGGGGACGGTGGGGGGCAGTTCAGAAAATTAAATGATGGGAGTAAGGTGGGTAGTAAGGGAACAAGATCATTAAATTATGGACGAAGTGCTGATTATCTGCCTTTTACCTAAATGTAGCATGCAGCAAGCAATAAGTGAGGCAGCTTTGGCATGTAAAGTGATGGGAGAGCTGGGTTCAAATCCAACCTCACCCACCTAGTAGCTGTGTGACCTTTGCAAGTCACTTAACATTGCTCAGACTCAGTTTCCTTTTCTTTAAAAGGGGAATCATGATGACACTTAATGCTTTGCAAACCTTAAAAGTGCTATGTAAATGTTAGCTATTATTACCTTTGATATCTCACTGAGTTCTGATTGTTTTATGTGTGTGTCTGATAGAGTCAGCATGGTATAGCGGATAGAATGCTAGCCTTGGAGCCAGGAGGACCTGAGTTGAAGTCCCCCACCTCTGACATATCTGTGTGACCCTGGGCAAGGCGCTTTAAATTTTCAGTGTCCCAGGCATCTCTCTAAGGCTTTAAGTTTCAAAACAGGTGCTGACCTCAATGGATAGGGGGAGTTTCTTCAACAGGGACTTCCCAAATCACAGATCTCATCCCTATCCTAATCTCTAAAAAACTATCTCCCTCCTCCAACTCTTGGAAGGTAAGGAGCATATCCAGCCTGATCATATAGTAAGGGCTAATTAAATAATTATTGACCAGATTCTTATGATAAATAGCCCTCCTCAATATGAGCTTATATTTTATATATTATATTCGGGTGAATTTTCTTAATGCTTGTCTTTTTCACGTTCATTTGTCTAGGCTTCCAACCCTCTCTATAGAAAACCAATATCTACCCACACTGTGGATTTCACCTTTAACAAGCTCAACAAATCCTACAATGGCACTGTGGACTGATGTTGTTCTTTTGAAGAGGGATTGGGGGGACTTTTTTTTTTTGGAAATTTTTTCCAAGACTGGAATGCCGTAGACAAATGCTTGACTGTATTACTGCTCCCTAAGTAGGAAATGATGAACAATCCTTTAAAGCGGGCTTGGACAAGAAGCCTTTTGTCTGGGTAGGAAGGGGCACCTGGTTATGCCGTCCTTTGCACAGGCTGGAGCCAGGCCAGACTTGCCACCTACCTACCTAGGCCCAGAAGAGGTATGTGAAGGGGGGAGGAGGGGAAAGGAAGAGGTGGAGGATGCTGGAGGACCTTGGCGCCTCCTTGCTTTTTTCAGTTTGCTAAGTGATCTGAACTTTAGAAAGAATCATTTGACTTGAAGGAAGTCTACCCTGATACCTTCCAGGGCCAAAGGGAAGGTTGTTTGGAACCGGTTGTGTGTGAGTATAACCAACAAATGGAGTCAAGAAGTCTGGATGTCTTAGAGTTGGTCGTTTTTATATTAAAAAAAATTGCTGAGCATTTATGGTTTTGCCCCGATGACTCCTCCCTCCCCGTTGGCTGTGCAGCAATCCTGTTGGTAAAAGTGCTTTGATACTTGGCATCTGTAAGGGAGTAGAAATCCAATACTCAAATCCTCCTTCTTCCCCTCTATGTTTGGTACTTTGGTGATGAAAGGGAGGGGAATATCTCCAGGGATTAAATATTAAAACCAAAAAGAAATTGGATTTGTGTGCCACTTTCTGAGATGGAATTGAAGGTATTGAGAGGTTGTAATGGGGATAATGCCTTGCTGGAGTCTCTGCTGAGTCCAACATGATCTGTCCCGATCTGCCAGGCTGGGTCCTGGCATCCATGCTCTTCTTTTGTGTGGGTCGGGTTGGAACAGATGTTGCAAGCAAAATAGAAATTGAATGGTTGCCAATGGCATCTGCCTTTTGCCCATTGCTCACTCCTTTCCCAGGACTAAGAGCAGTTACCTTCTTAAACACTTTTTGCTGGATGCATTATTTTCTCTTTTCTTCCCTCCCTTCCTCATCCACTTTGGCATCACCAAGACCTACGAGTCCTTCCATATCGATATCCCCTTAAAAGCACAGAATGCCAGAGCTGGAAAGGACCAAAGAGATCATCTACATGTTTCCTCTACCCCTAACCCCACTGGAATTATAAGGTCCTTGAAGGCAGAAACTGTTTCCTATTTTGTCTTTGTATCCCATCATGTAGCAGGGTTGGGGAACCTGTGGCATGTGGCCCTCTAGGTTCTCAAGTACAGATTTGTTCTGTGAAATTTGGATTCAGTCAAAGGGCTGCACTTGAGGATCTAGAGGTCCACATGTGGTCTCGAGGCCACAGGTTCCCCACCTCTGGTGTAGACCCTTAACAAATGCTAGTTGATTAATTGATCTAATATAAGGGGTTGGGAGAGGGAAGGGAGGGTGACTCTAGGAACTTGGATGGAGAAAAAAATTCATCTTTATTTTCACTAACTTCCCACTGAAATTTAGCATTTCTTTCAATCATAATATTGAGAAGGAGTCCATAGGCTTCACCAGACTGCCAGAGGGATCCATGACACGAAGGCGAAGAACCCCTCCCTGACTGAGTCTAACCCTCTCCAGGTCTATACTATTTTAAAAATCTTTGTAACCACAGTGTCCATTGAGTGTAATAGGCAATAGTAAGTATGTTTTTGTTATTGAAGAAACTGAGACCCAGAAAAGAGGGATGACCCATCCAAGGCAATACAACTAATTAGTGGCAAAACCCAGGACTCTTAACTCTCCAGCTTCTTCTATGCCTTGTGGATGTCCTCTTTCTTGGTCTCTTTCATTTTCTCTTTTTAAGGATACTATACTTTGACTCTTTTTTCCCAGAATTCCTTCAAATTTTAAATTTCATATCCTCAGATATATACGTCCTCAACTTTGGACCAAATTCCTCAATTCATTCTAAAACATTGAAATCTGGCACTTGCTGCAGTGGTGTCAAACTCAGAAACTGGGGGCTACTAATCTATACATAAGATTATGTACATATGTATATAACATGTACATTATGTACATATGTATATAATCCGTACATTGACTTAGTGATGTTGTCCATGTTCTTTTATTTATGTTTCTAAAATATTTCCCATATATCTGGTTTAGGCCCTTACTCAGGGATGATTGCTTGACGCCTCTGTCTTAGTGAAATTGTCACAATGGATACCACTCTCTCTCTCTTACTAAGTAAACATCTAGTTTGGCATTTCCTTTATCCCACTCACACCAGAAGTTAATTGGTTATTAGAAGCTTGACTCCTTAACCAAATGCTGGGAAGTCAAAGCAATCTAGAGAAAGGGCATTTCCACTATATTCTGTAGAGGTAAGTAGAGTCCTGGCGATACGTAGGAGGAAAGATCCCAGACCCTTCTGATTTGGTCATAACCATGTATTGGTTTGAAAAAGACTTTTTTTGTCGTTCTGTCATTTCTGATTTTTCGTAACCCCCTTGGGGATTTTCTTGGCAAAGATACTGGAGTGGTTTGCCATTTCCCTCTCCAGCTCATTTTACAGATGAGGAACTGAGACAAACAGGGTTAAGTAACTTGTCTAGGGTCACACATCTAGCAAGTATCTAAGGTTGGATTTGAACTCAGGGAGATGAGTCTTCCTGACTTAAGACCTGGCGCTCTATCCACTGCACCACCTAACTACCCCAGAGAAAAGACTTTATCTTGCCTATTTAGTTATGGGTTCATTAAAGGGACAAATTAAACATTTCGGAATCCTATTTTATAGACCCATAGAATGTTAGCTTGGAGAGATTAACTAAATTTAGTCCCCTGCCCCCCGAATTTTAAAGATAAGTCAACTGAAACCCAGAGAGGGAATGTGCCATGGAATATTACCTCAGAGAGATCAACAAATAAACCTCCCCTCCCCTTCCACCCTCACCCACCCAGTTTCATAGATATGTAAACTGAGACCCAAAAGAGGATTGTGGTGCAGCTACATGGCTTAATGGATAGAGTACTGGACCCAGAGTCAGGAAGACTGAAATTCAAAGCCAGCTTCCTAGCTGCACGACCCTGAGCAAGTCATTTAATCTCTACCTGCCATTATAATAGCAGGGCATAATAATAGCAACCTGTCTCTCAAGGTTGTTTGATAATGTTTGTAATAATTATAATAAAGATATATAATAATTACAACAAAGATAATATATAATAAAGATAACATTTATAAATCTTAAAGAAGTACACAAGTACTGGTTATTATTAGGAAGGAATTGGGCCTGAAACCCAGTACTGACACACAGCCTAGTGCATTTTCTATTCTACAACACCATCATGTCCAGGAAGCTTTAAAAAAGATGCACATTTTTCATAGACAACTGATGTTTCACTCATTCTTTCATAACTCGCCTCCAGCTGTTGAAAATTAAAGTCAATTACTGCTGAGAAGTGAAGATGTGGTGAAAGGAGCCCTGGACCCAGAGCCAAGAGCCCTGGCTTGGGTTAGACCTGGCTTTGACATTGATTATAGCCATGGGACCATGGGCATGCCACTTTGTTTTTCTCTGGGGTTCTTCTTCCACATCCATAAAATGAGGAGGTTGTACCAGAGAGCTACCAATGTCCCTCCCCTTCCCCAGGTCTGACATTCCAGGGTGCTCTGACTGGCCACTTTTGTTTATAATAAGTTACAGATGTACAGTATTTTTAAGCTGTGCCAGTACTATCAGTGTCATGCTGCCATCTGCTGGACATTCCTGCTACATGGTCTTTGGGTCCTTGAGGTTCTTGCTCTTAAAATTAAGCGCATGCCTTTTTTCCCCTAAAGAACAAACATTGGACACACACAAATTCCTAAAGATGAACAAATTTAAGCCAGAAATGAGCCTCTGGAAATCTGTTTTTCTTCCAGGGCTGTTGGGCATTCATATCTTCAAAATCAATTGAGTTCAACAAATATCTATTACTAGAAAGGCAACATGGTGTCAAACTCAAATAGAAATGTATCCCTACAAGCTGTATATTGAGTTAGAAAACCTCAAATCAATATTATCTATGTTGTATTTTTATTTATTTTATTATTACTTTCCAATTGCATTTTAATCTGGCACTGTACTTGCTGGGAAGTTTGACTCCTTCAAATAGTGTACAGGGTTAGACTTGGAGTCAGGAAGGCCTGGGTTCATATCCCACCTTAGATACTAGCTATGCGAAATCACTTAACCTCTGTATACCTCAGTTTTCTCATCTGTAAAATGGTAGGAGGGATTCTGAAATGTCCCTTTCAATTCTAAACCTCCAATTCTATGAATATAGTGTTAAGGCCCTGTGAACATCCAATAGTCCCTTGAATACAGCTATTTTAGGCAGTGATCAGCATCACATTGTAGCAACAATGTGGCTAGAAGCTATTGTGGGAGTGTAAGACCAACAACAATCAGCACACAGAGGGGCTGCCAACACAGGTTCTTTGATCTGCTTTACTAAGAAAAGTAAATTTAAGGGGTTGGGGAAAAGATCAGCCCTCTGAACTTCAAGGCAAATACAAACAGAAATTACAAACATCAACAGACAGACTTTGTCCGATTCAAATCTTGATTCATAGTTACCAGAGAAGAACTAATGGGTTTGAGTTAGCAAAGCTGGGAGGCAGTCACAACAGCTTGCCAAGAGTCTCGACACTCCTCCCATGAGTGAGCTCCTAAAAGTCAAACACCAATCTTGGATCTTATATACCTGTTTCAGAAGCACTCAAACAAAGAACAGAGAAAAATCCCATTTTACTGGCCATTACATTTGAAAGTCAAGACTCATCAAAGGTACTTAATTACCTTAGCATTCCAAAGGAGAAGACAACAGAAAGTCCTGTCCTGGTTACCATTACATTATCTTAGTGCTGAGAAACACTCCAAGACAAAAAGATCCCATTTTACTTGCCCCATTGAAACAAAGTCCAGAATCATTAAAGGCACTTAAGAGAAGAACAGCAAAAAGCCCCATCTTAATTACTGATACATCTCCACCCCTTTCCAAGATACTTGGCTTTACACAATCTAAATAGCCATGGATCCTGGAACAAATAGAGGCATTATACATTGTGATCCAATCAATCAGGGAACATTGATATCATTCAGTATCATTCCCAAAATATTTGTTTACAATATACCATCCATCCCTAGGTCAAAGCAAGTTAATCTCTTTATCTTAACATTGAAATTATTTACATAATAGTCCAGTTGTAAAGAAGAATTATAACCAATGGAATAAATCATGAGAAAGGAGAAATGAAACCAAAAAAGAAAGAGAGCAAAAAGTTTGCCTCAATCTGCATTCAGACTCCATAATTTTTTCTCTGAATGTGGATGGTTTTTTCCATTATGAGTCTTTTGGAGCTATCTTTGAACCTTGCATTGATGAGAGGAGTCAAGTCTATCAAAGTTAGTCCTTACGGATACCGTGTGTCTGTAATCATGTATAATGATCTCCTGGTTCTGTTCCCCTCCCTCAGCATCAGTTCTTCCAGGATACAATGAAATCCATCTGCTCTTCATTTCTTATAGCACAATAGTATTCCATTACATTCATTTAGCACAGTTTGTTTAGCCATTCCTCAACTGATGGGCATCCCCTTGATTTCCAATTCTTTGCCACCACAAAAAGAGCTGCTATAAATATTTTTGTACATACCGGTCCCTTTCCCACTTGTATGATCTCTTTGGGATATGGCCCTAGAAGTGGTATTGCTGGGTCTAAAGGGTATGCACATTTTTATAGCCCTTTGGGCATAGAGAACTCTAGGTTCTAACTGTTCTGTAGGTGAGATAAGGAGACTCAATTTCAAAGAGGGGGAAGGGAGGGCAAGAAAGGGAAGGGAAGGAAAAAGTCTTATTTTTTTCTAGCTCTAACTGTTCCATGCAGTTGCTTTCCCAGTGGCCCTGTATAGGAGCCATCATGGAGGGGATGCAAAAGTCTATTTTCTCCTGCTTCCTGGAGGCAGTGACTGCCACATCCCATATTCCCAAGTTACTGTTGAGGGAATTTGCAGACAACCAAAATAAAATGCTATGACCACTCGTGGCCTTTGTGTTGTAATCTTTCTTGCCCACACATGTTGTCAGCCACTTCCTGAAAAACTGAGGATTTTCTTGGAGATGTACTGCCCTAGAAAAGGTGAACCAGTCTGGGAGTTTGTCTTTGGGACGTGGGAGGGATCTTTGTAGTGTTTTGTGCTGATTTTAATAAAGATTACTAAATGACAATTATTATTTTGAAGGGGAACAGTAAATTCTTATTTAGTTTGGCCTGTGTTCAGCATTGGGTTAAGAATTCCGATGCACCAAAACACTTGTGGCCCCTTCTCTTGACTGAACTCAGCTGTACAAACAGCAAAATGAGCCCTTTCTGCTTCCTGGAAGTTAGTAGACATGTCTTGTGGAAGACGAAGAAACAGAGGACTCTTGTATATATTCCGCTCTGCTAGTCCTGGCACTTGTGGGTGTGACAGAGAATCTTTGTCATCCTTGCCCTCCACAATATCCACTCCCTTCTCTCTGTTCACATAGCCGCTCCTATAGTTCCAGTCTTCATCACCTCTTCTTTGGGCTATTACAATAGCCTCCTAATTGGTCTTCCATCCTCAAGCCTCTCCAATCTATTTGCCACACAGCTACCAATTTGATGCTTCTAAAGCACAGGTCTGACTAGGTCACTCCTCTGCTCAAGAAACTTCAATGGCACTGATGGGGTGCTTGTGCTTGGACCCTAATTCTAACATCACATTTCTCCTTAGTCTCTGCTTGAGTGCCTGTGCCTGGACCCCAGTTCTAAAATCACATCTCTCCCTAGCTTCAAAGCATTGGCCCTAGCAGTCCCTCTCCAGTTCAAAGGCAGCATGCCAGAACATTTCTCTCTCCCCCGATACTGTGGCCAGCTGCACATAGAGAATTTATTGGTCCAGCTCCTTGTGTACGTGCTAACTGGCTGTGCACTGGGTCATAACAATGTTTACTACTTACTGACCTTCCTGATATGTGTCCTAGACATAGTCAAATCTATATGCCCTTACGTTCATCTTGTCTAACAAGACATTTGATGGAGGCCACCCGGATATTGTCAGGCAGCCGCGACCGATGGATGACTTAGTGATGTTTCATAGTCAAAACCACACCCACCGGTAGCCCCCAACTTGGGCTATTTCCCAGTGAACTCTAGGTAAGATCCCTGCACAGTAGATACAAAAAGTGCATATTCCTTTAAGAACCGACCACCCCTTAACCATTCCTTAATCCTACCCCCAAACACCTGATTGACAGGTTTCACCCCCAAATCTTGTATATAAACTTTCCCTGTAGCCCTATAAGGTTGCAAGTTCCCTAAGAACTCTTGCCTGCTGTAAAGCGTAATAAATCTTTGCCATCTTGACTTGAAGAATGTTTGAGATTGTGAATTCATTCCAGACGACCCCAACCCTCTCCATTACTCGGGTCTTTGAGGGGCACTCCCTCTCAATGACCCCGTCTGGGAGCTCCAGTCTTGGGATTCCTGGACCGGAGCTCCCTCCACCCTCAAGAGCACCATATTGCTGGTAGGATAGGATACAACCTTCTCAGCATGGTGTTTAAAGCTTCCTACGATGAGTGCAGTGGATCTTTCCAGGCTACTTTCATATCACTCTCCTTCAGGTGTTCTTCCAGACTTGCCCACTTTTTGTTTCTAGTACATGACAGCCGATTTCCAGCCTTCATGCATTTGCCCAAACTGTCTTTGATACCTAGAATGCTCTCCCTCCTCACATCCAACATTGAAAGAATTTTTATTTCCTTTCAAGGCTCAACAAAAATGCCACCCCTCCCTTCTCTTCCCTCCATCCTTAATGAAGTGATTTTGTATATATTTAGTATTGACTGGTTTATGCACATGCTCATTCCCTCTAGTAGAGTGTAAGCTCCTTGAGAGCAAGGACTGTTCGTTTGTATCAATAGCATTCAGCTTAGTCTAAAGTCACATTACTAATTTAGCATCTAAGCCCACAGATACTTAGTAAAGCCTTGTTGAATTGAATTGAAACCTGCCCAGAGACCCTCTCTAATCAGTCACCTTTCTCCCTCGTCTAACCAGGGGTCCAGAACAGAGGCATAGGAGGGAACCACTGTTCTGGTTATCACATTTGCAGACCATAAAAGGGAAATTTTTCACCTATCTGGGTGAAAATTTTTCACCTATCTGGGCCAGACTAACCCTAACGGCTAATTGGAGAATCCTAGGCAAGTGCCTGGTGACTTTGTTGCATGTCCAGTTGTGTACTGGTGACTGTGGTGCTAAAGTGGGTGACATTTGCCTTTCCCATGGTACAGTGGAAAGTGTGCTGGATTTCTGGAGTCAGAGGACCTGAGTTCAATTGCTGATTCTGCCTGTTACTAGACCTCAGAGCTTGGCCAGATCCTTAAACTGCTCTGCATAAATTTCCAAAGCTGTAAAATGAGAAGGTTAGACTCAGTTACCTCTGAGGTCCAGTCCAGCTCTAATCTGAGATCCCAGTGGGGTGCTTTTAAATAAGCATCAAACTCCAGCTATAGGAATAAGGCTCCCAGACTAGAATTTCCAGCAGGTTGCAAAGATTTTGGATGTCACTATCTGTGTAACTAAACCAGTCCTGCCCCCTTTAGCCTGTGAGCCCACTGCCAAATGTGGTTCTTAGTTTTTTATTGGGCAAGACAGCTTAATAGCTAGGATTTGTTCTACCCCATGGGGAGGATTAAATTTTCTTTATCCAAGAAGACAGAGAAAGTTCCTAGTGACCAATTACTATTAAAGAAGGAGCTTCATTTTTGTGCAGAACTGTCTGAATGGAAACACCAATTTTGTAGTATGAAGGGGGGCCTAACATTCCATTAATTAAAACATTCCAACGTCCAGATTTAATCTCTCCATATTTCCTATAGTCAAATTGCTCTTCTAAATCTATTAGGAAATAAGTTATTAAAAATAGTTCATACTACAATGGGTCAGCAATTCAATACTTCATCTC
This sequence comes from Phalanger gymnotis, assembly GCA_028646595.1. NCBI lineage: Eukaryota > Metazoa > Chordata > Mammalia > Diprotodontia > Phalangeridae > Phalanger > Phalanger gymnotis. Next base: position 542,186,316 of record CM053622.1, on the reverse strand, counting down.
ATTAAATAATACTGCCCAGGGGTCAGTGATTTGATATATCAGCCATCTGCCCTAGGCAATGAGTCCTCTGAAGTAGTGCCCTCATCTACTGGTCCATGCTTGCAGACTGGGTTACCTTAGGTCAGAACCCTGCTGAGGATCACAGCTATGCATAGTTGGCAGTACCTTTTCTGACTCAGGGATTCCTCCAACTCTTAATGATTTTTGGCTTAAAATATCCAATCTAGTTTGTACCTGGTACAAACTCTAGGTACAGAGATCTGCTACTTCCCTTTCTGCTTCTATGCCAACATACTAAGGATTTATTCCTAAAGGAAAGATTACAGCAATTAAAAGCATTATACATACATACATACATATATACATACACACACACATATAGGGGATAACAGCTTTGCTGTCATGAGAGGAGTGCCAACTGGCTGCTTGTGCCCTCTCCCTCATCACTGGTGTTTGGGTCCATGAATATTTTATGTGACAAGGCATCATGGGGATAGCAAGACCAACCAAGAGGGATGCTTATGTTTATTGCAAGCCTCAGAAAACATCCGTGGGGTGTGGGGATGTGTGGAGGCACCGTCAGAGCTAGGGAAGAAATAAGAGAAAATCATTCACTTTAACCCACCTAGGAATCAGTTCTAGAGACTCATTATGGAGTGACAAAGTGTCCTACTAGGTGGTGCTGGGACCGAAACATGGGGTCCTGGAGGTCTCTGAGCTCATTCTGCAAGAGTATTAGCTGTAACCCTAAAGCATAACCTGATAGATCTGAATCTAAACAATCATTTAACTGAGAAAGAGGTTGCTGCTTGATTAAATAGCAGAGGCAGCTTCAATGACACAGAGGCCGCTATGAAGTCAAGCCAGCTGTGACCGACTGGAGCCCAGGGACAAGTGAGGAGGTAACCACCTGCCCCCTGCCCAGTCAGTGCAAGTCTGGAATCTGAGGTCAGGGCCATTGTTTTAAGAAGAGGGTTTTGGGATGAGTTTTTTAAAAATTGCCTGAATTAGATCGTTGTTTCATATTAAATACTTTATTATTTGATTTCTGATGATTTTCCTAGTCCGTTGACCTTATTGGATCACATGCTCACTCCTGATATACCCACGGATTTATCTAGCTGGTGTCCAGGACTAAATCAATCTACTATTTCTCTAGGCTTTGTATTGGGTTGGAGTAGTGATCAATGTGTTATCTGGAGCCATCTTGAGAAAGCTGAACTAGGCCCTAAAGTGGAAGCATAGCTAACTTGTATTTGAAGCACTGTTAGGACAGAATGAGGAAAACATCCTTCCCCACCTTCCCTGCTCAAACCCACTCCTACTTCTCATGTCTGCTCACTCACAGGCTTATTTATTGGATTTTATAGATTATGCCAAAAAAAAAACTTGCTCATATTTTAAAAGATAAATTAGACCCCAGGGAAGTGAATTTCCAAAACTCATCATAAACAGGATCTTGTGAAGCCCTCTCACTGCAATATACACTTTACTGATTCCTGACTCTAGTTTGTGGTAGGAAGCCCTGGCCTGCTGGTTTCTCTACATTCTGGCTCCTGACTTACCGCTTCTATTCACCTCACCCTCTTCTACCACTGCCCCTACAGGCCTTACCTTTAGCATTTACTGCTCTTCCATGCCCACACTGGGTTTCAGTGACAACAGGCAGGGGTACAGGCATTTCTGTAAAGCACTTGATTAATCCCATTATGAATGACCTGTTAAGTGTAAGGACCACCAAAAAACTAGAGGGGCATCTCTCCCCATTCCTTTGCAGGAGGGAGTGGAATATAGCATAGTGACATCTTATTTTTTGATGTTTTCTTCACTTTTGCTCCCTCCCTTCCATTTTTTTAAAAAAAAATTCTATGTGGGATGGCTCTTTGGGAGCGGGGAGTGACACAGGAGGAAATTTAGGTGATGTAAAATCAGAAGATATCAATTTTTTTTTAAAGAGCTTGAAAGACCATCCTCCTAGCCTTAAAAGAACCAAATTCCACAAGCTCTAAGTGTAGGAGGATGGTCCGTCAGGTCTTTTCTGTACTGTCCTAATTGTCCACATTTCGAAGCAGCTTATTTTGTCATTAAGTTCCAGATTTATCCATGTTGTCCCCATTCCCCAACTACAGGCAAGAGTGCTGAATGTGCCTATTCTTGGTCTTAGGGTGAAGCCAAACATGGGAACTGAGCCAAGGATCATGTGAGCACACAATGGCAGCAGGTCTCTTACTAGAACAACCTGATTTCACACAATTACACTCTCAAATCTATTGTGTGATGAAAACCATCTTAATCTTGATTGGAAACCTGAGGATCACATGAGCATTGCCCATCTGGCATAGGTCAGTTGGTCAGGGAATCAGGGAAAACTTGCCTACAAAGCCCTGAAGGAGGGCAGCAAGCAGTTCATTTCTTCCAAGCAGCAGAAAAGGAGCCACACCTCCTCTACAGACACTTCTTATAGCAAATAACACTAGAAGTGAAAGGACCAATTCTGCTTCATGAACCGGAGAGGTTAGGAATTTCCTGTCCAAACCAAATGTGATGATTACATATTTCAATAGGGTTTACCAGTGACTTGGGCTGGGCTCAGACTAAACCCCCAGTAGGCTAGATGAGATACTGGAACAAAGTAAGACACTCATAGATAATTCAACAGCTGGCAAAAAAGATTTATTTAGCCATGGCAGAGGGTATTCAACAAAGATAGATACTGAGAACTCCTTGAGTTGCTTCAGCTGAATAAAGTTCCAGTTGTAATCCACTAGTCAGTCATCTCAGAGTTCCCAGGCTCCTCGCAGATGCCTTTGAGGAATGCCCCAATGCCTTTTAAGGAAAGGATGATTATAAAATGGGAGAGGACAAGTGTCCTCTCATCCCAGGGTCAAGAAAGAAAATCATCACATTGTACTTTAATCCACTGCTACTAACAAGCTGCTGTTTCATCACATATTTGAAGAAAGTGTGACTCTTCAAAGTCGCTTAATTGTTCACATTCTCTGACCCCAGGATTATACAATCTAAGGCCAAAGATAGAAGAAGGGGTCCTACAGATGGAAGACTGATAAGAATGAATGCAGAGTACATATGACAAAAAGCATAATTTATACAATGATAATAACATGAAGGAAAATAATAATGAAAGGCATTGAACTCTGCTCAATAAAATGACCAACCCTGACTCCAGACAACTGACAGTGAAACATACCTTTTTCCTTAGTAGTGAGTGGTAGCACTGAAGTGTGAAATTGTCAGTGCAGTTTGTTTTAACTATACTTCTTTATGACAAGGGAGGTGATTGAGAAGTGTCCTTTATGTAAAAAAAAAAAGCATCAACTAAACATTAATGTCTTTCAAGGGGAAATAAATCAGAACACCTCTTCTACAAAAATACACATTACTCAAGTATAAAAGGTTATGATGACGATAATCTTATTTATATTTAGGGAGATCATTATTACTTTAGGGAGATATATTAGGCTCTTATATTTAGGAATATAACTTCTCTGTTAATAAAAGATTCTGTGGCCACCCTAGAAACGGTCAGTCACAAGAAAACCACATTTTAGAAAGCACTTATTAACCATGGAGTGTCTCTGAGTCATTAAATACTGAAGTGCCTGGCAGCTTCCCTAGTCTTTGCAACTTTGATTTTGTGGTACAGTCAATATAAGGTAAAAGAACTTGAGTAGAAATGTTTTAAGAAATAAAAGCGTTTTTCAGAGACTCAAACACCAAGTCTAGTTGAGTAGGCTTCCCAAGCAGCTTTTCTGTACATTTCAGCAGCTTCTAGACGATTGGAGGCTGTTAATATGCCACGGCCCACAATGATGACATCAGAACCTCGTTTGCCAATAGCTTCTTGGGGACTGTTATACTGTTGGCCAAGATTATCCCCTGTGGGGAAAAAAATGAGGATATGATTTATTCATCTTATGACAAGAGCTAAAACGACCATTCGATTCCCATTCTCTTCTACTATGCTGTACTATATACTCTGCCTGACTAAAGACAAAATGAAACCTCTTTGAAAAGGATGGGGGGAGGGAGAGAGAAATATATGGATATTCAAAGAATACCACTGACCCCTATACTATATACTTTCCAGGTTTTATAAAAGCCAGATTTGGGGATAAAGTACAGCTTACATTTGGACTGACACAAACAAAAAAGAACAAACCTTTTATATACTTATGTTTCTTAATAGTTTTGTACAAAGGAAAACCTGTTGAACAGTTTCATCCCTTTTTATTTTGTTTTCTGCTTTTCTTAAGTTATCCTGTAAGCAAATCTTTCAGATATTCCCAATATTCCTTATATGTATCATAAACCATTAAACTAGAATTAAGGGCCTTAGAGTGCATCTAATATAAGCCCTGCAATTTTACGAATGAGTATAAAGCTACCAAAAACAGAAAAAGGGTAGAGACTTGCCTCAAGGAGGGAAGTCACAATCTCCTTAGTATTTACTACTTTTTTTTTTCAAATAAACATATGCATACATGCACACACAAAAAAATCAGAATTTGTCAGTGTAGCCAGACCCTAATTCACAATGACAAAAAGAACCGTGCCCAATGGCACCATGGGCATGTGAACAAAAGCTGATTTTACCACTTCATCTGATCAGATGCAACATCATGGCTAAGAAAATTTGCACAGAAGTCTTTTAAGATGTTAATCACTTTGAGGCTTAAAAGAAATGTCATCAAATGCTAAGATAACCATTACCTGGGCAGGACATTCAACTAATCCTTCTGAGGTTCACTTTTGCAATCTGGGGTGGCACACTAGCTAAACTTTCTGTTTTATAGTGAATCTGTATAAACATCCATGAATTTATTTAGATGTCATTACCTACCTATACGATCTCTCAGGGTAAAATTCCACATCACTCATTTACTACATTTTATCTGAAACTTCTTGGGATTCACCCCTCCCCCAATAATTCTAAGATCTGATGAAGAACCTACTCAATTCTGGTTTTACAGACTATTGTGCATAAGCCCATTATTATAACTCCTTGAAATGTAAAAAAAGACCTCCACCCTGAGGATGGCACAAACAAGCTGCAAGATGCACCCTCCCCCCTCTCCCACCCCCATGGAAGGAACATTCACATCCATGAGTATTAGAACCATCTAAAAAGTATAAATATCTGACTTTCCTGACTGAAGAATACTTTTTTTTTTTTAACATGTGCTTCCATCCTCATTAATATCCCCTTTCAGGACCTTCTTTTCTAGGCTGCAGTACTTGGGCTGTGTAATATTTTGAATCAAACAAATCTTTAAAGTGTTCACATTTGTAGTTATGTATATAAAATGAGAATCCTCCACTCTTCATGTGTACTGAGTCTCACTGAAAGATATCCTGAGTGTTCATTTTAAATGGCTAGAGTGATGTGAGTATCCCAAACTGAAAGCACACTGGTCATTACCATTACCACTGCTCACCCAACTCTACTTCCTATCCCTTCTCTTCAACATATACAATCCTCAAACCTGTGAGGGAAAAGGTTATAGGGTTGTTAGGGTAAGCTTCTGGGCTAAGCCTTCCCATTATAAATTTCACAAGCCTTTACTAATCTAAAATACTTCATTTCAAACTAGTTTAATATTGGCCTAATAAAACATTCTCAAATTACCATATGAATTACTGCATAATAGAGACAACAGGATCTATGACTTTATTTACCTCCAGCTTGTATTTGGATACCTGGAGTCAAGTGAACAAATTCTGGTTTCTTGCTCACTCTTGAACCAGAAATAAAACCAATTACAAACTCGGAATGTTCTTCAGCCATTTTCACCTGGTGGAATATGAGACAAAACATGTTTAAATATACAGGGCATTTACTTATGGGAACAATACACTTTCTGGTCCTAAACTTCACTACCCTTTGGAATTCATTTCACACTACAATTTCAAATTACTGAGTGTAAAACATGTCATCTTAGATATGGGTCTATAGCAAGCCCGCACTACATGCAGCCCACCAAAGGATTTTGGGTGGCTCTCAAAAAATGTAGGGTTGCCACTGAGCATTTTCTACTTTGTCACACGACCTGTGGCAACCAAGCATTCTCAGTCTGTCTCTAGTCTAACCTATCTGTAGCCCAAAAAAGTTTAACCTACTTTAATTTTGCCCCTACCTCCTTCCAAGTAGTACAGGTCTGGTCTACAGCCTTCTTTCACTTCTGTCCTAACTATGACTCCTTGAAACATGGCCTCAAAACACTAAGAACTCTAATACTTGGCAGCAGTCATTTAAAATCTGATACCATGTACATTGGTGTGACAGTACATGCCAAGATTTATGGCATAACTGAGGCATAACCAATCAGAAAACCCAGAACTACATGTAAACTAATTAAATTTCACATCTGTCCCTTAAAAAATTATGTGTTAATATAAATTTACTAATTCTATGACTGCAAGTAATATTATATTCTTTGAAAGATATAAAATATTACAAGGTAGGAAAACTTTCTAAGAAAAAATGCTTTTGGTGGGGCGGGGCCAAGATGGCGGCTGGAAAGCAGGGACTTGCGTGAGATCCCTGCCAGGTCCCTCCAAAATCCTACAAAATATGGCTCTGAACAAATTCTAGAGCTGCAGAATCCATGAAATAACAGAGGAAAGTGGGGCTCCAGCCCAGGACAGCCTGGATGAGGTCTATCACACGGAGCTGGAAACAGAGCCCAGAGTGGGCCGTGCCAGGAGCAACCAGACTATAAGCCAGGCAGAACAGGCCCTAGTGCCCTGAGTCAGTGAGCTGTGGCAGTTACCAGACTTCTCAACCCAGAAACACCAAAGACAACACAAGGTTAGTGGGAAAAGCTGGGGGGGACAGAGTGAAAGGAGTTCACAGTTCAGCCATAGCCCCTGGGGCAGTGGGGGTGCTGCAGCTGCAGAACTACAGCTGCAGTTGCTTCTGGGCCCTGGCCCACCTGGTGGGAGGAATTAAGTGGGGGATGAGAGCAGGAGTGCAGAGCCTGCTTAAGATCTGAGTCTGGGCAGTCTGGACTGGGGGTTCTTGGGGGAGGAACCCTGGTGTGGCAGAGCTTGCTGTGTAGAAATAGCTGAAAACAACAGTGCAGCCCCTCAAGCTTGGGACAAAGTACTCTCTATTCTACAAGCAGTCATACCCCCACAAAAAACTCAAGGGTCAAGTAGTTGGCTGGGAACATAGCTAGGCAGCAAAAACTGACTCAGATTCAGACTCAAGACTTTGGAATCTTTCTTTGGCGACAAAGACCAAAACATAAAGCCAGAAGAAGTCAACAAAGTCAAAGAACCTACAACAAAAGCCTCCAAGAAAAACATGAATAGGTCTCAGGCCATGGAAGAGCTCAAAAAGGATTTGGAAAAGCAAGTTAGAGAAGTAGAGGAAAAATCGGGAAGAGAAATGAGAGTGATACGAGAAATGAGAGTGATACGAGAAAACCATGAAAAACAAGTCAATGACTTACAAAAGGAGACCCAGAAAAATACTGAAGAAAATGACACCTTAAAAAATAGACTAACTCAAAAGGCAAAAGAGCTCCAAAAAGCCAATGAGGAGAACAATGCCTTGAAAGGCAGAATTAGCCAAATGGAAAAGGAGGTCCAAAAGACCACTTAAGAAAATACTACTTTAAAAATGAGACTGGAGCAAGTGGAAGCTAGTGACTTGATGAGAAATCAAGATATTATCAAACAGAACCAAAGGAATGAAAAAAATGGAAGACAATGTGAAATATCTCATTGGAAAAACTACTGACCTGGAGAATAGATCCAGGAGAGATAATTTAAAAATTATTGGACTACCTGAAAGCTATAACCAAAAAAAGGACCTAGATATAATCTTTCAAGAAATTATCAAGAAGAACTGCCCTGATATTCTAGAGTCAGAGGGCAAAATAGAAAT